>OZ020195.1:34003437-34738867 GCA_963971165.1 Philopedon plagiatum | reverse complement strand
TTAATAAAAAGCTTCTTCTGTTTTTTTGATTTGCTAATTTACAGTTATGTTTTGCAAAACATTTCATATTGGTAAAAGCAGCTTGACCAAAAGTTGTTCTGTTATATTCATAGGACAGCAAATTTTCACCCATTTTGCGATATATTCTAATATACTAGATTCTTGAACCATTCAAATATATTCTATATAAATTTTTCTTGGGTTTTTTTGGTTCAACAAAATTCAGTAAGTCTACCTCATATTTTTTATTTCATTTGCATCTTAATAAAAAGCTTCTTCTGTTTTTTTGATTTGCTAATTTACAGTTATGTTTTGCAAAACATTTCATATTGGTAAAAGCAGCTTGACCAAAAGTTGTTCTGTTATATTCATAGGACAGCAAATTTTCACCCATTTTGCGATATATTCTAATATACTAGATTCTTGAACCATTCAAATATATTCTATATAAATTTTTCTTGGGTTTTTTTGGTTCAACAAAATTCAGTAAGTCTACCTCATATTTTTTATTTCATTTGCATCTTAATAAAAAGCTTCTTCTGTTTTTTTGATTTGCTAATTTACAGTTATGTTTTGCAAAACATTTCATATTGGTAAAAGCAGCTTGACCAAAAGTTGTTCTGTTATATTCATAGGACAGCAAATTTTCACCCATTTTGCGATATATTCTAATATACTAGATTCTTGAACCATTCAAATATATTCTATATAAATTTTTCTTGGGTTTTTTTGGTTCAACAAAATTCAGTAAGTCTACCTCATATTTTTTATTTCATTTGCATCTTAATAAAAAGCTTCTTCTGTTTTTTTGATTTGCTAATTTACAGTTATGTTTTGCAAAACATTTCATATTGGTAAAAGCAGCTTGACCAAAAGTTGTTCTGTTATATTCATAGGACAGCAAATTTTCACCCATTTTGCGATATATTCTAATATACTAGATTCTTGAACCATTCAAATATATTCTATATAAATTTTTCTTGGGTTTTTTTGGTTCAACAAAATTCAGTAAGTCTACCTCATATTTTTTATTTCATTTGCATCTTAATAAAAAGCTTCTTCTGTTTTTTTGATTTGCTAATTTACAGTTATGTTTTGCAAAACATTTCATATTGGTAAACAAAACATAACTGTAAATTAGCAAATCAAAAAAACAGAAGAAGCTTTTTATTAAGATGCAAATGAAATAAAAAATATGAGGTAGACTTACTGAATTTTGTTGAACCAAAAAAACCCAAGAAACATTTATATAGAATATATTTGAATGGTTCAAGAATCTAGTATATTAGAATATATCGCAAAATGGGTGAAAATTTGCTGTCCTATGAATATAACAGAACAACTTTTGGTCAAGCTGCTTTTACCAATATGAAATGTTTTGCAAAACATAACTGTAAATTAGCAAATCAAAAAAACAGAAGAAGCTTTTTATTAAGATGCAAATGAAATAAAAAATATGAGGTAGACTTACTGAATTTTGTTGAACCAAAAAAACCCAAGAAAAATTTATATAGAATATATTTGAATGGTTCAAGAATCTAGTATATTAGAATATATCGCAAAATGGGTGAAAATTTGCTGTCCTATGAATATAACAGAACAACTTTTGGTCAAGCTGCTTTTACCAATATGAAATGTTTTGCAAAACATAACTGTAAATTAGCAAATCAAAAAAACAGAAGAAGCTTTTTATTAAGATGCAAATGAAATAAAAAATATGAGGTAGACTTACTGAATTTTGTTGAACCAAAAAAACCCAAGAAAAATTTATATAGAATATATTTGAATGGTTCAAGAATCTAGTATATTAGTATATATATATATATACAGTGACCGGCAAAAAGTTCGCAACATATGGGAAAAATTTTTATTAGGTGAGTATTGGAAAAACTTTTCCGGGGGATCGGTTCTGCATGTCCGATAACCTAAAAATCGATTTTGACATACGTCACGTGACCACTGGTATAGCGTCAAATTAAAAAAAAAAATTGTTAATTTACAAAAAGTGAGGTTAGTTGACGAGATATCAAAAAAAGTTATTTGAAAAAATTGCTTAGAATTAAATTCTAGGTCCTTGTGCAAAATTTTAAGATTTTATTTAAAAAAATTGGAAATCTCAATTTTTTTTAAATATTTTTTTATCGATTTACAAATTTCCAGTTTTTTTCGTTTAGATAGCTTGGCTAATGTAAAGCCCATGTATCTGGATGAAAATAAACGAATGTAGTAGTTTTTTCTACAATTGACAGGACAAAATTAAAAAAAACAGGGTTTCGCCGGACGCTAACTGTTGCAATGATTTGTATCTAGCAGCAGTGTCAAAATTTTAGAGACATTTCAATGAGATTACATTGAGAAAACCTTAATCGTCTTAAATATATCTGAAGTTCGACTTTTTGTAAAGTTAAGGGGAGTAAAATAGATAATAAACAAAAAATTACCTGTTTATTTAATCGAAATTTCATAAACGAAAACCAATGTAAGAAAAACTTAAAAGTAGTCAAATTCTGTACTAACAACATAAAAAATCATTGTTTTTCCTTGGGTGCACAAAATTTAAAACTCAGTATGACCACCATTTCTCTCCATACATACTATTGTTCTCGAGCGCAACTCTCGATTAACATTTCGGGGCATTTTACGATTTATTTGCAATACACAATTTCTAATGACATTCTCTAAATTTTGTATATTCCTAAAGGGTCGATGTTTGTACACAGAGTTCTTTAGGTATCCCCACATAAAGAAATCTAACGGAGTCAGATCTGGTGATCTCGCAGGCCACGGATTTTCAGAAAACCGTCCTATCCACTGGTTTCCAAATTCTTGATCCAGCCATCTCTTCACCTCATTTGTGGAATGAATGCTAGCTCCGTCTTGTTGAAAGTATAAATTTCTTCTTTCGGCTAATGACAAATTGTCTAAAAAGTCAGATATCTCAGTTTGTAGAAATTCTAAATATCGTTCTGAATTTAAATTGTCTCTAAAGAAAAAAGGTCCCACTATTCTGAGGTTGAAAATTCCGCACCACACATTAACCTTAAAACTATATTGGTCTTTACTCTGAATTACAAAGTCTGGGTTTTCGGTGGCCCACCATCTACAGTTTTGTGAACTGACGGTTCCGTTAGAGGTAAATGTAGCTTCATCCGAGAAAAGAACGTTCTTTGCGAAATTAAAATCTTCCTCAATCATACCCTGGAACCAGGCACAAAAATCGAAGCGGGCGTCATAATCCCTATCTTTTAATACTTGTACAAATTTAGGTTTGTACGGATGAAATTTGTTTCTTTTTAATATCCTCCGCACAGATTTTTCGTGAATGTTAGTGATCTCCGATATTTGACTAACTGCTAATTGGGGTGTTTCTGTGATCGACAAACACACATCCAGAGAACCTTCGTCACCTGTTACCGGTTTTTCATGGGAAACTTTATACTGATTTTCTACCGATCCCGTTTCTTTAAATTTATTGACTAGACGAGATACTGTGGAATAATGGAGGGATTTATCGGGGTGCCTCTCATTAAAAATTGCTGCTGTTTCTCTATGGCTTTTGTAATTATCTCCAGAAATTAAAATAATTTCTATCTTTTCCTGAAGAAGTAGTGTGGGTGCCATTTTAAGGAATAAAATATTAATACACTTATGTAAAATATCAAACTTAGTAAGATGCGAGACATAAACCAATGACATAGGTTGAAATCAAACAAATTATAATTTGTTTGACATTTTTCTGTTGTTTTTAACCTACTAGATTATTTGCTTGTTTTAATTTCAGAGCCTGCTTTGGTAGTTTTAAGTACAACTAAATAGACCTGGTTGTTAAATTTATGTGCGAAAAATCTTAATAAAATCTTGATACAGTCATTTCATTAGATTCAAACCATTGCAACAGCGAGCGTCCGGCGAACACCTATTTTTTCGATTTTGTCCTGTCAATTGTAGAATTGTAGATCTGACTCCGTTAGATTTTTTTATGTGGGGATACCTAAAGAACCCTGTGTACAAACATCGACCCTTTAGGAATATACAAAATTTAGAGAATGTCATTATAAATTGTGTATTGCAAATAAATCGTAAAATGCTCCGAAATGTTAATCGAGAGTTGCGCTCGAGAACAACAGTATGTATGGAGAGAAATGGTGGTCATACTGCGTTTTAAATTTTGTGCACCCAAGGAAAAACAATGATTTTTTGTGTTGTTAGTACAGAATTTGACTACTTTTAAGTTTTTCTTACATTGGTTTTCGTTTATAAAATTTCGATTAAATAAACAGGTAATTTTTTGTTTATTATCTATTTTAATCCCCTTAACTTTACAAAAAGTCGAACTTCAGATATATTTAAGACGATTAAGGTTTTCTCAATGTAATCTCATTGAAATGTCTCTAAAATTTTGACACTGCTGCTAGATACAAATCATTGCAACAGCTAGCGTCCGGCGAAACCCTGTTTTTTTTAATTTTGTCCTGTCAATTGTAGAAAAAACTACTACATTCGTTTATTTTCATCCAGATACATGGGCTTTACATTAGCCAAGCTATCTAAACGAAAAAAACCGGAAATTTGTAAATCGATAAAAAAATATTTAAAAAAAATTGAGTTTTCCAATTTTTTTAAATAAAATCTTAAAATTTTGCACAAGGACCTTGAATTTAATTCTAAGCAATTTTTTCAAATAACTTTTTTTGATATCTCGTCAACTAACCTCACTTTTTGTAAATTAACAATTTTTTTTTTAATTTGACGCTATACCAGGGGTCACGTGACGTATGTCAAAATCGATTTTTAGGTTATCGGACATGCAGAACCGATCTCCTGGGAAAGTTTTTCCGATACTCTCCTAATAAAAATTTTTCCCATATGTTGCGAACTTTTTGCCGGTCACTGTATATATATATATATATATATATATATATATATATATATATATATATATATATATATATATATATATATATATATATATATATATATATAGATATGGGGATGTAGTCCAGTGGACATGATTTTTTTTTCGTGGGGATGTGTAATTGATACCCCATATGGTTTTGCTGAAATGCTGGATTCAAATAATAAGCCGGATTTTTTCTTTCTAGTTGATTGTGTTTTATAACGTATAATATTTGTCCACTCCGCAACACCAAGATTTATAAGGCAAAACGGATTGGTTAGGTACTCATTTAATATTAATATATGTGTCATAATCACTATATTTTGCCTTTTGGCTAAAAAGGATTTATATAGAATATTTGAAAGTGTTCATATTATTAAATAAAACAGAGAAAAATAAATAATAATATATAAAAATTGCTAATCGTTCAAGTTGTGATTTTGAATTAGAAAATACTGTTTCAATTTTGCCTAACACAGTACAAACTAGGTTTTTATTATATCGTTTATAGGGTATCAGTTCCATGAAACCCCTTTTTACCAACAAATTTCTACGTTGCGGAATGGACTGTTTACTGGTGCAGAACGGACTACCATTATTTGTGGCTAATAAACAAAATTTGTATTTATTGAAGAAATAGTAACAAGATACGAGATACATGACAAGCACACAAGTAACTAAAAATAATATATAATGTAATAAACTGTTTGGATATATCATCTTCTTGAAAAAAGCGATAATATTTTCTAGTATGTATTTTGTACTATTCTGTCTCTTTTTTCGGTCGTAAACATGAAGCATATTTCGTTTCATTGAAAATGCCTTGGTTATTTTCTAAGGTATTTATCGCTTACCTTATGCATTTTATATTTCTATAAAAAAATTTCGGGTAATACTTTTCGAATCACCGGTTTTTCCTGTCTATTTTGAACAGTCTCCTTTTGGGATAGTTGACTCTTTAATAGTTGCTGTATTTATTTGTCTATAAAGTCTTTTCATGTTTCCTTTAGATCGTTTCTGTGCACTGTCTTTTCTTTGGAAGGCGTTATAGAGGATGCATTTTGGGTGGAACGTCTACTGAAACCTATTTTGTTAAAATTTATTGCGGTACTATTGTTTCTAAGCGAACTTTAAACAGCCGAGCCGGTGGAAATAAGTTGGTAACACCACGCAATAATGATCCGATACGGCTGTCATTTCCTCTGTTGAAATTATGTATTACCTTGTTACCTTGACTCTCTTTGTTAACTGAAACTTTATCTTTATCTGTTATTCCGATATATTCAAACATTTCTAACGGGTTTTCTTCATTATCGATATGTTTATTTTCAGACTCTGGGGGTGAATGGGTAGTAAGAAACTGCCAATAGTGATTTTTTTCTTAGTCTATAGTCTCTCTTCAATTTTTTCCACTTCTCTCTTTGACATTTCTTTTGTTTTTAGACATTTTTTGTCCAATTTTTAATATTTTTTCTTTCTGTCTAAGTTATCCTCTTTCTGTCATGGTCTTTTTGTTTAACACTATTTTTCTTGTCGTCGGCATTTTGGTCCTACATTTTCTTGACCTTTCTGTAGATGTTCGTATCTTCTTTTTTGTACCAGTTTTAGGTTTTTGATGAATATTAGATTCATTATACATTTTCTTTTCATCGGTCTCAAGAGAACTCATTTTTTTTTATTTCTTTCAAGGCCTTGCACCAAGATGAAAATTCTTTGTAGCTTCTCACTTTCCTCTTCCGCAACTATATGGAATAGTATAATACATTTTTCATAGAACTCGTCTGTCTCTATGTCCACGTCTGCAGCAAATTGTCCGGTCCGCGACAGTTCTGTTGCAGACCGGACGTTGCGGACTGGACAAATCAATCTAAAATTCGTCGTGTATTCAGCAGCATTTTTATACGCCAATATATTTTGAGGGTATCGATTGCCGGCCCCAAATGGAAAAAGTTTTTAACAGTTTACCGATAATGAAGGTTATTTGTTTAAAAATCACGCTGCAGCCTAGACCACAAATTTTGTGACAAAGGTTGATTATTATTATAAATAATCAATTTGTTCTTAAAAGTATGGATTAACAACTAACTTACCAGCGATGTTTACCATTGCACAAACACAAATATGCTATCATGGCGTCCGCTCAGTTCAGTGTTGCCAAGTTGGGCCAAATAAAAGTACCGGTTTTTGGCGTTGCGGACGAGGATGCATTTCGACCGGAAAGCAATAAAATAGTGTTAAAATGATTTTGTGGCTTCAAGTGCGGCGCAGGGAAGTGTAGAATTAAAATTAGAGCTGCCAAAAATAACACACTCTCTTTTGTAGGAGAAATAAGGGCAAACGCTTTATAAAATAGAAAGTTAAATTTGAAAATAACTTTATAAGGACAGTTGCAGACGTGGACATATAACTACTTTAGTAAGTTACTGTTATGACAAAATACGTATTATTTATTATTACAAAAACCTGTGTGAATAATTTTTAAGATATTCTTGCATATTATCGCATAAAAGACACAAAAATATATAATATTCTGAAATGGTCAAATAAAATAAAAAGGCCCATATATAGATTTACGTTCGTCTCCTAAAGGCGAACAAACGGTCTCCTAGCGGGGTTGTCATTCTGCTTCCTTTTATTGGGCGTTCTTTATCGTTCCAAATTTAATGGTTTTAGAGAACATTTTTTGGTAGGCGACAATACTGTTTTGCTGTTTTTGTACTTACCGGCCAAACGCAATTACAGAATCCACTCGCATTTGAAGTACCAACTGAAAATAAGGTAAAACATATTTTTACATCAAAGTGCATGAACACTTGTTGGTTTACTATTTTTTTCGGTAACATATTCTCTTGTTAAAATTTGATATAAAAGTTGAAAAATAAAATTAAAAGAAAGTCCCCTTTTAATAACCTCTAGACTGCGCTTTCAATAGATACTTACGTGAAATAATATTTATCCTCCAATTAAAAAATATTTTTAAAAATGTTGCGCGCACAGTGGGTTTAACAAGTAAAATATTTGTGAAAAACGTTGTAAATATATCAGTACCTATAATTCATTTAAGTTCAAGCTGCATACCACACACCACAAAAAGAGACGCAAATTTATCAGCAATATTCTTTAAGTGTCAGGTTTAATTCAATATTTGCACCAAAAAATAATTTTCAACAAAGTCAAGTGTAAAATAATAATATTAATTAAATTAAACACAAAAGCTATTATTGCATATTGGCAAACTAAAATATAAACTATATATCCACGAAATTTCCCTTCAACACGTTAGCGAAGTTAATGACAGTAATTAAAGTAATTTATACGGAGCTCATTCAGCTCGAACATACACAAATTGCAGGGGTAGTGCGGGATTTAACCCCCGTTCAGCGACTCAGCCCATGCGGTTACGAGGATTTTCTACGGCTAATTTATACCCCGTTGAATGCCACATGTGTGTGTTATTTGCTTCGACGATATGTCACATGCTAGTTAAGTTTTATTGCGGGGTCACAATGTTTGTTTTATAAATTTGCAACCTCCTGCCGTTCCTATTTAACGCCAAAACGGTTTCTTTCAATTGGGGTGATAAATGCTTTAAGCTTTTGAAAGATTAAGCAGTGTTTACCCATGATGTTAAATGGATTTTTGTCTTATATTTTTGCAAAAAAAGCAAACTTGCAAAAAACCGTAATTCCTTCTGTTTTTATAATAAAAACGTTGATTACCCTAATCAAAGGACGACACCTTGTGAGTCTCGCCGAAGTTTCTGCCTCTCAGAGGCAAATATCTTCAAACCTATAATGACTAAAGAATGAATTTGATATAAGTACAACTGTGACCACCTGACCGCCACATGAACGTAACAAAATTTTCCAAAACAGTTAGGGGCGAAACCTGATGTAAATGGAGCATCGTCATAAAGAGCTCGCAGAATAGAACATGCCACGGGTTTTTAAAAGTCAATAACTTTCAAATAACGGTACCATAAATTAGATATTTTTTGTCGGGAGTTTGGAAACCGCTAAATATAAAATTATTTTAAAAGATTAAAATTACTTGGTTAGAAAACAACAAATGACAATAAGGATACGCACGTATTTCTTTTATTGCATAAATCGTTTGAGGAAGTCATTACAAACCCAAGAAAAATTATTTTAAAGAAAATTACTAGGATAATTTAGCTAGAATTTTTTTTTTACCTTTCGGTATTATTTATTGCAATTTAAAAACCAACCATTTGCCCTCAGCGCAAAGTGGCGTCGGGAGATCAGTAAAAATAACGTAAAGCTTAACATAAAGTTGAACAGGTTTGTTTTTCTCGGAAACAGTCAGATCGAATGGGTTAATAGAGAAATAGTGCAACTAGCTTCTGTAAAAAATTAAGGTAACAGAATCTATCGTTTCGGAGATATTAAACGTCAAAGTCGAAATTTCCGCGATTTCCGCTGAAATCGGGTACATGTCGCAAAAGTGAATTAAATCGATTTAAATTTTCGGAAGTTATAGAAGACCCGGAGCTTTAGAACCCTATTGAAACTGAGAACCGGAAAATGGCAAGTAATTTTTTTGAATTTTTTTTTTGGTCGAAAAATGCCATTTGCAGACCCCTCTTTGGTACCTAATAACTCGAAAACGAAACGTCGCACAGTGGTTCCCAGAGCCATTCTGGGCGATCGAAATGTGAAAAACCTTAAGTGATCTATTCGTCTTTAAGATGCATTAAAAGCGACCTTATTAATAATGTAATACATAACAATAAAGGTTCAGTCGAAGTTCGCATAGCCGACCGACCGAGAGCTGGTCAACACTAGGGATGGGAATTTTTTTCGATATATCGATAGTTATCGATAACTATCGATATATCGACAATCGATAAATGTTTTTAAAAATATCGATATATCGATATATCGATAACTATCGATATATCGATAACTATCGATATATCGATAACTATCGATATATCGATAACTATCGATATATCGATAACTATCGATATATCGATAACTATCGATATATCGATAACTATCGATGACTATCGATATATCGATAACTATCGATATATCGATAATTATCGATAACTGCCGATATATCGATAACTATCGATATATCGATAGTTATCGATATATCGATAGTTATCGATATATCGATAGTTATCGATATATCGATAGGTTATACTTGCTGATAGTACGTGGTGAAACTCTTTAAATATACCTACGCAAATTTTATTCATTTTTCGCTGGCTTAGGAAGAGTCCATGGTATCTTAATTTTAGTTAGGTACCTCCTTGTCCAAAGGAAAAAGATTATTTTTTAAATAAAAGTTATCTTTAAGAATATATAAATCCGGGCCTTCAGCTTTGTTTTCAAGATACAGAAGTAATTTGAGCTGCCTATCTGAAAGAATTGCCCAGCTTTTGCATCACTGTTGAATTAGTTTTACTCAAAACTGTGCATTCTAATCCAGTACATTAAAAAAAATGGTAATTTTTTTACCCACAACTTCCTTTACTCAAAAACAGAAGTTCGCTTACCTATTACTAGTTTTAAATGTGTTTCCGATTTTGAGTTAATGCCTTATTATTAGTTTTTCAAAGGATGTTTTTAATGAACTTACAGTATATTTTTAATTAACTGCCTTAGAATTATTGTACGTTAATTTCAGAACACCTAGTGCATTATCAGTAATTAATTTTTTAATTATTATAATATACTGCTAAAGCACTTCTCGTAAACCTCCAGAAAGCAGAAATTTGGTAAATATCGGCTCGAGCGAACACTTACGATTACGAACTACCTTTTAAATGTATATTAATGTATCTATAAGTATTATTATATATAATTTATAGTTATCGATAAATCGATAGTTATTGATATATCGGAGTTATCGATATTTATCGATATATCGATATATATATTTATCGATATATCGATAGTTATCGACATATCGATAGTTATCGACATATCGATAGTTATCGATATATCGATAGTTATCGATAGTTATCGATATATCGATAATTATCGATAGTTATCGATATATCGATAGTTATCGATATATCGATAGTTACCGATATATCGATAAATCGATAGTTATCGATATATCGATAGTTATCGATATATCGATAATTATAGATATATCGATAGTTATCGATAAATCGATAAGTATCGGCATATCGATAACTAAAACTTATCGATAGGTACCTTGCCGATGGTTATCGATAGGTAAAACCCATTATCGCCCATCCCTAGTCAACACTCACTTTTATTCGAATGTCGTGGCCTAAGGCGCCAGTCGTTACTTAGTAATAATTGTTATTAAATGTGTTTGTGCAATTCACTCTACAAGTTTTTCCTATGGATACACCTAACAGGAAAGTATCTTTGAGAAAACTAACTTAAGCTAAGTATTGTGGGCTATATGTTTACTTAAGATACATATTTATGACATACTAAATTCACGAAAATTTCAATGAAGTTTGTTAGACCCGAAAAAACTTGATCACGCTTTATCCGTTGAAGTTGCTAAATGAACATGACTGTTGGCATTTTGGCTTGTCACTGATATCCATATTGTGGGCTACTTAGCGCAACTACTTATAAAAAAATTGTTTCAGTTTTTTATGACGGCATCCTACGCCAGGATCTGTATAGAGTGTGGAAGGGCCACACCAGTTCCGTTAGAAAAATTGAAGATATTTTTAAAGTTTATCACACAAAACAGTGATTTTAAAGACTATGAAGAAGACTTTCAGTGTCCTTTTAGAATTTATTTTTTTTTATAAATTTTATAATCCTCAATTTTGTGTTTGATTAATTTTACTTGTCTTATAGACCCTAAAGGTGGTTTTTCTGTGCTAAATTTACATATTTTAGGTTTACATAATTTCGATCTCTCAGATTGGCTCAGAGAACCACTGTGCGTCGGATCGAAAAACAGATTGATAAATAACACTTTAACGTCAAAAATTCTTTCTTTTTAAAATACATTTACCTAAACCTAAAACCACAGGAAAATGGATATATTTGGGAAAAACTGGAAATTTCGATTTTTGACCCAAATTTTTCAGTTTTTTTTTTGGGTCAAAATGGATCCAAATTAAAATCCCATATACGTCATCGGAAACAGCTCTTCGAAATACATGATTTCCATATTTTTTAGTTTCTTCATTCTTTATAGGAAGGGAGCAATCGCCGATTAAAATTCGATTTTTTGACTTTTTTTGCACTCGACATCGGTACCTTTAAGTCACTCCGTATTTTTTCCTATCTATTTTTTTCCAATTTTCTAACGCTATCTTATAGAGGGATAATCAGACTTTAAAATGAATACAGAATGGGTCATTTAGGAGCGTATTTAAGGGGTAAAAACTGAATTTTCTTAATTTTTTCCAAGAAATCCTATTTTTAACCGACATTATCCTACACTATTGTTCTTATTTAGTGATTCTTTTTGGGTTTATGTTATCCGCTAATTATCTAAGAATACCTCTTACTAATTTAAATCGCTTATTTTTTCGTTTAAGTTATAAATAAATAAGTTTATTTGCATTGGGGACATGCAAAATTTGAAACTTTTAAATTTTTGAATTTTCGACCATTGCCATGAAAACAAAGAATTGCAGTTAATTACGTCGAAATTACTAAAATATGATGTGTGAAAATTTCGCAAAAATGCCAGTTTTTGTTGCAAGATTGGACGGTTCCTGGACCGATTTCGGCTTCTACTTTAAGTGCAGGGATATTTCATTGGATGAAATAAATGCCATTTCTATTGATTTTTCGATGACCCTACAATACTGGAATTCGCCATGTACTTATTATAACACTTTTGATGCCACAGCCAATGGGATCACGTTTTACAAGTTTAAAAATTCTCGCGAAAATTTACAGTAGAAAATTCTTTTTTTTTTTGTCAATAAAGACCAAAATAAATTGATAAAAACTATCATCACAAGTATTTAATTTATGTAGGGAATTTAAAAAAAATATATTTCGGATTTATTTGGGTTATATGCATGTTCCCTATTGCAAACCTGTTGGTTTCTTCCTTTGTAGTTAATTTTTTTTACAAAAGTTACAGGAAATAGTAGTATGTACGTTTTAAAATTTATATATGATCGAATGAATCGAATAAAATGTGTTATTATTGTGATTTTACACAGAATCACGTGCATCGTATATGAAAACACAACCCTATTTAAAATTCATTTTTTTGGCCCATTCTTTGGAAATTTCAACGGTAGGTTTATTGTCCTATCTAGCGAAAAGAAGATCGCCGCCATTCGGGCTATTTCTGACAAGTTCGGGAGGGTTGGTGGCAAGACAGCCATTTAAAGTGGTGGTTTTCCTTCTCTCATATTTTCGTTTTCTTGGCTGATGTGCATATCTTTATATGCCTAATCCGCTTGGACCTTGGATAGCAAAGAGTAAATAAGGCCTAGTATTTATCGATAATACGATCAATAAATTTTTGTTTCACTTTACCGATCTTTCATGCCCCCTGTTATGCATTTAAAATCCTTGTCAAAATTTATTGGAAATTGTGGCGCAATAAAATAAAAAATGTAAAGTGGAAAGAGACCACTCTAATTTTTATTTTAATAAATATTTGATGACACTATAAAAAATATTAGGGACTATTCTGTTAGAACGAGTCGCCGCCCGGTATTGGAATTGGAACAAAATTTAAAAGTAAGGAGGAAGTTGAAGTCAATACTTAAAATCCTAATTCAGTATTACTTTGGAACAGCGTTGGTTTTTTTAATTGAACCCTGAACTATTTATTAGTTCTGCAACTTTGTTCTTAGCTATTAGCAACAGTACTTTAATGCAATACAATTTAATATTTATCGCAAGTACAACAGTTTATCAGGATAAAGGTGTAACTTTTAAATTAAATATAATAATTATTTTACATTAAGGATTTTTTGGAGAAAATAGGTAATAAGCATGCATTTTTTTATTGCATGAATCATCTAAGCAAGTCATTACAGACCTAACAATATTATTTCGAAGAAAATTACTACAATAAGTAAACTATTTTTTTTACTAAAATCGGTATCAATTATTCAAATTTAAAAAACCATTTTCGCGCGTCGTGAAGTGACGGATATCTAAACTACGCGTTGCTGTTTTGTGCTCAGTTTTTAAATTCAATCTTTTTGCTCGGAATTTTTGACAGGTAACGTGATTGATCGTATTGTTTATAACAGTTATTCACGTGCCTGTCAAAAATTAGGAGCAAAAAAATATGAATTTAAGAACTTATCACTGAGTGTATATTGAGTTGCCTATATTCCCCATACGTAAGCGAAATCGTTTATCCATGAGGTAAATAGATATATTTCTTTGAGTAGAGTTTGTTTCTGATTAATTTGTGTGTAATTTTTTTTTATTTAAAGAGAACAGACAATGAAATTTCTCAAGAACTACCCAATAAATATTGTATATGCAAACATATCACTACAGGTCCAGAACAAACTCTTTTTTCATGTGCTAAGAACATCCAAAATCAGAAGAAAGTAGTGCAAAGTTATTTAAAAAATTCACATAAATATCATTAAATACTAGTATCGCCAAATTGAAGTAGGCATATTTTGCCACACATTTATTTTTATGGTATAATAAATCCTATCGAAAGATTAAAGATAAATAATGTTGAGGATACAATTTACCACTGTCAAAGTATAGCGTAAAATAGACAAAAAGACAAAACCTATTTGAGGTTATTAGCACATAACAGTTATCTAATTAAATTAAAGGAACACCTTAGGGCTTTAAGTTCTGCAGATGTAGGTAAAGTCAGGATTTGTATACATATAAAAAAGCATCAACGGTCGGCAATAAAAAAATATAATAGGTTTGTTAGTTGGCATATTATCCGATTGTTGTTTGTGGTCATTGTTGAACAGATCTTTTAATTAAATGTAATGTTTCTTATCCACAAAATCTCCTAATCTTCGGAAAATAATAAAGAAAATAAATTGACACTTGAATTTATAATACAAAAGCCATAATAGCATTTTTATTTACATCATGTGACATAAGGCATAGTTGTATTCAAAATGTTATGCTAGACCAAAATAGGTAAAAATATACAGGGTGGGTTAAAAATCAAGACTTAGTACCAAAACTCCGAAATTAAACAAGATTTGGAAACACTGCCATAATCAAAAAAATCATTACTATGCCCCATTTGACTACCTAGAATTTTGGTATGATATCTTATAAAAGAAGAAACTTATAAGTGTGAGGCACTATCTTGTGGCATCCGGTATAGTATGTTTTGTCCCCAAAATTTTTTGTTTCATGTGGTTAAATTTGCATAGTTTTATATTCAAATTCAAATATTTATTCATCCTTCGGCTATATACATAATATAGATAAGACACGTCACTTAAAAATATATAAATCAATCCAAGACGGAAACAAATACACGATTAAGGACACAAATAAATTAAACATTTGTATTAACAACGCTGTCACAGTATACAATAAATTCTTCAATGGAATAAAAACAATTGCTCACTAAAATGTCCTTCAGTTTTTTCCGAAATAATAGAATAGACGTTTCTTGTCTCAACGAATGATTTAATCCATTATAGAGACTACAACCTGAGTAAACTGGTGATTTCTTATAGAAACTGTGATTTGGACGATCCATTCGAAAAAATGTCTACCTCTAGTGTTATGGCTATGAAGAGTTCCATTAATTAAGAAGCTATATTTATTTTTATGAATATATAGAGACCAAGATCTTAAATATATAAATGCAAGTCAAAGCTAAGACTTCATATTTTTTAAATGTGTCTCTACAAGACCCCCTAGAACCCAGATCAAAAATGAGACGAATAATGCGTTTCTGAATAATAAACAATCTATTTAACTCATTAGATTGTCCCCACGCTGTAATATTATAAGATAGGTTTGAGTAGACCCTTGCATAATAAGTCTTTAAGAGGTTTTCCTTCTCAAGGGTATTTTTTAAGACAGATATAGCAAAATATATGCTGTTTAATTTTTTTGAAGTAAAATCAATGTGATAAAAAAAAACTTAAGTGATTGTCAATATACACACCCAAGAATTTAGCCTGCTCAGTTGTATTAAACACTCTACTATCAAGAGAAAATGACAGTTTACTCGAAACATTATATTGACTATGACTTTCAACAAAAATAGTTTTTTCAAAATTTATAATTAGGCGGTCTTTGTAGCACCATTGGGTGAATCTTCAGATTTACATCATCAACATCTTTACCACTTACGACAATGGAGGTATCATCAGCGTACATAAAGGGCATACCATAACTGTTAATATGCTCCGGCATGTCAGCCACATATAAAAGAAAGATTAAGGGTCCCAAACCGCTACCCTGAGGGGTCCCAATATTTACATCAAACACATCAGACACACCATCATCCAGCTTAACAAACATCCTTTTATTCCTCAGAAAAGATATTATCCAATCATTAATTATTCCCCTTATGCCCAGTGCAGTTAGCTTGTCCGCGGTAACACCTAAATCAACCGTGTCAAAAGCACGGGATAAGTCAAAAAATATTGTTATCACACATTCATTCTGATCTACTTTTCGATACACGTACTGGTACTGAATGTATTCAATGCTTGCTGATTCAGTTGACAAGCCTTCTCGAAATCCATACTGATTTGAAAATATATTATTTTGCTTTAAGAACGCATTTATTTTAATACTAACGACCTTCTCGATGACTTTGGAAAATACACTTATTATCGAAATAGGTCTATAGTTTTCCAAATTACTAGGGTTGCCCTTCTTTAGTATAGGAACAATGAAAACTAGTTTAAGTATATCAGGAATATAATTTTACATATTCTGATCCTTGCATTTACGCACTATTGATAACGGTATCCAACTAGCTGCCTCAGCTAATGTCTTATCTACAATGTCCTAAAGTAAAATTTTTGATTACTTGGTTATTTCAAACATTATCGTTGCGGAATACCTTAAAAACAATAATAAAAATAGAGTTTTTTAAACATATCAATCATTTCCTACTGTACTTCGATTATCAATAATTAATCTTGACGATTACGTCATTAGTTTAATGTGGACAAGAGTTTCTATCCCTTCCTTTGTCATGTATAAGACAAAGAAAACGCAGGATGGTTTTAATATTTAAACTTATATTGACTCAAACTACGACATTCTGTGCCTCTGTTTTAGTGCTAAAGAAAAAACAGGTAGGGCATCGAAAAATAAAACACGTATTGTTTTAGCTGCTAATATTTACATTAAAGCGATAGAAATTCGACAAAAAAATCCCGTTTTTGTTTAAAGTTAACAAACTGGAGATAATATCGGAATAAATCAGAAAGGATGATGTTTCTTGGATTTAATGTTATTTTACAATCTGATTGTGAGAGGGATATACCCCTCTACCTCCTCCTGTTATACTCCCGTCACAATTGGGTGATAAAGTAACTCGAGTAACACTAATTTCAAGAAACATTTTTCTTTTTGGTTGATTCTGATATCATCTCTAGTTTTTGTTAACTATAGTAAAAAGAAAATACATGCCCTATATTTCCGATGTTCTACAGGTGTACCAAATTTGTTAAAATCGATGACGACCATCAGTTCTGTCGGTCTCCTTATTGGCTGTCGACTACTCCATATTAAAAAAATTGATACGTAGGATACAATTTTTATTTAATATGGTAAACTACCCAGGAAGTCCGCTGGCGTAGCATATTCTTTAGCTTATGATGGCCGTATGTCTATACGAATGCCTAAGGAGGGTATTTCGTGCTTTCGCATTAATAAGATAAAAACGGAGTATTACCACCGTAATTTTTTTATGATCGAATACCGCTTACATAAATTTCACCATGTCTATTTGGCGGACACGTGAGATAAATTTTTATAAACTCGGCGCCTGTGTATATAAAGATTTTAATTAAAGCTAATTAGTTTATCTAACATGTAGGCATAAAAATAGATAGTTAATATCGGAGTATAGAACAAAATTATTATAATATAATGAAAATATAAGTATTAAAATTACGACACTATGCGTTACTTGCTACGAGTTACAAATAATTTTATAATAAATCTCTGGATTAGGTTTGCCATCTGTATCAGGTTGTGATAATAATTTAGAAATAGCTATTATCTCTATTAAGCAAAACATTTAATTGTCTTATCTAATTTAATCAGAGGGTTTTATTAAAGGATTTATTTTCGATAATTTCACAATAAAAAAACAAATTAGAGCGAGATAAATAGTATCAATTGTTGCCATTTATTAATTTTGATTTTTATTATTATGTGTTTAAGATTAGTAACAGAGTATTAATATTTTATCTTTTTTGATTTATGCTTTGGATTAAGTCTAAATGTTTAAAAATACCCCATACTTATAAGAATAGATTACAGTATTGATTGAAAATCACGTTGTATTGTACTGAATGAAAAACAGGATTTATACGGTTTGCTGTAAATTTCCATGTAATGATTTTGTTAAAAAAAAGGTTACTTTTGTTTAATAACCTATAATTAAGTGTGAAATATGTGAGAAATTTACCTAGAAGTTCTTTTTACTATTTTCCAGGTGCTACAGCGCGTTTATGCAACATTTCCGTCAAATACGTCGAGCAGTTTAGATGTGGTTAAGTGTGTGTGTGTGTGTGTGATATGGTGTAGGTGTCTGTGTATGTGTGTGAGTGTGTGTGTCCATTTTTGGTATGTGTGTGTGTTGTAATTTGCATATTACTTTTTTGTATTGATTTTTCCTAGTATTAGTATTGATATTTTTTTACTTTGTATCCTGTCGCTGATTATTTTGCACATACAGGTATTGCATACCTAGGTGCAGTAATGTTTCATTGGACTAATATTATTGTTTTGACACTGTATATACCAGTTTTGTAAACTAAATTGAATTTAAATAAATAAATAAAAAAAAAAAAAAAAAAAAAAAACAGACAGACATACGAGTACAAACACATACCAATATTTTACCTCCTAATAGATACACCAAATTTAGTTTAGCTTTCATGGTTCTGATAACTAAACCTGCTATATGCTTAGTTTGCCAGTTCGGTTTTGAAACAAAATTGTTATTTATGTGTCGTTGAAACTTTTTCTCATTGTCAAATTTAAAGAGCTCTTGCTCCTGCAGCCAGTGCTAGGTTAACGGGGGGGGGGGGGGGGCTTGTTTCTATAATGAATTATACGTATTTATAAAATGAAGTCTTTTATTTAAGATTGACTTTTTATATCTAATGACAACTCGACAACTTATGCACTAGTCAAGGTAAAACTGGTAATACGTTATTTACATTAATGTTCATATCATAACATGTCCCTTTTTTTTTTAAAACTTCAACCGGTCTGGGTATTTTATTATTCTTCCTCTTGAAGATTGTCTTAGCTGTTCACATATGCTTTTTTGATGTGATTTATCAGTGTTGCTACAACTTGCTTCTTCTGGTACGTTACGTCGTTGGTTCAAAGTGTTTTCTTGTAAAACAGTTTTTGTTTGATTTGTAGGATTGCTTCTCTCTTGTTTAGGGTTGTTTCTTTCTTGATCAGGGTTGTTTCTTTCTTGTTCATCATCGGGCAAATCATATATATATTTTCTGCGATCTCGTATAGTATGTTTACTTTATAAAATGAAGTCTTTTATTTAAGATTGACTTTTTATATCTAATGACAACTCGACAACTTATGCACTAGTCAAGGTAAAACTGGTAATACGTTATTTACATTAATGTTCATATCATAACAGTTTCTATGGCCTCTAACGGTAAAAAAATAAGGACGATGCGGTAAGTCTTTTCTTACTGATGTTCATAATAAAATGGAGCGAAAACACAGGGGTTTTATGTATCTAATAAACCCAGGTCAATGAAGGTATAAGTTGGGGTTTCTGGATTTTTTGCCTTATAAGGCGACAATTAAGATTAAAATGATTTAAATTATAATATTAGTTTACTTTTACCAAAAGACTTTTTGTGTGCCAATATCGACCAATATAACCTTTCATTAAATAATACCAGCCACGACGCTTTACCTTCGTAGGTAGAAACTAAAAAAATAAAGTAGCCTCATTATAAAATGAAACTGCGGCGGATATTTTACATATGTACCATTAACAAAAAGAATAAGGGTTATGCGTATTAAGAGGTCAATAATCTTTACAGATACAGTTGTAAGGAAGAATATAGGTTTGAATCTATCAAACCTAATGTGAATACAAATAAATCGTTCATCAATCACTAAGCAAACATTTCATTTTACATTTAATACTTTAACTAAATACTTTTTTCAATATATTACTGTGAGAGGGCGGTTCGAGTCAATAAGTTCCTGAATGTCATTGGCTACATTAGTGCTTTTAAAATTCCTCATTGTTCAGTGAGAAAAAAAGGATGATTTCTATTGACCAGCGTTAGAACAACAGTAATATGTCACTATAACATTTCAATTGGTAAGAGCTTTTGCAGTGGTATGGATGCGTAATCTTTTCGGATAAATTTTGATTTTATCTAGATAATTAATTGTTTAAAATTGTACAGAAGTAAATTATTTAAACTAAATTACTGTTGCGCGCATTCTGTTTTAGAATATAAAATGCATTCATAATAATTATTAAATTCAATATAATATATCATTAGTAAGCGTGTTCGATTATAAAAGTATGCACTGTATAAGAAAAAGTTGTAAATAAGCAGACTAAATTCAAGACTTATTCCTTGTTATATTGCTACTTCTGTTATTTATGAAAAACGATTTATCAAAAACGATTATGGGGTAGTTTAGTAACTAAACTACCCCATAATCGTTTTTCATAAACAACTATTTTGTTTTGCCTACTAAACTTTAGTAGGCAGAACAATAATTTACGGGCGCTTTTATTTCAGTTCTGGTAAGGCTGCTGCGTGTGCTGTGACAAGATAAATGACAATATAAAATATCAAATATTGTTTATATACAGGGTGAATCGGGAGGAACGCACTAAATTCTAGGAGTGTATTCTACACGTAAATATGAGTCAAAAAACCCAAAAGTTGCAATGCGATTTTTAAATTACGTTCAAATTCCGTTTTAAAATATGAAAAAGATGCTTTATTTTTATTGTATGTTTTTTCTTTCGGTGGATAGATGATAATCATCGTGTTGTTACGAACATAATGTCAAACCGTGCCTTGTGATTGTGTGTACGATTTTCTGTAAAATGCCTCACATTTACTAAAATCTCGAATATGCAAATATCGTATTTGCTTTGGGAAGTACTGCAGCTGCGATTGAAGAATATCGTCAACGGTTTACACATCATAGAATTCCGAATAAAAACGTATTTATTAGGGTATTCAGCAGATTATGTGAAAGCGGAAGATTTCCAAGTGCTTACCTAACACCTGACCGTGGCCGTAGACAAGAGGTTGATGAAATAAAAGACATTCTGGATTTAGTAGAATAAGATCATTGTACCACCTCACGAAGAGATGCTGCTCAACTCGTAATTCCTCAGACATGAGTAATCGGTACACTACACGAGGAGGGCTTATATCCATACCACCTACAGCGTGTACAGCAGCTACAACCAGGAGACCATGAGAGCCGCATGCAGTTTTGTAGGTGGATAAACAATAATCGTCATAATGCATCGAGCATACTTTTATCGATGAAACAACACTCACCCGTGACGGCATCAACAATACCCGCAAGTCCCACCTATGGTCCGACGCAAATCCCCACGCAACAATCGAAACAAGTTTTCAGCATCGCTTTTCGGTTAACGTGTGGCATGGTATCGTCGATGGATATTTAATTGGTCTTGTCAGTTTTGAAATAGGAGACCAATACTTGGGATTTCTACAAAATGATTTACAAGGACTGTTAGACGATGTTCCTCTAAACATAAGAAATTCCATGTAGGTACTGTCAGCAGGATTGGGCTGCTCCGCATTTTGCTCGTCAGGTCACGCAATACTTGAATGAAACTTTTCCAGGACGATGGATTGATCGAGGGGGGCATATTCGTTAACTGCGCCCATTATAGACCTTTCGGAAAGCCGAACGTTGCCTTGTTAACTGCAGATGATATAGATAAACTTCGCAACTACATCGTCTGCACTTAACTGATTCTGTCATATTGGTATGCTGACATTTATGAAAATGACAAAGAAAAAATGCGATTGGAACAGGGTTAGCACCTGGTTAGGGGCCCTGACAAGTCTCTTCGCCTGCGAGGAAAGAGACTTGTCAGGGCCCCTAACCAGGTGCTAACCCTGTTCCGACCTGAGGGTGCCCTCCGATTCGCTCGGCTTTCCGAACGGTCTATAATGGGTGCAGTTAACGAACATGCTCGCGGGGGGTCCTATTAGCTGGCCGCAGAGGTCTCCAGACCTTACACCGCTAGATTTTTGTTTGTGGGACTGGTTGAAAAGTCAGGTATACAAATTAAAAGTGGACGATCGAGGTGCATTAATTCAACGTATTTTAAACGCTTACGCTTATGTACACGAAAAGAAAGAATAACTAAGAAGAGCAACGGGTTCTGTCCGTAGGCGAGTCAGAAAATGTCCAGGAGTTCACGGAGGTACCTTTGAATATTTATTTAAAAAATTATAATTAAGAAAAACTTATGTGCAGTATTTTTTTAAAACGTTGTAGTTTTTAACCCTCCGCGGGTCGCGCCAGTATTTTGTACATAATCGGTCGCGCAGGTGTGTTAGACCGGTAAGAGGTTTTTTTCGAAACTTTTACATTTTTATGAAATCTAAATTTGTCATATTAAAGTACATAACAATAAAACTCAAATTTAGGTTGTTTTAACAAATTATTATATTTTTTTAAATAGTAACGCATACAAACAATCCTTACATAATCCACTCTCATGAACTTCTGTTTCTTCATGATTGGATTCGCTTGGGTCAGATTCGTCATCATAAACTGTTTCAGCAGGTGTATTCTTATGGTCTTCCTCTTGCAATAACTTCTGTAAATGTTCTTGTTCCTTTTAGTAGGACCACATAGTACAAAATACTAATAGACTAAATATTTTTTTTCCTAAAACAATATCGTTGAATACTAGCGTGAAATATGACATCACTGGTCACCCCGGTTTGATGCATCGGTTCACGCCTATAATTTTCATCACGTGCAACCAACGACATTCACCTAGAAACTACTTATTCGAGAGTGTAAATAAGGAAGGCAGATTGAGCGAGCACCCCCATCAAATCGTATTTCCAGAAATATTCGCATATCAGTCGTGGCCCGCTCTCATAGACAGTGCGAAATAAATGAAAAATTGAAAAGGGATATGCATACAACCCAAATAAATCTGAAATATTTTTTTTGTATTCTCTACATAAATTAAATGTTTATGGCGGTTGCTGTTATCCATTTATTTCGGTCTTTATTAACAAAAAGAAAATGATTTTAGTCTGCAAATTTTCGCCCGAATTTTGAAACTTGTAAAACGTGTTCCCATTGGCTGTGTCGTCAAAAGTGAACTTATGACTCATCATGAGTACATGGCGAATTCCAGTGTTGTAGGGTCAAAACAATAAAAATGGCATTTAATGAGTAACTCATCCAATGCAACATCCGTGCACCTAAAATAGAGGGTGCCTAAAATCTTATTCAGGTATATTTCAAGCCAAAATCGGTCCAGGAACCTTTCAATCTTGTAACAAACACTGGTATTTCTGCGAAATTTTGACATATCATATCTTAATAATTTCGAGCAAATAAACTGCAACTCTTTGTTTTCATGTCAATCTTCGAAAATTCAAAAATTTTCAAGTTTTGCATGTCCCCCATGCAAATAAACCTCTGTATTTATAACTTTAACGAAAAACTAATCAATTTAAATTAGTTGGAGGTATTCTTAGATAATTAATGGCTAAAATAAACCCAAAAAGAATCACTAAATAAGGAAAATAGTGTGGAATAATGTCGGTTAAAAATAGGATTTGTCGGAAAAAATCAAGAAAATCCGGTTTTTATCCCTTAAATACGCACCTGGATGAGTCATTCGGTAGGTATTCATTTTAAAGTGTGATTATCCCTTTATAAGAGTGTGTTGAAAAATTGGGAAAAAAATACAGAGTGATTCAAATGTACAGTGTCGAGAGCAAAAAAGTAAAAAAATCGAAATTTAATCGGCGATTGCACCTTCCTATAGAGAATGAAGGAACTAAAAAACATGGAAATCATGTATCACGTATATGGGATTTTAATTTGAACCATTTTGACCCCACAAAAAATTAAAAACCGTGAAATATTTGGGTCAAAAAGTCAAAAATCCAAATTTCCAGTTTTTCCGTGAATCCGTTTTTCGATCTGACGTTTTGTTTTCGAGTTATTAGGTACCAAAGAGGGGTCTGCAAATGGCATTTTTTGACCTAAAATAAATCAAAAGAGTTACTTGCCAGTCTGTGATCCTCACTAGTTTCAGTAGAGTTCTGAAGCTCCGGGTGCTCTATATCCTCCGAAAATTTACATCGATTTAATTCACTTTTGCGACCTGTACCCGATTTCAACGGAAATATCGGAAATTTCGACTTTGACGTTTAATAGCTCTGAAACGAAACAACCAGTATAGCTGCGTTTTTTACTGAAGCTAGTTGAACTATTCCTCTATCAACCCAACCACTGTTTCCGAGAAAAACAAAACTGTTTGACTTTAGGTAAAGCTTTAACAATAACACTTATTGACACTTATTTTTGCTGATCTCCTGGCGTCATTTTTCATTATGGACAAATGCCTGCTTTTTGAATTGTAATAAATTATACCGAAAAGTAAACATTTTTTGTAGCTAAATTATCCTAATAATTTTCTTCAAGAAATTTTTTTGGTTTTGTAGTGACTTCCATTAATTCCTTATGCAATAAAAAAAATATGTGCATATTCCTTATTACAACTTCTAATTTTTTTTTGACGTATATTTACGTGTAGAATATGTTCTTAGAAGTTGATGCGTTCCTCCCGACTCACCCTGTATATGGAATATGTCAAAATATTGATACAGATCGTATATAAACTGAATAAATAACTGAACAAACGTGATAAAACTGGTTTAAGGGAGAATTGACTAATATAGAAGTTACGGCTTGTCATAGTCATAATATAATATCGTTAGCCAATTAATTTAAAACCTAAAGGCAGTCAGCAACGTTAAAATAATTTTACTTAAAATAAAAGATATTTGGCCAGTAGTACATTAATGCAGTCACTGCCGGCGCCCGGTGGCAGATATGCATTTGCCTGGATCGCTGCATGGGCCTTTGTCTATAGCTTTTATGGGCGTTTTTTACTCGAAAACGGCAGAACAGATAATTTTAATTTTGAGTGATCGTACTATACCAATAAATCATGTAAACTATTAAAAATCAAACTTTAAGAACAGAACTAAATAAAAATATACGATAACAATATTAAAATTGACCAAAGGCGTGCCTAGGGAGGACTATGGGACTGGAGCAACCCTCAAGACTTAATTATTTTTTACCCTTTTATAATATTCACGATCCTATCCCTCTCTCCTGTCGCCAATCTTTAGTCACTATTTTTCTGCACCCCCAAGTCAACAGTGAACAGTTTTTCAAGAAGTATAGTTTAGCCCCTTCCAAGCAAATTTAAAATACAATACAAAAAATGTATTGCTTACTTCGCAGATGAGGCAAATTTCTTTTTTTTTTTGGGCCGAATTAAATTGATAAATGAAAATAATCAGTTAGATATTTGTATTAAGTCCAAAAAACCGTTTATCGAGAAGGCAATGAATTGATTAAAAGTTTAAATTTAGTTTGGTTTACTACAGATAAAATGATATCAATAGCTTTAATTTGCTGTTGTGCCAACGAAAGAGTGTAAAAAGTTCTGTAAAATGATTAGTTTTCTACTGTATTTAATTATTAGAGGTTACATAACCAACATTTTATTGATAAATTGACGAACCAAGCGATTAATTACCGATTAACCGAGAAATCGTTTAATCTAATTTCTATATTTTAAATCATCGATATTTTTTAACCGATGAAGAGATTTTTTTGTCACCTACAGCTTGAGATTAGTTAAAATGAGAAAACAGCAGATTGGTACTGGTACTTAAGATAAAAAAATTTAGAAATACTGAAGATTTTCATTGATTAATATTTGCGATTTATCGAGTAATTGAAAAATTGATTAACTGGAAACTCGATTAACTCATATGTGAAGTAGGTAATTAATCGACTTAAAAATAAACATAGTCGAAAAACTAGTAATAGATTAATAACCAAATCATCGATTACTCATAAGAATAATAATTGCTAAAACGCAACTGAGCTCCGATAAAGATAAATATTGTGGTTTTGAGGTGTCAAAGCCGTGATTTACGCAGGTCCTATTTAAATAGTGTGACTGATCAATCTGGTGGTTATAAAAACTTTTTTTAATCGTTAGGCATTCGCCAATTTATTTGAATATTACATGTGGCAAAAAATTTGATTTTTTAATGAAAAATTTTAAAGATTCATTTTCAGTGCAATAAGTTGCCCGTTTTATTAAGTTAAAGAAATTTGACTTTTAAATCTATTCACCTAAACGCAAGTTAAAGAATTATAGATATAGTAAATCTACTCAATTAAGTAGCACTGTTAAATTTAACAGAAAGAAAAGCTCTTTGTTAAAAGCTAAAGCTGCATACCTACCACGTTTCGTGAACGGGCAAGGACGACGCAACGCCAAAAGAGCACGCTCATCCGTATTCGCCAATGCTCATTGTTAGGTGTAATCCAATTACAGTTCATCAAGAGTGCGCTGTTTTCAGCAATGCCGCTTAGATGAGCTGCAATTTGCATTTAATTATCACATATAATGCGCATTAAACAGTCAGCCTGCACAGCAATCCGCGTAACCGTGAAATTGGACCTCGGATCCCATTTAAATTTGTGATTCGGAAGCTATTCTCGCGTTAAAACTGATTTTTTCATATTTGAAATCCTATTGTTTTGCATTTAAACGATATTCGTCTTTTAAATATGACAATTTATAAAGTTAAATGTTTATGGCAGTTTATATTATCCATTTATTTTGGTTAAAAAAAAAAGAATTTCCTAATGCAAATTTTCGCGCGAATTTCGAAACTTGTAAAACGTGATCCTATTGGCTGTCATTAAATGTGTTTTTATGATTCATAATGATTACATGGCGAATTCCAGTGTTGTATGGTTATCGAAAAAATCCATAAAAAAAGGCATTTAATGCGTAACTCGTCCAATAAAATTTCCCTGTACTTAAAGTAGAAGGTTCCTAAAATCGTATTCATGTATATTTCAAGACGAAATCGGTCCGGGAATCTTTAAATTTTGCAACAAAAACTGATATTTTTGCGAAATGTTGACACATCATATATTATCTTAATAATTTCGAGTAAATAAATTGCAATTCTTTGTTTTCATGGCAATCTTTGAAAATTGGAAAATTTTCAAAGTTTGTATGTCACAGATGCAAATAAACCTATTTATTTATAACTTTAACGAAAAAATAAGCGATTTAAATTAGTGGAAGGTATTCTCAGATAATTAGAATTAAGTAATGGATAAAATAAAAAATAAACCCAAAAAGAATCACTAAAACAGGAAAATAGTGTGGAATAATGTCGATTAAAAATATGATTTTGTCGGAAAAAATCAAGTATAATTTCGGTTTTTACCCTCTTAAAAAGCGCTCCTGGATAGCTCATTCGAGTATTCATTTTAAAAGTGTGATTATCCCTTTATAAGATAGTGTTGAAAAATTGGGAGAAAATTAGATAGGAAAAAATACAGAGTGATTCAAATGTACCGATGTCGAGGGCAAAAAAAGACAAAAAATCGAAATTTAATCGGCGATTGCTCCCTTCCTCCGCATCAATTTGATGATTGATGCGGGGGAGAGGACTCAAATATTTATTAAGACTTACGTACAGATGTCGGGCGATCAGCGTCCCCTTTCAGGGGCGCTCACGCGCTCCTGATGAGTCCCGAATAGGACGAAACATCGGATATGGAATGGCTCCACCATTGGTGGAACATCACACTAAGGGAACGGTTTTAATTCCATTTAACCCTCCGACCCGGTTGTAAGGCCGAGGTGTGTGGTGTATGGACGACTGGGCTTCATAAGTTGTTGTTTGCCCATGACGCCGGAGTATTCAGGGGAATCCCATTTGCGGGCCCCCACTCCTCGCTTCCATCTCCTCAGATGTTCCGTTTCCTGTCCTGGTCTCGCTTTACAAGACGTTTGTGGTGTCTCTCAGCCACATACGTGACCTGGCAAGTCTTTCGTTCGTGAGAAGTATCACAGTCTACGTTGACACATTTCGGCGTGGCATCATCGCTGCGGCTTTCCGATTTTCGGAACCGCTGAGGGTGGTTGGTGAGATCCAGTCCCCTGGATGATGCATACCAGAGCCCAATCTGGTAGGGGTGGTGATGTCCCCGTCATGTAATCCAATACCCGCCGTGGCATATAGCCAGGGGAGTAGTTGTTTTGATTTGGATATAATCCACTCATGGAATACATATATATATATATATATATATATATATATATATATATATATATATATATATATATATATATATATATATATATACATATATATATATATATATATATTTTTTGTTAAATATATATTTTTGTTAAATAAATAAATATATATATATATATATGTATATATATATATATATATATGTATATATATATATATATATATATATTTATATATATATATATATATATATATATATATATATATATATATATATATATATATATATTATATATATATATATATATATATATATATATATATATATATATATATATATATATATATATATATATATACATATATATATATATTTATTTATTTAACAAAAATATATATTTAACAAAAAAAAAATTAAACAAATATGTTTAGTGTAGTATTTTTACCTAAATATAAACGTTTTAACTTGACTAAAAACAATTATCTGCAGCAAAACCCACCCCCTGAATTGATGCCAGATTTAAGGGTCTTTAGCCCCACTGTGCGTCGCTGAATGCAAAACTACCACAAAGTTTGTATTATTAACGGTTTGAAATTAATTTTATCAAAAATGTAGAGAGGTTAAATATTAAAAATGAATCGAATGCAGAGGAATTGCGAGGTTTGAAAAAATCCTTAATTTGTATTACATTTTTTAATACAAAGAAAGGTAATATCTTATATCATGTACCTATGCAATTCTATTAAGCAAGAATGCTCTTTAGTTAATTCTTGATACTAGGTTATTGTTGGACGGTTCTAGCATTGTTTATTTATTTTAGTAGAAAAAAGACTTAAATATAGTCACATTAAAAATTGAATTTTGACAGCGTCGGCGTCGCAGCTTGTGTTGATTCTTGGCAACGTCGCAGCTTGTGTTATTGCAGAGAAGTTTAGTATGGCATGATTCGTGGATTTTTGAGAAAATTCTACAAATAATGTTCGATTGAAGCTAAAAAGTTTTGGGTGTGTATCTAGATTACTCTATTGGAGCCACCCATTTTAATATATTTTAAATCATTTTCATAACACCCTATAGATATAATATAAAATTATTTAAAACTGTTTTGTTTGTAACTTACATTTATAATCAGTAAATTATTTGTTGTTGTGTTTATAATTAGCTCTAGTTAAATTTTCAACTAGTTCTCCACAGGCAATAATTAGATTTATTGTGTTATAATAATACCGAACAAACATTATCGTCAGTAACTTTAACACGCTACGCTCGATCCCTTCAATTGGCCCCATTAAACGCAGTATTATAGTCTGCATCATTATAATTCAATGGGTTGTTGATATTTGGACCCCATTTACAGTCGTCCTGTATTTATACAAGTCATATGAAGCAGGTGACCATCTGTCACTTTATAAGTGCATGAATATGTCCTTCAGCACATATTGCTCATTTACTACTGGATTCATTTACTTTAAGTGATTATATTTCATTTTTATTAAATAGCGAGATTGAGATGAGTGTTACACATGAACTTATATTTTCGAATGCCCATTTTGTTTGTGTTTGTGTGACGCGCTGCATCTCGGATTTAAATTAAGTGTAACTTTAAACTTTTTTTTCTTTTAATGTCAGCCCTGATGTTATAATTGATGAAAGCTCGGGCACAGTGAGGTATAACGGTGCACTATTTTGTGTTATATAATAACATCGGCAGTGGCAAAATATAGATATCTGCAACCTGTCATTTCATGTGTTCGTCATTTGTAAATTTCACCAAATGCAGTCGTCAATACACACATTTCATTAAAATGCTAGTTATTAATTTATTACTTACGACTATTGAAATGTTTAAATATTTCTCGATATTCTTTCTTAGTTATGCGTTCTGTATTCTGTTTTTGTATTATAGTAAAGGATGTTTAAAAATAATAAAAAAAACCTTGGCCAGATAGACAGTAACGTTTCATCCTTGTTGTAAGTCATTAGTTGTCTTAACTTATGATCCAATTCCCCCAAAGCATGATACAAAAAAGAAGGTATGATATCAAGCCCTGTCAAATTCGTCCGGGTTTGCGCGTGACGTCACGCAGAGATTTTTTCAAATTTATAACGGGCCATATAGAGTTTAAATTAGTTATAGGCGATTTTATATAAATTCTATTGGCAATTCATCACTTTGCCTCCTGCTTATAATACAAATTTTATAGTATATAATTTAAAATAATCATATAAATAAAGGGATAAATACATACATTGAGTGATTGATTGTCCACATCACAACCATACACAACACATATCATTTTTACTTTTAAACTCCTAAAAGTAATGTAAAAACACTAAAAAATAGTTGAAAAAACAACGCGATCTTAAAAAAGACGTGTTTTCTTTACAAAATATCGCGGAATTATAAAAATTAAAAAACTGTATCCATTTGGTTTTGAGAAACCCCCTTTTACAATGGACAAATAAAGTATATCTATCTCACCTTTTTTCTTTATCATATTTTGAAATTTTGACAACTAGAAAAAGTTAGGTTAAGTTAAGAGAAATATCAACATGACATATTTTGAGCATGTCCCAAAAATTTTTTCTGCAGTGTTGATAATCAACGAATAAACCTTTATTTTTATGTGTTGAAAATGTTTGTATAGTATAAGGTGTTGGCCGCTTAAATTTATTTATTCTATACTTACATCTGTTACTGGCTAACAACTACCGAAAAAGTACGACTAAGGCCGGGCATTGTGGAGATGATTAACCAGGAACCTCGATCCCAAATAAATTTCGAAAAAGAAGTCAGGAGGAAAAATTGAAAATAACCATACCCCTAACCATACAAAAATTTTGGTTTTCAGTTACAGTAAAAGTACTCTAAGATCTATTATTATAAAACAGCACTCCAAAAGTACTTCGAAAGTTTATTATTTTTAATAGGCATATTCGTTCTCCTTCTAAACTCCTCTAGGTCCACATTGTTGTGAATGAGGTTTGTGTGTGTCCACATAGAGCAAGAAAGACACTACTGTTACGAAAGAATAAATGTCTGTCTATTAACATTATGATAGTGGATATTTTGAAATGAAATTAAATGAAATTTACAAAATTCTAAGTCTGCAGTAACAAACACATGTAGCAAAGGTGGAATTGGCAAGGCACTGATTTTTGTCCATATCAACTGTAGGTTTAGAACACTAATATAATCATTATAGACTGATAGAGTTGCGATAAAACACTGTGATGAGGACCTGTCTGAGGGAGAGGGGATGGATTGCATGGAGAAGCAGTGTTAATCAAGTTATAGTATTTTGACAAACTTTGTGTCGCCCTCCAATGGAGGTTTTTTTTTCAGTTAGGTACTTAGTTACTTTCACTCCTAGTAAAGGTATTATTAACATAACATACAAAAACTTTAAGTTGTTGTATGTTCGTGTCACAAACAGTGATGTCAAGTACACAGTTAAACAGATGGGCAGATATCATATCAGAAAAGTAAGGCATTAAATCCATACAGACATAAGTGAAGCCGCAAGAACCGTCACATTTAAAGCTTTAATTGTCGATTTGCTTCAAATAGATACTCACCCCACTTTACACTAGAAAATTTGGCAGGCTACATTTGTCATAAACTTAAGCAGCCCGATTCATTTGCAGGCTTTTCTAGTTCAAATATGTATACTTGGGTTTCTCATTTGAGTGAAGGGGGCTTATCGAAACCAACCCCAGACTTTATGGCACATATGCAAGAATTAGAAAACATTTTTAAGTCTGTAAATTCAGATAAGTTACTTATTTCCAAAAAGTTATTTACAAAATTTGTTGAGTAAGAGTTCTTTAATTTTGTGTTCTGATAAGGCAAAAACATTATTCTATCGATCCAGAATGAATTTTCGTATAAGAAAATTAAATAAAGAACTACATAATGAAACTGTTTCCAAAAAAAGTAAAATATCAAAAATAATTAAATGAAATAATTTATCTGGTTTGTAATTTTATCTTTATTGTTCATTATACCACTGAGTATTTTTTGCTAAAACCAATAGTTTAGCAGTTATAAGGAGAATAAACAATTAAATTGTTTATAACGATTGCACTTGAATTTTTCAATCCTGATAATTTTGGCTCAATCTACACCTAATTCTAAATGGGCATGGATTTTTTACAGATTTTTCTGAGCGATCCTTTTCGTGATAAGGAATGGGACAGCAATTTTTAAGCGTTTTTCCCAAAAAATGTTTAAAAAAATGCATAAAAAATACATCATATATGTTGTTGAATTCGTGCTTCAGTAAGATTTCATTTGACATCTTACACAATGCCCTTAAATTTTTTTTCCATTTGCCAATTTACCCCCTGAAATTAACCCCCACAATCAAAATTCAACTTTTTACACTTCACGTCTATAATTGTGCCACCACACTATCTCTGTGCCAAATTTTCAAATTTATACATCGAATATTTTCAGAGAAAATCGCCTGTGACAGACGGACGGACGGACACCGAAGTGATCTCATAAGTGTTCCATTTCACGGAACACTAAATATAGTATAATGAATGAAACTTAGGCATAGAACTATGATGATAAAATCGGTTTCTTCGCTTTGGTATTCTTAAATCTCTTTTCTCTTTAAAGTTTGAAATATTAATGTGTGCAACAGGCGCGGCCCGTCCATAAGGTCATTTGGTCAATGACCCACCTAAAATTTTCAGTGATCTACCTAATAATTTATTTTTTAATTTTTTAAAACCAAAAAAGAATCTTTTGTTTCGAAGTTCCATGCTAAAACTCCCCAAGAATGAATAAAGTCAAGCCAGCCATCGTCAAAGGATATCCAAGCTTGTTCCGGGCTGGGTCATATTGTAAATTGATCTTATAGGTTTATTTGGACGATATAAATTCATTAAAAGCAAGAGAGAAACAGACATACGCGCTTTAGGAAGTTAAAAAGAGACACAATTGGTCGACGGCCCACCAATAATATCTGGCCACTCCCACTATGGAAATACTCTCAAACCGCCCCCTAAAATATATTATTTCAAAACATTTGGTTCGGAAAAAGAAAAACTAATTAGGTACCTAATATGCGCATTGTAATAACAATTTTAATTAGTGGTTAAACATAAAAAATTATAAATACGATTTCTGTCAGGCCAGCGCTAGCCATCGAATTTAACGGTGTCGGCCCGATTTTCTTACATAGCTAGCGTAGCTCAAGGGATATAACCGCAGCGAGGTAATCCGACGCTCGCGGGTTCGCGCCTGTGTTGGGGCAAGAACTTTTTTTTTAATTTTTTGTTATTTAAAAAATTAGATCGGCTCTAAAAGGTGTATTGGCAACAAGTTCTTCCTCGATAAAATATTTTTAAAATTGTTGGCAATCTCATATTTACTACAGCTTACATCCTGCACGTGCGTAGACAAATATCGTATTACTATGTCTAGTCGCCAGCATTGTATGTATTAAAGAAAACGGAGTTTCGGCAGCGTTCCTAATTTTATTTTACGAATAGTCATACTTTTAGCTCAGAATTTTTTTCTGTTTATATTCTGGGCTTTTAGTACAAGGCGCGACACCTATTGAGGAGAAGTTAAACTTATCACAACGAAAACCGCTAAAATCTACTAACTTAGAGTATTAAAACACATAGCAAAAAGCCATAAACAGAAGAGTGATACTGAAAGTCATAAACATCAAGAGTAGTAATGTTCAATATTCTGCAGTACCTATTCTATGATTTTGGCGGTGTTTATTTGTAGGTAAATAATTTCTTGGCAAAACTAGGCACATTATTAGAAACCCTCCCTTAATTAAAAAAGTGTATTTTGCTTGTTGCGTTGATATCACTAGTTGCCCATAAAATTTTGACCCACCTGTAAAAAAACTCACCGGCCGCGCCTGGTGTACAATTTTGTATAATGTAATTTCTTATTTTTGTCTATGCATTCTTATATTTTGCAAATAAATTACATTTTATGGCACAACACGAGTATTCCCAAGTACTTAAGCGCAATCACAAATGTATCTAAACATTTTATAATAATGTATTATTAGTATTATTCTTTAATATATGTGGATTTAAATTTGAAATGTATGAATTTTTCTTGCAACCTATAATTTATGTAAAAATGCATGTAGTTGAGTATCTTGCTTATATATAGTAAGCTACAAGTTACTTTTCTGTGTAAAGTTTTTGCGATTTATTAAATAGCTTAAGCAACTAAAGCTACCAAGAGTATCTTAAGTAGTTAATACCTTTCTTAGTAGGTAACTTCATCGTACCGGTAAACTAAAAAAAAGTAAAAATTTACCAGGTTAATGGCAGTCATGCTTCAAAAATAGCTAAAAAATGCTTTTACTTTTTGAAAAACTTTTTAAAAATCTTTCACGTCCCTTGTATTATTGTTTTTTACCTTTTCATACCAAGTACCTAGAAGGTTGATTGATAATAATTTTCTCACATTAAAATCTTTATTGACACAATTTTAAATGCATTTTTTAGCCTATTTGGCAAATTAACATAACCTTAAGACTCTGAAATTTATATATTATGTCAACTTTTATCTATATACATACTTCTAATATAAGTAACAGGGCCTAACTTGGGGTTAAAAATTTAACATGGAAACAATGCATAAATAAAACATTTACAGACCACAGGAATATTTTGAAATTGCTTTGATACTTACTTACCTATTATTATTACTAACCCCCGTTTGCACCAAACTTCTGTTAGGAAAGGAATAACTAAGTGTTCCCCACGATTTATGGATTTCCTAACTCGCGTTGCACGAAAAGTTTTTTAGGGCATCTCAGCTAGGGAGAAAAACAACTTGACAACAATGAAGATTTTAGCTCTGAAGGCTATTTAAGAAGAAAAGTGACAACTATATAACCCAATTTTATCGCGTCATTTTTGAAATACTATTTATCCCCGGTTTATGTTTGAATTTAGTTGTATCTTTTTCAAGAAAATTTTGCCTGGTTTATTGTATTGGTTGTTGTAGTGTTTGGTGATAAATAGAAGTAAGTCAATTTAGCACATATCCTTATTGGAAAGTTTTACAGAATAACATTATTTTAGAATATGGAACCCGAAGCATCAGATCGCAAAAGAAGTCGCGCTCCAAAGATGACTACCAGTAGCATATTATAGTCTGAGGTAGGTTAATAGCTGATTTATAGAAGACAAGAAGACACATTGTTATTCCTACAATAAAGATTTTTTAAAATTAAAATATTGTAACAAAATTATCAGGATTTAAAATTGCCTCTCATGGTCATATTCTAGATCCTATCTTCTATTTGCTCAATGATATTTAGAACGATTGCTTTCGTCACGCGAAATCTTTTAAAAAATGTCAAATCGTCCATTTCATCAAAATAGTTTGACCTTTCGTGCACTCTTCTTGGAAAACCATTTTGAATAATTTCTAGAACATCCAAATCGTCATTAAAAAGCTCCATAATTTTAAGACAGTGAAAAACGTAGTAAAATTACAGAAAAACAAATGATTTCAGATAATCAGTAAAATTTTATAGTATTTCTTCAAAATGACGTTAAATCAGATCAAGGTGACGTTTCCCATCTAGGGAACGATTTAGGTGATGAAATTTGGGTCCGTAACTTACGGCTTCCTTAAACCATCTTAGGTACGGAATAAATGTTGCTGCAAACGAAATCGATACTTAGCCTAAAGTTAGGTCTTTGTACTAAGGATCCCCTAAAACTGTTGGTGCAAACGGGGGTAAGACACTTATAAACAGGTACCATTATAAGATAATGTAAATGCTTACAAAGATGCACTCAAGAAAAAAGGTTTAATACTACCATACAAATTATATAAAAAATACTTTAAAGTTTCTGACAGTTAAAAAAATTAACTATGTAACATTAACGTACTATGTATACCTACGGTCACATTTGATTTTAGCTACTTGCCTTATAAACATAAAAAAGGCAGGAAGCTGTAGAAAAAATTCCGTTTTTACTTACAGCTTTCCTTCATACTGGAAATAATTTGTGAGCATTCTGAAATAGTCTTTTTTGGTACTTTTTTGGATCAGCAACTATACTCAACCGAAGGAACAGTAGTTTATGTGTGTATAATACGACGTATAATATATAAATTAGAACATTTGGGATTTACCACCACATTCAGCTGCAAACCCTGCATGCCGAGTCCTGAAAAAGGTAGAGTTCTTTTGTAATGAAACAATTTGTTTTGTAATGAAGCTTTATAAATATTTATTAGCATTTCCTTTGGCCTTTACATTTGTTTTTGTTTGTCGTTTTCTTAGCGGGGATAAGGCCCGTTCGGTGGAGGTTCCTGGGATATCGTCGATTCCATTCCACTTAGCCATTGGGAACACAAAATGGGCACAAAAAAACGCAAAAATACACAAAAAACATTTTAGCAACAAAGAAATTTTTAGAGGTTGTTTTGTTAGATCCCATATATTTATTACTACTATATTGTTAGCATCCAATCTACCCTTTGTTAAAATTTGAAGCAAAGATAAATCTTTTGTTTTGTACCACGTGATGTCTTAGCACTTTGAAGTTTTGACGGAACTGTCACTGTCAGTTCTGACAGCAGTTTAAGATGTGAGCTTGTCCGTTTCCTTTTCGTCTTTTTACCTTTCAAAAGTAAAGATTAATGTGCTTTTATTTGTGAAAAGTGGACTAAAAGTTAATTATTATCCTATTTACGATATTGACATAGCTAATGTACTGATAATGCCAGTGTTAAGCAGCAAGAAGTGAAGAAATTACTTGTAGTTTTTGGCGGCGGATATTCTTCACAAGAATGTATACTGAAGAGTGAATACATAATTTTTAATTCTTAATTTGAGATTTTGGGGCAAAACGGGTAAGAACATTATGTAAATAAAGCGAGGCATCGTTTGGAAATCTAAAAAAAAAACACATTATTAATCTGGAATTAAAACTCAAAATACGTAAGTATAATTTATTGTAATCATTAATTTTTATATATCTACCTAATACATTATAATTAGAATCAAAATCTTAAATAATTAATTACCTACCTATGCAAAATCACTTTGTCTTTCTCAACTGACCGCCGACATGCGAAACAAGATCTCATTTTCTATCTAAAATATTATTAACTCTGTTTCGATATTGTACTTTAAAGTAGGTATATAATAATTTATACTTACTGGTTTTTCTGATGTTTTATTATAAATTAAAATAACTATTCACAAAATAACGCTACGGCGAAATCGAAGGCTTGTCAGATTCCAATTTGGACTTTTAAATATGACAGGCGTGAGCGGCCATGTTGTTATCTTTGGTGTTTTGATCAGCGGACGGTACGTAGTATTGAGTTCACTTGTTTGGCAAATCACGTGGTGATTTATGAGGGATATTCAGGACGTCACGTGACTTTTTAGATATGGTTTCCAAAGGCTACGTCTTTGCTTCAACATTTTTTCGTCGTTCGCTATATAGTTAGTAATATGTTAGATCCCATATATTTATTACTAACTATATAGCGAACGACGAAAAAATGTTGAAGCAAAGACGTAGCCTTTGGAAACCATATCTAAAAAGTCACGTGACGTCCTGAACATCCCTCATAAATCACCACGTGATTTGCCAAGCAAGTGAACTCAATACTACGTACCGTCCGCTAATCAAAACACAAAATATGACAACATGGCCGCTCACGCCTGTCATATTTAAAAGTCCAAATTGGAATCTGACAAGCCTTCGATTTCGCCGTAGCGTTATTTTGTGAATATTTATTTTAATTTATAATAAAACATCAGAAAAACCAGTAAGTATAAATTATTATATACTTTAAAGTACAATATCGAAACAGAGTTAATAATATTTTAGATAGAAAATGAGATCTTGGTTCGCATGTCGACGGTCAGTTGAGAAAGACAAAGTGATTTTGCATAGGTAGGTAATTAATTATTTAAGAAGATTTTGATTCTAATTATAATGTATTATATAAAAATTAATGATTACAATAAATTATACTTACGTATTTTGAGTTTTAATTCGAGATTAATAATGTGTTTTTTTTTTAGATTTCCAAACGATGCCTCGCTTTATTTACATAATGTTCTTACCCGTTTTGCCCCAAAATCTCAAATTAAGAATTAAAAATGATGTATTCACTCTTCAGTTTACATTCTTGTGAAGAATATCCACCGCTAAAACTACAAGTAAGTTCTTCACTTCTTGCTGCTTAAAACGGGCATTATCGGTACATTAGCTACGACATTATCGTAAATAGGATAATAATTAACTTTTAATCCACTTTTCACAAATAAAAACACATTAATCTTTACTTTTGAAAGGTAAAAAGACGAAAAGGAAACGGACAAGCTCACATTTTAAACTGCTGTCAGAACTGACAGTGACAGTTCCGTCAAAACTTCAAAGTGCTAAGACATCACGTGGTACAAAACAAAAGATTTATCTTTGCTTCAAATTTTAACAAAGGGTAGATTGGATGCTAACAATATAGCAGTAATAAATATATGTTAGATCCAATGTCGCCAGGTTGTCGCAGATACCAGACCAATTTATGGTTGTATTAGAATTTGTTAACGTGGGTTTAAATCATAGTGCTTTATAATTTTATTCCTAATTTAATTTCTGAATTAGTTTAAAACAAATAATTATTATTAAGTAATAGACACATTTTATTCCAAAAATTTGGCAACCTTGCCAGAGGTCTGCAGCCGGGGAACGTAGCCCGAGACGTAGCGACAGCTCATCCTCCAATTGGCAACATCTCTTTATTTGATACATTAAGTTAACAAAAGACGACGATATAACTCGATAGTCGATTCTAGTTTCGTAATTCGACAAGGTGTGTACGTAGCTCGATCGTTTAATGTCAAATGTAATACCGATGAGAACCAGTTGCTCCTATTGACGTTTTTTAAACAATATTGTAGGGTTTTATTTGATTTTACAGTGATCCTATGTTATAAAGGTGTTCTAGGAAATGCAGCAAAACCAGGAAATTTCTCAAGAATAAGAATCATACACGCATATACATGCATAAGTAGACAAGTTAAACTAAACGAACTTCAACGTCAAAACATCTGGACTGCCATGTGTATAGTTTTTCCGTGTAAGCTGCCCATATAATTTGACCAATGAGATGAATTTTTCTTCATTTGTTTTTTCTGTCATCAGGCTCAAAAGTCTCTACGTGACGTAAATGGCCACGCCTACCTACTCGGTATCATATCTTCTATTTATTTGTATCATGCCCCCAACGGTGTAGCATGCACGGTATAATATGTTCTTTATACAGGGTGTTATGGAAATGGTTTAATATATTCGAATAGGTGACTCCTGGGGTAGTCTACAGACTTACCCAATATTTTTATTTTTAAAAATCCTCTAAACCAGCCCTGTATCCGGCGCTTCTAAAAGGCATGACGTCATGGGCTAAAGGAAAAACAAACGATCCAGCCGTGGCGTAGCCAAACTTAAATATTACCTTGACATCTCACTTTTAGTGAAAACCGAAAATAATCCAAAGTATTTTTAATTCCAAAAACGCATTTTACTATACTCAATATCAGCTTAGAGTTTAATGGCGGCCGTTGACACATGTCAACGTTGACGCATGTCAACGTTGACACATTATGTGTACACAACTTAAACTTTGGTCAGGGCAGTTATGTGCTAATCATTTCATGGAACTGCTGTCTTGCAGAATGCTGAGCTAAGCATCGTTCCCATGCGAATCTAATAATGCATTTTGCATGAGGTTTTTAAGTTAGAATCGACATAGACTTTAATATTAACACGTAGAATTAACTGTAATGTATTTTACCAATTTTACGACTTTTTGTTAAATTAAATTAAAGTAACATTTTTTAAAAACGTGTTTTTATAAACGCGAAACATAAAGTGGCGCAGTCGGTAGGATTTAGAAAGGGACTTTCACAGTGAAAAACCCGTCGGTTTTAACCGTTTGTTCTAAGAACAAAAATCGAACTTTTTGCATCGCGCAAAACTGTCCGAAAAAAGTGGTAGAGAAAGTGCAGCATCGTGTTGGACTATACCAATTGGATTAGAAGAATGAAAATTGCTTCATTTATGTAAGTTGCTTTCCAATTTTCCTGTCTATGTCATTCTCCTCGTCTCATTCTAATTCCATAGAGGAAAACAGTGATAACGAGTTAGATTTAAGCGAAACTAAAACTGAAATTGATTCTACATTAGATAGGTTATTTTCAAGTCTTTCTTTGAACAAAATAGAAGTAACCCCCAATAACTTTAAACCAAAAATGGCAAGACCAACCTTTGAAAGTAAACTTTTAGAAATTGTTCCAAAATTCCATGGAAATCCATTAGAATTATCTTCATTTTTGGATACTGCCAATTCTTTGATTCATACTTATTGGGACCCAGCACCCGAAAATAAAAATTCTGTCCAAAATGTCACACTTATTTACGGCATTTACGCCAAATTGATAGGCAAAGCTAGGGAAGTTTATAGCATTTGTATTTCTAAAGAATGGCCGAGCGTAAAAAGCGCACTAATATCTCATTTTGGTGACCAACGTGACGAAAACGGATTATTATTCGATCTAGATCAAATGAGACAAGGTAATAACGAGCCTTCTTTGCAATTTTATACCCGAATAATGTGGAATCTAAGTGCTCTACATAACTACGTAGACACACATGAAAATAACCCCGGCACTGTTGCCGTAAAGAAGAAATTTTATAACACACATGCTTTAAAAATATTCTTAGCAGGCTTAAAAGATCCCTTAGGTTCGACTATTCGTGCTATGCGACCAGATTCTTTAGCAACCGCCAGACAGTTTATTATATCGGAAAATAATATTCGTCATTTGCAAAAACCACAACAAAAATTTGGTAACAACCAACCACATAATTTTTACAACAATAACAACCAACCCCATAAATATAATAATAATTTTCAACCTAGTTTTTCCCAACAATCTCATTTTAATTCTCATTTTCCACGCGGTCCTGTTAATATTCAACCAAGGCCCACATTTAATCAAAGATTTCCTACTAACAGACAAGTCTTTGGACCCCCTAGAAATCCAACAAACGTTTGGAAACCTAACCCTCAACATCAACCAAGACCTGCCCCTATGAGCGGAATTTCACACGGGACCTTTCCCAAACCTAGAACTATGATTCAGCAACAACAAACCCCACGATATTCTAGACCAAATTTTGTTTTCGAAGAACTTTATAACATGGAGCAACCCCCTTTCTTTGACCCGAATACCCCCGGTCCTTCTTATGAAAATTATGCTTCCTATGGACCCGAATATTTTTATTCAAATTATGACAATCCCAATTACGTGAATGTACCCGATCAGCAAAACGAAAATTGTGAAAATTTTGACGAACAAAATACTACATACACCCCTGAACAAAACGATGATTCCGACCAAAATTTTCAGGAAATCACGCCTCAAGAGCCAATCATATAGAAATTCATTCTATTTATGACCGAAAGGGCCTACCATATATAAAAATATCGAACCCACCTTTAAAATTACTAATTGACACCGGTGCAACGAAATCATTTTTAAACCCCGAAATTGCCGAAAATTATTTTCAAGAGTTTATAAAAAACGAGCCATTCACAATATCATCTATATTCCAAACTACTAGTAGAGATCTATGTGCCGAAATACCAGCTTTTCAAGAATTTAACTCCGACAAAAAGATAAAATTTTATTTATTTAAATTTCATCATTTCTTCGACGGTCTCATCGGTACGAAACTTTAAAAAATCTAAATGTTCAACTAGATTTACAAAATTCTATTTTAAAAACACCTTCCGCTAAACTACCCTTAACACACTACGAAACTAAAAACAAACTTTTATTTTTTACACGTATTGAACCATATACTACAGAAACCTTAAAAATTCCTCTCGCCGTAGCGAATGGTGACGTCACTATTATTGAAACTAGACTATTTAAGTGTTTAATTCGCGAAGGCTTAACAACATCTACAAACGGATATGCTCCGGTTGACATCCAAAACCGCACCGATAGTGTACAAGAAATTTATCTCTATTCCCCAATATCAGTCAGTCCTTTCGCAAAAAACGAATACGAAATTTTTCATGTTACCGTAGAACATAACAAAAATTCGGAAAAAGTCAAAATACCGGATTTGATAAGAACAGAACATATGAATCCCGAAGAAAAATATCACATCGAAAATTTATGCACAATTTTTTCCGATATTTTTTATCGCGAAAATTCACCCTTGACTTTTACAAATCAAGTTAAACACCGTATAAAAACGACAGACGAAATACCAATATACACTAAATCGTACCGTTACCCATTCATACATAAGCCGGAAGTCGAAAAGCAAATAAATGACATGTTAAACTAGGGAATCATACGACCAAGTGACTCACCCTGGTCGTCTCCAATCTGGATCGTGCCCAAAAAATCTGACGCGTCCGGGAAAAAGAAGTGGCGCATAGTTGTAGATTATCGTAAAATTAATGAAAAAACCATCGATGATCGATATCCACTTCCGAATATATCGGATATCCTTGATAAACTAGGCCGATGCCAATACTTTTCAACTTTGGATCTAGCCAGCGGCTTTCATCAGCTAGAAATGCATCATGACGACATAAAAAAGACGGCATTTAATGTCGAAAACGGGCATTATGAGTATCTGCGCATGCCTTTCGGGCTCAAGAACTCCCCCCAACGTTTCAGCGCGTCATGGATAATGTGCTCAAAAATTTAATAAATAAAATATGTTTTCTTTACATAGATGACATCATCGTATTCTCAACATCTCTGCAAGAACACCTAGTTAATCTTAAAGCTGTATTTCAAAAATTGCGTGAAAGTAACCTAAAGGTGCAACTTGATAAGTCAGAATTCTTGCGCAAAGAAGTTGCGTTTTTGGGTCATGTTATAACGCCCGATGGTATCAAACCAAATCCGGATAAAATCAAGGCAATCTTAAATTATCCCATTCCGAAAACTACAAAAGAAATTAAAGGGTTTTTAGGCCTTTTAGGTTATTATAGAAAATTCATTAAAAACTTTGCGAACATCACAAAGCCATTCACTAAGTGTCTGAAAAAGGGCGCTACAGTTAATATCGATGACCCGATATATATTAAAACATTCGAAGATTGCAAAGCTCTTTTAATTAACGACCCGATTTTAGAGTACCCAGACTTTTCTAAAGAATTTAATCTGACTACCGACGCAAGCAACGTTGCCGTCGGCGCTGTTTTATCACAAGGCGTAACAGGAAAAGACAAGCCTATCGCGTACGCGTCGCGCACCCTTAACAACGCAGAACAAAACTACTCAACCATAGAAAAGGAATTACTAGCCATTGTATGGGCAACTATATAAATATTTTAGGCCTTACTTGTTTGGCAGAAAATTTAACATTATTACAGATCATAAACCTATTCAGTGGTTGATGTCGTTAAAAGAACCAAATTCTCGTTTAGTTCGGTGGAGACTAAAACTTGAAGAGTTCGACTAAAAAATAATATATAAGAAAGGGAAGAAAAATACAAACGCGGATGCGCTTTCTAGGGTAGAAATATACCCCACCGAAACTGACGTCCCGCCTGTTTTACAATATATGAACGAATTTAACGAGAACCCCATTTTAGACCCACAACCTTCGACGAGCCGCGAAACCGATAATCAATCGATAATGGCACAAGCAGACCCTGAAGAAAACACCGTTAATGAGACAGTGCATACTAGTGCGGAAAATCCCATATTAACTATTAACATTACCGAAAAACCTATAAATTATTTTCTTTGTCAAATTATCATTAAAAAGGTTGACCAAAACCCACGCATTGAAATGAAGAGAATTTTTGGTAATCCAATTAACCGTACGCGGTGGCATCTTTACGTGACAAATGAAACACTTCGCGAACAAACAATACAATTTTTAAAAGAATATGCCGAACCAAGACGGCAATATGTGTTTTATTTCGAAAATGATGACGATCAAAAATTTTATAAAGAAATGTGCAGATTTATCCCCGAAACGTTTAAAAATTCATCATACAGACTTCTGAAATCTAACACTATCTTACATGACGGCACACGTGATAATACACAGCAAAGTCTAATAAAAACACAACATGAAGGTATTACGAACCATCGCGGTATTCATGAAACAATTGACGAATTAAGGACCAAATACTATTGGCCTAAGCTGAGTGATGACGTCAGAAAATTTATCAATAATTGTCAAGTTTGTCAACAAGTAAAATATGAACGACACCCGCCATTAATTAGACTACAATTAACACCTACTCCTAAAAAACCATTTGAAACCATTCATATAGACACTTTTAAATTTGGCAACACCGTAACCCTCACAATTTGCGATAGTTTTTCTCGATCTGGCCAGGCTTACGTACTACCTAGCCTTTCGGCCTTACACGTATACCAATCACTATTACAATTTATTTCTTCATACAAAATACCTGAAAATATAATTTCTGACAATGGAAGCGAATTTACCCAAAACTTATTAAAAGATTTTGCAAAATTATACAAAATTAACTGGCATTATACTTTACCATTAAACCCCAATAGTAATGCTATAGTAGAACGATTTCACTCTACACTACTAGAACACATGCGTACACTATCTATTACAAAACCCAACTTAAGCCCTTTTGAAAAAATCACATACGCAGTTTTAGGCTATAATAATTCCATTCACTCAGTAACTATTACTAGGACATTTAGAACTTAAAGATCCAATCGACATCGATAATCAAGCAGAACCGATTAGTCACCAAATTTATGAACATAAAGAAACTATGGTGGAACTATACAAAAAAATACACGAGAACACCTCCAAACAAAAATCCAATGTTATTACAAAATTAAATGAAAAACGCGATGACCCACCAGACATCAAACCGGGTACCATCGGTTATAGAAAACTGACAGACAGTCAAAAACTAAACCTCTTTATCGACCCGAGCATGTAGTAAGAAGCAACGATCTCACAGTTACTACCCCGCTTAATACCTACCACAAACAAGTATTCAAAAAACCACGAAAATTTATAGACAAATCATTGTTACAGGTTGATGACCTTTCTGGTTCAAACCTTGATGACACAGAAAATTCAAATACAATCCCTCCAGTCCAATCCGGGAATCCTACCATTTAAACTAGGATCTGCTAAAATAAAAATAGCTTCCCATACCTTTCTACATTACATTCAACTTAGACCTCTCCAAAAACAAATTAAGTCAATAACCGATCAATACAATAATTTAGAAGGACTATTTAATAAATCATCCACCACTCATACAGATCCCCTGTATAGTGCATATAAACATTTAGAATATGAAGTAACAACTGTTAACAGGAAACTACAATCAGTCTTCCCCGAAAAACGTAGTAAACGCGGTCTTATCAACCCGTTAGGCTCTCTAGTAAGATATATTTCTGGTAACTTAGATCAGGAAGATGCTAAAGAAATTCATGATAATTTGTCAGAACTGGAATCTAACCAAAATAAAATAGTAAAGAAGGTAAACAAACAAATGTCTTTAACATCAAATTTAATGAAAAATATTAACGAAACTATGACAAGAGTATCACGCAATCAAAAGCTAATCGAAGCAAAAATTGAAGAATTGCGAAAAGAGCTAAATGACTTTACTTTTAGTTATATGCATTACATAGAACTACGCGAAATATTAGATGAAATAAAATTAAACTTAGACTCGTTGCTAAACTTTCTTTCAGAAATTGAAAATGCTATAAGTTTCGCCAGTCTCAAAACACTACACCATAGTATCGTCTCTCCTACAGACTTAAAAGAAATCGTAAATAACCTATATCAAATTCATAGTCATTCGCAAATATTATTTACTGATAACGATTATCTAAAATACTACAGCATAGTAGAAACAAATGTTTTCTACATTCAAGAAAAAATTGTTTTTTCACTCGATTTTCCTCTGATACATCCCGATACCTTCGACTACTATCATTTGTAGTCCATTCCAAACCAAAACCTATCAATAATAATTCCACCATCCACATACCTTTCTATAAGCAACAATGGCTACCAATATCAAGAAGACGAGTGCATCGACCTAAGACCAAACTTTCTCTGCCTGAAGAACCACCTCTTACCTCTACAAGACAACTTAGATTGTGTAACATCATTGCTTTCCAATGGACCCAAGATAGGAAAATGTCAACAAGTTCCCGTCCATATCAGTGAAGAAATTATCGAAGAGATAAATGATGCTCACTACATTGGTATATTTCCTAGAACAAAGAAACTTCAAGCAGAATGCGCCGAAAATGACGTCGCCCTACTACAAGGAACATACCTGTTTGTTGTCCCGCCAAATTGCGCTATCAAAGACGCAAAGTTCACCCACAAAAACGAAAAAGGCTTTATTTCCGGCCACCCAGTCACATTACAAGACATCAAGGTGTTACATATCCCCACCTTGGAAGTACACAAACTGAAACTAGAAAACGTACCATTGGATAAACTCCATGAAGTCCAGCTCCAACAGCTACAAGAAGAGCCACTGGAAGAATTTCACCTTCATTCGAAATACTCCATTTGGTCCCTGGGTTGCGTCGTGACGCTAGTCTCATGTGTCACTCTCTATATCCTGATCACACGAAAAGAAAAGATCTGCAAATTGATATGCAAGAAGAAGCCTACAGCAGCTAAAAGAAAACAAGTTGAAGAACCGTTTATGGCAACTCAGATGGTTCCACCCTCGAGTTCCTTTTAGGGATGGAGGAGTTATGTGCTCATCATTTCATGGAACTGCTGTCTTGCAGAATGCTGAGCTAAGCATCGTTCCCATACGAATCTAATAATGCATTTTGCATGAGGTTTTCAAGTTAGAATCGACATAGACTTTAACGTATTAACACGTAGAATTAACTGTATTGTATTTTACCAATTTTACGACTTTTTGTTAAATTAAATTAAAGTAACATTTTTTAAAAACGTGTTTTTATAAACGCGAAACATAAAGGGACTGGACTTCGCATTTTTTATCAAAATTTATGACTGTTTAAATAGTTGAGCAGGATATTGCTGAAATTAATTTACTGACAACGTAGGTGTAGAAATATGAAAAAACAATTGTACTAGACCTATGAATTTAAATGAACATTATAGCGTTCTGGATTAAATTAATAAATTTAACTACCTAAAGCCGTACAAGTGCGCGGCACCTTGTTGCCAGGAGCATTTATGGGCCGTAGGTCTTTAAGTTTCCCTTTTCCTTCTCTTTGCTTAGATGTTCCAAGGCAATTGGGCGCCACTGAGTTTTTATAAAGGAAGTAAATTCGCAGCCGAGTAATCTCAGAACCTAAGCTAAGGTAAAATTTAGATTAAATGAGACAAAGACGTTCTGCATGTGATTAATAGTCAATAAAACAAACTATTACCCCAAAAAATAATAATGTTTATTCTACCCATTCAAATGGATTGGTATTGGCAAAATATATACAGTAACATATGTGTGAATGAAACACAAAATGGTGGATGGCCATTTAAGTATTACACCTAAGAAAACGATTTATATCGATATCTACATTAAATTAAATCTGGAAAATAGTGGAACTTATGACACTACTAGTAGCTTGGTACCTAAGTAAATATTAAATACAAAATATACAAATTTACCCCTAAACGTTAGCATAAAAATAATCAGTAATTAGTTATTATATAGAAAGATTTCATTTCAAATTTTAATGTAAAAGTTTTTTGAAATATTTTTTAAAGGAGTTGCTAATCTCTTTTTAATGCGCCAACATTTATCACAAATGATTTTTTCTAGAGAGATCAATGACACAAATGTTTTTATCTTTCTGCACTATTATATACATATATGAAAGTAGGTACTTAACTAATATAAAAGTAACGTAATCATGTCAATATCAAATATTCAATAAAAACAAATTAAAGTTACCAAATCCCCACTACTTGGCCTGGATGTACTAGGAATGCAGTAATCGTGATCTATAATAAATTAATAATCTAAAATTGTTAATTAAAATAAACACATCACTCCACAAATAATGATTTTTTTCTGGAATTATCTACATATGTAATTTGAGGCGTATATTACAAAGCTCAGTAAAGCTGAATGTGATGAATAACGTTTGGCAAATGGGGGTAATTCCAGAGACGGCTTCTAACCTAGTTGGAAATAAAATTAGGAGTCGATTTGAAAATAAAATACAAATATGTATTTACCCACATTGTGTTATTTGAAAGTGCGAGATACGAAAATATCATACAGGGTGTCTGAAAAGTCTTAGCATGGGCAAATATCTTTACTATTAATAAAGATAGCGACACCAAATTTTAGTTGTACCTTATTGGTTGATAAATCTACGTTTTTATGTAATTTGACTTTTTCAACCCCCTTGGGGGGTTACGCTAGGGAGTTGAGGTCGAAAATTTTGAATGCAAACCTATGCCGTGTGGCCTCTTCGTTTAAAAATCTTCAAAAAATAAACATTGTTTTAGTATTTTAGTATTTATTTATTATTGTAATTCATTTTTAAATGGCAAGCCTATAAAACTTATAACTCGTAAATCGTATAATCGGTCGGGGCAAAAGTCAACCATTAGTCGACCTCTTGTGCCATACAGCACAAGTCGGCGCTGCTATTTTTTGTTTTGTGGGGCACTTTTTTCTAACTTTTCTCCAACTTTACTTCTTCATTTGTCGTTGTTATATGTTTTGTTTCTTGACATCTGCGCAGTAGACCAAAATGCGTACCACGCGCAAACCGAGCGTGCTAGACATGCGTACGCAAGTTCAGGAGATGTACTTGGGTGTCTACATTCGAACCTATTCACTTGTAAGAATATATCCCCAATAGTTAAGGTACCACTACGTAGTTAACTGTATAACTTTTTCCCAAGGTTTTTTCGACTTTATTTTTCGTTTTTTGCCATGTGCGCAGTAGACCAAAATACGTACCACGCGCAAACCGAGCGTGCTGGACATGCGCACGGACTTTTAGGAGATGGACTTTGGTGTCTACATTTGAACCCATTCACTTTTAAGAATCTATCTCCAGTAGTTAAGGTACCACTGCGTATTTAACTTTATAACGTTTTTCCCAAGTTTTTTCGATTTTATTTTTCTTTTTTTGCTATCTGCGCGGTGGCAAATAACGAAAAATACAGTCGAAAAAAACTTGGGGAAAAAGTTTTACCATTGATCAAAATGCGTACCACGCGCAAACCAAGAGGGCTAGACAGTCGCACGAAATTTCAGGGGATGTACTTTGTTGTCTAAATTCGCAGTGGTACCTTAACTACTGGAGATATATTCTTAAAAGTGAATGGGTTCAAATGTAGACACCAAAGTCCATCTCCTGAAATTCCGTGCGCATGTCTAGCACGCTCGGTTTGCGCGTGGTACGCATTTTGGTCTACTGCGCACATGGCACAAACTGAAAAATAAAGTCGAAAAAAACTTGGGAACAAAGTTATAAAGTTAAGTACGTAGTGGTACCTTAACTACTGGAGATATATTCTGAAAAATGAATGGGTTCAAATGTAGACACCAAAGTCCAACTCCTGAAATTCCGTGCGCATGTCTAGCACGCTCGGTTTGCGCGTGGTACGCATTTTGGTCTACTGCGCAGATGTCAAAAACAAATCATATAAAAACGACAAATGAAGAAGTAAAGTTGGAAAAAAGTTAGAAAAAAGTGCCCTACACAACAAAACAGCAGCGCCGACTTGTACTGTTTGGCACAAGTGGCCGACTAATGGTCGACTTGTGCCCCGCCCGATTATACGATTTACGAGTTATAATTTTTATAGGCTTGCCATTTAAAAATGAATTACAATAATAAATAAATACTAAAATACTAAAACAATGTTTCTTTTTTGAAGACTTTTAAACGAAGAGGCCACACGGCATAGGTTTGCATCCAAAATTTTGGACCTCAACTCGTTAGCGTAACCCCCCAAGGGGGTTGAAAGAGTCAAATTACGTAAAAAAGTAGATTTACTAACCAATAAGGTACAACTAAAATTTGGTGTTGCTATCTTTATTAATAGTAAAGATATTTGCCCATGCTAAGACTTTTCAGACACCCTGTATGATATTTTCGTATCTCGCACTTTCAAATAACACAATGTGGGTAAATAAATATTTGTATTTTATTTTCAAATCGAATCCTAATTTTATTTCCAACTAGGTTAGAAGCCGTCTCTGGAATTACCCCCATTTGTTAAACTCTAGTGATGAATACAGTCGGAGGTGCTTTACATAGGCGAGATGGCCTACGATTATAATATTCTCTTCATGAGTAACATAACCTCTAAAAAATAGGGTAATTTAAAAAGAAAATTTTAAAAACTATAAGCGATTCCATTAAACTTCTCGTTTAGATTAATAATTTACGCTGCAAAACATATAATTCCTATAACATTAATTAATTGTGGGGTAATGTCTGTCTAGATAATTGTTAAACAAATAAAATATGTTTACCTACTTACTTTTCAATAAAAAGCAACACTTTACAAATACACAAAGACAAACAATATACTTCCAAAATGTCTAATAATCAAAATAATGCCAAAAGGCTTTCCGAAAACACCGAAAAACCAACAACAATATTGTCAATATTCCTAAAAACAAACTTTGATTTCACACGTCGAAAATCAAAATCCAACGGGACAGCTCTGTAAAACGCGAACTAACGCGGAATAGACTGACGGGTTGAAGACTGCCGGTAAGAAATATGCCGTTGCAAAGGCATAAGAAAAGGATGCCCATCTACACGGCATTCGATGTGAGGTGCTGAACATATTCCACCTGTTGACGCTTTTCTTGTATATTCGTCGCGTACATGTAAATGTATGGTCATTTATATATCCATTTCTCATCAGTTCAGAGGTTATCTGTGTCCGCGAGGCGTTTCCTGAGTTAGGGAACGTTTAAATAATTTGGCAAATATTTTGACATATTGTGTCAACGGCCGCCATTAAACTCTAAGCTGATATTGAGTATAAAAATGTGTATTTTAATTTAATAGCAATTTCTTTACTTAATATGGGAAAATGTGGACCATACACTCGTGAAATTAGGTTGACATTGTAAGCAGAATGAAACAGACTCTGTTGTGCCGTTAACACAAAGAATTATGACTTACCCCTTACGTTATTAACGAGATGCTAGCTTAAACTTTCTGCCTTTACAAAAAGGGTTAAAAATTAAAACGCAAACAACCATCTCGGTGGCCGCACCGCATTTACTAAATCCGGTCGTCGCACCAGAGTCACATAATTTACTATCACACTAATTGAGCACAACTACATAGTGTTATAAAATTATAACCAATATTATTTTATTACAACAGGAAATTTTGTCAAAAAAAAACATTATTCTCTTAAATACAAAATAATTAATGCGAATATGCCCAAAATAGATTGTTTTCGATCTTTGACAAAGACGGAACGACTAACGATTCGTAGTCAGACGCGTCCTAATTAGTCAGGTTATGGCGGCGTCTTTGAAAATGGTAAAGTAATTTAACGTTCTATTTAATAATATTACAAATAAATAATAATAATAATAATAAAGATGTTTATTTATGCCAATAAAACAATTAAAAATATAAATATAACATTCATAAAAGTAAAAAAGAAAACCAAAAAATGACAGTAGTATACTAGTTGGCATAAATAGGTAGGATTTTGATTTATAAAAAATCATTCTTCCAATCCTACCCTTACTAAATAATTTTTTATATTTTTTTTGAAAGTTATATAGGTTAAGCCCCTTAGACTGGAAGGAATATTATTATAAATTACAGAAGAGGTATATTTAAACGAAGACTTATATTTTTCAGCCTGATGTTTAGGTATTTCTATTGCGTTCTGATTTCTAGTATTAACATTATGAATAGTATTCCTGAATTCAATTTTTTCAAATAAATATCTTGGCTTCTGAGTTAAAATTATTTTATATATAAAACAGGATATATGTGGATTTCGCGTCTTTTTTCTAATTTAATTAAATTATGTTGGTCAAAACTAGATGATACTAAATAACTATGATGCGTTTTTATTACTAAATACCGATTTAACTAGATATGATACACATGTTTTTATTTTGTTTGTGGACAAAATGGCAAATGATTATAAAAATGAAAAGACGTTTTAAATTTGCCTCCATTGCCGTGCCTCCACCTGATTGATCGCCAGAGGTCCGCACAGGTGCTGCTTTCCAAGCAGCTGTCCAGACAAAAGTGAAGTAGAGATGGGTAGTTTGCGAACGAACTACTTGAAAGAACTATTCTTTAAAGTGAACTAGACGAATTAGATCTCAAGGTTAGATCGAACTAGTTCGCTGAGAACTATTAGGTGAAACGATAGTCGGACGCCGCTCGATCAACGCGTGGAACGTGAACTAGAAGTTCCCACACAGTAAAAATATATACTAAGCAAATGTTAGGCATATGCTTTTTGGCATAAGTATATGAATACGCATTTGCTTAGCACATTATACAGATAATAGTAAATATTCTCGGAATATGCTTAGCATGTGGGTTTGGACTCAAAGTTGATGTGCTAGGAATATGCGTTTTAAAGTGCGTACGCATATCTTGAGAGATGTTTGGAGATATGATGCGTGGCTCCATAGCATATCATAGTGTATTCCAGCGAACATTCTGAAAATATGATGCCAGATATACTGCTCACAGCCAAGGAATATTCCTGTTAACCAGCGATAGATAATAAATATATTGGTGCGACGATATTTTGATTTCTTATCCAAATACATGATTTAAAGTATCCTAAGTTCGAAAATCTAATTTGTTTTGTGTCTCAGGTTTAGAAGTCATTTCAGAAATTAGACTTTTATTTATGAAATATTTGGTTTGGTTCAGAACAAACCCTGCATAAAATATGCGATTGCATTTTTTTATTTTAGGTTCAAAAGTTTAACTTTTGGTTGAAATTCTGAGCCGACAGACTTTTGAACCTAAGACACAAAAATATACTTTTAATCCTAAGACAAATGGAAAAAATAGAAGGATATATCTTTATAAATTTTGGATAAAAAGTCAAAAAATCTTTGCAACAAACTTGTATTTTTGTTTCTTGTTTGATGTTTCTTAACATAATTTGAAAAAAAAAAACAAACATTTGGATATAGAATTAATACCCGTATGTAGCATGCTCTCCACGATTTATTATATACATACTTGAAGACCAGCTGACTAAAAGGAACAAATAGGGGTAAAAATCTATAGACTGAAAAATGGTTTAACATTATTAACAATAGCTTTTACATTTTGAAGGTTCAAATTTTAGCTATATCAGTTCTAGAAATATTTGGAAGAAGAAAATTGGTATTTGATGCAAATTTGATTTAACAGAAACATAGCAGTACTTTTTATGCTTATTTATTAAGTAAAATTCGCACGGAATTCGAGTTTCTTTCCCCTATTTTAGTAATTGCTCACAGTCTCAAACCCCTTTTCTTTTTCTAGAAATATTTGAGTGTGCCAAAACCTATGACTAAATACTTATACCTATACATTTTTAAAATTTACTTTGTTCATATCATTAGAGTGATAAGTCTTTTGATAGGGACTACAAAAATACATACATACACTGACTGTTATATATTTATTCTAATCTCAACTTACAAATATCGTTCACAAAAGTACAAACTAACAAACCATACCATTTTTTACGTATCTGCGGATCTAGAAAAAAGAGTATTTATTAAAAACATCTATCAGCTATATCATTTACAAGCAAATTAAAAATGTCATAACTAAATCAATTTTAACTGGTATTATTGTGTACATGCGTGGACAGAATCCCCAGTTATTACAAACATCTGACACATTATTTTTATAAGTTGAGATCTTGAAAACTTCTAAATTGTTTTCTTGCTTTTTTATAAAGATAAGCAAAAATATACATGGGGTTCTAGTATGTGCGCTTTTGATCATACCATGTAAGAAAATAAAATTTCAGCCGTTCTTCTTAGTTTCATTCCATACAACGTTGCTTGGGTTTATTAATATTAAAGCTAGACTGTAAAATTTTAAATAAATAGCACTGTTTAAACAAAAACTTGATGAAAACTGGATGACGCAATCAAGTAAATTGGAAATAATGCCTGTATGATTGTGGCGGATTCATATTTAAAAGATTTATTGTTTGGTTGTTACGCCGCTCTACTGTTAAGGAAATTAATATTTTTAAAAATAATAAAAGTCACTGCGTTTAAACAAAAAACAAATCCTGAAAAAAGAAATGTTCTGTACACTGTCAGTGACTTTTAATTATAAAAAGTATGCCTGACCCTAATCTATCTCTAGTGTAGTATATATTCGGTCTAAAACCTAATCTGAATAAAATAATTTTTCTGACGTTTCGAGACCTAATATCTAGTCTCGTTATCAAAGAATCTAACAAATTCAAACTAACTAAATTAAAAATGAACTAAGTAATAATTATAAAAAAAAATTATATTTTTTATAATTACTTAGTTCATTTTTAATTTAGTTAGTTTGAATTTGTTAGATTCTTTGATAACGAGACTAGATATTAGGTCTCGAAACGTCAGAAAAATTATTTTATTCAGATTAGGTTTTAGACCGAATATATACTACACTAGAGATAGATTAGGGTCAGGCATACTTTTTATAATTAAAAGTCACTGACAGTGTACAGAACATTTCTTTTTTCAGGATTTGTTTTTTGTTTAAACGCAGTGACTTTTATTATTTTTAAAAATATTAATTTCCTTAACAGTAGAGTGGCGTAACACCCAAGCAATAAATCTTTCAAGTAAATTAGAGTAAATCAAAGAAATGCTGCCAAGTGTAAAGCTTACTATTTTAAAAGTGAGTACTACCCATAAAATAAGATATAATTCTGCAGCTTTTTATTACTTTCTTCAGTGTGTTTAATTTGTTCATGTTCATTTCCTTCGCTTTGGCGAGCCACACTTTAATAATAATTTCTCTCAATAATTTCCTCGTCGCACGCCCCTTTCGTTTGTTGACTGAGACGAGTAGCTTCTAAAATAAAAAAAAGGTTATTTTTGGACGAAAATACAGTTACCTTTGGGGCCTGCTTTTTAACCAGTTGTTTGCAATATTTTAAAGACATACAACAAAGCGCATAAAAAATGTAGTTAAGTCTAAACTAGATTTTATTAATTTAGCACACATACTTAAGATTACTTGACTAATCTTAAGGTTAATAAATTTTCTTTCCAAGGGGAAAGAAAATTTATTAACCTTAAGAAATTTATTATTATATGGGAAGGAGGAAAAGGTTCCTCCTTCCCAACTGTACAACTGTCTAGGTTCATTATTCTATACATCATCTCAACTGAGTCTCCTCCAATTCTCCTTAGTTCTTTAGCCTGAAAAGATTGCTGAATGCTAGATTCTTAAACGTACTGTTTTTTGTCAGTTTACCTAAAATTATTAATTGCTGCTCGTAAATATTAAACTCACCACATTCTGAAAGTTAACTTTGTCCTCTAAATATTGCTCAACTTTTATCAAGTCCTCATCATTGTCCATGGGTCATGATCCATAAAAAACTGGATCTCCAGTATTTTCTTGTCCATTTTTTAACTCTAGAAGCTTTTGAAATGAATAGTTTCAAAAGTTTTTTCTTGTTTACTAAGTCTAGCACTAATCCAAACAAACAACAAACATCTCGCTTGTCATAATGAACCACAGGGAGCGTTCAGTTTCAATCGCAGAAACCACGTTGAATGCGTTCGTTCACAACAACAGTCTAAGATAGTGGAATATTCCTGTCTTATGCTGAAAATATTCTCTTAACGCAAATGCGTGCCTTACAAAAGATAAGAATATTCTTAAACAAATATCTATTATACTTGCTGCTTAGCTCATTCTCAGAATATTCCTGTGCGAATATACGTTTTCACCTGTCGTTAGCATATTCTAGGAATGTGTATATCATATACACAATAATTGTGTATATTTGGTGTATTTAGAAATTTCAAAGTTGTATATCTCTGTTCCTACTTACAGGACACGTGCCAAATTTAGGTGTTTTAATATTGAGCTCACTGGGAATGTTTTGGTAAATAAAGAAACATTTTGTAATTTGCGACGAAAAGTTGAATTTTTGCCTATGCGCAGTGATTTAGCAGTCGATAGTGGTGACAACTGTAACGATAACAGGCGGACAAGAAATCTGATATAAATCATAGTTAAAAAGTCATTAAATACTAGCTATTTAGAATAATAAAACTAACATAACAATATTTTTGAACTCTTCATGCCTAATAAGTCTAATAAGCCTAATAATTGTCGTCACTCTTGTAGTACAGTTATTGCCACTACCGTCCTTGCGTCCGTAACGTAACCTTACTTTTTTCATCACGCCATCTTCGATAACAACACATTCGTTTAATAAATATATTATGTGTAGGGGCGTGAATTTTGATTTGTGATTACTTAAATATCAACAGATAAGTATATATTTTAAACAATTCAAAATTATTTTTTTATTTACTTATTGTTTTGCAATGGATTCTCAAGATAATAAAAGCAGACTTTTAGGGAAAGTGCTAGATCACGATTGGAAGCCAGAAAAAATTATAGATGAAACCCGGAGCAATAAGTGTATTTTTAGCAATATTAGTGCTTATTTTTAGTACCCAAAGCCCCAAATGACCAGTTTGTAATGTAGTGTTGATGCTTAGGTTTGTAAAAAGTATTTGAGAAATTACCATGTTCATAATTGAATTTTATTCCAAAAGGTAAAAATATTTCGTTTGCAATTAAGTTACGGAAGTAAAATCCCGTTCTAGTCGTTTTGAGGGGCAAAATACGCCCTTTAAACGTTCAGGGTTTCTTTGAGAAAATTTTTGGTCTTTACACGGGTCTTAATGAAACGTTCCTGAAATGTATTAGGTGTACTTATAACTGAAGTCTTCAGTATGCTTATTGGACGTAAAACAACGTTTTAAGAACGTTTCTTACGTCCGTTTCTGTTACATTCTTTTTGTGGACAATCTACGTCCCACGAACATTCGGGGTAGGTCCAAGGTTTTTTGAAAACGTTCCTGCTCATCCATTGGTCTTTATAAAACGTTCTTTGAACGTTTCAAGTATATTTTTGTATCATTAGAGTAAAGTAGAGCTTCTGTTTGCAACTACGAGTATAACAACAAATAGGACCATGCAAAGGAAAAACTGCGGTCGGAGCAAAATATCAATTTGTCGCTCCCAATCCCAGCAGAATAATTACAGTATCTTCTGACTTTCCCCTAAAATAAGCGATAAGGGAATGAACTCTTTTCGCAACCCCCCTCCTCCCATACACAAATAAAAAGAAAAGGATCAACTTATTTTTAGTATCGATACCGAAATAAAACCCAACCGAAATTTTGTACTTTGGACCAAATCTCCTCGGTTTGATAAAATAACATACTATTATTTCCAACAGTATGTTGCTCAAAACTCTTTTTCATGTAATACATTTAATTGACCTTTAGAGTCACCTTTGCCAATGACGTTTACATGAGTGCTGTCACATTATAAGTGTCTAATTAGTTTAATTTTTAATTCTAATCACAATTTAAACAGGATTTATACCGTTAGCATTCTAAAAGCCAAAAATCAATAAAAGCACAAGATTAATTACATTTTTGGTTATTGATTAAGAGGGTAAGCAACACTAGTTTGCTGCCATATTTTCAACAAACTATTTATAATACTACGAAGCCAGTTCAAATGCACAATATTTTTAATAAGCAGAATGTATTTTATTTAATTACTCGATTATCCATCCCCATAATTGTGTTAGTCCTGCAAGGTCCTTTGTCTCGGGGATAGGGCGGACGAGGGAGAATGCGTCATCTTATTGACAAGATAAACAAACTCGCTGACGAGCAGTCGTGAGACGGCACGACGCGACGATTGTAAATTGGACTTGTAAACACATTCTAACATGATCAGCACTACATTAGGTCTAGGCAGAGTTCATGTTAACTGGTTAAACTAACTGAATAAGTTTGAATATTAAAATTTTAACAAGCATTGTAAAAATTAATCTGTCAATGAATAATCAGAGTAGCGTTTCTTAATATTGGTACATCAGATCGAAATTATTTTTAATTTTTCCCGATAATTTGGTTTCATATAGAGAGATGCTGGCCATTTGGTCTTAACCAGTGCCATTAACTTACACACACACACACACCATCACACACCATCACACACACACCGATAATTTGGTTATAAATTTGATCAATTTTAGTACTTAGACAGGAATTTAAGTAGGACTAAACCTACCTAGGTAGGTGTTTATTTCAGAAGTATTTCTTATATATTATGTCTTAATATTATTAGTGCAATCATTAAACAGCATGCAAAATAAATAAATCACCTGTAGCGTTAGAAATAAGTTTGCCGATTTTTTTTTAATATAAACCAAAATTTTATAAAATGTAGTTTTTGGCATATTTATATGCCTTATACGTCTTTGAAATATATTTTATTTTTAGTAATTTTTTTTATACAACTTACGTCATGACATCACCAATAAAGTGAAAACAGACACGTTACCTGGAGACATATATTATTATCTGTGTCGTTGCGTCACTTATGATTCGAAGGGTTGTTTTGATTAGGGGTTTAAAGTGATAAAATCCGAAACGCTTTTATAGAAAACAATCAGACAAAAAAGATAATATGACGTTTGGAATACTATTTTTAATCAAGTTGACAAACACAAAACATATAAACAAAGGAACATGTTTGTGGCATAACGGACACAAAAGACAGTATGGTTTTCTCTTACATTAAAGTACGAGGCATCCAAGAAAGTAAGCAAGCTTTCACCCTTGTTGGGGTCATCAGACCGACGTAATCCATCAGGCAGCTCCCTTAATAGCAATGTCGCATATAGTCAATACTTTTTCTAGATCAGAAACGGAACAAAATAAATGCTCCAACGCCATCGGTAGGAACTACTGTAATGCAAGAGCAGATTTCACTAAAGTAAGCTGCTACTGTTGAATAGGCAGCACACAAAACAACACCATGAACGGAAGCTAGGTACCAGACCCGGTACTGGAACCGAATTCTTGCGCTTCGCTCTAGATCTCCGCCATTTTGGTGGACTCACCAGGGCTCGCCTTACACGATCCAACTGGGAGCTGTGCTGATCAATATAAGAAACATAGCAGATGAGGTAGAACTAAATAAAAATACCGTGCTGTTGGCAAAGGAAAAAGTTGCAAAGCATGGAGCTATTATCAGGAAAGCAGGTTCTGGTCACCTCAACCTCTCGACGCAAGTTCAAGATAGAAAATTAGTTGATTTTCTAAGAGATCACCCCTTTGAAACGGCCATAAAGGTCAAAGGAGAGACCAATTTCCCAGGGTCAGTTAATACGGCTCATAGGAGAAATCACAATTCTGATCGAATGTGCTGCCAATAAAATATTTTTAGCGGACAGAAACAAATCAGGTTAGAGTTTGCCCATGAATACCTCAGCTAGAATAATTTGTGGGTAACAGTGGTATTTTCAGACGAAAAAACATTTCAGTCCTGTAATAATGGGACATTCCATGGATCTATTATAATATGGATTCGATATCCGTATACTGTGAGCGTATCGAACGTGAAGCCTTATATAATATAAATATTTTGTTGTTTGTTATTCTCTTGAGAGAGCAGTTTACGAACTACGAACATAGACAAGACTACGAATTACTACGTAATTGAATCAAGAATGGTAGTAGAAAGAGATAAAATAGCATTGGAGTGTTGGAGCTCAGAAGTGTTGTTGTCTGCTGGGTACTTAGGAAAAACGTCTGGGAACGCTCGGTTACACGTACGTCTTTGTCTAATGAACTAGAAAAGAAAAAGTGCGACGTATAGATTTATATAGATTTATAAATGACTCAGAGCGACTTTAAATAATCGCCTTTAGAAATAACCTAACATAACATAACCTATAAATAATAAAACCTTTTTAACTTAAATTTATTACTATTTAGCAGAAAAATAAAATGTTTTGGGGCTTTTATTACTTTTAGTAAATCTTGTGATGCTTCTAACGTATTTTTGTACAAAAATACAAGGTAAAATAAGATGTGGCCAATGTTTACAAATTGTGTTTACAGTGTCGTTTAGAATGGTTTGTTTTGGCTTCAAAGAATGTGAACTCATCCCGTATCCAGTCCTAATAAATCCATGGGACATTCCGTGTTTATAGGCCATCTGGTTCGCGATATGGTGAGAGATATACTCAGAAAACTAATAGAAGTTGACGTTTCTCTGTAAACGTTTGAGTCTGGATTAGTGCTAGGGGTCCAGGAGTTTGTCAGATCGTGGAGGGGAGACTTACTGCAGCGCTATACTGCGATATTCTTCACCAAGTAATGATACCCTTGGTTGGCGCAGTTTATGACCAATACTATATAGGTATTCCAGCACGATAATGCTCCGATACACAAAGCCCGTTTTACTCAAAATTTCATTGAGGAAAATAATATTCGTGTTTTAACATGGCCTTCGAAAAGCCCCGATCTCAACCCGATCGAAAACGTTTGGGGTTTAATTATAAAGGCTATAAATAAGCATAATTTCTAGCCAAGAATCAATATGAACTCCGCGAAAGAATATACCAAGCTTGGGATGAAATCAACGTAAATACTACGAGAAACTTAGTTTTAAGTATGCCGCGAAGATTGCAAGATGGTATCGTCCAAGATGGTGCAATGACCAAATATTAAAAATATGTAAAATGTGTTTTAATTTAGATTTTTAAATGATTTAATATTTTTACCTATTGATTTTGATTTAATTTTTAAGGTTTGATTGCTTTTTGATTTTTCATTCAAATTTAATAATATACACTTAAAATATGTTGTTTTGATTAATTGAAAAAAAAAATTATAATCCAATATTATAACTTTGGGGTTCCTATATCTATATCAACCGTAAAATTCAGACAATAAAAACATACTTTTGATTTCACCTAGTATCACAAAGTACAAAAGGTAAAAATTTAGTAACCAAGGTTACTTTCTACAGGGTTAGGTGTTAATATTTCCACCTTTAGAGTACCTCCTTAACGGTACAACTCAGCTGTCCCAGTATTACAATTTTGTGGTCCTAGTTTTTTTGGCGCAATGGTACCTACAATTTGTCTATCGTTTTGTGATTTTAGTGATTTTACAGTTACCATTTGTTTATTTTTGTTGAATCGTTTTCAGTGTTCGTTTGTAAAGTTTCGTGTTCACTTGACAATGTTCCAAACGTTGATGTTATTCAAGTTTTTGAAGGCAACCCTGTCTCTAAAAATGGAATGCAGGACAAGAAACTTTATCCTAGACACCTCGTTACTGAAGTAGAAAAAACTGGTAAGTAATTACTAATTATTATCCATTCCATAAACATATTTTTTATTTATTGGCACGCTTTACAAACAACAGTTATAACATTAAATTAACATGTAAAGTGACACAAGATATATAATTTAAAATACCAAAATTAAACAAAAAATATAAAAAATAACCTTTTAACAATCACAGAAAAAGTTTAGTCTCATTTCCACCATTGATGCCCGAGCAATAATATTAATAACTGGTTACAGCCAAATCTTAACCTAAAAATAAATAATTACATGCTTCACTTTAACAATTTTAAATTTATTTTCATTGTAAATACTCAGGCAGTTTTATCCAAAGGTATACAAAAGGGTACATGTTAATTTGTTGATGTCAAATATCTTGAAATATCTCCCAGACTTAATATAAATATATATTTTTGTGTTATTTTATATTATTTAAAAGAACTTTTATAGTAGTCATTTCATCTTTAAAGCCGGCGTCAGACGACAATAGCAGCTTCTATAACAGTCGCTGTTATGACAACAAGCAATTCACATGGACTATGATGTGTAAGCATAAACTTTTATAATAGTTAAACTTCTACACCTGTTAAACCATTATAAAAGTTTATGCTTATATTGTAATAGTCCATGCTGTAAGAACAGTGGCTTTTATAGAAGCTACTATTATTGTCTGACGCCATCTTAAAAGCACAATAATTAGGTAAGTTTAGGACAATGACACCATAAAATGTTGTTTCTTTTGCATTTATTTCAAATACAATTCGAAAATAAACTTATATCCTTCCAAACTTTATTGCCAACTAAAAAAATTATAGAACAGGGTAGGCATCCCCTACTTTATTAAATAAATATTTTAGAGTTACTGAAGATCTCCATGAAGTTGAGCATGCAGTATTTCTGTAAGACTATCGTATGGTGAAAACCTATTTGGAAGAAAAACAAAGGAGCTTTATCGTCAAATTTTATGTCGCAACCTATCAATTTGATTTCCGATGATGATTAACATAGCATTTTAAAAAACATGTTTAATTAGATGACAAAATTTAAAGTCATCACAAACCACCTACCACCTAAGCAAACCACAAACAAATATCATTCAAGCAGGTACTGAAAGTTTCATACCCGCAAGAAACCTAAACTGCACCATCAAAAACTATGGTTCTTCAAGGCCTTTGATAAAGTCAGGCTCAAAAATGTCCAAGCTCACAAAAGGTATCTTCAGAATCATACACCCGAAAACCGTCAAATTTTCGCCGAAATGAGCTCCAGAACTTGCACCCATCTTAACTCGTCTTTTCCAGATCTCTTATGACAAGGGTATCTTCCCAGATAGCTGGACGACTGCTCATGTGCAGCCTGTCTCGAAGAAAGGTTCCAAGTCCCTTTCATCCAATTATAGACCTATCTCTGTTGTCAGCAATCAGCAAAGTTATGAAGAAAGCGATCAACTTGCAAATTATAAAATATCTAGAAACACACAAAATTATCCAAGCCAGCCAGTACGGATTTCGTTACCAAAGATTCACAGATGATCTCCGTAGCTTAGCACATAACTGAAACAACGAATTTCATGACGAATCTCAGATTGTTGCTTTTGATATTTCCAAGGCCTTTGATCAAGTATGGCATGCCGCACTCCTCAACAAACTACTTCTTACGGTCTTCCTACCAAACTATATACCTGGATCGGTAGCTTCCTCTCTAATCAGCGCATATTTGTAGTGGTTGACGGTCACTCATCCGGCTTCCAGCCTATCAATGCTGGTGTCCCCAAAGGTTCAGTCCTGGCACCAACCCTATTTCTTCTTCACAATAATGACCTGCTCTCTTCAACTACCAATCCCATTCACAGTTATGCTGACGATAGTACAATCAAATATTCATTTTTCCAGACAATAATATGCAGATCTATGCACCTATCCCTTTCGCAAGATCTTCAATTCATCTTCGACTGGGGTGCCAAGAACCTTGTTCAGTTCAATGCCTCCAAAATCCAGTCTTGCCCTATGTCACGCAAAAAATCTGGCACCGCTTACCCCATCCAGATGAATGGCCAAGCCCTACGGAACAATGAAGCGTTCGATCTTGTTGGCATCGCTTTCGAACATGTTCTCAGCTGGCACAAACACATTACTTCAGTAGCCACATCGGCAGCTAAAAAGCTTGGTTTTCTCTTTCGAGCCAGAAAATACTTCCCCACATCCAACTTATATAGTCTCTATGTTTTCCAATTAATACCCAATCTAGAGTTCTGTTCCCACATCTGGGGAGCAACATCACCTTCGACACTTAACATCCTTGACACTATCCAAAGGAGAACCATTCGACTCATCAATGACCTAGTTCTCACAAGAAAACTTCCTTCTCTCTCTCAACGCCGCGCTGTGGGGGATTTATCCCTTTTCTACCCGTACTTCCATGGATTTTGCTCTGAAGAACTAGCCGTTATTATTCTCCCCTTGACTGTTCCTAACAGAACAACAAGAGGCGCTTTACGTATGCACTATGCATCCCTTTACTGTCCAGCTACGAAAGCCTAGAACAGACCACTTCTCTCGCTCATTCATACCTAGGATCTCCAGATTATGGAACAAATTGCCTGCAGATGTTTTCCCTTCCCGTCCCAATCTCCAATCCTTTAAACTCTGTATCAATAGACTACATTTCCCTTTTCTTCAAACGCCCATGGTACGTTAGTGCTTAGGCTTGAAGTCTACGTGGGATATCTCAGATAAAAAAACCTATACCTATGTAGTACTTCCATGTAGCATAAGTAACGAGAGTTCACGCTAAACCAATTTTTTTTATTCAAAGGAGTTACATGCTTAGGAAACGACGATCAAATAATCTGCTATATTATAATCTATATGAGGATATGAAAAATTTAAAATATAAATTTTAAAAACTTCATTAACTCTGATCTTGCACTATATTGTCAGTAGGGCAGAAACCTTAGAAAAATAAATGTTGCCCTAAGCTAAGAAAAATAAAAAATCTTGGTTTTTGTTTCCTTTGCAACAGTATAGTTCTGATTAAATATATGATGATGTTTTGACATGTGCGAAATAAAAAGCATCAGAAAAGACTAATTGAGGCTTAAAATTCAATTAAACACGGTATTTTGCATATTCTGAAGGTTATAATTTTTTTTAATTTATATATTTTAATTTTTATCACATCATAAAATCTTATTTTATGGCAATAATATTTCTAGGTCAAGCAAGACTTTGTAAATATCATGTTTTTAACTAAGTATTTGACAAAAATTTTAGGACTTGATAGATAGAGGTTGACTAGGCTACTGCATGAACTGAAATTTCCAGGACAAATGAGAAAATGTTTTGGCACTTTTTTGATCCCTAATAAAATTCACCTAGAGCCCACCAGAAAAAAGAAATGGTATATAGCAGAAACCGTTGGTAGTTAGTGGTAAACCAAGGTTAAATGTAGAGTATCATGAAATAAGGTCATCCATCAATATTACTGAGAACAAGTTCGGCACTGACCAAAATAATTATTTTCGCATGTTGAATGAAGAAGTACGTACACAGTTTTGTTCCATTGTTTTATAGGTGACAACTGAGGATTTTGACACGATTACTGGGAACGCAAGGGGAGAAGTCTGTCTGGGAATTTTTGTAAAGTTTACCGCTCATTCAACCATTTCTAAAGTTTTAGATTTTAATCTTTCAGACCAAGTTGGCCAGTTGCTGTCGTTCTCTGTTGAAAACACATGTAAAATAACACAACTTAAGAAAAAAATTATTGATCTATCACTGAGGATGATCGGTTTACATATTACATTAATGTAGAGTCGTAATCATCCTATTCATGGGATTTTATTGATAGCACAACAATTTGTTTTAACACTAAATTTCAAATTTTTATAGATATGCTTAAGGAGGCATACCTGCAGTCATTTTCTGAGAAGACCTGTCAATACAGGGGAGATGGGCAGTGTAGCACTTTTCAATGAAATCGTGGACCAAATCACCTAAGCTTTTTTGGGGGTTTGTAAACAATATAAAACTCCTGAGAATTATATGGAGTATAAAAATTATAAGAAAAGTCTATAAAATCGCACTTAAAGAATTTTAAAAACTTGCAAAAAATTGAATGATTGCTTCTTCTAAAAATCCAACCAAGTCTATGTGGAATATTATTAACAGTCAAAAAGGGAAATCTATGCTGAGTTATAAGCATGGCAAATTATGTCCACAGGAATTTAATACCTTTTTACCAACATTGCAATTATTAACATACCTAATATACAGACTATTATTATCTACATAGAGAGCTTGGTGATACCTGATGTGGAGTTTTCATTCCAGGAGGTAAGCTTTGTCTTGGTAAGGGACATAATAATTGACAGGTTAAAAAATAAGAACAGCTCTGACATCTATAGACTCACAGTAAGGTTAATCAAACCAATAAAAACACCATTATTAGCTTATTAACAAAATTAATAAATGAGCCTATGAACACCAGAGTGGTCTAAGTCAAAAAAAGTAGTTTTGAGATATTAAAGTTCAAAGTTAAATGAGGATTAACAAATGTCGAAAAACAAATAGCGAATGGGTTTAGGGGATTTTTCTTGGGAAAAGCTAAACTTAAATTTTGTAATAATTGGTATTTCTAAAAAAATGATTATTGTTCCTATTTTTTTGAAACTTGTGACAGACCACTGTGGCTTTCATTGTTTGTGTGTTAACGTATTTCGTAGAAAATATCTTCTCAACTTTAATTCTTTATTGTTTTATACTTAAATCATCAAACACATAGATTACAACTTATATTAATTCGTCATTATTGATGAATTGATGATGATGATGATATTGTCTCCATCAACTTTCAATGATGGAAAATAGTCTTGGTAGGCGGGTGGTATAAACTCAAACATTTCTTTCAAGTTTTTTTCTTTCTCGCACTAACCGGGAGGCTAGATTTATAAAGAAGGGCAGGCCAATATTCTTGAAATCCATCAATCTACCCTTTTTATTCTTTGGAACCAAATCCATTTCTTTGACCGTTGAGGGGTTCTTTATAAAAAAAATTGTATGGCTGCTTCTTATCGATAAATTTAAACAATTTTAAATCCGAAACATGTATTTTAACTTTTCATTAATCCAAAATAAAAAATTAAGTTATTTTAAAACATTATTTTTTACGTTTTATTTACCTGAACTTGTAGAATCAGATTCAGTAGATGCTGATGGCTCATATTCACTCTCACTTTCTTCATATAGTTCAGCGTCAAAATCACTAATATTCATTTTTTTAGGATTTAAACAAAGCAGTACGGTACAAAGTGTTTACAGGCATAATGGTATAAGTCAGACTTGGACCACTATGGCTTTCATCGGTATATGTGGATGCGTTTTACATGCATGTTAGTAGCGATATCTGATAGTGTTCAACTGAAGATAGAAATTTCAAATTTTGCCCAGAGGTAAATTACTACGTAAACAATACGATAGCGTCAAGAATCGCAATTCCGAAAAAAATTACTTAGACCACTTTGGCTTTCATAGGTTCAAATATGTGCTATAAATCTGTTATATGTCCTAATGGACTAAAGAAAGCTATTGTGACTCCAATATTTAAAAAAAGTCTAGACAGTGATTTGGCAAACTATCCGCCAATATCACTGCTGGCAATCTTGTCAAGCGTGGTCAAGAAGTCCATGGCAAAGATGATTATTATGCATTTCGAGACGAGCAACCTCTTCTCAAGTAGGACTGAAAGGAGCACATGCTGAGCATCTTAGACCTTTTGTCAGAAATAATGTGTGGGAATATTATGTGTCTATGTTTTATGACCTAAGTAAGGCCTTTGTGGTACCCATGGTCTCCTTGTTGACAAGCTAAATTTCTGCAACTTTAACATCTTGGCTGGCTTAGACTACAGGGACGACTGCGGGCCTACGTTTAAGAGACACGCAATTTTGACTTCTTCCTCAGATGGAAGTTATGAAACACAAATATACATTAAAAACGCAAACATTTATTTTTAACTCGCAGAGGTGTACATGACTATGACAGAAGACATGGAGAAATCTACTGTCCTACTGTCGGCTGGGAAAGTGCCAAAATAGACCAGGATATATAGCAGTAGCGTTATTTAATAGACTACCAGTGGCCATTAGGACTTTACCATTTAAAGAATTTACACAAATAATTAAAACATTCCTTTCTTTTTATAGCATACAAGAATTTTGAAATTATTGCAGTAATGATTTATTTCTGTAGTGTATTAATTTACCTTAAAATATTTTCAATCTTCTTTTGTAACATTATTTTAACGGTAACTTTAATAATTTTAATTTGTTAAATTTACGTTTTAATTTTTATTTTGATTGTTTATATCTAAACTAATATAATCTTGCAGTTTTTATCTTTTGATGTAACTTTTGTGTGACTTGTGCAATTATAAATTGTATATTGGCATCAACAAATCGTCTTATCTTATCTTATTATTCTGTTAAGCTTATTAATACAATATTGACTATATTAATATATTAAAGGCGTTCTAAGGTTGCTTGTTCCTTAAATTTTAGTTAGCTTAGTATTTGAAACACTTTTAAAGTAATTTTTTGACTGAAATAAGTATTTTTAATGGCTAAAGCTGATTCTGAACAAAGAAAACAATTTTCTTTTAAAATAAATGACATATTTTTGCAACAGAAATATTACTATCAGTAGTTTTAGGATTAAAAAAATTACTCTTTTACCATAAAATAATTATTTATTAATTGTGCTTTTACATTTACTACAATATAAATAAATTACATACAATAAAAAATGAACTCCAGATCTTTCTTTTCCCTAAACCTGACTATTCTGAATTAAATTTTAAGTATAGGATATTCATTTTAAAGCATGCACTTCTAAAAAGGTTATTATTAAATATAGGTTTATTAAAATAATTTAGTGATTTTTGGTAAATATGCTTAAAATGACTTCCTACAATCACCGATAGGACTAAAAAATTTGTGGGTGATAAATTGACACAGTGGCCAGCCTGTGCCTTTTTAAAAAAATTGTTCTAAAATCTAGTAGGATTTGGAGCGTCTTTACCAAAAATCACGAAATTATTTTAGTAAATGTGGATTTTAGGACACTTTTTTTAAACAAGGATAAAGTCTGGACGAAAAGGCTATTTTTCATCCACAAACCTCTACAGGTGTTTATAAAGTAATTTTAAGGATATTTACCAAAAATTACGAAATTACTTTAATACACATGGATTTAATAACAACCTTTTTAGAAGCACATGCTTTAAAGTGAATACTTAGCGCGTTTAATATTGCTACGGCCGCTAGCTTCAGTCTAATATTTTCACTAATCGTATTAAGAAGATTGAAAATATTATTTTATTGTAAAATGTTGTCCTTTTGTTCTAAATTGCTTTGATTTTAAGATACTGCATGTTTTAAAGTGTCTTAATGATTCTTATCCATATGCCAAAAATCCCTAAAGGTATTTTTTTAAGTTGATATTTTGTATCATCTTTTACAGGAACAAGGTAAAATTAACAAAATTATTTTTACTGCTCTACCGCTGTTAGAGAACAGAGGTTAGCGCTGCAAATTTTTCTTATAGAAACTATGATGTCACCAGCTTTTTCTAGGTCCAAGATTTTTTCAGCATAACTAAATCAGACATTTTAAAATTAGCAAGTTCTGACTTTTGGTACGATAAGCCGTTTATGAGAAAAACAATTAATTGTATAATACAATGAAAAAAATAAATGATTGCATATGAGATTTGAATTTTTATAATAACAGCATAATTCTAAAAAGAAAATATGTGAGAACCCAAACGCTAAAGAACTGGAAAATATAAAAAAATATATTCTAGAAAAAGCAACATAAAGTTATCAAGATCTTGTTCAAGAAAAACAAGGTGTATAGAGGGCTTCAAAGAATGTATGACAGTTTCCTCTGGCACTTCTGTACATTTGTCTTCAGTTTCAGAAACTATGAATTTGTGGGTGTTAGCTATGGTTCTAGACACTCTTCAGATAATTACATTTTTACAAGCAAATGTTACTTTGTTTAAAATTTCTAATACGATTACTGATCATAGTGGTGCATTTTTGGAAACACTTTTTTGCCATTTTTCTTTACCAAGGGTGATGTTAATTTAGACTATTAAAGTACTACTTCTGCAGATATAGCTTTTGAAATTTATATACCTACATATATTTTTTTGACTCTGCACCTCTGTGACTGTTTGATGTTTTTATTTTTCAAAATAACCAAGTTATGATAAAAAGTCCTCCATAGAACTTTTAGTAACTTTTTATAATAAGTATACCATTCAGTTAATTTTCATACAGTTAACAAAATGTTATGTTAATAATGTTATTTTCAAACGAAATATCTTAGACTTGGTCATTGATTCATTTTATCATACATTTTTTATCATTTCTAAATTTTTAAAAACACATAGTCTAAATGATAATGTTTGAACACACTTAAATCGTGATTTTAGGTTATGATTTAATACAATAAGCAGTAGGATGAACAAGTGCATTTTACCATCAAATTAGTTACTGGAGCATTGAAATTTGCAGTGTCTAAAATACAGAACTTCAGATGAGGCAAGTTAATAATAGGTATTTATTGAAACAGTTTTTTTCAAATTGAAATTTAATTACTGGCTTGTAATATTCGATGGACAAAATTTTACTTGTGGTTCTTTGGCCAAAAAAGTAATTATTAACACAGTCTTCATAATGCTTTCTTTCTGAGGTTCAGGGTAATAAAATCTAATGCTTTTCTTCTTTTTGTAAGATTATTTAGTAATATATTTATAAAAGTAATATATCCAAATCTGGTTCATGCAATTTAAGAGTATATCTCTGTTATTACTTGAAAATATCTACTGGGCAACACATTTCTGGGGTCTCCAGTTCCTGTTTCAAAATTTCTGGCAATGAGTGAATTGTATTTCATTGTTGAAGTTTTCGTGTCCATAATAATTTTTTGGGATCATGATTCATAAATTACCCAGCAATTTTTTTGCCATTAAGGATTTATAAATGTTATAGACAAAATAATGAATTGGTCATTATTCATAATACTCGGACAATTTAAAAAATGCCCAAAATGATATGAGAATATGAAAAATATTATTGAAATTATTATATTATGTATAATGCTCTAAATCTAGAGGACAAATTGATTATTGATATTCTATTTTTTAATGGACTTATTTTTTTACATAAAAATAATGGGATGTTTAAGTAATACCCAAAATAAAAATATGACTATAAAATGAACAAAACTTACGCATACCTCACAAAACTGAAATAATCACGTATTGTTTTTTACATGAAAATATGGGGATTTGAAGTAAAAAATAGGGCTCTGAATTAACGTAACAAACACAAACATATGGGTATTACAAAATTAACAAAATGTATTCATTACCTCACAAAACTCAAGGAGACACATTAAAATTACATTGAACAAACCTGAGCAAATCTTAACAATCCTGAACAAACCTGAGCAAACTTGAGCAAACCCGAGCAAACCCGAACATGAAACCAAGATGTTGATTGGCCGGCGCGGGTAACGTGTTTCTTACGGCCACTCGCGGTTGTCGAAATGCTACCGAACTGTCGAAATGACCGTTAAATTATATTAAAGTGCCCAGCAAAATAATAGCTCTATTCATAATGATCAGACAGTTTGATAAATTGTCGTACATAAGCAGAAATTTATTAAATTGTCTTATTTCAATGGTCATTATTCATAATAACCGAACATTATAAATACTACCCAGATTAATCACTTGGTCCATAACACTAAAAAGATTGATATTATTAAATTAACCAAAATTTAAAACATCTTTCAGATTTTAAAGTAGGATTTGTATGGAAGGATATGTAAAATAAATTATTTCTATAAATGTGAAAATACGAAAAAATAATACAAATTTTATTGGCCCGTATCTTGGAAACGAAACATTTTCTACTCTAGAGCATTTAAAATGGCAGCCTTAAGTAGAATTGAGGAGTAATCCACCCGGGGAATACTCTAAAAATTCTACACATATAATGGGAATTCACTAATGCAATAAGAGCTAAGAACCGGTTACTAATGTTGGTAAAGTTGACATGGAATGTTTTACATTGATTGATATAAAAATTTTATGGTGGTTTACTTATTTATAAAATAAGCAGAGTTAAGAAACAAGTGCCGACTTAAACACAACAATTTTTTACAGGGAAGTACAGTGTAGTAACTCAAATGTACTAAGTGAAGTTTGGCTTGCGGTAGCCACAATCATGAACTAAAAGCAGGTCTTCTCCAAAACCTTCCTCGGCCCGTGACACACCTGTCAATTTATTTAAAAAAAAAATTGAAGTGGGTTACATAGGTAAAAAATATGTAAAAATACAGGTCATTTCTAAAAACAAACGTTTTTTTCGCAGTTTACCCCATGTGCACATTAGCTTTACATTTTTTTTTAAATATGCAAAGAAATTTTTTTTTGCAATTTTGAAAACAATTTTTAGTTTTGTTCAGGAAAGGTGTATTTTTCTTTTTTTATTTTAGAAATACGCTTAAAAACAGAAAAATATGGCAATTACTACACAAAAAATTCTTTCCTGTGCATGTTTGTGGCTGCCTTGAGAAAAATTGCAACCCACATTAACTCGAGTAAGACGTAATGTTTAACAAGAAGGTACCTTTCATAATCAAATTTAGTCCTTGCTAATGTTTCGGTTCTTGCTTCTCTTAACCTCATAAGAATTGCATTAAATAGAGCTTACAGTAGTAAATTTTGTGAGGAACCCTTTTTCATCTCGTATGCGTTAATTACCTAATATCTACAAATCAATAATTATTTAAAAATGCTACAAAACTATTTTCAACACGCATGTAAAGCAAGGAGCCTTAAAAATTCAAAACACACACTAGGTGATCCAAAAAATCTACTTGCACGTAGTTGACCAAAAAAGATATACTAGTTATTTAATAATAAATCACAAGTACCTACTGAAATTTTACAATATCCTATTAGGTATAGTTAGCTTGATTAACTGATGTAACTCCAATATCGAAAACCCCTATGTAGGGCCATTTTTACATTATTAAAGCAGTTTACGCAATTTAAAAAAGTATCTACTATGGGTTAAGTATCTACTTATAACAGAAAGCTTTAAAAAATTGCAAAACTCGAATTCTTTCTCTATAATAATACAATAATAGCAATGCTTTAATTGTTATTCAAAAATGAACAATGATATATAATATTATTATCTATAACAGATCCTACAGGATCCTCCTGCAGAATTGCCTAACATATTTTATACCTAATAAATTATACATAGGTAAGACTAAGTTCACTAATGTGTATGTAAAAGAATCTAGAACATTGTACTACATTGCCCTCAACATTGCCGTTCAAAGCGAGAAAACGTAATATTAACAAATGTATATCCGAAGAATATTTGAAAACTCTTAAATAGCTAAATACATGTGTATATACATATCCATCAAAAGCAATGAAATAACCTTGTTAGGAAGTACAGTGTCAAATATTTGTTGGAAAATTATCTTATCATATATTTAGGTTTGTCTCCAGTTTCCCATGGGTCTTTCATTTTGTCATTAAGGATCTGGTCAGACCACGCAATTTGTACAGCCTTTTTTCTTAAACAGCGATGTAAACTTACACTTTCATTTAAGTTTTATTTAAATTATACCTACCCAAAACACAATCTTTATACACTCGTTTACACCGCCATTGAGGTTATAAAGCGCCACTTTAAAAATGTTGTAATAGTCAAAATTCATACCGAACTATCGATGTTGTTTTTGTTGTAGTTCTTCTTTTTTTATATACATTAGATTTTCAAACAAAAATTATGATATAAAACTAATTTTGAAGGTTTAAAAATGGAATATATAAATAAACAGAAGACGTAAACAATCTTCGCTGTTAGTTACAGATTTGACCGGTAAGGGCGCAAGGTCATCAACCTTCAATTGAATTCATTTGCACAATCCGAGAAAAAACGTTTTAATACTTAAGTATGTGAAGATTACAACAAATTGTCACAGAAAAATATTATGAAAACAGTTAAGGCACAATATTTCACAACCTAAGATAGATATTATGCCTTCACATCAACGAAACACTAACCATAATTTACCAAATGACTAGATATTAGACGCTGATATTAGACAATGATTTTTGAGTTTTACTATTGTATCTGTTGTACTTCGTTGTCATATTTATATATAGTTGAGCACTACGAAAAAAACTTTTAAAACAATACTAAATTCCAAGTTTAAAAATGCTACACAAGTTTTACACAAACTATAAACATTAGTACCAAAACAGCCGATAGGGACACATGGCGACGTTGTCGTATCCATAATTTGAGTCGCCAACACGTTGTTATGTAGATTCCAACTCATTTTCGCTTATCTTCTGACATCACTAGATACTGCCAGCAAATGGCTGCTTTTTAAATTGTAATAAAATTATAATGAAAATAAAACATTTGTTTTAGTTAAACTATCTCGGTAATTTTCTTCAAAATAGTGTTTTTGGGTTTGTAATGACTTAATACATGATTTATGCCATAAAAATAAATGGATATTTCCTATTATGTATTCTTAAAGGCATTAATCAAACTACAAATATTAATTAAAATACTATTTTGAAGAAAATTTCTGGGATAAACCTAAAACAAAATTTTACTTTTCGTTTTTTTTTAACTTTGACTTTGGTATTATTTTAAAAGTTTTTTTCGTAGTGCTCAAGTACATACAAATAGGACGACGAAATACAACAGAAACAAAAGAAAAAACTCAAAAATCATCGTCTAACATCAGCGTGCAGTAGTCATTTTGTTAGCGTTTCGTTGATGTGAAGGCCTTCTTAGTTTGTGAAATAGTGCGCCTTAACTATTTTCCTAATATTTTTGTGAAACAATTCATTGTAGTCTTTGCATATTAAAACGTTTTTTTCTCGGAATGTGCAAATGAATTCAATTTAACGTCGATTACTATTCAAAAACATGCAAAACAGTAATTTGCCGAAATTAAGGAATTATGAACCAATTAGGAAGTTTCCATTTTTTTCATTTTCTCTTAATAAATAGTCCTAAAAATGTAAAAAAAAACATATTATGTATTTTTTGTATTTAATTATAATTAAATACAAATACAAAAATACAGATAATTATCTGTAGAAATAAAAAAGTTATCGTCCTTGAAAGGCTGAGATGCTACGCTCACGTTGGCTGAGGCTCGATGACGTCCATACACACAACTCCGTCAACAGCGGAATAGGCGCCCGTTTAATCTTTAGTGTTATTCTTACCGGACAGGATACAATGCATTAAAGTAAACACGCGAAAGCAGCAGCGGGCAGCTAGCCCGGCGACCATGGGGCGACAGAGTTGTGTGTTTTGACGTCACGGCCGATAAAAGCCGCGCGCGAAGTTATTACATAAGAAATTGAATAAGTTCGTCAATTTTGAAGATATCGAGATAATTTTTTTCTGTTTGACAAGTTAAGTGAAAAACTATTAAATGATGTTGAAGTTACTCGATATTTCTGAAATAGGAAACTTCCTAATTGTTCCATTTGTGGTTGTTGCTCCCTACAAAATTTTAATGCAAATGGAAAATGCACTGAAAATAAAAAATAGGTGATTTAATAGTTATTCCCTTCATACTTTATTTGTAATCAGTAGGCGAGTCCCTAGAGCTAATTAAAAAGTGTGTTAAATTATACTACGCCGGTTAGTGTCAGGCTCTTCAGAAGCGTCGGATACGGTGGTGGTTATGAGGGTGTCCGGTAAGTATATGTCGACCTCTCGGTAGTGTACAGCAGATGTCAAAATAACCCTAGTGTGCCATATAATTTTTTTCCTAAGGTGCTCCATAGCGGATATATGGGGACCAAAAGGGATACCCAGTGATTTACCTTTTGGGGGCTGTAACTTTTGACCAGACTTGTATATTTTAATGATATTTTGGCGTGTTGTACAAGGTGAAAGGGGCGTGAGTGCATTAATATCAAGGGGTAAAATTATGGTCAGAGTAAAAGAAAAGGAGTCGAAAACCAACCGTTTACCTAAAAATTGTATTTACAGTTTTAATCTTCATTCAAGATTTTCAGTTAGAGTACCACGAAAATAATTATGAATTTTTTTTGGGCTGGAGTTACAATTTGTTCTCGGCAAAATACCAAAACAAAAATTGAAATGCATCCCTTAGTTATTAGAAAAAAAATCACTTTGAAGTAAATTGTTTCACGTAAAACATCTGACAACGTCGCGCCCTTCAAAAATCAGCCTGTGGAAACCTCTGACCCCGTTGATCTACAATCCACATGGCGTATTAAAAAATTACCTCGTTAGTGACGTCAGTGACATATATGTCACAATGGGGGTTGTTGCGACTGAGACTAAATAATAGTCTCTGGGATCGTATGGAGGGAATGAAGTTCAAGCAGTTGTAAAAATAAAATATATTATCTTAAAAACAATTGTAAACAACATAATGAACAAAGGTAAATACTTACTTAACTTAACTTGACTTCCTCCGTAAAGTTAAACAAAATCAAGCTGACCGCTACTGAGACTACCAAGTTCACTGAACGACAAACTGTCAAATCATCGTTAGTTAATATGTGAATGAATCTTTTAATAAAATGTTTTAAATAAACCAAACAAAAATCAATACAATAAATCAATGAGGAATTTTGACTCGTGACAATATGACATACTAGGGTTATTTTGACGTCTCCTGTACACTGCCGAGAGTTTAACATACACTTACCGGACACCCTGTATATCTATACTAATATATGAAATTGTAAATTGTCTGACTCACACATTCACCATCGCCCAACCAAAACTACTAATGCTAAAAAGTCGAAATTTTGCACGCAGCTTTATTTTACGCCGTAGACGTCCACTAAGAAAGGATTTTGCAAAACTCGCCCTCTAAGGGGGTAAAAGCAACCCCTAAAAATTATTTTTCTTTTCGTGCTGGAATTTTACCCCTAGGGGGTAAAAACACAGTTCTTGATTTATCAAGGCCTAGCCTTAACTACCAAAGATAGAAAGCTGAAATTTTTCATACAGCTTTAGTTTAGACCCCAGACGTCCACTAAGAAAGGATATTGCAAAACTCACCCTCTGAAGGGGTAAATCAACCCCTAAAAACTAAATTATTTTTTATTTTGAAAACTACTAAGTTCTAAGGAAAACGCCAAATATCAATTTTGTTTTATTTTTTAAATAAGATTACTTTTTCGTGTGGAAACCTTACCCCTAGGGGTAAAAACACACTTCTACCACTGATTTATTAAGGCCCAGCCCTAACTACCAAAGATGGGAGCTGAAATTTTGCATACGGCTTTAGTTTAGGCCCCAGACGTCTACTAAGAAAGGATATTGCATAATTCGCCCTCTAAGGGGGTAAAATCAACCCCTAAAAGTTAAATTAATTTTTATTTTAAGAACTACTACGTTCTAAGGGAAACTCCAAAACATGTCAATTTTATCTTATTTTTTTTTACACAAGACTACTTTTTTTCGTGTTGGAATTTTAGCCCTAGGGGGTAAAAACACACTTCTATCACTGATTTATCAAGGCTCAGCCCTAACTACCAAAGATAGAAAGCTGAAATTTTGTATACAGCTTTAGTTTAGGCCCCAAAAATTTAATTATTTTTTATTTTAAAAACTATTAAGTTCTAAGAACCACGCCAAAACAAGCCAATTTTATTTAATTTTTTTTAAGTAAGATTTCCTACTTCAGACTACCAAAGATAGAAAGCTGAACTTTTGCATACAGCTTTAGTTTAGGCCCCAGACGTCAACTAAGAAAGGATATTGCAAAACTCGCCCTCTAAAGGGGTAAAATGAACCCCTAAAAATTAAATAATTTTTTAGTTCAAAAACCAATATGTTTTATGGAAAAGGCCGAAACACGTCAATTTTATTTCATTTTTGTGTTGGAATACCCAGAAGGTGTAAAAACTCCCCCTTACCAGATCTACTAAACCCTACGTCGAGTCGTGAATTTTTAAATTTGATATGCAGGTTTGCTTTGCGGACTTGGTGCAAAATAGTAGCGGGTGTTACCAAAGTCTCTTGATAAGGGGGTAAAGTCATTCCAAAAAAATTAAAATATTTTTATTCTTAAACGATAGAGTGTAGCCATCAAAGCAAACAGACGCCGAACCATGTAAAGTTTTTTATTTTAGATAATAATCAATTTTTTTGTGTTGTAATTTAATCCCTAGGGGGTAACACCATGTAATATTTTTAGTTTATACTTACTTAAATAAATCTGGCAACCGTGCTTTCAGATATTCGGAACTAGCGTGATCTAGCCATCATTTTTTATTTTCCGCATTCTTTATTGTTATATACAAAAGCTATTATAGCTTAAAAAAATTGCGCATACTGTATAGATTTACGTAACTGTCCAACAGCTTGGCTATTTTGCAGCCTCTACACCAATGTCGTTTACAAGGAAGTGTTAATTTCAAAATATATATTCTAAAAATATATTTCATAATTAAGACATGCTTGCGAAGCCCGCGGGTACCAGCTAATATATATATATATATATATATATATATATATATATATATATATATATATATATATATATATATATATATATATATATATATATATATATATATATATATATATATATATATATATATATATATATATATATATATATATATATATATATATATATATATATATATATATATATATATATATATATATATATATATATATATATATATATATATATATATATATATATATATATATATATATATATATATATATATATATATATATATATATATATATATATATATATATATATATATATATATATATATATATATATATATATATCCCCTAGTTTCTATACACAAAATATCAGAATAAAAGTCTAATCAGCACTGGACATAATGACACTAACCAGTACCTATGTCAATAATGTACCATCGTGCCGATAAAAAACTAGGACAGCAAAACACAAAACTGGGAAAGGAAAGACATATCTCCTAGACTTTAAAAGGTGCTCTAGAGCTGGAAAGGTAAAAACACCTAACTTTTAAAAAGTAACCTAGGTTACATAATTTAACGTTTTGTATTTTGCTATACGAGGTGGCATCAAAATATATTTCTTGTTGTATAAATTTGAGGGACAGTTTATATGGAGAAACTAAATTTATTGGGCATTTATTTATTTAGAAAAAAGTCAAATATTTTATTTAAAGTACATTTACCACCGCCTGAAAATGAAAAGAAAACCAAATAATAAAGTAAATTCAATAAAAGTTAAAAAAATACAAACACAAAATTTGTCAAAGCAACACAAAATTTTTAATATTTGGTTATAGAACCAGTTCTGTTTATTACTTCTTGAAGTCTTTGCGGCATATTTAAAGCTAAATTTCTACAGAATTCACCCGTTAATTCATCTCAAGCTTGATTTAACCTGTGGCGTAATTCATCCCTGTTTCTTGGTCGAAAATTGATGATGGATTTGACTATTTTACGCCAAATGTTTTCGATCGGGTTCAAATCGGGACTCTTCGAAGGCCAGGGTAGAACTGCTATATTATTTTCTTGGAGAAAATTTTGAACAATGCGTGCTGTGTGTATTGGAGCATTATCATGCTGAAATGCAAAATTTTGACCATATACAGCGTTTATCGATGGTATCATCACTTCATTTAGTATATTAACGTATACGGCTGCAGTTAGTCTTCCTTCCACGATTTTGCAAACTCCTGGCTCTCTAGCGCTAATCCAACCGCAAAGATTTATAGAGAAATGCCCACTTTGATTGGTTTTCTGGGTGTATATCTCATCATACCGCATGCCTGAAGGCATATAAACCTGAATTCTCCCATTATTACATGATTGAAAAGTTTTCCCATCAGGAAATATACTATTCTGATTTAAATAGGCATGTGCAAATTCTAACCTGCCCTGTTTATTTATTTCCATTAAACATATTTTACTAACAGCACAACGACTTCATATATCGGAATTTCGAACCCTGTCACTAGCAGTATTTGCAAAATCTGGAAAGTTCGTCTCTTCTTTCACCTTTATTGCAATTTAGAATGGATGACCCCTTAGATAATTAAGCAGTCTTCTATCTTGATCTTCAGTAGAAATTTTAGGGAGACCTGAACTTGCTTTTCTCATAATAGTCAAATGCCTTGCTATTTTCTGTTTTTCCAACAGCATGGTATTATTTTTTACTCCCAGTTCGTCTGCAATATCCCTTATAAAATCACCATCTCGCAACCGACTGTAAATAATAGCCTTTTGCTGGGGGGTATTGTGGCATATTTTTAGAGAAAAATGTGCTTGACAAGTTAATGATAAAGTGACAATCTATATTGACATGTAAAATTTTCATATAAAATTTTACTGCTAACAGACTCGACAGTAAATAATTCCTAATAGTCTAGGTCGTCTAGAAGAAAAAAGAAAATTTTGCTGTCCTAGTTTTTTATCGGCACGATGGTACATAAGTCAAGAATGTCAACAGTGATTATTGCACTAAACCGTATTTATAACATTATTATTTAACTCATAATAGTTGCGTTATTTCCCGAATTTGAAACAACCGAAACTTTTGTGGTAGATTTTAATCAATCGAATATTTTTAACAATTTCTTTCCCCTTAATTATCTCAACTTGACGAAAACTGACATTGGCACTTCTTGCATCAAGGCACAGACATATATAGTATATATGCTGATGCGCGGGAAAAGTAGTATAAATCAATTTTTTTAAGAAATGAGTTAAGTGCACCACATATATTATAAATATGACTATTTCTTTTGGGCTAGGTAGTATATGTCTATATTGTCTATTTCAATGCTAAAAGCTATAAAAAAATGTTAGATTAGTATAAGTTTAAAAACCTTCTAGAATCGAGCGGGAAAAGAACAATAAGTCTACTTGTACTATCATACCCAATGTTAAATCTACATTATTTTAAGCGCTGCTAGCTAGACTTGTCATTTGAAGACAAAGTTCTCGAAGAAGACTAATTTAATATTACTGAGTTCACTATCAATAGTTTTGTATTTGTTTCTAATAAAATATATTGTATTTACTCTTTCAGCTGTGCAAAATAGTATAAATCAATTAAATTATGTGTCGAATAGTATAAGTCACGAACTCTTTTTTTTATCACAATAAAAATAAACAAAAACCTATATTTTATTTTGCAATGATAAAAGGTATTAGTATTAATATATTGGTAAAAAATATCCGAGGTACCTATATCTTTTCACTGATTTCGCAAACGGTAACAATATATACATATATATATATATATATATATATATATATATATATATATATATATATATATATATATATATATATATATATATATATATATATATACAGGGTTGTGATTAAATAACGGATAAATTCAATAAAAGTTTAGATAATTTTTTTTTCGGAAAAATCCTCGGACACGTCAATTTTTATTTCTGGATTTTCTTTTCTTATACCAGAATATACAGAATGTTACATAAAGGAGATATTACGGCAACGTTACTATTTTTTAAATGGAACGCCTATATATATAATGGTATATTTGGGTTCTACAGACAATTCTACCCCTAGCAATATAACTATAAATGAATTAAAACTGGATAAATGTACGGTGGATGCACGCTTTTTCAAGCCTGCATCCATTGGTGTTCGCCTCTGATTCCCACGCGAGATTTCGTCTGTATAGTTATATTGCCTGTGATTCTACACAACCTTCTTATGAGGCAATGTGTGTCTTAAGTGAGCCGTTCTCGAAATATTCACCGAATTTTCATCTTCTATAACACCTTAAATTGCTATTTATTGTTGGCTCACCAGAAATTTAAATTACACCTGTTGTCAATATTTAACAAATTGTCAATTAGTTAATAATTTAAACTTTATTGTTAATCGGAAGTAATTATTGTTATCATTACAATGCGTTTAACTGAGACTCAGCGAATAGGAATATTGATTATGCTTAGCTGTGGGGAGGAAACCAGAACACACTAAGAAGTTTAAGTAATATTCAACAACAAATATCCTAACAGAGAACCTGTAAATCAATCTACAATCAGTAGAACAGGCGCGGCCCGTGACATTTTAGATGTGTCATATCTCAGTTTCTATGCACAGGACCCACACCAAATTATAGGATGTTACTATTGGGTACTCTAGAAACATTTTCGTAAAAAAATATTTAATTTTAAAATTTGCGAAAAAAAGTCAATTTCTTGGGCCGCTTCACCTGAGATCTGAGAAAGTTCTGAAGAAAATTTTACTTCCAAGGTTTTCTCATAAATTTTATCAGATTTTATAGATAAAATTCAAATTTCATTGAATTATCTCTTTTTTACCCTAAAATATTTTGTCTAAGAAATAATTTAAAATATCATTTCCTTAAGGAAAATTAGAATATTTTGACGAAATTTGGAATTTGTCGATAAAATTTGATATACTTTATTAAAAAATATGCTGAGTAAAATTTTCTTCAGAGCTTTCTCAGATCTCAGGTGGTGAAGCGGCCCAAAAAAACTTTTTTTCGCAAATTTAAAATTAAATATTTTTTCTCGAAACTGATTGTAGAGTACCCAACAGTAATATTTTATAATTTGATTGGTTGGAACTGAGATACGACAATCTGAAATTCCAGGAACCGCCACTGCAGTAGAATTGAGGCAAAATGAAGATAGACCGGTACTTGCCAAATATGGTCGACCTGATGGCCTTTCTAATGAAAAAAATTGGATATCCTGGTTTCATTATACGATAATCCGGAAATGCCAAGTAATCAAGTGGCTTTCGATAACACAATTCATAGATAAAACTATATCAAAATTAAAAAAAAAAGAAAAGCGGCACACTTACAAAATTCAATTAGTGCAAGAGCTACTTGAAGATGACCCAGACCGCAGAAACCAGTTTTGCGAAACTATGACGGAACGAAATGACAATAATCCTAGAATAGTCAAACGGATATGCTTCTCACAGGAAGCAACGTTTTGCTTGAGCGGACAAGTAAATAGGCATAATATTAGGTACTGGGCGCCAGAAAATCCACACTGGTTTAGGAAAAGTCATTCGCAAAATTATAAAAAAGTGAATGTATGGGCTGGGATTATTGATAACAGAATAATTAGGACCGTATTTTTTGGAAGAGTCTTTTACAGGAGAACGATATCACGATTTTTTTGAAAATGATTTGATTCCAGCATTAGCGACACTATATCCTGATGAAAATATTTCAGATATGCCAGGCACAGCTTTAGGGTTTCAGCTGGATGGAGCCCCCACATTATGCTGCGAATGTTAGATGATTCTTAACTAATATTTTCCCAAATCTGTGGATATGCAGACGTGGATCAATAGAGTGGCCACCTAGGTCACCCGATCTTAATCCTCTGGACTATTTTCTTTGGGGTTACGGTGAAACCAAGTGTATAAAGATAAACCACGCACACCTGATATTCTTAAAGAGCGCAGTCGTAATGTAATTAGGAATATTTCTCCAGATACCGCGGAAAATGTACAGCAAGAATTTATTAATCGTCTGGGATATTGCAGAGCTGTTAATGGCGGCCACTTCCAATATTTGCTAAAATAATTTTTGAGTTTTTTAAATGTAATTTAAGGATGACTTTATGTTGTAATAAAGTGATATTTTAATATTAAAACGTAAATATTTCGACTTACGACTAGCCTCATGAGAAAGTTGTGTAAATTGTCTGTAGAATCCAAATATACCATAGTAGAGGGTCCCATTTGGAAAAGTAACGTTGACAAAGTAACCTTGACGTAGTATCTCACTTATGTAATATCCTGTATATTCTGGTATAAGATAAAAAAAATTGACGTGTCCGATTTGCCTGAACTTTTATTAAATGTATCCGTTATTTAATCATAACCCTGTATATATATATATATATATATATATATATATATATATATATATATATATATATATATATATATATATAACCTAAGCTGGTAATCGCCCCTTAAACTTTCTCTAACCACTGAACCTTCTGAAAATGTTTAAGATAAACAAATACCAATATACCAAAAATACTGACAACGCAGTACAGGCATTAATTTAATGCAATAAACCAACGCTTGCCACATAATTAACACTATCAAAGGTTCCAGTGACGAATTAAACACAATGCTGAAAAGGTTCCACGCGATTTTGTCACTTCCCGCACTATTAAAAACTATAAACTAATATTTGTGTTACTTTTAAAGTAAAATCTCTATAAAACTCAATTCCTCTAGGAAGGAATACACTTATATAATACTAACAAAGCAGTAGGTAATGAAAAACAGGTTCCACTAACTAATAAAATACAATGCTTACATGATTCCACAGTATTATTTACTATCAGCACTATTGAAAAATTGAAAACTAAAAATTTATTTATTGCAAATCACAACTCTTCTAGGATACGCCCAGATTCATTAAGCCCATTCTATTTTTTGTTAAACAGGTTATTTGACACTCGTGACAAAGTATAGGCAACCCATAATAACACTTATAAATTTGTGTTGCATAAGAAAAGGGGTTGTGTCGATAATAGTGAGAAAGACGAGAAATTTCAGACACGCTAACTCACAAACCATAAAATTTAAAGTGGTGTTTCTATCATATGAATTATAAAAACCTAAAAATGAAAAAAAAAATTCAAAGTCTTCCTAATCTTTGGTAGGCTTATAAATTCATTTAAGGTGAAAACTATGTTTAAAATACCACTCTAAATTTGATCGGTAATGGGTTAGTCTACAATTTATTTTTGCAAAATCTCCCTAATAGCTTTCAACCTAGAGCTCGGTATCACTGAGAGGCACATGACTTATGGTTTTAAACAGTTCGACTGATTACGTGCCTATTAAATCCCAGAAAAACGACAAGAAAATAGGACGGGGGACAAGGACAGGGAAGCAAGAGCGAGATAACATGAATTTTCCTATTGGTGATTCGAATTAAGAACGTTGAACCCTTATCGCCCGATTTGCGATTTACCATACAGGGCAATGTTTTCATTTTGTAAGTAATAAATGAGTGCCGTGTGCTTTTACTATTTTTATGTAAAGCGGTCAAATTTTAAATAGTCACTGGCAAAACTTTCACGAAGTTTATGTTTTGAACTCGGCTTTGGATTTATTTTTTTTAATGTAAACAGGTGTAGGATATTAAATAAGGAAACCATACGGAAATTACGTTGTTTGAAAAAATACATCCTGTACCTAATAGGTACATTTTTAGATACGTATTATTTAAAATAACGTACCTATTTCATGTAAGTTACTTTTTAAAGTATGTTAAAAATTTAAAACATAATATTCCCCTCCAAAATACCTATACCTAAAGCTATACCAATATCTGAAATACCTATTTCATGTAAATTCTTTTTTGTAGTATGTTAAAAATTTAAAACATAATATCACCCTCAAAAATAAAATTTTGACAACGTCGCAGTAGAATGCGCGCGTGTGGTCTGGTTTTTGGGGGTTACAGAATTTTACAGTTGTTCGATGAAACTAAAAAAAGTATTGAGTGTGTCTTTAGACTACCCCAGGAGTTACCAATTCCAATATATGCAGTGAATTTCATAACATATATGTACATAGTGTTCGCCATAAAGTTTGCTACATATTTTGTTATTGATATTTAAAGAAAAAACTCGATGGGGGTTCGTTTCTGCATGTCCGACTTAAAAAAACTAGTTTAATACATGTATGTAATCATCGGTGTGGCTGAAATTTGAAAAAAAGTTGACGGTGGTACCGAAAAATGGGTCAAATTGACATTGAATTGATTTCGAAAAATTTTATTAAGAAAGCACCGAGGATTCCATATGTGAGAAATTGAGAAAAAATAAAGAATACAAATTTTTTTGATTTTTTTTACTTACAAATAATAAATTTAATTATAAAAAATACTATATTATTAAGTTTGAATGGTAATTCCTAGTTCGTCTAAATTTTAGTGGCGGTCTAAAAATGTTGGATAAGCTCATGTGTATCAATATACATGTCATGACTACAGATAGCGACACGACCAGACCGTATTTTTAAATTTATTTCCCGCAAAGTGGCCATTTCTCAATTGTTTAATTAGTTCTGATACAAACATATGTAATTTAGTTAAATAAAGGTCTTTTGAAGTAAAAATAATTTATATTTTTTCATAGCGATGGTACGGGTACTGGTAACAATTCGGATTTTTTTTATTTTTTCTCAGATATGGTTCTATCAATTGGTAAATGGGATTCTCGGTGCATTTTCAACAATTTTCTTTAATACAATTTTTCGATATCTTGTTAATTTGACCCATTTTTCGATACCACCATCAACTTTCTTTCAAATTCCCGCCAAACCGGTGATCACATGACATGTCAAATAGATTTTTTAGTTGTTGGGCTTACAGAAACGAACCCCCAATAGAGTTTTTTTTTTTAAAATATCAACAATTAAAGTTTTTTCCATATGTAGTCAACTTTATGGCGGATATATATATATATATATATATATATATATATATATATATATATTATATATATATATATATATATATATATATATATATATATATATAGGTATATAAATATTTTTTTTTATTTGAAGGTTATTGGGTTTTTGAATCCCGGGGAAAAAATTATACAGTTTTGTGGGTTGTTATTCACATAACCCAACCTTTCGGTTATCTTTTTGGCCTTCATCAGAATTTCCTTAAAAGCTAAAAACCGCTTTATTAGTAATGTTTTCTGTTACAATTAAAAATCAAAATTATCCTACCTTCGAACGAACCTTTAGTGGTGCACTGGTAGAGCATCACAATTATGTTTCCAAAGGACATGGCGCTATTTTAGATGGATGTGTCACTAGTCCTTTGTAAACATAATTGTGATGCTCTACCAGTGCAGCACTGAAGGTTCGTTCGAAGGTAGGATAATTTTGATTTTTAATTGTAACGGAAAACATTACTAATAAAGCGGTTTTTAGCTTTTAAGGAAATTCTGATGAATGTCAAAAAGATGACCGAAACGCAAATATATGTGAGTAACAACCCACAAAACTGTATAATTTTTTCCCCGGGATCCAAAAACCCAATAACTTTCAAATACAAATTAAAAAAAAAAAAAAAAGAAAAAAAAAAAAAAAACCTGGTTTGATAACAATATACTAACTCTTAATATAGAAAAATCATGTTTCATTTGTTTTTCTGTTAGTGATATTGGGAGCACAACTGTGACTGATATTACTCTTCATAAGTTTGCTTGTGACGGACTGGATTCGTGTGGCTGCAGATTTAAAATTAACAGAGTTGACCAAACCAAATATTTGGGAGTGTATTTTGACATGTATATGAGATGGGAAACTCACATTCAGTATGTTACTAATAGAGTCCGAAAGTTGATTTACAAATTTTACCAGCTTAGGAAAATACTCTCAAGAAAGCTATTAAAAACAGTTTACTATGCTTTAGTGGATTCTGTGATGGGATATTGCATTACTGCGTGGGGAGCATCTTGTGGATCAGTTTTGAAATCATTGATTCTGGCACAAAAATATATTCTCAAGATTATTTTAAATAAAAGGAAACGTTACTCAACTGAAAATCTGTTTAGAGAAGCAAAAGTTTTAAAACTAAATCAAATGTACATTAGAGCAATAGTCAGACTGTTCTCAAGAAATAAATATTACCTGCGTAAAATTATCCATGATAAAACTAGACAAGCTTCAAAAAGAAATGTGATAACCCCGAGAATGAGATATTCCAAAAGTCAACGAAGTCCTTTATTCACTGCTCCAAAAATATATAATATGTTACCTACTAATCTACGACAGAATTGTTATAAAAGAATTAAAAGAAGATTGACTGTTTGGTTAATGGAGAATAATATACCCTGGTTCTAAAAAATAAATACCTACTATAGATATAAAATAGTGTTAATTAGCTATAAGTTTATTATTAGAATATATTGTATTATTATAAATTGTAATATTAAATTGTAAATAGTTCTAAATGCACACACAGACTACTAGTCCATTGTGCATAAATAAACAATAAAAAAAAAATATATATATATAAAAAGGATCCAAGAAACAAATCAAACCATAAACTATATATATATATATATATATATATATATATATATATATATATATATATATATATATATATATATATATATACATATATATATATATATATATATATATATATATATATATATATATATATATATATATATATATATATATATATATATATATATATATATATATATATATATATATATATATATATATATACCGGGTGTTGCATCGTCGAGCGGGACATACGAAATCCCATGTAATTTTAAATGACCCTAATTATTTTAGAGAAAAATTCTATTTAAGTTTATTAAAGAGCACTAAAACCCACATTCAAAAGAATAACTTTAGATATTTTTGTTTAGCCCGTTTACGAGTTATCGCCGATTTCTTTTTAAATATTTCTCCTTTTTTATGGCCCCGTATTTGCGAGCACCAGTCAAGGTAAAAGATGACTGCCAAATGAAGTTGTCATTTTGAAATGTGTGCTTTATTGTTATAAAAACTCGTACATCGGAAATATTAAAGGTGTATTCATGAATAGAAATTAATCTGAAATAAACTAAAATAAAGTATCCAACTACAAGGTTAATTGTGACATTTTACATGCTTTCATAACTTACTAATTAGTAATTAATAGGTACTACTAAATTGTTACAACTTTAGGATTTAAGAAGATGTTCAAATATTCCTCGATTGACTGCTAGACAATAACCGAGGTGATCATAAAATTCTCTTCTTACATTCGCTAGTTGGTAAACTGAAATTCTATTGCATTCCGCAGAAATAGCATTTTTAACTGGTCTAGATTTGTGAATTTTTTATCCTTGTATATCCTGTTTTTTAAATGGCCCCAGAGAAAGAAATCATTTGGCGAAAGATCAGGAGACCTGGCTGACCAATTTACTGTATGATTTAGGCCCATAACATTTCCATTAAAAGCATGGTTTAAATATTCCCGGACAGCCAGGGTACTATGTGCCGGGCAGCCATCCATTTGGTACCAAACTTCCTGATTTTCCCTGGCGGCATCATGTAAAGTAGGTAAAATATGATCTTCGTGTAGTTCAAAATAATATTCTGCATTTAAATTTCGTGTAAGAAATAATGGCCCGATAATATTTTGTCCGAAAATCCCTGCCCAAACATTTACTTTCTGTGGATATTGCGTCCTTGTTTCGACAAACCTGTGTTGGTTTTCTTTGCTCCAATATCGATAATTTTGAACATTGGGTTAATTGTTTAAGGTAAATGTGCATTCATCAGTGAAACAAATGTTTTTTTAAAAATTCCCTATCCATGTTTGCTCTTTCCATCATATCAAAACAAAACTCCTTCCATCGTATTTCGTCCCTATCTCTTAGCTCTTGGTGCTTTTCATATTTGTATGAATAATATCCATGTCGTTTCAAAACTCGTAACGCTGTGGTGTGATCTAATCCTATGTCATCCTCAAGTTTCCTTGCGCTGGTCTTCCCATCATTCTCTTCCACGCACAATAAAACTTGCAAGTCACTATCACTTTTTGCATCTTCTCTTTGTTCCTGCCTTGCTTCACATCTGCAGTTATTTATTACGGTGCCTTTTGTCTCAAATTTCTTGATAGTCCTTTCGACTGTAGATTTTGCAGGTATCGGTCTATTCGGATACAGAGCAGCAAACATGTCTGACACATTTTGATAACTATATCCTTGATAATTCCATTTAATCATCAATATTTTTTCTTCTAAAGTGTAATTCATGGCTAATATTTCCGATGTACGAGTTTTTGTAACAATAAAGCACATATTTCAAAATGACAACTTCATTTGACAGTCATCTTTTACCTTGACTGGTGCTCGCAAATACGGGGCCATAAAAAAGGAGACATATTTAAAAAGAAATCGGCGATAACTCGTAAACGGGCTAATCAAAAATATCTAAAGTTATTCTTTTGAATGTGGGTTTTAGTGCTCTTTAATAAACCTAAATAGAATATTTCTCTAAAATAATTAGGGAAGCCAATAAATAATTGACCCCATTTAAAATTACATGGGATTTCCGATGTCCCGCTCGACGATGCAACACCCGGTATATATATATATATATATATATATATATATATATATATATATATATATATATATATATATATATATATATATATATATAGTTAAGTATGTTTGGAATTATCTGGAGAACTACTGTTTCGTCTTCCTCGGTGTCTAAGTTGTTAAAAGACACCACATCGACTCATCAGAGGCCTTACAGTAGCATGAGCATTTCTGCTCCCATATAATTCCACAGTTCTTGCCTATAAAAGACAACCTGAAAGTTTTGAAAGGTAGAAGTTCTTGAGATTGCTCTCTGAGAAATGTCATAGGGATCCTTATCGGATCTCCCATGGTAGCTTGGATGTGGGAGTCTCGCGACCTCTCCACACTACCTGAGACATTCTCATTTATGAACATAGTTAAGTATGTTTGGAATATATATATATATATATATATATATATATATATATATATATATATATATATATATATATATATATATATATGTGTGTGTGTGTGTGTGTAGGTGTGTGTGTGTGTGATGGTGTGTAGGTGTGTGTGTGTGTGTGTGTAATGGTGTGTGTGTGTGTGTGTGTGTATAATCGAGGGAAGAAAAGAGGGGAAAAAACATTTGCTACAGTCAAATAGTCTTTGCGCGAAACTTTTCTCACAAAATGAAGTTAAATACGATCAAATTTTAAGATGTTGACTATTTCGTCTTTAGTCGATAGTAATAAGTTACAATAACCAATTAATACTACTAACAAGTTCTGTAGTATATTTAGATATTATTGCAATAATTAAACCCATTCATAGTAAAAATAAGTAATATTTTGTTCTTAAAAATTACCAACCTGTATAAAAATTTCGTTTTCTATGTAAAATCCTTGGCTCAGTATAAAATATTATTTCTCCTAAGCTAATGTTCACTTGTTTCAAAATTCACCCTATATTGTGTGAAAAATCAAAATTGTAACTGAAAGCCTAAATGAATTCAAATATTTTTTTTTTAAATTGACTTTCCTGATTTAAAGCTTCACTAAAAATTCTGTTTACAAATTTTTTAGTTTTATGGACAATGAGAATGACTTAGAGCAACAAAAATAGAAATTATTATTTCAAGGTGCTCACCCTGTGATAAAGTGTAACCGTTTTCTGGCCACGGCAAATCCTAATCTATATGCAAAATTTAATTTTTATCGAGTGAAATAGTTTTAAAGTTTTCACGCGAAGAATCAGATGGACAGACACACCAACTGAAATGGGAAAGCTTGTCGTAATTAAAGCTACAACTAAAATTAAAGAAACAAACCAAAACGTGAAGATCTGAAAAAACACACATATAAACAAGCCCGGCTCGCAAAAAAATATCGGTGAACCAAAATGTTTTGAGGCGGTACAATCAAGAATTTCATTTACAAGTACATATTGGTTTGACCTTTTCGTTTTTAGATTCTTGCAACCTTACCAGTCATATAAGTTTTCTTTGACTGTGCCAGTTCTAATTCAAAAAATACCTATCGTGAAACTCGCTTAAAAACACAGAACGAAATTTATTCGAACTAATCTAGTTAGATGCGAGCTAAAGAAGTAAAGGCAGAGGAACAAAACATTGACAACACATTGTGAACAGATCCTCGAAAAGGGATCTCCCAAATCAAGTTAGCTAATTGCAAAACCGGGGACGGGCGAGGAAGGGCGGAATCGGAAAATGTTGCCCGAATACCTTTAATTCTGCGAGGGAGAAGTGTAATGCTTTTAAAATGGCGGAAAACAACGCAGAGAAAAGTCATATTTAAGTTTTAGCTGCTACGGTGTTACGGGTAAGATTGTTTGCTATTTCGAAAATATTATACGGTTTACCTAACAAAATAAAAAATAGTAAAAATATTTCTTTTGCTATTTTGCCATACTTGTATCAGCAGCCTCACTAATAAATACTATTTTTTATTACTTTAGAATTTCCGGGTCTTTGTTTAAAATTGACCACCTAGCTGAGCAATGGAGCAATTTCAAATCCCGGACTTTTGTAATCGACTTAAAAAAGGAACATCTCTGTTTAACCTTTGTGACGGTACCTAATAGGTATAGGTGCGAATTATTTTGTTCACCGGACGTATTTAAACAAGGATTTTTACTATTCTTTAGAGCATAGTTCCCACTTAGGCCGACCATATCAAGACAAGTAACAGAGACAAAGGAAACGTCCAGACGAGGGACGGAGAATGTTAGTAAACAATGTTTGTTGTGTGTTGTATCGTATTGTTTACTAGTCATCCACGAACCGTTAAACCCAAAGCCGATGATCAAGTGAACTCCAAAACCAACGGATACCGATTATCCTTTTTTATTTGCAACAGTTATCAGCTGATGTCTGAAGTAATCCTTGGTTTATAATTGAATAGTTTCGCCTAACAAACTTTTGTCACAGATTTACCCACACTTTTGTTCTGTGGTTTTGCAAGACACATGTCATTCATGCCATTTGTTGTTGTGCTTGTTATCTTGGCGGTGTTTTTTGCCGTTTATTGCACTTTTTAAGTGTTTTCAAACATTCACGTATCGTATTTAATATGAGTTTCTGTGATACAAACCCAACCCAACATGATTGTTTTCTTGCTGTAAAATAGGGACAATACTTTTTTGCTATTTATCTATTTCACAATAATTTATGTATTGGGACAATATATGACTGAACTGACTCCGTAGCCTTAGCAATGGAGTAAGTGGTTAAATGCGAGCTCTTGTAACTAATTTGTTATTTACCTTTCTATAACTTCAATAAAATATCATCTGTTGAGTAAGAAAATAGCTACAGAAATATTCACTGAAGTGTCACTGGACAAATTTATGCCAATATTTTATACTAAGTTTAGATTTTAAACAATTAAAAGAGAAATGTTAACGGTTCACTCAAGTATATTAATAAGTAAAAACAGTATTTTGCAGAATAACAATTTTTAAAAACAGAGCTAGTAACTTTGCAGAATGATTGTAAATTTACCAAAAAACACATCTCTGTAGGCTTCAAATTGAGTGTAATTACAAAACTGTGCAAAATTTTTTCTAAACACTTCTAACCACTGTTTTACATTTTCAAATTAATTACTAACATTAACAAAGAGAAACAATGTTTTTTTTTTTAATTTTTAGGAACCATTATCCATGATGGGTTATCCAGAACATTAACACCGACAAGTTTTCGTAGCTGTAGAATTCGCTCAGGTTTTTAGCTGTTCATATCCCAGGTGTGAAGAAAAAGAACCGTCAAATAAATGAAATAAGAATGTTCAATGATATATTTAGGTATTTACATGTAGGACACGGTGTATGTAGGATGTAGTCATAAAAATAATATTTTTGAGGTGGGTCGGATTAGGAATAATTTCTTCTTTCCAACTTATTTTATAATGTAAGTAACCAGTGGTATGTAAAAAGTACCTACTGATAATATGCCATACAAAATGTAACAAATTTAATTCATTTTTCTGTAACTACGATAGTTTTTCTTGTGGCACTTATTTCTACTTTAAAGCCACCGTAGTATGGCCGACAATAATTGTGTACCTACGTGTATCATTTTTAGAAAAAAATTAATAATTTCTATTTTTATGTATAGCCGCTTTCAGCGACATTATACTCTAAGGAAGGGAGTAATTCTGTATTAAAATATGGGAAATTTGACTAGAGGTGCTAATTTTCAGCTATATAAATTATATATTGCTATATTGCACATTAAGCTCTTAATAATCCCGAATATTTTAACCTACACATATTCTTCAAAAATAATTAAGCAAACACCATCACCTGTTCTATAATTGTATAATTTATCCTAGGGCAGGTTGTGTAGACTGTTTAAGGGGGGCTTAAAGGCAAAATAATGTAATTGTGCAAAATTAGAAATTTGTTAGAGTGAGGAATGGGCCAAAAATATCTCAAAAACCGCCGTTATCATAAGCTACCCCTAATTAAATTTTCATAATAAGCTTGTACTATATGGTGAATGCGCCGGCCCACGGCGCTTTGGTTGCCAACTGCGTAAGTCGTAAGTCGAGAATATTTGCGTTGTATACCAGAGTCACCGTACCCGAGTGGAGATCTCTTCGCTTCTCGTCTTGGTTAATTTCTATGTCGCCGCTGGAAATCTAGATTCCTTCATGATATTGAAATTTTAGGTATAATATAAGTGATTTAAAAAAATTGTTCCTAGGTTACTTTTTATCAAAAATAATTCACCTGTCCAAGTGAGATTCAAACAGTGCTGAAAAACAACTTCAAAAAAATTCACACTAATCCGCTCAGCTTTCAGCAAGTTAATCATAAAGATAAAAGATTTTCTTTTGAACACAATCTATTTGTTTTTTATTAATAAGAATTTTCAGACTGCCACTGGCGCATATTTATTAAGGGATCTTGTCTTGTCTGTTTATAAACAACGTTGACTCCTTGCCCCACCTCCCCGGATTTTTCTTTATAGTATGAGACAAACAATTCCTATGCTTTGGGCATTTGCGTTACGTATCTTTATTATAATTTGGCCTGAGAGTTCCCAGCCCTGTGAAACCTCTTATGACAAGTATCGCAACACGCCGACACGCTACGTTACGACGTACGTAACATTTCAGACTTTCTTGAATAAAGTTGGGACATACAAACTTTTCTCCGTGTGTAGATAAAATGAGCATATTCGTTAATAGATTTAACCGTTGTTTAAATGGTTTAACCGATCCGACACCTCTTTATCTCTTTTTGAGTGTGCAACCAACTATACAACAGAAATAGATGGGTGCGTTATGCGACCAACCAAACAATTTAATTATTTTAGAACCCTACTTCCCTGTCTGGCCGGTCTGGAAGCTAAGGTGGAGTCATCCACAATTTGTTTTTAGATGAAGTAAAAATGGCTGACGGTAATTTTTTATTTTGCTGTACCATTTTATTTAATTATAGTGTTCTAACAAGAATATGGATTATTTTTTCTGTTTTAGGTAAGTATTATTTTTTTTTCTAGTATGACTTACTTTTATTACAATATCATTGTTTTTCAAGAGAAATGCTCCGAAATGTATCATCAAAACTAACTTAGAACTTAGAACGCAGTAAATTTTTCAATTATAAGCAAACAATAGGTAGGACCATGGATCTATTATAATAAGGATTCGATATCCGTATACTGTTAGCGTATCGAACGTGAAGCCTTATATAATATAAATATTTTGGTGTTTGTTATTCTCTTGGGGGAGCAGTTTACGAACTACGAACATAGACAAGACTACGAATTACTACGTAATTGAATCAAGAATGGTAGTAGAAAGAGATAAAATAGCATTGGAGTGTCGGAGCTCAGAAGTGTTGTTGTCTGTGCTGTTTTTTCGGGAAAACCCTCTGAACACTCGGTTACACGTACGTCTTTATCTAATGAACTAGAAAAGAAAAAGTGCGACGTATAGATTTATAAATGACTCGGGGCGACTTTAAATAAACACCTTTAGAAGTAACATAACCTATAAATAATAAAACCTTTTTAACTTAAATTTATTATTATTTAGCAGAAAAATAAAATATTTTGGGGCTTTTATTACTTTTAGTAAATCTTGTGATGCTTCTAACGTATTTTTGTACAAAAATACAAGGTAAAATAAGATGTGGACAATGTTTACAAATTGTGTTTACAGTGTCGTTTAGAATGGTTTGTTTTGGCTTCAAAGAATGTGAAAAAATCCCGTATCCAGCCCTAATAAATCCATGGGTAGGACACTTTATTTACTGTTTGTTGTTAAGCTTTAGAATCTAAAAGAGACGGAGTATTCGAAGATTGCACCAATGATTTCGTGTGTTTCCAACTAAGTGGTCATCATCGACAAGGCTGCCAATAAGAATTTTTTAAAGTAATAGTTCAATGAAATCTTTTAAATAAAATACTTAATCAATCAATTTTTTAAATAAAATTCCTATCTTGTAGGCAGTAATAATTTTCTTTTATTCTTACATAATACTTACATGAAAAAAGTAAACAATATCTATAGCTACCTCTATGTTAAGTTCTTGCTAATCTGTACTGAGACTAGCCCACTAATATGTATTTTTAAGTAAATATAAATATACATACATATGTATATGTTTAAGTCTCTACTCTACACCAATGGATCAGCCTTGTACGAAAGCTGTGCAACAAACATAATTTTTTTTCCTGGCAGTAGTAGTAATAGATCAATTATTGTAGCCATCAACATTCAGCGAAATTTAATTTTGGTATATAAGTAGATAAAATCAGGTTGGGTAAACCTTCTTCCGATGTCTTCCCTAAATAAGTTGCATGTTATAATGGTCTAGGTATGTAAAGTGTTAATAGTCATATTAAGAGGCAAACAGGTATATTGCAGCAGGAACTATTCACAGCCCCACAAAAAAATTGCTTGCTGGAATGTTAGAACTGATTTTGCTCTTTATTTTGTGTGCTGATTCTAAATATGAATACAGGTTTTCTCTATCAGTTGTACTTTTTGAGATGCAGCGTCGTTATCTTATAAACCCTTTTATTATCCAACTTAGTGTTATAAACCATACGAGGGTGCAACATTGCCAAATCTACGTTTTCCCTAAGTTGGGGAAATATTGTACAATCTGGCAACATCACATAGGGGGTCCCCAGGGATGAACCCCAAATACGAAGTCTTAACACCTTACGGTTTAAAATATCGGAGCTAGCCCTTAAACTCTATGTATGACCCACTTTCGATCTTGTCCTGCAGTAATTTCGATCCTGTCCTGCAGTAATTTATGTTATTTTTTACAAAAATGTTTAGAAATTTCTGGGTAAATACCTTTAAGCAGACTTCTATTGAACTAAATCTGGATTAATGTTAAGAGTAACCTACTAAAAATCATTTTTATTACTATTTTAATTGACATCTAATAATCCTGAATGTGTGAATGTGACCAAATAATCTCGATTGTGACTAATTGTTTCTCCAGTGGATTCCATTATTAAGTCCCGTCTATTCTCAAGAATAATTGGTAGGTACTTTCTCTTTGTTTCTTAATGTAAGTACTAAAAAATATACAAATATACTGTATAATATAGAGTATGATAACTGATATTATTAGAAAGTAAAACAGGGATATTAATACAATAAAATCGAGTCGTTCTTAAATTTCCGCCGTATTGCATTTGTACTTTAGCTAGTAGTAAACACATAGAGAAAATATATAGTAGAGAAATAATGTCAATTACGAATGCGGCAAATTTACCGAGCTGAATCCGTAAACAAAGACGGTCCTCTGCGGGCTTGCGCATTGTCGAACGTTTGCCTTGTGATAGACAGGACCGTACTTCAAAATTTATTTTACATGACGTGAATCTTTTATCGAGTAATAAATGCTAAATATATTACTTGTAATTATTCTTTTTATTAATGATAAAAATGTAACCATTAGTGAGATTTTAACAAAAAGTGTATAGTTTGTTGGCTTAAATCTGAGTTGTCTTGCTATACAAAACTGTCGATAATTCCTCGAAAATAGCTCAGTTTATATATATACAGTGCGTCTCTTTAATGTTTTTAAACGTTACATTTACAAAATTGAAAGTTGAAATAAAATATAAACATAGTATTCTAAACGATAGAAATAAAATATGCAACTGTTTTAAGAAGTAAAATAGTAAATCAAAAAAATTACATGTGTATATTTTATTGGATTGGCATTCCATCCTGTATAATTCTTGAACAAAGCAAGTTCTAGGGTAAGATGTAAATATTTTTATATCTATTTACAGTGTGTGCACTTGATACTTTGCTGAAAGCGCTACTACTTACGGCCCCATGTCAATCTAATCCACCGATATCTTAGCGATCCTTTGGCGAAAGCGCTTTTTTCTTTCGCCATCCCTTTTAAAATACTCCCCTCTACCCTAATCCACTAGTATTTTTAGTGCCCCTTTGACGAAAGCGCAAATATGCCTTTTGGACACTCACCCTTCTAATCCACTGATATCTTAGCGATCCTTTGGCGAAAGCGCTTTTTTCTTTCGCCATCCGTTTTAAAATACTCCCCTCTACCCTAATCCACTAGTATTTTTAGTGCCCCTTTGGCGAAAGCGCAAATATGCCTTTTGGACACACTCACCCTTATGCAATATAGGGGAAGGAGGCATTGACACTATATATGACCTTCTTACACCATCTTACCCCTTATACAATGCCCCTAATACACACACACCCCATCAGTGCCTTTCTGACACCTTGACCACACTCAATATACGTCACTGGCAAATATTTCTACTTCTCCGTGTGTGTATTCACTTCAACACCGGAGTGCATTTAAGATAAATTATATTTTTTACCTCCTATTCTTTCACATATTCATATAATTTAAATTTGGAATTAAACTATTTCTATTTATGCACTACTTGTAAGAAATAGACTACGAAATAATTCCTTATATTTAAAAGTTGGATACATAATTGGCGAAACATATGAAATGTCTGTAACACTTTGTAAAGACTATTTTTGTATCGAAATAACAAGCTTCAGAGGTTCGCTATATTCGCCACCCCAACCAAAAATACCATAACATACAAATGACTGAGATTTTTTCGGCCCGGTTCTGTTCGCCGCGTTGCGTCATTGAGTTCAACAACCACTTTTGCTAGACGTCCCGAGTGCGCATGCCTCGAGAGGACCGTCGTTTAAAAATCTGACTGGCGCCCACTGCGCACAAACGCACTTTTTCGCCCATACATTGGACGGATTCAGCTGGTGTCGCGAATACGTTGTGATGGTCTAAATATATCTTGTCTATGAGTAAACATCGCACATCCCAATGAAAAGGTGCAACGATTCAAAGAATAAATTTTTGGGTTTGACTGAAATCATCAGTGGACACAAAAACATTTTACCACTTAAAACCGTATTAAAGTTAATACAGTGGCCAATCCAGGATTTTGGTCGGGGGGGGGGGGGGTGGTGTGGTGGGAGGTTGGGGGGCTGAGGTAAAAAAAAATTTGTATCGTCGTGACGTCTCCAAATTTTACTGGAGTGAACGAAAGTGTTCTTTTATTCTATTATCATGAATTCATATACCATGTGCTTAGCGAACTGAAAAAAAATAAATGATATTTTAGAGACGTCACGATGATGATATAGAAAATAGTATCAAATTATGCAAGATATTTAATGCAAGAAAATACATTAACATTAAACTGAAGAAGTTAGGCAATGACAACAATTATAAGACAATTTTCAAAAGAAATGAGATTAAGTACAAACAGGCTTTAAAAATATTCTGGGGGGCTACAGCACCATAGCCTCCAGCCCCTGGATTCGCCACTGAGTTAATGCAATTATTATTCTCCATAACATGGCAAACTTTGCCCTGAAACCTCTTTATTAATAATATTTGAAGATATTTGTGAATTCTGATGCGGTAGGACCTTTTTACTTATTATACTTTTCTTCGGGATATGCGACATGTCGTGGTTCTTTCACGTTTGTTAGACGAGTCACAAAGTGCTGCCAAATACTAAAATAAATAGTGTTTCATTAAAAATCTACGAATTTTAGACATTACATGTAATGCTAAACGGTTTTTCGTCATTAGTGAAATCGTATAATATTATATTAAGTGGTTAATTATTTTAGACTTTTCTTATAACGCTAGAAGTAAAATTTGCCGTTAGTGAAATAAAAATTTGTTACATTTGTTTTGAAAACAATGTAGATATGTATGTACCTGTACTAAACTGTACAATATGAGATGGGAAAAGAGGAAGTTTGTTGTACAGTTTATTATCCAGAAAATTCTTCTGTGATTTATTGAGTCTAAAACGAGGCAATACTAACTGATCTGCAGATCTAATATGATACCGGTATTTGTCCAAGTTCCTCGGGACTACATCCCTTGCAGAGTGAATTTCCAAAAGCGATTGAAGTATGTAAATACATGAAAGGGATAAAATACCTTACTGCTTGAAGAGAGGCTGGCAATGCTCTCCAGGTTCAACATTAGCCAATAGTCTAACTGCCCTTTTTGCATTCTAAATACAATGATAGCACTATTTGAGTTTCCCCAGAGCACTGTACCGTAACTTATAATTGAATGAAAAAGTCCAAAATATAGCGTTCTCAGCATTTCCGGACCAGTAATTTTTCGTAATTTAGGTACGTATTAAGAATGTAGTACTGGAAAGTCTCTTTGCAAGTTCCCCTACATGCTTTGACCAAGAGAGGGAATCATCGATAAACACACCAAGCAGTTTGCAAGTCTTGCCCTTTATCAGAGAAGTGTGACTTGAGAATGGAATACTTTGACACTTTTCATGGTTCAACTGCAGAGAGTTTGCAGAAAACCACTCCTCGGCCGTAGCTATCAGATCACTTTTCCGGACTAAGAGATCATCAATGTTGGCACTAGAGATGATGAAAGATGTGTCATCAGCGAATAGCGCCATTTTGCGATCATTTTGAAGATGAAAACACAGATCATTGATATAAACAATGAACAAGACCGGATCCCTGTGTCACACCATGCTTAACAAGCCTCACATCAGACCGTGCTCCGTCAATAGCAACAAACTGCTCCCTTCCTGACAAACAGAATCGAAGCAGATCCAAGCAAACCCCCCGCACCCCATGGTACGTCAATTTTTTCAGCAGAAGCTCGTGAGAGACTCAGTCAAAGGCCCTAGTCAAATCACATAGACAGGAATATATGTACATGCCTACAAATTCTTATCAAAACAAATATGTTTGCGTTTTTCTTTGGGCAATTATTCTTACCAACTTTTCTTGTGTTTTGTCCATTTGTTTATGAAATAAATGTCTTTAAAAATCCAAGAGACGCAGCAGGAAAGTTGCGCTTGCGGGTTCGTTACAACTTGTAAAAACCTGGGAAAAGCTCTTGGCTATAAAATTAAACCAACAAGATTTTGTATATCAGTAATACTTTTGTTCTCGAGGGTAGTGTAACTCACGCCGCAATATTAAAGATATGAAAAGTCGGGACAGAAAGAAGGACAGTATATGGCAACATTTTATAAAAAGAAAGGACTATTAGCAAACTAGGTTACAGAGCAGTATGTAAAAAGTAAAAAGAGATGCAAGGTCTATATAACAAATAAGAATCAGCTCTCTAACCTGACGATACATTATACTATAAGGATATGAAACAAATAATGTTAAAACAGCTATTCTCCGGGCTATATGCCCCTCCGAGCGCTGGATTACATAACCAAAATTTGCCGTATTTTTACTAACACAGTTAGACAAAAAATACTTGGTTTGACTGCAAGAAACTACCAAGAAGAAGGAAGCTTTTTCTTTAGTTAGGATGTCGTTACCTGCATACCGGTTTCGAACTCTTTAGTTCTCGTCAGTACAGGATAAACGAACATACCTACCAACGAATACTAATACAGGAAGAATACCAACTAGCGTTGTTATTTGTCGCAGCACGGATCGAGTCGAAGGTCATATGAAATGTCAATCAAACGTCAAATTACAGCGACAATTAGTCTGGACGTTTGGGAACGGGAACTAAAGGTGGCGCAGGCGCAATTTAAAACTTCATATTTTTGGTTATTTTAAATATTTTAAAGTAGCAAATAAAACATAAAAATTTATTTGGAATCAAAACCAAATAGGTTTAATGCCAAATAAATTCTTAAGTTTTAAATCCACTTTAAAATATCAGGTCTAGCATGAATACGAAAAGGAAAATCAAACTTGAAGTTGAGATCTGTAACTTTATTACCAAAAAGAAACGCAAATATAAAAATTTCATAAATAGCTTAAAGCGAACATGCACGAACACTATAGACACTCATACATACCTAAATTTTAAAACAACAAAATTTATAGAAATCAAAATTAAACAATATACATTACACACACGATGAAAGTTTCTCAAAATTAATTTAAGGCCTACAGAAGAAATAAGACAATGTAAACTTGAGTATACCTAAGAAAAAGTCCTTACTCACAAACCTGTCAAAAAATATATATAACTTGTCTTGATAATGCCAAACCAAATAAGTTAGTCTTCGATTGGGTAGCCTGTGCTTTTGGACTCCTCGTATGACATAAAAAAGAAAAAGTTTTTATAATACAATACATTACAATATTTGTCACTTTTGCTCAGTCTGATATTCTTCTATGAAACTGTAATTGAAATTTTTGTCAAAAGAATATTTTCAAAATTTTTTTAGAGTTTTGAATGCTGTAAAACCCAGATGTGACGTTAATGCACTAGAACTGAAACACAAACACTTAATACTTAGACACTGTAAAATATACCACTGAGAAACTTATAGATATGAAATAAAGCTACATTACCATGGTTCGTAGGTTGATTCTTTCTGTTTTGATAAAAACAAAATCTATAGTAGTCCCTGCTGCAATATACTTGTTTGCCTGTTGTGATCCTTCCCACAATTCAACAAGAAACCTAAAATAAATAAGTACATGACTATTAACACTTTAAGTACTGGGTGGTCCACATAAGATGACCCACTATCTGATCTCAGAATCTGTAAGAGCTACAAAAACAAGTTAAAGACAAAAGTTTCTTGCCTTGACTTTAATTTTTTCGGTATTTAGCTTTTACGTATACAGGGTGTTTAGTTTTTTCTGACCAAGTGCCAACTTTCTTATTTTAAATGGAACACCCTATATATTTTTACAAATTCGGATTTTGTGGTTAATTCTAAGTAAATTTTAGTATAACATGTTTATTGAAATTTTCAGTAGTTTTCGAGATATTTTAATTTTTAAAATTTTTACAGCGAAATCAGTCATTTGAAAAATATCATGTATTTATGTTTCATATTGCTCAATTTCTAAAATAATTTAAGATTAGCTTCCCTATTAGATACTCAGTTCTTTTTTTCTAAACTAAACCAAAAGCAGCATACAGGGTGTTAAATATATTAGTCCAAATTGGTCAATTTTTAAACTTCAATATCTCAACTTTTTTAAATGGAACACCCTATATATAAGTGTTTTATATAAAGCAGCATTTAATTCCCTATAATTTGACTATAATGTATCCTATTCCTAAAATCAACTGTTTTGGCGATATTGGTATATTTCTTAGCCTATTTTATTAAAATTATCAAGTGTTGGCAAAAGTTCGACTAAAATTAATAATATTTATTTGTATTGGCCTATGATATATTTACCAAGTAATAATACATATATATATATATATATATATATATATATATATATATATATATATATATATATATATATATATATATATATACAGTGACCGGCAAAAAGTTCGCAACATATGGGAAAAATTTTTATTAGGAGAGTATCGGAAAAACTTTCCCAGGGGATCGGTTCTGCATGTCCGATAACCTAAAAATCGATTTTGACATACGTCACGTGACCACTGGTATAGCGGCAAATTAAAAAAAAATTTGTTAATTTACAAAAAGTGAGGTTAGTTGACGAGATATCAAAAAAAGTTATTTGAAAAAATTGCTTAGAATTAAATTCTAGGTCCTTGTACAAAATTTTAAGATTTTATTTAAAAAAATTGGAAAACTCAATTTTTTTTAAATATTTTTTTATCGATTTACAAATTTCCGGTTTTTTTCGTTTAGATAGCTTTGCTAATGTAAAGCCCATGTATCTGGATGAAAATAAACGAATGTAGTAGTTTTTTCTACAATTGACAGGACAAAATTACAAAAAACAGGGTTTCGCCGGACGCTAGCTGTTGCAATGATTTGTATCTAGCAGCAGTGTCAAAATTTTAGAGACATTTCAATGAGATTACATTGAGAAAACCTTAATCGTCTTAAATATATCTGAAGTTCGACTTTTTGTAAAGTTAAGGGGATTAAAATAGATAATAAACAAAAAATTACCTGTTTATTTAATCGAAATTTTATAAACGAAAACCAATGTAAGAAAAACTTAAAAGTAGTCAAATTCTGTACTAACAACACAAAAAATCATTGTTTTTCCTTGGGTGCACAAAATTTAAAACTCAGTATGACCACCATTTCTCTCCATACATACTGTTGTTCTCGAGCGCAACTCTCGATTAACATTTCGGAGCATTTTACGATTTATTTGCAATACACAATTTATAATGACATTCTCTAAATTTTGTATATTCCTAAAGGGTCGATGTTTGTACACAGGGTTCTTTAGGTATCCCCACATAAAAAAATCTAACGGAGTCAGATCTACAATTCTACAATTGACAGGACAAAATCGAAAAAATAGGTGTTCGCCGGACGCTCGCTGTTGCAATGGTTTGAATCTAATGAAATGACTGTATCAAGATTTTATTAAGATTTTTCGCACATAAATTTAACAACCAGGTCTATTTAGTTGTACTTAAAACTACCAAAGCAGGCTCTGAAATTAAAACAACCAAATAATCTAGTAGGTTAAAAACAACAGAAAAATGTCAAACAAATTATAATTTGTTTGATTTCAACCTATGTCATTGGTTTATGTCTCGCATCTTACTAAGTTTGATATTTTACATAAGTTTATTAATATTTTATTCCTTAAAATGGCACCCACACTACTTCTTCAGGAAAAGATAGAAATTATTTTAATTTCTGGAGATAATTACAAAAGCCATAGAGAAACAGCAGCAATTTTTAATGAGAGGCACCCCGATAAATCCCTCCATTATTCCACAGTATCTCGTCTAGTCAATAAATTTAAAGAAACGGGATCGGTAGAAAATCAGTATAAAGTTTCCCATGAAAAACCGGTAACAGGTGACGAAGGTTCTCTGGATGTGTGTTTGTCGATCACAGAAACACCCCAATTAGCAGTTAGTCAAATATCGGAGATCACTAACATTCACGAAAGATCTGTGCGGAGGATATTAAAAAGAAACAAATTTCATCCGTACAAACCTAAATTTGTACAAGTATTAAAAGATAGGGATTATGACGCCCGCTTCGATTTTTGTGCCTGGTTCCAGGGTATGATTGAGGAAGATTTTAATTTCCCAAAGAACGTTCTTTTCTCGGATGAAGCTACATTTACCTCTAACGGAACCGTCAGTTCACAAAACTGTAGATGGTGGGCCACCGAAAACCCAGACTTTGTAATTCAGAGTAAAGACCAATATAATTTTAAGGTTAATGTGTGGTGCGGAATTTTCAACCTCAGAATAGTGGGACCTTTTTTCTTTAGAGACAATTTAAATTCAGAACGATATTTAGAATTTCTACAAACTGAGATATCTGACTTTTTAGACAATTTGTCATTAGCCGAAAGAAGAAATTTATACTTTCAACAAGACGGAGCTAGCATTCATTCCACAAATGAGGTGAAGAGATGGCTGGATCAAGAATTTGGAAACCAGTGGATAGGACGGTTTTCTGAAAATCCGTGGCCTGCGAGATCACCAGATCTGACTCCGTTAGATTTCTTTATGTGGGGATACCTAAAGAACTCTGTGTACAAACATCGACCCTTTAGGAATATACAAAATTTAGAGAATGTCATTAGAAATTGTGTATTGCAAATAAATCGTAAAATGCTCCGAAATGTTAATCGAGAGTTGCGCTCGAGAACAATAGTATGTATGGAGAGAAATGGTGGTCATACTGAGTTTTAAATTTTGTGCACCCAAGGAAAAACAATGATTTTTTATGTTGTTAGTACAGAATTTGACTACTTTTAAGTTTTTCTTCCATTGGTTTTCGTTTATGAAATTTCGATTAAATAAACAGGTAATTTTTTGTTTATTATCTATTTTAATCCCCTTAACTTTACAAAAAGTCGAACTTCAGATATATTTAAGACGATTAAGGTTTTCTCAATGTAATCTCATTGAAATGTCTCTAAAATTTTGACACTGCTGCTAGATACAAATCATTGCAACAGCTAGCGTCAGGCGAAACCCTGTTTTTTTTAATTTTGTCCTGTCAATTGTAGAAAAAACTACTACATTCGTTTATTTTCATCCAGATACATGGGCTTTACATTAGCCAAGCTATCTAAACGAAAAAAACTGGAAATTTGTAAATCGATAAAAAAATATTTAAAAAAAATTGAGTTTTCCAATTTTTTTAAATAAAATCTTAAAATTTTGTACAAGGACCTAGAATTTAATTCTAAGCAATTTTTTCAAATAACTTTTTTTGATATCTCGTCAACTAACCTCACTTTTTGTAAATTAACAATTTTTTTTTTAATTTGACGCTATACCAGTGGTCACGTGACGTATGTCAAAATCGATTTTTAGGTTATCGGACATGCAGAACCGATCCCCCGGAAAAGTTTTTCCAATACTTACCTAATAAAAATTTTTCCCATATGTTGCGAACTTTTTGCCGGTCACTGTATATATATATATATATATATATATATATATATATATATATATATATATATATATATATATATATATATATATATATATATAAGGTAAAGAAATAGCGACAGTACCAGTTATGAAAGCGAGGGAAATATTGGGGAAGCTGTCTGTAAGTTAGTGCTAGACACGTGTTTCGTGCTTATTAGCACTCGTCAGTAGCACATAACCAAGTTAATAGGTGGGAAACTTGGAAGTTAAGAAAAAAAAGAAGAAAAAAGAAAAACACAAAGAGTTCACAGACCAGGGACCTGCCAACTCATTTGTGGTATTTTGTCAGGAGACCCAGAGTTTTCTGGGCAACAGCCAACATCACCACGGAGGTTGCAATAGCCCCTGCGTGAGACCTCTAACCCCACGAAAAAAGAAAGAAAAGGTAAAGAAATAATAATATTTCTGCTAATAAGCACGAAACACGTGTCTAGCACTACCTTCCAGACAGCTTCCCCAATATTTCCCTCGCTTTTATATATATATATATATATATATATATATATATATATATATATATATATATATATATATACATATATATATATATATATATATATATATATATATATATATATATATATATATATATATATATATATATTACCCTTATAGTAATACCAATGGTAGTAGTTTTTTGCCAATTTTGTGAAATTTAAACCTTAATATTTTAGTTATTATCCGTCCAACCGACATAATTTTTTGTGTGCGTGTTTCGATTGACTATTGACTGTGCAATAATATAAACATATTTATTGAAAACGCGAAATGACTAAACAAGCCCATTAAAAACTTATAATTTCTAACTGTAGTATTATTCTTGCCATTTTAGTGAGTGTTATTAAAAAAGCTATATCCTTAAGAAATTTACTTACCTCTACAAAATTATTGATTTTAGATATAGGAATCATTATAATCGTTTAATAGAAATTCATTTTAAAAATTTACGATTTGTTGATAAAAATTTAACAAATTTAGCCTAATATATCTGATTTTCGGTATATAGAAGTATTATTGCAAACCACATTATAGAAATAACATTTGTGTGACGATAATTTCATAATGGATAAATTTGGTTTTTTACCATTTTTAAAGAATCGAATAATGCAGAATTTTGAATTGTTTCAACGTGATGGACAAACTACTACCAATGGTATAAGGGTAATATATATTTATTATTACTTGGTAAATATATCATAAGCGAATACAAATAAATATTATTAGTTTTAGTCGAACTTTTGCCAACACTTGATAATTTTAATAAAATAAGCTAAGAAATATGCCAATATCTCCAAAACAGTTGATTTTAGGAATAGGATATATTATAGTCAAATGATAGGGAATTAAATGCTGCTTTATATAAAACATTTATATATAGGGTGTTCCATTTAAAAAAGTTGAGATATTGAAGTTTAAAAATTGACAAATTTGGACTAATATATTTAACACCCTGTATGCTGCTTTTGGTTTAGTTTAGAAAAAAGAACTGAGTATCTAATAAGGAAGCTAATCTTAAATTAGTTTAGAAATTGAGCAATATGAAACATAAATACATGATTTTTTCAAATGACTGATTTCGCAGTAAAAATTTTAAAAATTCAAATATCTCGAAAACTACTGACAATTTCAAAAAACATGTTATACTAAAATTTACTTAGAATTAACCGTAAAATCCTAATTTGTAAAAATATATAGGGTGTTCCATTTAAAATAAGAAAGTTGGCACTTGGCCAGAAAAAACTAAACACCCTGTATACGTAAAAACTAAATACCTAAGAACTCAAGGTCAAGGCAAGAAACTTTTGTCTTCAACTTTTTTTTGTAGCTCTTACAGATTCTGAAATCAGATAGTGGGTCATCTTATGTGGACCACCCTGTACCTATATTATAACACGCAACATATTTAGGAAAGACACTGGAAGGTTACTTTTACATGATTTTATCTGTATAATAAAATAAAAATTTACTAAACACATGTTGATGGCTACAATTGATCTATTACTACTATTGTCAAGAAAAGTTATGTTCATTGCACAGCTTTCGTACAAGGCTGATCCATTGTATATCAACTTTTTTCACGTAATATGTAGGTATAAAAGAAAATTGCTGCCGGAATGTATATACCAACCTTTTAGCAGCTTACCTTATTTTTGATTTAAAGAAAACAAGTTATATGCCATCATAATAACACAAGATAGGTATTTTATTTAAAAGATTTCACTGAAACACTACTTCAAAAATTCTACTGGTAGTCTTGTCGAGCACTCAATTGGCAACACACGAAATCACTGGTGCAATATTCAAATTGTTTGTTTCTAAAGCTTAACACCCAAGAGTAAATAAGGTGTCCTAACTATTCTGTGCCTATAAATGAAAAATTTCATCACTTCCTTTCCTTCTAAAGTTAGTCATGATAATAAATTTCGGAGCATTTCTCTTGAAAAACAATGGTATTGTAATAAAAGTAACCCATACTACAAGCAAAATATTTTAACTACTTACCTGGAAGAGAAAAATTAATCCATCTTCTTGTTAGAATGCTATACATAATTAAATAAAAAGCTACAGCAAAGTCAAAAATGACCAGCAGCAATTTTAAGATTTAAAAAGAAATTATTATGGACGAGTCCACCTAGCTTCCAGACCGGCCAGACAGGGATGTAGGGTGGTAAAATAATTAAATTGTTGGATTGGTCGCATAACGCACCCATCTCTTTCTGTAAGTATCGTTGGTTGGACATTTAAAAAGAGATAAAGAGTGTCGGACATGGTAAGCCTATTAGTTCGTTTTACTTACAACGAAGACAACGAAAAATTTGTATGTCCGAACTTTATTCGATGCAAATAGTCTGGCCGGTACGTATGTCGTAACCAGTGTTGCCAGATTACACGATTAATCGTGTAATTACACGATTTCACTATTTTTTACACGATTACACGAATCAAGTGCCCAATCTTACGATTTTTGCCGTTTGACAAAAAGAATTATTCCCTCTTAATTATTAAAACTTAAAATTTCAACAGCATTCAAAAAAAGTATTTAAATTTAATTCTTATCAAGACGGCAACACCGCTCCTGCTCCTGTCTTAATTGATGAAGAAATTTTCATGTGACCGACACTGGCGACTGGCGATTAATTCTGGGAATCCCATAGAGCTGCTCGTGCATTTTGGGTTGTTTGGGTACTTGGAATGTTTTATTAAAAGAGATATTTTAGAGAACAGCATGATATATGAAATTGATTACAAAACTCCAAGAAATTTATTTTTTTTTGTAAGTAAAATTGACAGAAAAATTTTACATTCAATTAAAGTGAAATGTTTAGATTTTTATGTGAAAAGTACAAAGCAAATATTACTTAGATTCCCCTTAAAAAACTCCGTCATCGAAAAATTGAAATTTTTGGATCCTATGTGTGTAAAATCCGAAGAAAAGAACACTGTTTCTGACGTAGCAGCGCTTTTTCCAAATTTAGTTTTTCCTGAAAAACTTCAGGATCTGGATAATGAATGGAGATTGCTAAAAAATTACCCGGTGAATGATATTGAAAATTGCCCATGTAAAGATAGGGGATTCGCTAAAATTCCCTAATTTAACCAACTTTGTTTTCCAAGTTCTTTGTTTGCCTCATTCGAGTGCGGCTGTAGAGAGGGTGTTCTCACAAATCAATCAAATTAAAACAATTTCGCAATAAATTAAAAACAAAAACAATAGAAGGTCCTTTGTACACAAAAAGTTTCATGGCAAATAAAGCATGTTTCGATTTCATTTTAAACAGAAATATTTCTAAAAAACTTGGCAATAGTAGGCTATTGTATTTACCCCAGCGACATACATACTAATCTATGTCGCTGATTTACCCGAACATGAAAGTAAAGACTCTAGCAATTTTGAGTCTTCGTAAGATGTTTTAAATTACATATAATTTCTTTCTGTATTTATTTTAGCTGTTTTAAAAGAATACCTTTGTGTTATTGTGTTACTTTTTTATAAAAATAAAAAAACGGCTGTGTTAGTGCGTTTCAATATTGTAATAAAGTTTTTTTGTTATATATGATATTTTATTAATTATTTAATTAATATTTAATATTTTTACGACTTTACACGATTTTCTGTAGCCGAGTTACACGATCTTCTCTGCACTTCATCTGGCTGGCAACACTGGTCGTAACTAAGCGTGTTGCGAATGTTGCGATACTTGCCATAAGTTTCATGGGGCTGATACCTACCTTCCGAAGCAGCAATCCTTAAAGCTAACTGATGTCGAACTGCATAAGCAGTATGACACAGGCAGCGCCATCCATTAGCAGTTTCAAGCAGTCATACTGCTTATGCAGTTCGACATGAGTTAGCTTTAAGGATTGCTGCTTCGGAAGGTAGGTATGTTCGTTTATCCTGTACTGACGAGAACTAAAGAGTTCGATACCGGTATGCAGGTAACGACATCCTAACTAAAGAAAAAGCTTCCTTCTTCTTGGTAGTTTCTTGCAGTCAAACCAAGTATTTTTTTGTCTAACAGTGTTAGTAAAAATACGGCAAATTTTGTTATGTAATCCAGCGCTCGGAGGGGCATATAGTCCGGAGAATAGCTGTTTTAACATTATTTGTTTCATAAATCCTTATAGTATAAGGTATCGTCAGGTTAGAGAGCTGATTCTCATTTGTTATATATTTACATGTACTCCTGATCAAGTAAGTAGACCGCATTCATTGTTGCAAGGTCTAGTTGATGAAGTAACAAATCACCGGAAAACCTGTAATATTAGTGATAATAATGGCTCTGGTAATAATTGTCAACCCCAATCCGGAACTAGCCAAAATGAGGTACCTCTTTTACAGTTAAAAAGAAACAAAAATGCGACAAGGGAAATGTAGGTTACTCTTAAATAAAATATTTGAAGAAGAAAAATCTGGACAGTCACTCTGTATGTCCCTGGATAGGTGGTCCAACGTACAAGAGACAATAGTTCCTGCAGTTTTAACAGCAGAAGATGGAAACAGTGTTCTTCTAGAAAGTATACACGGTGTCCCATATAAGAATGACTACAGGGATCTCGTAAACCAGAAGAGATACAAAGATGATTAAATTAGAGAAAAGTTGCGCTTTGCTAAACCCTTCAAAGTCACGATTCGAAATCTAAAAAAGTTCGATTACTTCCGAAGATATTTGGGAAAAACCGAATTTTCCCCATTTCGTTTTTATTTTTTTCTGACTCTATTTAAAAAGATATTACAAAATAAATTTCACATTCTCATTGCCACTTTTTCTGCTCTACAAGCCGGAGTTCTTAGATTTTCAATGCGACGTTTCGTTTCTTGGCAACCATCATCAACTTAATTTTTTTAAATAGTCGAAAAATTTTGTTTTATTCCTAAAAAATTCTAATTTTAATTCTAAATCCCACGACATACCGCTTCTTACATTTATCCGACGTTTCGGACGAAAAAATCATCATCAATATTATTTGATGATTATTACGAAGGAACGAAACGTCGGATCAAAAATCGAATTACGTTATCATGTAGAGGAGAAAAAATTACATGGGAATGTGGATTTTATTTTGACCTGTCTTCTTTTGTGAAATCAGAAAAAAATTAATTGCCAAAATTTATGTTTAAAATTTCAAGAATTCGTAGATTTTTTCTGATTCTACTGTAAGAGATAGATTCTCGTCTACAACATGACGTCATTCAATTTTTGATTCTACGTTTTTGGCTTTTCTCGACCATTATCAACTTTTTTTTAAATAATCGGAAAATTTTATTTTAAAACAGTTAAAAAAAAGTTGATAATGGTCGAGAAAAGCCAAAACGTAGAATCAAAAATTGAATGACGTCATGTTGTAGAGGAGAAAAACGAAAATACAAATGTAAAATTTATTTTAATCTATCTCTTACAGTAGAATAAAAAAAAATCTACAAATTGTTGAAATTTTAAACATAAATTTTGGCAATTAATTTTTTTCTGATTTCACAAAAGAAGACAGGTCAAAATAAAATCCACATTCCCATGTAGTTTTTTCTCCTCTACTTGACAACGTAATTAGATTTTTGATCCGACGTTCCGTTCCTTCGTAATAATCATCAAATAATATTGATGATGATTTTTTCGTCCGAAACGTCGGATAAATGTAAGAATAAAACAAAATTTTTCGACTATTTAAAAAAATGAAGTTGATGATGGTTGCGAAGAAACGAAACGTCGTATTGAAAATCTAAGAACGCCGGCTTGTAGAGCAGAAAAAGTGGCAATGAGAATGTGAAATTTATTTTGTCATATCTTTTTAAATAGAGTCAGAAACAAATAAAAACCAAATCGGGAAAATTCGTTTTTTCCCAAATATCTTCGGAAGTAATCGGATTTTTTTAGATTTCGAATCGCGACTTTGAAGGGTTCAGCAAAGCGCAACTTTTCTCTAATTTAATCATCTTTGTATCTCTTCTGGTTTACGAGATCCCTATAGTGTGCATTCTTATATGGGACACCGTGTAGAAATATCCGGTCATCCCGATACAGCTGCTCATCTTGCAAAATTGGCCATTGACTCAATAAATAAGTACAAAAACGAGTATCACTGGAAAACTACTAGTTTTGTGGCAAATACTGCGGCAAACATGATCAGTTGAAAGAAAAAATTGCTTAGTCGTTAGATTATTACATATGGTTGTTAGGTGCACCTCAGTGGCGTAAATAACGCCCCCGCAAGCCCCGCGTTGCGGGGGCGGCACCAAAGCCAGGGGCGCCCTCAAGTCCCCCCCCCCCCCCCTCAATACGAAGGATCAAGACGGGTGCAAAATAGCAGGGCGCTTTCAGAAATCTGCGGGGGGGGGGCACATACTCTTAGTTACGCCACTGGCGCACCTACTGAGTTTGCTTTATAAAGATTTATAAATTACACATAAAAACACATTTTAAAGAACATGTAAGTAGTTTAAATTGTAAAATACTTTTTTGCGCGCTCAGATAATTTGACATATTTACTGAATTAATATGACAATTATTTGTAAGTGACGTTTACAAATTAGTGATTGATAAGTGGCGGTGCATACGAGCGGTAATTCCAACGCAAATCCATGCGCTAAAACGTCCACTATGGGAATATACTTTGGTCAATGGGGACATACACACGAGTGTCAAGCTTACAGCACCGATCACGGGGGCGGTAAGTAATCAAAATCGTCACTTTCTTGATTCATATTGTATAAAAAATTTTAATGAAAGTAAAAATTTGTGACAAACTTCTAATTTGTCAAATGCTTGGGAGCAAGAAACATATGGCAAGAAATTGGTATTACCTCAAGACTTGAATACACTTTCTGACTGTCTTGAGATTTATGGCAGTGGCCTAAATCGTTGCAAATATGTGAAGAGCATAAAGATGAAATTGATCCCGAGATTTAGGAGAAAAAAGTATCGGATATTAATATTAAAGGGGTGGCCGAAGAATTTTTTACAGTTACAGAAACCACTGACACTTTAGAATTCAACAAACCGCTAAAGCATCGTCAAAAGACATGTTAATAAGTTCGCGCAGTTGCTTATCGCGCTCTAAATCCCCCCTCTGCCGTTGCTCGCCTCTCGCCTAAGCCCCTAGTGGCATTCAAATTGCTGACCCGGCTAGCAATCGAGCCTGGCCGAGCCAGTCGCTTGAATGCTTTACGACCGATTGCAAAAAATGCCGGCAATTCGCGGACTTCAAAGAAGTGAGTAGACTATTTAGAGTGTCTTTCGACGATGGCTAAAGTATGGAAAAAGCTGTATTTGACAATCTTGAAGAAAAGAGAAGTTTATATCAATATCAACTGTTTAAAAAAAGATATGATCAAGCGTTAACCCCCTTTACTTTTAGCATATTATGTCTATACTGAATCCCACAATAAATAACAGAGATAATCTCCCTCCTGTCAAAATTTACATTGTTGATGGCAACTGGGGTTTTAGAGTTTGTCAGCGGAGCGGATACATACTGGTATCCAGGCAATACTGGCAACACAAACAACAAAGTCAAACAGTTTTAAAAAATATTGCGGGTTTTGTAAAAAAAATGCTGCAGCATTTTGGTAAAAGCTCAAACGGCGAAATCGATAAAGCTATTGAAAAATCTAAAAATACATTTTTCATAATTTTTTGTCCACTTCTTGATATAAACGTTAAAATTAAGTCCGAAGAATATCTTACCAAATACCACTCGTCCTTCTAATTTTTTGGAATAAACTTGAAAACACTCGCAGCTAAGCAACAGCATTCGTGCTATTACTTAGCAACTCATTTATTCCAGTTTATTCGAAAAAAATTAGAAGGACTGATGTTTCAAACATTCTAATAATCCTGAAATTATCCAATGAAGAAAACAGAGCTGCCCTCAGACCCTTTCCAAAAAATGTGTTCTCTGATAAAGTAATAAAAAATTTAACAGCAGCACAATGGTGAAAATCCCAAGGAGGTGTTCCCGAAATTAAGCATAGTGCTTTTTATGATTCGTGTTTTCTGTGGCTCTGTTTCTTTTTTAGATGTTGAGAAGATGTTTTCTTCCTATGAACTTGTTAATTCAGATATCTAAGATAGATAACGCAATGAAGAGAAGGCGAAATTAGTGTTTCTTTTAAAGCATGATAATACTCAGATATTATAAAAGTTTGTGTTATTTTTATTTAAAATAATATTTTTTACATGTATGTTATGTTTTATGTTCCACTTTCAATGATTTGAATCAACTGATTTAAATCATGTCAACCCTGTTACATGAAACGTCTAGAGCAGTTTTAGCCACTTAATGTAATTTTATACGATTTCACTTACGGCCAGAAATAACTTAACATTACATGTAATGCCTAAAATTTCTGGATTCTAGACATTTAATAAAATATTTGATTTCACTATCTGGAAGCACTTCATGAACTGGTACAGAAATTTTACAAAACGGCTACAGCATATTACATATTAGAATGATTTTTATGCTGAATCATTTTGCACTTTTGTCCTCATAATATACCGCACACATAATGCATAGTGCATACCTCTGACGCGTCCCATGCAACATCTTAATCCTTATTTTTAATTTTGCATTATTTGCCCCGTTTTTTATTAGCCTTTCAACTATCACAATCAATGGATAACCTAAACGTACCATTTAAATTGGAAGATTTTTTAAACTTTTTCATGGAAATTAAATAGTCCTGTATTAATAAAACCATAAAATAATACTCTTTGTCTGATTAAATGTTATTTAAATTTTGCGATCGATGCCGTAATTTATTGAAACAGGATAAAATATTTAAATTTAATTGTCAGGACTTTTAAACTAAATTTAGGCATATATATATATATATATATATATATATATATATATATATATATATATATATATATATATATATATATATATATATATATATATATATATATTGTTTTTTTTATATTTATTCTTGAGTTTTATAGTCCTGGATAAAAATTAAAAATTATGTGTTGGTTTTTACATATTCTTTATTTGTCGTCAATTAACGTTTCGGTCTTTTTTTTCCAACTTTCGACCTTCTTCAGAATTATTTACTGCTTGAAGGAAAATCCTTGGCAGATTTCTTTAACAACATATAAAACTGGTAGATATAATGCACCAGTTTTATATGTTGTTAAAGAAATCTGCCAAGGATTTTCCTTCAAGCAGTAAATAATTCTGAAGAAGGTCGAAAGTTGGAAAAAAAAGACCGAAACGTTAATTGACGACAAATAAATAATATGTAAAAACCAACACATAATTTTTAATTTTTATCCAGGACTATAAAACCCAAGAATAAATATAAAAAAAACAAAATACATTAGAAAAGTCCAAGAAAAACAAACCAACCTTAACATATATATATATATATATATATATATATATATATATATATATATATATATATATATATATATATATATATATATATATATATATATATATACATATATATACAGGGTGTCTAAAATAGGTGATACCACTATTGCCATCTCCGAAACGGTAAAAGATATGAGGTCGGTTAAATTAGAGAAAATGTGCCATTTTTAGTCCCTACTCATATTTCGTTTACGAAGTTGCCAAATTCTCTATAGTTTCTTACCTACAGGGGATTTTTTAAAAATTGTCAAACATTTAATTCTTAAATATCTCGAAAACTATTAGATATAGTTAGAAAAAAATTGTTTTTACAAAACTCACACGATTTTTTACCTTCTCTAAATTAACGTTACTGTTTTGTTTATATCATTTGTTTCTATCGAGTTACTGATACTAACTTTTTTTTTCAAATACGGACCTGGACTTTTTGTTGCATTTTTTGAAATAATACTTCATACCCTTTACATCTGTGTATCACTTGATTATGTTTTCCGACGTTTTGGTGAAGAATAGCATCATCAGGATATTCTACCGGTACGGACCTGGCAATTTTCAAGTAAATGCGCCATTTCACAACCACAAAAACCACAAACCATAGCGATAGGTTATGAATTGTACCATAACATGGAAGATCCCAGGTCCGTATTGTTAGAAAATCCTGATGATGTTGCTATTCTTAATCAAACCGTCGGAAAATATTTTCAAGTTATACACAGTTGTAAAGGGTATAAAGTATTCTTACAAAAAATGGAGCAAAAAGTCCAAGTTCGTATTTGAAAAAAACAAGTTAGTATCAGTATCTCAATAAAAACAAATGGTATAAACAAAACAATAACGTTACTTTAGAGAAGGTAAAAGATCGTGTGATTTTTGTTAAAACAATTGTTTTCCAACTGTAATAGTTTTCGAGATATTTAAGAATTAAATTTTTGACAATTTCTAAAAAATCCCCTGTAGATAATAAACTATAGAGAATTTGGCGACTCCGTAAACGGAATATGAATAGGGACTAAAAATGGCACATTTTCTCTAATTTAACTGACCTCGTATCTTTTACCGTTTCGGAGATAGCAATAGTGGTATCACCTATTTTAGACACCCTGTATATATATATATATATACATACAGTCTGGAAACACCTAGTTTTTTACGAAACTATACATTTTCGGAAGAAACGCCGAAACACGTCGATTTTGTTCTAATTTTCTACACATTCTAAAAATATTTGATTAGATACAGGGTGTGCCATAAAAGTTGGGCATTTGTCAAATTTGACTTTTTAAATAGAACACCCTGTATATTATTCCATTTTTGAATTGTGCGTTAGAAAATCAACATCTATTGTATAAACCACCCTTCCCCTAAAGTCAATTGTTTGCGAGATATTGCAACTTGAAAATTGGCCGCCCGCAAAATTAAATAAAGTCAAATAATTCAACACATTTTTATTTTAACAACAACAATCCAACTGAGACAATTTTAAAGCAGCAAATGCTGAAATTGTTGACCGTTAACTTCCTGGCAATATCCTAGCCTATCCATAAACTCCTCTTGTACGTTACGGATGAAAGAAGGTGAAATTTGCCGAATTTCATCCCTTATACGATTTTTTAAAGCTTATATGTTAGGAGGTCTGTTAAAGTAAACTTTACTTTTTAAATAACCCCACAGGAAATAATCAAGGGGGGTCAAATCCGGTGACCTTGCAGGCCATTCTATGGGGCCACGACGTCCTATCAACCTATTTTTATAATAAAATTTAATTTCCCTTACTGAAATCTTTACATCCGTGGACGACTCGAGTATATTTATTTTATAATTATAAACCTTCACGCCCCGGTCGTAAGTTGTTTGCACAATACTTCTGACAATTTCAACTTAGATCATCCAAGTCCGGTTATGTTATGCGAATGTATTTTGGAACTTTGTGTTGTCTAGCATAATAATACAATTATTATGTATTGCCAATTTCAAATTATTGCCATTGTTTCAACTTCGGTAAACTTGTACTCTAATTATACATGGTGCATTCCGTCTCCGGCCGGCGGAGGTAGACTCGTCACCCAGATATTATAGTCTATTTGCTTGATTGGAACAATTTAATATTTTGGTGGGAGCAAATTTTTATACGATATACTGTTCCTCTCTAAGAAGAATTGGTGTATCTTATATTTCTGTATAAGAGTACAAACAAGTGCGAACAAAAAATACTAAAATTATAAAAACTCCGTAGCTCTCACCATTTCTTTAAATTTCAAACAGAAATCTTAGTACGGTTCTGTTAAAATCCATGAAATTCTCGACTCTGCTTATAACACAACATAGGACACTAAAATGTGAAAAATTACATCATCAAACAACTTCTTCGGCACATCACATGGTTTTTGACAGGACAATTACGAAATAACTACGAAATACATCATATTTTTTATCTCGCTCTTGCTCGCTGTCTTTGCCTGTCTCTTTCTGTTGTCGGAAACCTGACCGTAGTGCCGTATAGAATATCTTTTAGCTACGACCGTACCCACGTTATTAGGGAGAATTTGTAACAAGAGTTTTCACCTCATTTACTAAATGAATCTATAAGCCTACCAGAGGTTTTAATTTTTTTTTTTTTTTTATAAATCATGTACTAGAAACACCACATTAAATGTTATCGTTTCTGGCTTAACGTTGCTAGTTGCAAAACCTCACTATGAAATATTTTGGCTTCGCCGTAGTTCGCAGTTTGGCGATCCAAACTGAGAACAGCGTGGCGTCCTCTTCAGGCGATTGGCTAGGGGGAATATTTTCGTCTCGTCTTTGTCTTCACTATCGCATTATTTGGCATCTTTGTCAATTTTGTCGTCAATTTCTGCCCCCGTTAAATATCAGCTAATTGCAGGTGGCTTCATTAATTTGAGTCGCCAATATTTTTCAATTTCCTTTTAAATTAGTTCCCAGTTTTTCACAACAAACTCTTTGTTTTTCCGTGGTTTTTTAATAGTGCTGATACCGTGGATTCCTTTAAGCATTGTATTTAATTAGTTAGTGGAATGTTTTTTTCATTAATGGCAATACCTACGGTTTTGTTAGTATTGTGTAGTGTGTCAAGTTTAATGTAAACATCTTTTATAACAAGGGAAGTGGATTTTACAGAGATTTTACTTTAACAGTAAAAAAAAGTTTTCAGTTTCTAAAAGTAGTGACAAAGACCGTGGAATCTTTTAAATTTTGTGTTTGATAATAATATTATAATAATATAATAATAATATAATAATAATATAATAATAATAATATAATAATATTATTTCTTATGCTAACCCGTTACATAAAAAAATATTGATAGAATTGGTAAATTAATCCGTATCATGTGTTTCTTGCCAGTGGCGGGTACCGCTGGCTTGAGAAAATTTTAGGGGCCATTACCAGCTTATTATTGCGAAGAGCCATTTATGACTATTTGTCTTCAATCTGAATTCTATATATTCTATATATATATATATATATATATATATATATATATATATATATATATATATATATATATATATATATATATATATATATATATATATAGTAGAAAAATGATTTCTTGGCCTATAGGTAATATAATAAATGTAAATGCGAAGATTTACTTCGCTAGTGCAGCGAAAAGGCCGTGAATGAAAAATAAAAATAATGAGGACTATCTTTGATTCTGGTCTGGGTGACCTCCTGCTATCGATTTCTGGGCCCATACCCATCAGCGGGCAGGCTTACACCCAGGGTGGCTGAAGAACAGACCACGATTTGACCAGAATCAAAGAGAGTCCTTATATCCAAAATGTTCGGAAAGGATGGGTAAGATGTAGTGGCTCGCGCCAACTAGTTCAACCCAGTGTTGCTCCAAAAATGTTTGGCTGCTAACACAATAATACTCGAAAGTATGTCGAATGTCGATTTTCTCGACATCGACGGTACAAATGCACCATTGTACAACAATAGTAGAAAAATGGAAGATTTCTTGGCCTATAGGTAATATAATAAATGTAAATGCGAAGATTTACTTCTTCGCTAGTGCAGCGAAAAGGCCGTGAATGAAAAATAAAAATAATGAGGACTATCTTTGATTCTGGTCTGGGTGACCTTCTGCTATCGATTTCTGGGCCCTTACCCATCCGCGGGCAGGCTTACACCCAGGGTGGCTGAAGAACAGACCACGATTTGACCAGAATCAAAGAGAGTCCTTATATCCAAAATGTTCGGAAAGGATGGGTAAGATGTAGTGGCTCGCGCCAACTAGTTCACCCAGTGTTGTTCCAAAAATGTTAGCAGCCAAACATTTTTATATTTATAAATTTTATCCTTGGTTTAAACAGCTGTTCTCTGGATTTTTTGTGTTGTAGTATTTTAACTTTTTGAAATTGAATGTTTTTTACAGATTTAGTTACTTTAAAGATAACAAAAATATTATTTTTGCAAACCTGTTACATAGGAACATTCTAGAGAGAATTGGCAACGTCACAGTGACTACTGACGTCCAAACGAAAGTTTTTTTTCTGTAACTGACGTTTCTCGCTGTTTTTTATATGGCCATGTATTTATTGCTAATTGTGCGCAGTTACTAAAAATTTTTTTTGAGGGGCGATATCTACCATTTTTTTATCATGAAGCGCCTTTTATGACTCTTTTATTCAGTCTAAATTCATATCAGCATTTACGGGTTTCGAAATATGCAGTGAATTTCATAACACCCTGTATACATATATATATATATATATATATATATATATATATATATATATATATATATATATATATATATATATTCTTTAATTCTTGGGTCTAGGTTTGTGTGAAATGAAAATTCTTAGATTGACGTTTCGCCTATCATAGTAGGCTTTTTCAAAATTTATTATTGTACTTTGGAAAACTTCCAATATAGAGTCATTTTTAGAACAATATTTAATTTATTGTTTTGTATGAAAAACACTACTAGACAATATAATTAATCTTTTGAAAAATCAAAACAGAATACGCACCTCGAATTTCTAGGTTTATAGGAAGACGTCATTTCAGTTATTAAAATAATTATCTTGTTGGTCTGAGAACCAATTATTTGATGGATCAATTTCAAGTTAAAAACATTTTTTTTATAATATATACTTTTTGGTATATTTGTTTTTTGTAGAGCGCAAAGTTACTTACTGTGTGTTTCAAAAAGATAGTTTTAGTTTTTATAAGAAGAGGTTGGCTAACATTAAATAAAGTTAAAGAATTTTAAATGACAATAGCTTCCCAGGAACACTGGTTAATAAGATAATAAAACAAAGAATTTTTAGAATTTATAACAAAAATGCATCTAATAATAACATTAATAATAAAAACAATTCACCTAAAACAGGAGATTTAGAAAGATATGTCGCCATACCTTACACCAACGAACTATCAGAAAAAATTAAATACATTCTAAAAAACACAACATAGTAGCATGTTATAAAGCCAACCAGCTCCTATCATCAGTTTTTTCACCCCTAAAGAGTAAAGTTCCACTCAAGAAAAGGGCAAACATAATATATTCCATCCCCTGCTTAAACTGCCCAAAAAAATATATTAGAATGTCAACCCAATACCTAGAAAACAGACTAAATGGTCACAAATACACCAAAAACGCATCCACCGCCCTACACAAACACGAAAAAGACGAAAACACGAGTTCGACTTTCCAAATATCTCAATCTTACTCAGGAAAAAAAGTACCACAAACTACTCATAAAAGAAATGATTCCCACAAAAAAAGAAAAACAAACTGTTAATGACAAACAGGATATTAACAACCTAAGTCAAATTTATCACAACTTAATTCACCAATATCTACTAATACGATAAATAAAACCCTAAAAAAGTATAATAATTTAGCCGCCCAGCCAACACCTTCTTATAAAAATTAAAACTATATTTTTGAAACACACAGTAAATACCAAACTTTGCGATGCACAAAAAGATAAATATACTTAAAAAATATATATAATATAAAAAAGAAAAAACGTTATTATCTTCAAATTAATCCATCAAACAACTGCTTCTCAGACCAACAAGATAAATTATTTTAATAACTGAAATGTCCTCTTCCTATAAACCAGAACCCAACCTTTTTTCGACCACCACCCCCTTTACAAGAAAAAAAAATTCCAACTCTCCCATAATAGTTAAACCAAATATTAAAATATTGTTACACATTATCTATATTTTATCTATCTATCTATTAAGAATCAGAGTTTTATCAATTTGTTAATGTCGGGTTCCAATTTTGTCAACATCAGTGGCAAATCGCCACGCTCAGTGATCTGCAATCTGGTACCCGTGTAAATTTGCTACTGAACTGAACCCACGCTCAGCCAAATACGATGAAGGAAATGCAATTAAAAATTTCTGTACTACTTCCCACAATCCAGGGTAGAGTGCTGGTATTGATTTTTGAAGCCAGAACTTTTGGTATCTATTCCTGAATTTTACTTTTAGTTATTCGTTAGTTGTGATTTCTACGAGTTCCTCTTCTAAATTCGATGATTCTGCTGTATCTGCCTTTGCGAAAGGGTCTAAAACCCAACTCGGTATATTCATGTCTAAAATATCCTGGAATCGCTAACATCAGCATGAAAAACGTTCAAGTGTTGGCAGTAAGTAAGTAAATCTTCCTGTTTTGCAGAGACTGCTGATAACGTGGAAAAGTGGCTGTATTCACCTCTACCTAAATTTCGTTTGAACAGAATAAGTTTCCCCACAAAAGCAGCTGTGACGTTTTTGTTTTAATTAAATTCAATCCTTATGATGCCCCGTCATTTCTGGAGCACCATCAGTAGCAGCTGATAAAAGATTACGAAAAGGAATTTCGTTCTCTTGAAAAAACTCGTTCATGGTATTTAATGTCGATTCTCCCATTGTATCGGTTTCCAATTTTTTGCAAATAATAACATAACTCTTGACAAAATTTTTGTTATTTTATAAATCGTACGTATGATAAGAGTAGTGCTTCGTTATTTGGTTCAAGTAATCGCATAATGATATTTCTACGTCTTTAACCATTTCATCTATTCTTCTTTGCACTGAATTATTACTCTGGGGTATTTTCCTGATTATATCTGATAGTGTCTTATCATGAAGAACAGATTTTATTACTTCTTTGACTGCCGGCAAGAGGAATTCCTCGTCAGTTGTGTGTGGTTTTCCCGCTTTTGCGATTAACAATGAAATATCATATGAAGCTCGTAGTCCATTATCTTCTTGTTTATAAAACGACGCGACGCAAGAAGGTTTGATATTGGTGCCTGGTTTAAATGTTTCTTTTCCAGTCCTGAAAAATAGGATAATTCTTTGTCCTTTTTATCAGCATGCTTTTTATTCAAATGCTCTTGTAACCTAGAAGGCTTCATAGCTTCATTCGAAAAAACTTGGAAAATTAAACACTTAGGTAATGATTGGTTCGTAGGAGAGTGCGTAAATCCATATTTCAAATACTCACTGCTATAGGGCCGGCATTTCTTCTTCGTAGATTCAGACCTGTTGAAAGACAAAATTTGCCACGGTTTCAATGCATTAACTTTTCAACAGATTTATAGATATGATAATATAATGGCTAATGACTTCTATCAATTATTACTTACAAATAAGGATTACTGGCGAAGCACACGAAAATAATGAGACATCCCTAGCCATCCATGCCTTTTATAGGTTTGATGTCGTGCATGCATCAACTCATTCGCTTGTTTGCGATGCCAGTGCACTTGCTCTGTAAATAAGTCATAACAAGCTCCCATATGTTTATCGGAACATGCTTGATTGCGTAAATCGCGTCGTTGCTTACCAACTTGCAAAGACTTGTCACCAACAATACTAAAACCGAGTTAGGTACCTATACGTATAGCTAATGCTAATTTAATTTTTTTAAGCGATAAGAATTAGTTGAACAATTTTAAAGATAGGTAAAATATTTTTGCATGGAAACAGTATTTTCAAAGTATTTTATCCACGGCCGCCTGACTGCCTCTGGAGGGCCGTTAGGAACCTTTGTCATAAACCTAGAAATTCGAGGTGCGTATTTTGTTTTGATTTTTCAAAAGATTAATTATATTGTCTTGTAGTGTTTTTTCATACAAAACATAAAATTAAATATTGTTCTAAAAATAGCTCTATAACTGTAGGATTTCCAAACTAAAATAATAAATTTTGAAAAAGCCTACTATGATAGGCGAAAGGTCAATCTAAGAATTTTCATTTCACACAAACCAAGACCAAAGAATTAAAAGAAAAAACCTTGATGAATTATGACATTAAATTCATTGTACTTCTTGTGACGTCTTTATACGAATTGATATTTTATGAAAATGGTGCAATATGCTAGAAACCCAAGAAAAAGTAGATATGTTACTGATTTACGGTGAATGTAGGTCAAATGCTAAGGACACACAAAGAGCGTATGGGCATCGTTATCCTCATAGAAGAATTCCTGATGACAAAACTTCTGCAGCTCTGTGCAGGAACTTAAGGAGGTATGGCTGCTGTGTAAAACCAAAAAAAGATAGGAGGAAAATTGCTACAAATGATGAAAATACAGCCCGAGTTTTACAGCAAGTTGGTGATAATCCCAAAACTTCACTAGCCAAAATCATAGAAAATATTGGTGTTTCCATAAGCTCTTCATGGAGGATTCTACAAAGCAACAAGTTTCATCCATACAAAACCAAATTAATCCATAGATTGGAGCCAGGGGATCCCGCACGAAGATTGGAATTCTTAGCAAGATTTTCCGAATTGTATGGCCAAAATGAAAATATCTTGTCCAACAGTTTATGGAGCGACGAGAGTCGCTTTCATAATAATGGATTCGTGAACCGACATAATTGTCTCTAGGTATTGGTCCCAAAATCATCCTAGTTGGATTAGAGAAAGCGGAACTCAACGCGTTTTTGGAATTAATGTTGGTGCGGTTTATTAAATGGATATCTTATTGGACCTCATTTTTACGAAAGCACGTTAACTGGAGATCGTTATTTACATTTTCTTCAAGTTGCACTTGCAGAACTGTTAGAAGAGGCACCCTTTGAATACAGAATGAAGTACTGTTTCCTGAACAAAAAATTTGTAAAAAAATTCATTTTCATTATTTTTGTTTTTATTGTAAAAAATAAATTATTTTTTATCTCGAAAACGATGCGTCAGAACGAAAAAGATCAAGAAACACTGTTCACGCAAAATTAATTGGGCTTTAAAAGAACGATATCAATTTTTGCAAAAAATCAGTGGCGTCCCATTTTTTTCGCTAAAAATTAAGATTTACCCGCACGCATGCCACTGCCACTGATACAAATGTTGCAGAAAGTAAATTTGTGCACGTAAGGGTACCTTTTGATTACATACTAGCGTGTACCAAAATTCACGTCAATATCTTTTTTTTCAAGAAAAATTACCAGATATACCATAACCCCCGAGCCCATTATTACACGCTAGGGTACTTAAAACTATTATAACATACTTTAAATTTGACGACGGCCGTGCTTTAACGGTGTTCGAAATGGCCTCCATCTGCTTCCAAACATTTTTAAATTCTTTTTTGATAGGAGTTGCGCACACGATTAACATTTCGTGAAGTACTAATAGACAGGGTGTCCAATTTCCAAAACTTTTGCAGGGTAACTCGGTTATCTTTAAAGATAGAGAGCTGCGGTTTTCGCAATACTGTGCTACTTTTTAGTGAAACGTATGAATTTTCATAGCCCCTTCATTTCGTAGATACAGGGCGATTTTGAAAATGTGTCATTTTCAAGCACCCCTCGTTGCCTTTTAACTTATCGATGGGGTAAAAACTGATTATTATATAGTTTTTTTCGTAAAATCCAGTGGGGTAGTCAATTTTTGTAGAAGGAACGAATTTGAACATAAAAACAAAAGTTGCATCTTTAAATGGGACACCCTGTATATTTTGTTTTCATTCGATTGCTTTTTTCATAAGCTTTTCAGAAACAATTACTTATTGGTATATATCTTTTGGAATAACTTCCGAATTTTACAGTTAAAAAAAGGGTATAATATTTCATAGTAGGTCGTGATATAATGATGTGAAACAAATGACTATACTAGTAGATATGCTTTCATGGGTACCTACTAGTCAGACCGCTTGTCAAAATTTGTAAGAGATCAATTTAAAAAATTATTCATACCTACGTATTACTACTATACAGGGTGTCTAAAATAGGTGATACCACTATTGCTATCTCCGAAACGGTAAAAGATACGAGGTCGGTTAAATTAGAGAAAATGTGCCATTTCTAGTCCCTATTCATATTCCGTTCACGGAGTTGCCCAATTCTCTATAGTTTCTTATCTACAGGGGATTTTTTAAAAATAGTCAAAAATTTAATTCTTAAATATCTCGAAAATTATTATAGTTACAAAAAAATTGTTTTAACAAAAATCACACGATTTTTTATCTTCTCTAAAGTAGCGTTATTGTTTTGTTTATGCCATTTGTTTTTATTGAGTTACTGATACTAACTCGTTTTTTCAAATACGGACCTGGACTTTTGCTTCATTTTTTGTAAGAATACTTTATACCCTTTACAACTGTGTATAACTTGTTTATGTTTTCCGACGTTTTGATTAAGAATAGCAACATCATCAGGATTTTCTAACAATACGGACCTGGGATCTTCCATGTTAAGGCACAATTCATAACCTATCGCTATGGCTTGTGGTTTTTGTGGTTGTGAAATGGCGCATTTACTTGAAAAATTCCAGGTCCGTACTGGTAGACTATCCCGATGATGCTATTCTTCACCAAAACGTCGAAAAACATAATCAAGTGATACACAGTTGTAAAGGGTATGAAGTATTATTTCAAAAAATGCAACAAAAAGTCCAGGTCCGTATTTGAAAAAAACAAGTTAGTATCAGTAACTCAATAAAAACAAATGATATAAACAAAACAATAACGTTACTTTAGAGAAGCTAAAAAATCGTGATAGTTTTGTTAAAAGAATTTTTTTCTAACTATAATAGTTTTCGAGATATTTAAGAATTATTTTTGACTATTTTTAAAAAATCCCCTGTAGATAAGAAACCATAGAGAATTTGGCAACGTCGTAAACGAAATATGAGTAGGGACTAAAAATGGCACATTTTCTCTAATTTAACCGACCTCGTATCTTTTACCGTTTCGGAGATAGCAATAGTGGTATCACCTATTTTAGACACCCTGTATACGTATAGCGACAGTGGCGATCCGTGGTCAGTAAAAGAGGTGAGGCCAAAAGTTATAATATGAAGCATATAGTTTTATTTAAAACACACATCAAAACGTAAAATATCATAAAACGGAAATCAAATGGCAAACTTAAAAACAAACTAAGAAAAATGCAAAATTATGTTTTATAGATTAAGTCTATCTTTCTGTTGCACTTAATCGCAAACGATCCTATTACTAAGTTATAAAATGAGTCAGAAGAATACATTTTAATTATTAAGCCTTTTCTATAGACACTAGAGCCAAACCATTTAACATTTCTTGTGCAGTCGAATTTCTCGAATAAGTTTTATGAGTTTTAAAGCTAAAAAATTTCTTTCAACTGAAACCGATGCTCCAGGTAGTGTTGGCTATTAAACAACAATTTGTACATTTCTGATAAAACCTCGTTTAGACCATTTTTGAACATTTTGTCTCTATAATCTCTGGCAAAGATAAGGAACGGAACTGTTTGTCAGCAAAAAAAAATTGTAAGCTCGGTTTTGCATCGGTCTTTTTGGAAAAGATTTTTATAACTTTGAACTAAATTGTTAAATAACTGATTTAGAAATGATACGTCAAAATCGGCAAAAAGCGTTTGGTTAAATTAGGTTCAAAAATAATAACTTATTAATACCGTTAAATCGATCTGTAATTTGCTTATTATCAAGCACTTCATAAAATAACGCCTGGTAAGTCAATGTAACATCATTGTTAATTAGGTCCTTATTTTCGGTTCTTGCCCGTATCCTTGTATAATGGTACTTGTGAAGTAGGTCTCCCATTAGTAACAGTTTCATTTTTTTTCACGTTGAGAACGCATAGAAAATGACGTTTGCCGCAGCAATAAAACATCATAAAATACGTAGCTCCGTTCTCAAATAAATATCTAGTAAATCAGGAGGCCAAGCGCTTTACAAGCCTCTCTTCACTGTAAATTCGCGCGTGGAAGCAACGAATACGTGTACGCGTGGAAGTGAGTAATATAAACATACTAAATAAAGACAGAACCATTCACACACGTCCAGAGACGAGCTGCTTCGAGAGTCTAGCGCTCACCGGGCCTCTGCTGCATAGTGCATAGGCCGTTCTCTGTTCTCTCATAGAAGAACTTGTTAACATACAGCGCGTACTGCGAATATCGCATGTGGTTCTTTTTTATTCGAATATATTGTCGCAAATATTAGCGCTTCCCTTGTAAATAAAAGTGGCTATATAGACGTTTGCTAAACCTTTCGACCTTTATAATTGCCAAATTTATATAATAAATTTTAGATTTGAAGTAATGTGATGAAGAAGAGCAAAACAAAACATGTTAATCAATCTTACGAAAATTTTCATTTTTACATTTTAAATTAATTGTAGTGAGGAGATCTTACGCAAATTTTCATTTTTACATTTTAAATTAATTGTAGTGAGGCCGGGCCTCACCTGCCTCATGCTACCGATCGCCACTGTATAGCGAACGACGAAAAAATGTTGAAGCAAAGACGTAGCCTTTGGAAACAATTGCTAACCACTCATCACGTGACTACTGAACATACCCTTGGGGGTTTTTGCAGCGAAGGACGAAAAAATGATGAAACAAAGACGTAGCCTTCGGAAACAATTGCTAACCAGTCACATGACGTATTGAACATCCCTCCTAAACAACCACGTGATTTGCCCAGCTAGCTTTACTTTTGAAAGGTAAAAAGACGAAAAGAAAACCGACAAGCTCACATTTTAAACTGCTGTCAGAACTGATAGTGACAGTTCCGTCAAGTGCTGGCACATCACGTGGTACAAAACAAAAGAAAAGGAGATTTTATCTTTGCTTCAAATTTTAACAACGGGTAGACTGGATGCTAACAATATAGTAGTAATACGTATATGAAATTATTGCTCTCATAACCCGTACTGAAAAGTATATGTTACTTTGCTATATTGAATCGAATAATTTAGGTTTTTTGTTTTAAACTTACATGGGTCGTGAAAAAAATAATATTTACACCTCGGGCGAGAATGCTATTTTTCTTTTAGTGCTTAGTGCTTTGTAGTCCTTGGGCTTCGCCCTCTGGCTGCAAACTGCACCTCAGAAAAAATGAAACATTTCTCTCCCTTGATGTATAATGTACTATTTTTTATGGCCAAGCCCTTATGACAATATAAATATTATAAAAAGTGGAGTGGTATGAAGGCAGCATCGGGTATTCAGGTTTGCTCGAATAATATGTAATGAAACTATAACAGGTAGTACGATTTTATATCCATTATGAATTTATCTTTGGCTTTTTTCTATGTTCATTCTAGATATCCAGACAGAAAGGCAACGTTTTCCCGGTATATGTTCTAAAATTTAAAAACAATCGTTAATTATGGTGCGTTTATGCAGCTAAGACCAAAATCCTATAATACGGAAAATCGAAAAATAGACTAGGTTAACGTTTTAGGCTGTGTAGAAGCAACTCCTTCTACTTCCTGTAGGGTTATTGAGAAAGAAGTTGGAGTGAACAAGGCTCGAGCACAAACTATATTATACAAATATAAATTTAGGCCATATAAAGTCAAAATCATTCAGCATTTATGTCCTGATGGGGATGCTCAATGTTCGTCTCATTTTTTGCAATTGGTTTTTGCAGCAAACTCAAGCAAATGTAAATTTTGGAAGATTTGTGATATGATCCGATGAGGCGTATTTCACGAGCTCTGGTATTTTCAATATACACAATACCAGACATTGATATCAAGAAAACCATCATCTTTACTTTGAGCGGAAGCAACAGGGAAAATTCGGTTTCAGCGTTGCTTGTTTTATTTTGGGAAGGCAACTAACTTATAAAATTTGTGGGCAATTTATCAGCAAATCGTTACCTGGATATATTGCAAGACGTTGCACCTAAATTGCTAGATGGTGTTCCCTTGGCTTACTTAAACAATATATATTTCCAACAAGACGGGGCACCTGCCCATAATGACGGAATAATACACCCTTTTTTAGAAAATAATTTACCAGAAAAATGGATAGGAACCAACTGACCTGTAAGATAGCCACCACGGTCACTTGATATTTCGGTCCTTGACTTTTTTTGTGGGGTTACTTACAAAATAAAGTTTACAAGTCTCGACATCGCACTATAGAAGAACTGCGTGAAGTCACTACACACGAATTTCAAAAGCAGGGACGATCATACTTTTAAATGCCACACGACGAATAAGTAAAATGTGCGACTTTTGTGTTAAGAGAAAACGGTAACAATTTTGAACGACTTTTGTGATTTATAAATTATAAACAAAGATATTTTATATTTACATTTTAAATTTACTAAAACACATCTGTTTTATCTAAATTTGTTTGGAAAAGTGAATTTTTTTATACAAAGTTTGATTCAGTTATGATATTGGGATTTACAATTTTAAAAATAAATCTCAATGTCAGTTAAATGTCTCTATTCATTTGTTTCAAATCATTTTATCACGGCCTACTATGAAATATTATACTCCTTTTTTAATTGTAAAATTTGGAAGTTATTCCAAAAGATATAAACCAACAATTATATATTTTTGAGAAGAGACGAAAAAAGCAATCGAATGAAAACAAAACATACTTTAAAAAAATGCAACTTTGGTTTTTATCTTCAAATTCGTTCCTTCTAGAAAATTGACTACGCCACTGGATTCTACGCAAAAAACTATATAATAATCAGTTTTTACCTTACCGATAAGTTAAAAGGCAACTGAGATACGAGGGGTGCTTGACAATGACACATTTTCAACATCGCCTTGTATCACTGAGACGAAGGGGGCTATGCAAATTCTGTTTGTAGCATCATACGTTCCACGAAAAAGTATCAAATATTGCGATAACAGCAGCTCTCTATCTTTAAAGACAACCGAGATACCCTGCAAAAGTTTCCAAAATTGGACACCCTGAACGAACAGCCACTGACAAGCCAAACTTTCAGGTCTTAATGGAAATGCAAACCGCATCTGAAAGTTTGAGTTGTCAGTAGTTGTACATGCTTGTACAATTAAGGGAGTCAGATAAGGAGACCTTGCAGGCCAGTTTACAAGGCCACCACCACCAATTCATCTCTCTTCAATGCCATTCGGGGTGGCTGGCCTGCAAGGTCCCCCGATTAGACCCACTTAGATTTTTTCTACGGGGATTAATAAAAAAAAAGTTATGGCTACAGCGCCAACCACACCAGAAAACATAAAAGACCAAATTCGACAAGCATGTGCATTAGTAATTCCCAAAATGTTAATTTGTGTGCGCAAGTCCTGTAAAAAAAGAATTTTAAAATGTTTTAAAGTAGATGGTAGACGGAGGTCATTACGAACACCTTTTAAAGCACGGCCGCAGCTTAACTCTTTCTTACCCAAAAATTCGTAACTATGCAGCCAGTGCTGCGTAAATGCAACAATTATTTTGCACATCATGTAGTTTTTGACAGAGACTCAAATTCTCGAAAAAATATGGAATGGAATGGAAACGTTAAATGGAATATCATTCCATTTAACATTTTAAACTTGCCACCCGCCCTTCAAAATGTAGAGGGGGAGGGGGTAAATGTGATAAATATTTTAAAATATCTCTCTGACACCTTATTACTCTGCAAAATCTTTATTAAAAAAGACAACCTTTTTCAAGATATCGCATTTTAACACTTTAAAATCATCACCCTGTAGATAACTTGGATTATACACATTCGGCAATGTTGAAATTAGGGACAGCATGGAGCATTCTCGTTAGATCGCGCACTCCCACTTCCCTATATCTACCGTCAGCGGCAGCAGCCATTCCTCTTCGATTTAGACGGACTCCCGTTCGCGGTCCTTATGTTTCAACATGCCAACATCGATGGTCTCCCGTCTTCGTTCTGTACATATTATTATGATTATTCTTCTTCGCTTTACCACACGTAAATGTATACCCTAAGTTAAGCGTGTATACTTAAAAGGTATAATATTTTGTTATAAATAATAGCAAGTAGCTTTTTTTTTGTTTTCGGTCTAACAAATAGACTGACGCGACAGAAATACTAGGGAGGGAAATAAAAAGTTATAACAATCAAACGTCAAATAAAAAGTGGATCTCACAATGTCCACGGCAAAACTACACTATGTAAAATATTTTAATTAAGTTAAAGATCTAGGGTTAAAGCAAAATTTAATAAAATGTAAGGCCAAATGCACTATTTCTATAAGACCGGTCTAATTTGGTAATCAAAGTTTTAAATTGACACGTGGGAGTATACGAAAACTAAGCTTTGCGTTATAAAAGATAACACAGCGTGACTTTTACGCAAGAATTATACTTAATATATAAAAATTGAAAAACGAAAGAAAAATTATAATATGTATGTTGTTAGTATTGGCAGAAGTAGGTATATTACGTTTTTAAAATAATGTAAATAATAATTACTCATCGAAGGAAAAATATTTACAAATATCTAGGGAAATCTGAATTTATAATATACATTTATTTATATTAGCTAGTAAAGCAAATATAAAATTATAATTTATTTCTGAGTTTTTCCCAAAATTATAAAAAAGAACAATCTAAGTATCTAGGTGTTTTCCACACTAAAACTTAATTCATTATAGCAATAAGCTCCACGATAAAAATAATTTGGACACCAAGCAAATCTCAGAAATGATACAATAACTCATAAGTTTTTAATGGCGAATTGCAATTAATGTCGCTTTCAAATTACCCCCTTTTGCCCGGCAAAAGGGGGTAATATGTGCCACTTATTTAGATTGTCACACGTTATTTCTTAGGGTCAGAAAACAATATTTAGAGTTTGGAAATAAAGTTTTAAACAGCCTTTAAGGCATGAATAATAAAATAAAAAAAATTTCAATAATTATCACTGTAACCCGTGACTGACGCACAAATCTGATACTTTACAGTTATTTTGTTAAAAGAAAAGGTTAAAACAACAACAAAGCTTTGTTAAGTGCACCTCTCATACCGATTTAAATATATAAAACTAACGTCGAGTTGCACAAACAATTTAATCACGAACTAAACTAATAAGACACTTGTAATGTGACAGCACTTATGCTAACTTCATTGCCAAATATGACTCTAAACGTCAATTAAATTTACTACTTGATTACAAGTTTTGTGCAACCCGCTGTAAGACTTTGAAATGTTTGTTTATAGTATAGTATGTGATTGTGTGTAGTGTATAGTATGTGATTGACTCACTTTTGAGGCAATCGCTCAAATATCGATTGTTGCTATATCTACCCATGCAGTTAAAAATGGTGGTAACGATCTAAATGACCGGTATATAGGTAGGTACTGCTAACATAAGCCTATATCAGTATTTTTAGCGTCGCCAGTGTTTGTTAAACAATTGTAAAAAAAATGAATTACTGCGACAAGTACTTGGATGAAAGTGATTGATTTATACAACAGAACAAACCAGACGCCGAGAAAAAAACTTAAGCGGCAACATTAAATATAACTATTTAAATATATTAAAAATTAATAATTAATTAAACAAAATTAGCTAGCAATTAATAAGATTAATTTCAAAAGTTCTGATAACTAAGGCGTTTTCAACAAGCCCAGAAAGCTCGAGCTTAGAGCGCAAAACTTCTAGGGGCGGCGCCAGCGACGCGGTTTTTAAAAATAAACAGGAAATTCAAAAAAACAAAAAGAGTTAATACAAACAAAAGAACATTTTAATTTAAAATAACTGTCAAGGTAGGAGTAGATTCCTACCCAGTCCTAGGTTTATATATTTTCTTATAATTTCAGTGTACTTACAGTACAATCACAGTAGCACGTAAGTTACATTAACTAGTCAGTTCTAATAACAAGTCAAATTGTAGCATATTTAGGTACTATTACAACAACCAAATAAACAATAAAATTCCCATCCTGTAACAAAAATGTCATTTTACACGTAAAATCTTGGGTTCAGTTTCAATATAAAATACCTTATTATTGCTTGTTCTAGAGTTGTAGCAGAATTAACAGTGTTCTCCTTATTATTTTACGCTGTATCGTATGACAAATTTAAAGCTCCATCCAAATACTTTTTTCAAACTTACATTCCAAATTTAAAGCAAAAAAAAATCCATTTAAAACTGCACACCCTGTATAAAAGTACATTTACCTTCTTAAATAATAACATACACTGAGAAAAAAGCTAATTATTCCTTCCAAGATTCTAAAACTCGTTATGCAACTGTTTAATACTATATGGGACACCAACGCGCTTTGCTACTTCAATACAACAAAAATTGCTAGACCGTCTTCCTGTGGTAGCAATATGGTGACTCAGCCAGTAAAAAATTGAAATCATAACTAAAATATAGGTTTCTAATAGACATTAATCCCTTAGACTTTTACAGTAACCAACCAGTAATATTGGGACTATTTCACTATTATGTACTTTTATAACTAATAACTGTAATAATATAACTTACAGTTCTAATAAATCTGGACAACAATAACCTTTTTTTTTTGGAACCGTTATTAACCAGTAGAATAGCCACTGAAATTCCGTTGTATAGTCGTTATAATACGAAATAGCAACTTGTATAACCCAATTTTTTTGGGCTAATGATATTCACAAAATTAATTTGGATTTTTTCATAGATTGAGAACTAATTGGTATAAAAAGATTTCTCCTGTTCCAATGATTTGCACAAACAACTAAGACAACAACAACAACAAAAAACACAAACTCACTAAAAAAACACACACATCATGAAATCCCCAATCCGTCAAAATGGCTTCCATTTTGAAAAGATGAAATCGGTACACACTGAAACGCAAAAAGCCCAGGTCTGGTCGTCCCCTACAATCCTAAAACGATAAACCGCCGATGGGCAATGATATTGTGCGGAAATGGTAATCCCGCCCTCTTCTGGGATTTTAAATAATATCGGATACAAAAAGATTTTTTACAGTTGCATGATAATTTTGCAAAAGTAATAAAGCGTTGTATTATAATTATTCACGTGTATCAGTAAGAAATGAAATTTTTACCCTTATATGAAAGTTGTATTAGGACTGGACAGTGGACAGCATAAGACAGAATTATATTGGTAATGTTATCAATGTATACTGTTTATATATGACGTTCTAGAAGTTCAGGGATTGCTGTAGTTGTTAACCTGTGTTACTACACCAATAGTTTAAATAATAATGGTTAATAAAAAAAATTGTTATCCGTATAAAATAATTCTTAGCAGTAAGTACTGTTTCATTAGATCATTTCCCTCAGTCTACTGATGCATAACATAACTACTGAATAGGTATTATTTGTCTATGATGACTTAATTAGAGCAAAAACAAAAAAAAGTTTTTTAAATTGCCCGCCCTGTATCAACGGAATTAAAACTGACTTAATTTATATCAATGGTAAAAGCCTAAGCTGTAGACAAAACACAATTCTTGTAAAATGTCCTAAGCTGTAGACACAACACAATTTTTGTAAATAATCGTACAACAAAAATTGAAATTATAATTTTTTAAGATGCCTGTAGGGTTCCACCGGAAATGTAGCCGGTTTCGAGCTAGGACAAAACCTAATTTATAATATACAAAATTTTATTTTTTGTTCAATTAGTTTTCAAGTTTTCGCGCCAACCAACCGACGGAAATTAAAAACCGTTTTTTCTTGTGATTTAGAAACCCCAAAAACTAACAGTCTGAAAAAATTTCGAGAGGTGATTTTTCCACGAATACATTAATTCCTCTACCGACAGAAGTAACAAAATAATATTTGTTCGTATGTATACAAAGTAAAATGCATACCTGAGCCACAATTCCACTGGGATCAAGCACAAAGAAAATTATGTTTTTTTTTATTTCCCACCCTGTGTAAAATTTTAGAAGTTTATTTTCCACGTAAAATCGTCAGCTGCGTATTTATTTCTTTTAACCTAATGTTCTACAGTTATTGCAAAACTAAACACATATCTTTTTTGACTTTTTCACATTGTGTTGTATGAAACTGAAAGCTTTGGGTTTATCCAAATACCTACTTCATTAATTCGAATCGAAGCAATAATAGAAAAATATTATTATATATCAGCGGTAAAAGTTAAAAACCATGTTTTTCGTGATCTAGGGACCCCCAAACACGATCTAGACAAATCCCGAGAGGTGCTTTTTTCACGAATAAAATACTTCCTCCAGCGAGGGGAGTCAGAAATAAACAATCTGAACGAGGCGCAAAGTTTTGAGCGGGCTTCCTGTATGGCTTACGGTTACTTTGAAGTCTGAAAGAATATTAGCAAATAATATTTCACGAATACTTGGTATGTATGGTCAATGGTAAATTAACAACAGGAGAAACATATTTTCTTTCCTAGGGAGGAAAAGTAACTCTTTTCCCCCAAAATTAGAGGGAAATTCGTAACTTTCTATAAAGCTAGTAGAAAGATCACTAAAAATTTTAAATATGCATCATGAGATAATGGGAAATATATACCTTAATGACATTTTTAAAGTAAAAAAATGCAACATTGGCAGATGTAGGTACTCGAATAACGCCAATATTAGGCAAAATAAGATCGCATTAGTATTTTAATGGTCAAGTACTTACTTTGTGCTCTGTACACTAATTATATTTTACAGCTTTTTTTAGTATAGAAACAGTGAAATCATACAAACACTGGTGAATACCAGTTTACAGAGCAATCCTTGCTTAATTATAATATTCTATACTTATTTATTTTTAAATACCCGGTAGATCAACGAATTAACCATCTAAGTATAAGAAGTTAAATCTAAATTGTGTATTATTCATTGACAAGATGACAAGTACGTTATGTTTTTCATCCATTACTCCTATTAAAAAAATACTACTTACCTGTCAAGTCTTGTAGTCTGGGGTAAAACATTCCTGTTCTCGCTAACCATTCCATTTGAATCTGATGAAACTGACTATGTGGATTAACAGGAATATGAACCTTTTGCATCATAGTCCCTTCTAAAGAATGGAAGGCTGAGCCTTGCGGAGGTCCTTGATATGCGTATAATGCATTTCCATTTAGATAACTAGTGTGATTTAATAGTCCAGGCCTTGGCACAAAAGTTGTTGTGGAAAATTCTTCACTTCCAGGTGAAATCGGAGGACTTCGACTTCTTGTGGATGTTGGGGAAGTACTTCGAGACATCTCAGGACTTGTCGGACGGTCATCATTCCGAGATAAAAGTGCATCTATGCAAAATGATCCCTTTGTTTCTTGAATTTTTGTATCCATATTTAAGGGTTTGGTTTGATATTCTGGATGCATAGACAAGTGTCTCCCACCTTCAACATATTGTGCCATTTTCATCAACAAAAAGTAACAACACGTTAATGTCCATTTATATTAAATGCTAATTTAATTAAATATTCATAACTTAAAACAAATAAATTTAATTTCGTCACAGGTATCTAATAATACTTTTTAAATCTAACAAAGATCGGCAACCAAACAGCAGCTCAGTTGCAGATAGACTAAACGATTTAAAATGTATTATCCTAATAATATGAGACATTACAGGGACATTAGACGATACATTACACACTCTCGAGCATTGCGCGCCAACACTTAGATTTGATTGGACTGAAAGTTTTAAGCTCCGCCCCTCACCCTAAATGTTAGAAGCTAGTTGCGTGGCAACCGCTATTTCCCGATAAAGGAATTTCGACTTTTTGATAAAGGCATTTTGTGATTATAATTTGGTAAAATGTTTTTAACGCCAGACTGATATCTAAACCTCATTTATTCTTGTGGTTTTTGCACTTTGTTCTCTTCCAGTGGATCTCAGTCGTTTTAATAGATTATTAACTCAAGCTCATTGGATAATTAGCAACGACTGCCTTATGTAAACGTAATTTCTTTTAATGCCTATAGTAAATATTAATAAAATAAACGTATATATTTATTTAACTATAGTTACACATATACAATATATTATGTACATATATTTAGTAAATGTAAAGATTGACTTCTTCGCTAGTCCAGTACAAGAAGACCGTAAAATGAAAAATTATATTAAATAAGGAGGCCTAATTTTTGATTCTGATCTGGGTACCCTCCTGCTCTGTCGCGATTTCTGGGCCCTTACCCTTCATCAGGTAGGCTCAGGCTCACACCCGGGGTGTCTGAAAAACAGACACCATTTTTACCGGAATCAAAATTAGACCTTATCCTTATATCGATCGGTTCGTGTAGGATGGGTAAGATTCGTCTCCTGCTCTGTCGCGATTTCTGCGCCCCTACCCTTCATCAGGTAGGCTCAGACTCACACCCGGGGTGTCTGAAAAACAGACACCATTTTTACCGGAATCAAAATGAGACCTTATAAGGATCGATATAAGGATATCAATCGGTTCGTGTAGGATGGGTAAGATTCGGTTGGGTATATACATGAGCGCCCGCAGACTTTTTTCTCAGGGGGGCAAAATAAAAAAAAAATGTTTTTAAAGATTTGATTTGTAGTAATTTATCCAAATACACTAATAAAAAGTATGAAGTATCACAATCTCAGGAGGGAGGAGGGTCATGGGTATATATATATATATATATATATATATATATATATATATATATATATATATATATATATATATATATATATATATATATATATATATATATATATATATATATATATATATATATATATATATATATATATATACAGTGACCGGCAAAAAGTTGGACACATATGGGAAAAATTTTTATTATTGGAATATTGAAAAAACTTTTTATGCCGATTGTCTCTGCATGATGGGTAACCTAAAAATTCATTTTGACATTTGTTACGTGATTACTCGTTTGCCGGCAAAATTGAAAAAAATATATATTGTCATGGAAAACTGGTATTAGATGACAAGATAATGAAAAAAGTTATTAAAAAAAAGTGTTTAGATTTTAATTTTATACTCCTTGGCAAAGTCTGGAGCCAAAATTAAAAAAAAATATTTTACATTTTTTGACAAAAAAATGTACCTACAATATTAGTTTCATATTCCCATGAATTTAATAAAAATGTGTTAAATGATCGAAAACCAAGGTAATAACCTATTATCTCAACATTTTTGTTATTACTTAAAAGTTTTATTTGATAAAATTTGAAATTTAGCTTTTTTCCATGTACTTGGGTGTGGCCAGGCCCTGTATCTGGCAACCATTTTGGTAGACACGTTAAAATTTCTTCAAAATTAGAGCAAACGGTCTTTCGTAAGCATATTATTCCAGAAGTAACTATAAATGGTAAATATGGTTGCCAGATACAGGGCCTGGCCACACCCAAGTACATGGAAAAAAGCTAAATTTTAAATTTTATCAAATAAAACTTTTAAGTAATAACAAAAATGTTGAGATAATAGGTTATTACCTTGGTTTTCGATCATTTAACACATTTTTATTAAATTCATGGGAATATGAAACTAATATTGTACATTTTTTTTCAAAAAATGTAAAATATTTTTTTTTTAAATTTTGGCTCCAAGGAGTATAAAATTAAAATCTAAACACTTTTTTCTAATAACTTTTTTCAATATCTTGTCAGCTAATACCAGTTTTCCATGACAATATATATTTTTTTCAATTTTGCCGGCAAACGAGTAATCACGTAACAAATGTCAAAATGAATTTTTAGGTTACCCATCATGCAGAGACAATCGGCATAAAAAGTTTTTTCAATATTCCAATAATAAAAAATTTTCCCATATGTGTCCAACTTTTTGCCGGTCACTGTATATATATATATATATATATATATATATATATATATATATATATATGTATAATTTTTAATACTTTTAAGAAATCAAGCTAAAAATTTAACTAAAAATGTAACTAATGATGCCTTACTTATTAAACAAACATATCACCAGAGTATTACTCAATTTGCACCCTTGAAAAAGGAAAAAATAAATTTCGGAAAGCTTGGCGTTTGTGAAAAAAGAGTTTTACTTCGTCCCGAGACCGCTACCCCAAGAAAATCAACAGTCGTTCTATTCAACTGTCGGTCAAGACTACCCTTCCCAGTATATATATATATATATATATATATATATATATATATATATATATATATATATATATATATATATATATATATATATATATATAATAAAGTGGATATACTTGCACCAATAACTAAAAATTCATTTAGTTCTGGTACCTAATTATTATTCATGTAGAGAATGTAGTAAATGATTTGTAAGTTATTGGTAATATAAGGTTTCATGTTACTGTTTCATAGGTATTGTAGTAACCACAGTACCTATTTTATGTTTATGTGTGTATTTTGCGTGTTGCGTTGACATAACTAGTTGCCCACAAAATTTTGACCCACCTATAAAAAAAACTCACGGGTCGCGCCTGTTTAATAGTAGGTATCCATCGTAGTACACCCTATGTATAAAATAGTTAGGCACTGTTAAGAAAAATTGGCAAAATATGAATTCCTCTCAACAAAAGATATTTTAATTCCATTTATAGATTGTTCAGTTTCTGAGCCGTACGCGTACCTAATCCTAGGCCCAGATTCTAAAAACACTCTGTATACTACTTATTGGGATAAAAAGTGGCGTGTATTCTTTTTCGAAACGTAAGCTTTATATGAAAAGTTTCATTGCGATTCGTTGCTCCGTTGAGACTTGATTGAATAACAAACCAAAAACAGATATTCGCATTCATACACAGATAAAAAACCGATCTGATATTAATGACCACTAGTAGGTAATAGGCTGTGAAGTCAGTAATATATGAATAATATAGTATTTTGTATTATTATTATTATTATTATAATAAGCAAAAGTAATGAATTCAATGTATTTTAATAATTGGTCAATAAATATTTTCGCTAGTAACACGAAACATTTTCCTACAGTTATAGAAAAAACGAAATCTTAAATAAAAAATGCAATAGAATTCAGAATTTATTTCATACTTCATTAACATTTAAGATAAATAACAATGCTGCGTTTTTTTTAGGGTTTTCACCTACATCAGTTGGTAGGTACTTTTTACATATCAGTGGTTACTTATATCAAAACAAAAAGTTGCAAATAAGAATTCGTTTCTAATCTAATCTACCTCAATATATGATGACATTTATTATGACTACATCCTACATACAGTGTGATCCACTTTATAGGAAAACACCTAAATATGTTTTTTCGTTTTCAATCATTCTTATTTGATTTCATTGATAGGGGAAAGGCAGGCAAGATGGCATAGCATCTTTAATTTTTCGAATATTACCTTATCATTAAAGTTCAAGCAACAATTCTTAAATCTGGTGATGGCCAAGGGTATTCGCAAAGTATCTTGGCACAAAAATGTTGACTTCTAAAATCCATTTATTACAAAAAAAAAAATCGAAAAATATACATGCTAAAATCCATCTTGCCCGACCGGGTCGGGTAAGATGGCATTAGGCAATAACACTACACTAACGACTCGTAATCTTATCTCAACGCTGGTTAAACTTAAAACTGAGGTGTTTTCTAGTATTAACTGCAACTTTATTTTTATTTCCAACTCGACGTCGCAGGGTAGTCGCAGATACGTTGAAAGTTTTACTTGCTCGAGCCTATCCCATTTATTTTTTCCTAACTGCTTCTATAGCTCTTGCCATATTAGCCTCATCACAGCTTCCTCTATTTGTTTTTCTTGTATATGAGTAACCCATTTAGAAAAAAGAATAAAAATTCTTGTAATCCTTTGTAACACAAACAATAAAAATAAAGGGGCGGGCAAGATGGAGTACCCTGCCATCTTGCCCAGCAGACGGTTAGGCCAACTTGCTCGCCTCTCACATTTTTAAAAATTATTGGCTAAAAAATGTGGAGAAAAGCTAAAGTAAAAATGTAAGAACGCGAAAATAAAGGTTGTGATCCTACAGTTGCGACAGTGTACACAAATTACATAAAAAATTAAATTATGATTACTTAATCTTCTTCTAAAATAAGACTTACATTAGATCAACTTCACATAAAATCACATAAAAACAAATAGCGCCTGTCTCGCTGCTGCAACCGACCTACCATTACAAATGAGGGATGTTGCCAACATGTGCGCTAATTTGTCACACATAGAGGACATTTTAGTGGATAGTGTTATTTTATATAGACGATGTGCCATTTTGCCCGCCTATGCTATCTTGCCTGCCTTTCCCCTAGTTCTTCTTTTCACAGCTGGTATGTGAACTGGTTAGAAACCTGCACAAATTCTGGAGCTAGGGAAACTTGTGGCTATTATTCCAGTGGAAAATTAAAAAATATATATTTGTTACCTTTTAGAACTGTCAGTAATTAATTTCAAAATGCAAAACAGTGCTTAGAAGTATTTACAAAATATTTTGAACACTTTTGTAATTATGCCCAATTTTAAGCATAGAAAAAGGCTTTTGATAAATTTATTTATTCAACATCAACATTACCAGCTCTGGGTTTAGAAATGGTTGTTCCGTAAGAAATGTTTTTACTTATTAAATGCCTCCTTGAGTCAAACTTTAACATTACTTTATTAATTATAAATCTAAATTTAGTAAAAAATACTTGCACACATTTTTCACAGTGACACTTCATTATTTAACATTTCTGTAGCTATTTTCCCACTGATTGAAGTTATAAAAAATAATAATAAATTGGTTGTAAAGCCACTTACAGGTTTCATTACTAAAGCTACATATTCCAATGCACAAATTTTTCTGAAAAAACGTAAATAGCAAACAAGTTTAGTGATATCCCGATTTTATAGAAAGAAAACATGTATATCTGGCATGAACAATATATAAAAATATTTACATCGATTTTACAGGAACCGCAGTTTAAAGATTCCTATTACCCAACCTAAGCAAAATAAAAAAAAATGATTTTAAAGATTTTATTTGTAGTGATTTATACAAATACACTAATAATTAATATTAGAAAAATTCGGTCAAGTGCAAGCTGTACTTGCAAAATTAGTGTTCCGTGCCATCAGCCCCCCGCTTAACATGAGCAAATCTTGGCCGCCCAATCTCCGCCCATCTCTCGCGATACCCGCCGCCGACAGCACCAACGCTGTATCATATCGCGTATGCGCGGAGCTGAGTGGGGAGCGTTTCGACTGAGCCAAATTAAAAATTTTGAAAAACGCGTCGGGACAAAAGTTGTTCCTTACGTCGTGAGAAATATTTTTTGTCGAAAAACTTTTTCTCTAAAACCAAAGGTTCAGCAGTTATCTATCTATCAATCTACACCTAATTCTCAATGTTCGTGATTTTTTCAGATTTTTCTGAGCGGTTCTTTTGGTGATGAGAGTGAGGGACAGCAATTTTTAGGCGTTTTTCCCGAAAAATGCATAAAAAATACATCATATTCTTAAATTGGTCCTTCAATAAGCTTTCATTTTTTTCCATTTCTCAATTTACCCCCTAAAATTAACCCTTAGAACCAAAATTCAACTTTTTATATTTCACGTCTATAATTGGGCCACCACGCTCTATTTCTGTTCTAAATTTCAAATTTTTACGTCCAATAGATTTAGAGAAAACCGCTTGTAACAGACAGACGGACGGATACCGAAGTGATTCTGTTTTCTTCATAAAATAAACATGCAGTCTGCAGAAAATTTATAGTAATTTGGTTGCCGTGCCGGTTGTATTGAGTTAGGACTGGGTTTATATGATATTCCTAATCCTAATTCATGTTTTTGTACGTGACTTTGTAACGATGTTCAAACATCAGAAAAATAGACATTCATAAAAAGAAATATTATTTATTGCAGAAATAATAGATATTTTGCAATTCATCCAACAAAAAGTACGAAGTATGACAATTTCACAATCTCAGGGGGGGGCACGACCCCCCCTGGTCCCTCCCTGCGGGCGCCCATGTCTGGCGCAACTATTCTGTTTTACCCAAGGAGTACTTTAGTCATCAGCTGATAATTTGTTGTTTTTTCTATGAGTTGCAAATAAAGAATATCCGATATCGGCTTATTAGAGGTTAACTCGATCACAGTTCCCGCACAAGCTTATCGTAAATCTTCGGGTTTCGTGTAGGTTCGTTACAAGATCGGTCTTAGAAATTCAAAAAAATGAAGTCGTAATCACGGGATCATTTTTCCTCCTTCGCCTGGACGTTTCCCTTGTGTGTATTACTGGCCTTTCCATAGTTCGCATCAAGGTCCTACGCTACGTCTTAGCAATGACTTTGCTCGCGCAAACCAGCTTGCGCGTGCAAAGACGTACATATATACCGTGTAAAAGTCAAAGGCTATTGGCGTGCGCAAATAAAAAATAGCGGTTTCTGCGATTTCAGATACCCTTTGATCAGGGACGTATTAATGGTGGTGAGCGTCCCTCTTTCCCGTGAATGCTCGAGTTGGCTAATTAGAGTACGAATAATAGCTCGTACCAAAAAAAAAACGGCGACAGTTGAGTTTTCGGAAAATTCGCAAAAAGATCGACAATTTAATTCCAGCAAAAGTAAACAAGTTCGACCAGTTATAAAAATAACTTCGACAGTTTTGCTCGGAGAGAGTTTGCAAAATAAGATCGACAATAATTCTGGATTTTTTCGCTTAGTTGGATACTTTTTTTCACTCCCCCCCCCCCCTCCCTCTCCAACATAGTGCTTTCGATACGCCCCTGTCGTTAATTTTAAAAACGGAATAATATGCGATTTTCTTTTGATGTAGCGTGCAGGCGCGGCCCGTCCATAAGGTCATTTGATCAACGACCCACCTAAATTTATTTTCAATGATCCACCAAATAATTAATTTTTTAAAACCAAACTTTTCTTTCAAAAAAGTGCAAGTTCCATGCGAAAACTCCCCAAGAAAGAATCAAGCCAAGCCATCGTCGAAAGATATCCAAGCTTGCTTCGTCGGATGGTTGGTATAAAAGAGTTTATATTATATATATATTTTAAGATTTTTGACAATAAAGTATATTTGAATCATTTTCGTACATAACAGCCGGTTTGTATCACTGTGCCGATTCTATTGAGACAATTAACAATGATCTAAAGTGATAGAAGTGAAAGTGATCATTTTTGTTCTTTTAAATAACACATTTAAACACACAGTTGGTTAAATGATCATGATTAGGTGACAGCCGATAATTATCGAAATAAAGTACAAATACATTATGTAGATTTTATTTGTATGGACAAACTGTTGTACACACACTGCTTATCGCATTAAAGTAATTTTCTTACACTTTTTCCAAAACACGCCGCTGTCACAGCAAATGCTTAAAGGTCCTCCTCAACCCATAAGTATGAGCTATTGAAAATTATTTTGATTCTAGCTACTGCCGCGAGTCAGGTCCAGCTTAATATTATTCAAGCATACCCTGATTTAAGGGATTATTAACACAAATTACGCGGTCATAATAGAAGCACTCAGCATATTACAAAAAGGCTTATCTTTTTTTTATCTTCTTACAGCCCACAAAGACCGAAGTCTTAGTACTATGTACCGTGAATGTACTGGGAAAATCCGACTCACACATCCAGAGCTGGAAACATCCGTTAGGATTTCACCAGCACTTTAAGAGGATGTGTGGGGTGGTACCACCTCGATCGAGGAAGAATTCCCCTACCACCTTCGAAATTTGAAATGCACATAGTAAACCAACAAATTTACATATTATATTTTATACAAATAGTAAATTTTTGTCGTCCTAAAAATATATTTTATATCGCAGTGGTCACTTATGGAAAATGTATTTCTTTATTGAATAAAATATTAAGTACGGTACATGACTGTATTCAGGACTCAAAAGGCATTTAAAAATTAAATAAAAAATGCAGGTCGTATTTATAATGCATTAAACGTATTATATAAATAAAGTGTTTTGTTATTATAAGATTGACCTTTTATATCTAATGACTACTCAACAACTTGTCAACTAGTCAAGGTAAAACTGGTAATACAGGGTAGAACTGGTAATACATTATTTACATTATTATTCATCATACCATGACCCTCTTTTTTTTAAACTTCAACCGGTTTGGTTATGATATTATTCTTCCTCTTAAAGATTGTCTTAGCTGTTCACATTTTCACATGTGCTTTTTTGATGTGATTTTCCAGTGTTCTACAACTTGCTTCTTCTGGTATGTTACGTCGTTGGTTCAAAGTGTTTTCTTATAAAATAGTTTCTGTTTGATTGTTAGGATTTTTTCTTGCTTGTTCAGGGTTGTTTCTATCTTGTTCACCATCAGGCAAATCATATAAATATACTTTCTGCGATCTCGTATAGTATGTTTACTTTGGTTTCCCCTCGGGTTTTCTTCGACATTGTTTTGATCATTATATTTTCGAAGATGTACTGGATTTCTTCTGTAAACACCACCATCTTTAGTTTGAACTACATAACTGCGTGGATTTACGTTTTCCTGTATAACCTGTCTAGGTACCCAATGTCTAACTGATTTTTGTACCATTACGGGTTCTTTTTTAGCGCTCTAAGAGGTTTTTTTATTGCGTAGCATATATTTTTGTTTTGATTTTGTTTTAGTGTTTCAAAAGTTTTCTCTGTATCGAAAAGTGGTTTTAGTGTTTGTCTTGAACATGGTACTTGATTTATTATCTTTCTTACCATTAATAATTCTGCAGGTGATGGTAAATCTTGTTTTGGAGTGCTGTTATACTCCAGACTACAAGGTAAGGATGTTTTATAAGGCCGTTTATGGTTTGTATATGACGTTCAATAAATCCATTGGATTGGCTATAATTCGTACTTGAGGTTTTATGACAAATATTAAGTTCCTTCAAAAAGCACTGGAATTGCCTTGAGTCAAATGGCTGCCCATTATCAGACATTATAATCGAAGGCAGGCCATGACACTTAAATATATTTAATAATGCATTAACAACTGCACTGCAATCTTTTTTAGTTAAAGTTTCAATATATATAAATTTAGAATGATAATCACATACAACTAAAAAATCTTTTTCTTTAATTTTCATGAAATCAATACCAATTTGTTCCCAGGGAAGTTGTGGTACATCGTGGGGTTGTAATGGTTGTTTAGAATTTGATTTCGAGTACCGAAGGCATGTCATATAAGATGATACGATTTTATAAATTTGTTCGTTAATGTTAGGCCAAAAAATTGAGTTCTTAGCTCTTTTTTTGGCATGACATGATGCCTTGATGTACTGTGTGAAGCCTATTTAACATATCTCGATGGTGGTTTGAAAGAACAATCAAGCGATTTCGCCTAAATAATGGCCCATCAATTATTTCATCTTTATATGGAAAATAGGGTTTTGCTTCTTGCTTTACCGTCTACAATTTATTTGGCCACCTATTATTTATGTAATATTTTACCTGTTAAAGTTCAGTATCATTTTCTGTACTATTTTTAAGTTCCTGTCTCTTTTCATCAGTTACCATTATAATAGAACATATTTTAAAATCGTCCAAAAAATCCGTTTCTTTATTATTTTCCAAAGGTGCTCTAGAGAGCAAATCGGGTATGTACCTATAATTCTTTACCAGGTAAATATTTTAATATAATGTTATATTTTAGAAGTCTTATTACTAATTTTTGTAAACAGGGAGAAAGTGAATCTATTGGTTTATGCATTAGGTCAAACAGAGGTTTATCATTTGTTATAGCGATAAAAGGACGTTCGTACAAATAATAATTAAAGTGTTCCCAAGCTAAAGCAATTGCCAATAATTCTTTCTCAATTTGGGCATAATTTCTTTGTGCAGAACTTAACGATATAGACCAAAAGGCTACAGGATAATCATTTTGACTAATATGACCACAAAGTCCATACTGGCTAGCATCTGTTGCCAAGATAACTTCCATATTAGGATCAAAACATTTTAAGACTGGAGCTTGACAAATTATGGTTTTTAATTTTTTAAATGCTACGTCCTGCGGACCATTATTTTCGCATTGCCAGAGAGTGTCTCTTTTAAAAGGGTCTTAAAGGTGCAGTTATTTCTGAAACATTTTTTATCAATTTTCCCAAAAAATTTACCATTCCCAAAAATGTTCGCAGTTCCTTGACATTTAATGGTTTCTTCATATTTTTTATTGCTTCTATCTTTATCTGATCTATTTCAATTTCTGACTCGGACAAAGTGTGACCCAAGAAATTAATTGTTTGTAAAGCCAACTGAAGTTTTTCTTTTTTAAATCTTACATTAAAATTTCTGGCACGAATTAACAGGTTTTCAAGTCTTTCATTAGGTTGAGCTAGATTTTCGCCAAATATGAGAAAATTGAGCAAAAACGGAATCTACAGTAGGTAGTTCCAATCTCTGTCTAATAATATACTTATTTACTGGTCTTGGATCCATGCATAGCCGTATTGAACCATCCTTTTTCTCTCTCACTACCATAGCATTGACCCAATCTGTTGCTTCTTCGACAATTCCTTGATTTTGAAGTTTCTCTAGTGGTTCCTTAACTCTACCGTGTAGTGCAATAGGAATCTTTCAACAACTGGAAATATTTGGAACAGCATTATCTTGTAATTTTATTGTACATGGTGTATCAAAACACCCAAGTCCCTTAAACACGTCATAATACTTGTTAATTATGGATGTAGTAGACATAATATCATTATTTTCAACAGTTTCTTTTGTATTAAAATATATTCTACTCTTTGTATGAGATGTTAATTAACACATGCTTTAAGACCAAAAATGGTCTCATAATTTTCTTTTAAAATATAAAATTTAAAGCTCTTTTCAATATCTTTATATTTACAGTCTAAATAACATACTCCGATTATGTTTAATTTATTTTTATTGTACACCAGCAATGTTTAACTAGCTTTGTGATTTTTGGTTTATATTTAAAATTATTATATAGGTAAAATATTTGCTTGACTCCCTGTGTCTAATTTAAAATGTATGCTTATTCCATTTACACTTATTTTTTCAGTCCATTCGCTTAAATCGTTATTAAAATTTACTTTGTATATGTATGTATCCTGTTTATCTTCTTTTATAACTTCTATAATTAAAGGTTCTACTTCTGTGTCTTTCTTTATCTTTAAAATAATCTAAATTCATTTCTTAAACCATACATATTTCTTGCCTTATATACAGCATGACAAATAAATGATTTGTTTTTCCACATTTCTTACATATTCTTTCCCATGCAGGACATTTTCCAATAATATGACTGGTGTTGCACCTTTGACAGTTTCTCTTCTTAGCCAGATATTCCATACTTGATTTTTTTTTAATCTTTCTGTTTTGATTTTTATTTATAACTTGTAACCTATTTACCGCTTCATATGATCCTGATATACTTTTTACTTGTTTTCTTGATTCTCCTTTGGCACGGCATATGTCAATACACCTGATTAATGTCAAATCCTTTATACTTAAAAGTTGTTCTCTAAGTATATTATTATTTATTCCACATACTAGTCTATCAGGTAATAATGAATCTAATAAACGACCAAAATCACAGTCGGCAGCTTTTTGTTTAAGCATTGTCACATACTCATCAATCGGCTAATTTTCTACTTGATTGCAAGTAAAGAATAGAAATCTGAGATAAATTTTATTTTTGTATGGTAGAAAATGGTCTGTACCTAAGCCTCTTTAAAATGACATCTACAGTTTTTTTTTCAACTTTTTCTTTAAATTCTAACGTATTATAAATGTCTAAAGCATAATCTCCTAATATATGGAGCAAAGTTGCTCTCTGTTTCACAACTGCAGCCTTTTCCAATTCCGCTGCAATCCAGAATAGTTCAATTTTCTGCTTCCATTTAACCCACGAGACTGCTGGATCGGTTCCAGGTTCAAACCCTTTTTGATAGTTTTAATGTCATTATTCTTATTTAGTATTCAATTTTCTGTTGTCAGCTGCCACCATAAATATAATTAATTAAAGGTATTATATAAATGAAGTGTTTTATTATTATAAGATTGACATTTTACATCTAATGACTACTCAACAACTTATCAACTAGTCAAGGTAAAACTGGTAATGAAAGGTAAGACTGGTTGGGTTATTATGATTATTAGTCATCCTAACAGTATTTAGATAGGGTAGACCGGGGTCGAAAGTAACAGGGGTCAAAAGTAACATCTCAAATATCTTTATAAACGTAATAGATATGCATGCGCTAATTTGTCAAAGATTCCGCCTATTCAGGTGCTAAACTCCCATTAGTACCATTACCGGCTCCATGAAACACAGTTGTGCGTATAGAGCCATTTAAATTTTTTATATCAAAAAGTAACTTTTTTCGAGTTCGTTTTTATTGTGATAAAGTGCAGAAAAAGCCATGTTGGTACAATTTATCGTACTAGACTGTTTTTTTTTTTAGGTATTTTGTTATTGTATAGGCATAATTTTGTACCGTGTTGTTATGTTTTTTGCTTAAAAATTGTAATACAAATTTGCAAGTACAGTCGGGGACGGTTGTAACAAGGCAACTCGGGGACGGTTGTAACGTTACAACTGACCCCGTTGTAGTACAGATAATATAGTTTTTTATTGCTTTTTTTAAGAATGCCCCGTACGAAGAAAAGGAAGACAGACCGTGGTACGAACGATATAACCTTTTACGAACCAGCATATAAAGAAGTTACTAATGGGAATCTCTCTATTAAATCATAAGCAAGACAATATGAATTATGCCACGAGTCATTGACAAGATACAAGAAGAAACTGGAAGCCCCCATTGAAAATTTACCAGTGTCCATGATTGTCCTATATAAATATTTTATTATATCCCCAATTTTAAGAATAGTCCTATCATAAATGTGGTGTTACAACCGACCCCCCTTAGTGTTACAACTGACACTGGGTGGGGGCGGTTGTAACAAATTACATCACTTTAATTTTTAGTTACCTGTGAGGTTTTTACTTTGTTCAGCCCTAAAATGTCACTTACATAATAAAGGTAACTAATTACCTTAACTACAGTCATACAAATAGTATTTCCAATTCTAATAGTTTTTTCATAATTAAATACTAAAGTCAGAATGTTACAACCGACCCCGGTCTACCCTAATTCGACTTAATTATGATATGTAAAGAATGAAATGGGAAACGTCAAATTTTAAGACTAATACTGCCATCTTCCGGAGCTTAAAAAGCTACCTTGAGAAAATACTTTTTGATTTTTTGTAACTTCAAATTTAAAAGCCGATATATTCTTTGAACATGACCCAATCTTGTAATATTATTTTAACAAGTTTATATTATACATCTTCCTACATTTAAAAGGAAATGAAAATATTGAATCTTTTAAAATTTCGAAAGAATACATACATTTTTACATACTCATATTTAATACATACATATGTGTTATTTCTATTATATTTTTAGTAATGTCTCCTTTTAATTTACTGAAATTTTAAAGTATATACTTTAATAACATTCCCACTTGTTTCCTACTTTTTCATATTTATTTGAATTTTATATACGTATATTTAGCTAATATAAATTATTTTGATAATACATGAGGCCGATGTAGGTAAATCTTTGGGTTCATGCCCATGTTTTCACTAAATTTTGATTTCAATTACGAATTAAAGTCTATTATATTTCTAGCACATTATAAATTTAATAAATAGATAAATGAAAAATATTTCCTGCCTAGCTACTATGTATATTTTTATTATACGGAATTTCTTTCTTTACTAGGGCATTCTTTTTAAATATCCACAATCAAAGAATCAAACATTTAAGAAAAGCTCCGTTCTGTTCATAAACACACGGAATTACAAGAAAAAAGTAAACAGTTCACAAATCTGGCCTCTTGGACACGTACGTAAACACGTGGACTACGCTGAAACAGCATTTAACTTCTTCTTTAAAAGTCAATACATCAGTTAATTGATTGGATTTTAAACGTATTTAAATAACAAAATACTCCGCTGCTTAAGCTATGAAGTCTTTATTGACATATAATTAAACGAATATTTTTTCCATTCTATGCAAATACTGTTCATTTTATACTTACCGATGTTGACAAAGCTTTGGACATTTATGAAGTTATATTCCTAACAGCCAATTAATTGAGAAAAAATAACATATATTGTTTCTGATTAAGGTAATACTAGTAATGAAATAATGGATTTTCTTCTTCAAAGCAAACATTGTGTGTTTGCTTGGTCGGTACATTTGTGAACCAAGTATTATCATTATCAGTTGATCATTAACCAAATCAAATAAATTAATTAAAAATAATATTATGCGAGGTAAAGAATGTACCTACTTAAATTTTCATTTACGTATTTAATTTTAAACTTATGGTTTTAAATAGACTTATAAGTATAATCATTTTTTTTATTAAATTTTTTGGCCTCGACCGTTGCTCGTTTACCCAAATAATAATTTTATTTAACCATATATCACGTTTATTTATTGATATACAAGGGTAATACCGCCCTTGTAATGAGGACCCTAAAATGTTAACAAACCAGCAATTGTAACATATTGTGCTAAAGTAATGACAGTCGCTTTTCTATTCTTGACATGCTAAAACTTGGAAGTTCATAGCGACTAGGGAAAGCAACCTTGTGAGTAGAGTAAGAATCAAGCAAGAAAAAGCCACGAGCGTCATAGAAACGACGCGACGGCACCACGCGTACTCGGTCTGGTTTTAGAATTAACCCAGGAATATTCTAAAACGCGACAGAGCACGCGTGATGATGACGCTCGTGGCTTCTTCTTGCTTGATTCTTATGTATGTGATGTTTGTATTGAAGAATAAAGTAAGTAGACATGAGATAATAGTAGTAATACCTTAAAGATACTTACATATTTTTATATAAGGTAGCAATAGGAAGAACCTTGCCAGTTTCAATTATCAGATTACTTAGAATCAGATGCCGTGGCCGATCTGAATATCTATCTGTGACAAAGACATTCCTGTGATATCTATAGTTTCCGATAAGGTTGTGATTAGTCTAAGAATTATTCTAAACTGCACATAAACCAAAATAAATTATACAGCATCAAAAGTAGCTCTATTTTCTGGCAAATAACAATCGGATCAAATGGAGGACACCTTATTGTCGATCGTTTATCAGTCTACCGAATATGGAATTTTTCGCTAGCAGTCTGTACAATATTAAATATTGTATCGCCAATAGAGAATGTGCTCCGTCACTTGATAGTATCAGTACCTGTGGAGGAGTTATACCGAACTTTTCCAAAACTTCCTTTACAAGATTTACTATATTTTCCGCGTTTGTTTACTTTAACATTCTACTACATAAAAGATATGGAAGAGAAGAACCGCTCACAGTTAAAGTACGCACTAAAATGTTAGCAATACAGCTGTTCCTAGTATTGGTAGTTTCGTCCACAGTCGCACATTTTTATATTTTAGCTCCGATTTTATGAGCACTTTAACCGACCTTTTTACGTCTGTCAACCGATACCGTAGTTGATTTCGGGTTGGTAGCTTCCACTTAGTACATAAGTTTTCCAGAATAATTTAAAATGTGCATTTTCAACTATGGGTATGGCGCTTTTTCTATTTTCATGGTGTTTTTTGCTCTGCACATGTTCTTGACAAGTTCATTTTCTTAAATACACAAGAAACACTTGAAAATATTTGACAATTCTTGACGTGCTATAACTTAAAATTGGTTGGAAGTTCATAGCGAGTAGGGAAAGCAATCTTGTGAGTAGAGTCAGAATCAAGCAAGAAAAAGCCATGCACGAGCGACATAGAAATGACGGCACCACGCGTGCTCGGTCTCATTTTAGAATTAACCTGCAGCAACACTTTCCGGATTCATGTCATTTTTACAAAAAAAACTCATAAACTGCCATACATTTTAATACATTTATTTAGAAATTTAAAAAATAACTATAATAAACCAACTTAGTTACCTAATATTTATGTTTATGGAACAGTTAGCATTTTCTGCTATGGTGATGGCTGATGGCTGATGATGATCCTTATCCTTACCAACCATTGATGATACTGTGTTTCTATTGGAATTTTGCTGAAGAATTTGTACAAAATTTTCGCCACCCTGAATCATTCTAGCTACTTTTGTTGTTGACAAGCTAATTTTCTTGAATACACAAGAAACACTTGCCAATATTTGCAAAAAAACTTTAGTTCCCGTATAAGTTAAACCAGAGAAGCGAGTAAAATATTTATTTATTGTTGTAACAAAGCGTAACCCTTTTTGCGACATTTTCACCGCCACGGTTATACTGAGCTACACACAGTTTCCCTACCCAAATCCTGCCGGCTTTCCGCGATTGTAAAATTCAATATAAGGAAAGGTCGTGTATCTAACCCTGTGATTCTTTTGACAAATATAAAACAAAGATGCAAGATGCTTTGTGCTTACAGATCAGGAAGTCAAGCTCAGCACAAGGTGAATTCTAGCGCCGGATGGATCGCCGCTGTGTTGTTGGCTTGCTCGCTTTTTACTTTTATGGCCAGCCTAAACTGCCCAGCAGGTGGCATCAAAGATGAAAGTAGATAATTATTTTAAAATTCTAAATGAAAATTCCAAAGACGTATGGTTGACGTTTAACGTTACATAATTTTTAAAACTAGTAACGGCAATTTTCACGAGTCTCACGGATTTTACGTTATCTTTAATTGAATGCTAAAGTCAATCTTGGCAACACAGCGTCCCGCCACTGAAGGTGTCTAAAATTCACCAACCTTAAAATTAAAAAAATTAGTGTGCCGGCGACTAAACCTCTAAATTGGCTAGTTTAGTTTTGTCACAAAATTACTTATTTTGTCTTGACTTTTTTATCTTCAACAACGCTGCATATTTTAAATATTTTTTCTTCTTAAGTTAAGAGATAAACCTAAAAACTTATTTACAGTACAATGCTTAGTTGTTTAATTCTTATACTTTACTTACTGCGAGCGATAAAACGAAAGGACAACAAAACCTGCGTCTGAGCTCCATTGGGTAAGATTTTTGGATAAGCAAAGGCTGAAATAATTACTGATCCGTTACTTAGAATTACTATATTTTTATTGGCATCTCGGATGTAAGTACCTACTTGTTTGTCTAAATGAAAGCGAAGGTGCCAATTTTTGGAGATTGAAAACTAGAATACAGTTTTTCCAGATTTTCTTGTCGACCGCAGCGCAGTGGTTAAAAATATGTCAAGCTATTGTACGAAGGATCTGCGAATCGTATCCCAGTACCGGCGATCAACTTTTATATATTCGGTGGGCACCTCGTGGTCGTGGAAGACAATGACAAATCGCCTGGTACAAACTCCAAATAGTGCTGTTCGGATAGGGCGGCAAACTGTAGGTCCCATATATCCTTGAAAAATCTGTAAAATGACACGCATGACGGGTATATGCGAGGGGTAGCCTACCTACGCTCAGATATGAGCATGGCAATTGAAAAAAAAATCTATTTTTAAAGATAAACAGCGGAACTTGTAAAAAACAATTTTAATCCCCTTTTTCCTTTGTTTTTGCAAGTTTTTGACATGTTTCCTTTTAATATCCATTATCCATTAACTTTACTTCTAAGGTTTTAACTTTAAGGTTAATCTTTTTGGGAATATCTGGCAGACGTTCTATTGTAATACCCATAAGCTCAAACAAATTTAGGTTATATACGTCAAGACTAAAAACAATCAGCCAGATTCTCTAACGCTGGTTCGGTCTAATTTGGCAACCAAAAGTTTTAAACTGACAAGTGTAAGAATAAGACAACTAAGTTTTATGCAATGAATCTATTTCAGAGCTTTTTCGCAAATCTAGAAAGAAAAGGCAATTTTAGTAGGTACTTTCAACAATAGTAGAACTAAATTCATTACAGCGACTCGTTCCGAGATGAAAATCATTTGGGAACCAAGCAAATCGCTGAAATATCACAATAATCCATAAGCTTTCAATGGCGATTTATTAACAATGACAAGATAAAAACCTGTCAAAACATAACTGATCAACTATAAGATCTTAATTTAAACCAGTACTAAATCTTAAACTAATCTGAAATAAATCTGAACGAATAAGTTATGTTTAGTGACATTAATTAATAATAACTAAAAAGTGTTGACCTGGTTAAGGGCATGAAAGCCCGAAATAATTTTTTTATAAAATAATCCGCATGTCCTTGTTTTTTTTGTCCGGAATATTGCAGTCGCGGTCGCGTCATTGATCGGCTCCTGGTAAAAATCAGTTAACTGAAACATAAGTATGACATTTTTGACATATGACGTTTCGGTCATCTTTCAGGTTTATCCAGTAAAACAACGGCACGCGAATGTAGTAATAGGCTCTAGCGCATATTATGTCTGTACAACATTTTATCTATGATCGCCTGGTTAAAAAGACATAATAATTTGATTTTTTGTACAAAAAATCATATTTGATGTTTTAAATTGTTATTTATTATATGACACTTCCTATAATATGATGATTGACAATCAAAGGAACAATGATTTTTTTTTATACTTATCGACATGTTTGGTGATATAATTAAACAGCTCATAGTTTTGAGTATGTAAACGTGAGTTTCTATGTGCGTTTTATCCCAAAAAATACAAGAAATCGCGATGAGTAATTCGATCGAGCCCTCCTTTCCACATAGAGGCAACAGCAGCCAATGTTACTGCCAGAAAATTCACGACTAGAATACGAGAAAATTTATGATCGATTTACTAACTGGCGCACAGAAAGGAACATAGCAAATCAAACACAGCGGAAGGCATTGCTGGCCTATTTTGAAAACTTATGAAAATGCTACCTCCCGTTCAGCCTTCGAGCATTTTATTCAATGTTAAGAGCCACGAATTATATTTAAAAAAGTAGTCCAAAGGGTACAGGCCAAAGAATCAAAAATATCCATGCACAAAGGATGCGGTTGGAAGGTTCCTGAGGAAAGCAGATGATAAGCGATTTTTGCTTACTAAGGTGCGATATACTTACATGTTTCCTTGACTACACCTAAATTTACATAAAAAAGTGTAAAGTTATGCTAAAATTAAAATTTTACAGATTTTTATGCGCAAGACTGCGTCAGACTGTCAAATTGAGAGTATTTTTATATGATTTCAATACCATTTTCTTGTCTGTTTTAGGTTGGACTGATAACTGGAATTGCAGGAGCTTATCTAAAAGAAGAAAAGATAATTTCTCTATTGGAAAACGTTAAAGAAACACAAAAATCAAAATTTACCGAGAATTTTTTATGACATCTGGAGGGATACAAAGTGTTAATATGGTGTAAATATTTTGTCTCTACGTCCTCCACATATCGATCATGGCAGGTTTTTTGTAGGATATAGAAAAGGAACATAGATTAAGAAGCCTATTAAAATTAACACTTTTGGTAGTATAGTATGCCAAAGACCATTTACACCATCCTGAACAGTACACAGGGCACTACTTATGCCCGTAGACTCTAAAGTAGACCTCGTACCTGTGAAGCCTCACGGAGGTTGGGGGTAGGTACAATACAGTTGCAGAGGTGTTGCCTACAGTAGGTACTATAATAATTCAACTACATTTTCAATATATTCAATATATTTTCTATATATTAAACTATATTTTGGCTTAGTATACCACCATAATATACTGTTGAAAATACATATAGTATGCAAAAATATTCTATTTTGCATACTAGCAACATAGACTCGAACCGCAAATTGTGAATATCGTTCTCAACGGTCATTTTAAATTAAACTTTGTTATTGTATTTGCAATTCCCGATTTGCGTCTATATTAAACAAGCTTTAAATTGAGAATTGGAAGCCTTGACTTTAAAATATCCAAATTTAATGATTCTACAAGTCCAAGGCACTCTTCAAAGATGTTAAGATACCTACAAAACACATTTTTCTTTGTGAATTTATTAGTAGTTCTCCATTAGGATAAGATATTTTTGAAATATAATTGGAAGCAAAATGTATAAATTCGACATTTCTTTGTAAATTTTTTTCACACATTGCTCTTTTAAAAGCAGGTGCTACCAAACTCCTACTATTTAATAAATCAAAAATATCATTCATGATTCTTTAAAAACGTACCGTCCCTTTGTTTCCATTGAAGGTGAAGTGTATTTTCGCAGTATTCTAGTGAATCTGCAACATATCTACTAAATAGTTGAACCGCAAGTCGAACCTTCATTTCGTGATTAAAAAACTGCAGATGTGATTTTCTCAATTTATTACCTAAGTGTAAGCCTTAATTTTCTTGCAGTCTTTGTAAAGAATCTATGTACGTCCATTCAATTAAATTTCCATCTCCGTCCCTAAACACTTTTTCCCCAAAGGCATTCCTTAACAGTTTTAGCATATGGCTTGGGTCAAAAAAAAAGTATCAATTTTTGTCCCCTACTGAAAAATTAGTTTTTAAATTTGAAATGTGAAAGGAACATCCTAACAAATTTCCCATGGCAACATTAGATGGAGCACCATCGCAAGTTAGAGAAACAATGATGACACCTGTATTTTGAAGTAAAATAATACATTGCTTAATTATCGATTATTTTTGCTGCCCATTTAATCCATTTGACAAAAAATAGCCTACAGGGAGCTTCCAAGAACCATTTACAGCGACAATCATCAGAACAAATGCCTCCCTAGCGAGTTCATTTGAATCGTTTTGAAAATTTACCCCAAAGTTTACGTATCCCTGAAACTTCTTCCCATCCCACTCTAAATGTTTATGTATGCTTATTTCATCCATTACTAAACTACATATACATGGCTTATTATCAAATTTAATTTTTTTACGTAAGCTTTCTAAGGCTTCAGTGGAAAAACCTGGAGCAGCATCAATAGTTTGCAACCACTGTCCAATTGTGCTGGTATGAGGTGAACATGTATCGAATTTATTTCTACATAATCGTCTGATTTAGGGGAAACGAAATTTAAAGTTATTGCAAATTTACGCAGGTCAGGTGAATATTTCCCTTTTTTATTTAATTTTCTTTTCATCATTTCCCTATTTACATCTGTCATGTTTTCTAAAAGCAAAGCTTTTTCGCCATCTAATATACATTTTTTTTGTAAAGTTTGCATAATTTGTTTTAATGACACAACCTTCCTTTTATTCCTTCGTACAGATTGTGTTAGCTTTCTAATTTTTCTGCTTTAGGCCTGACTCTTTCTAACCTCTTTAAAAAGTTCTTTCTTCAATTCCTTTTTTCTTGGGGTGTCCGGATCTGAAATCAATGAAGTTGCTGAAGTTGAAGGCCCCTGTTCCTGACTATCAAGATAATAATATGATCTCTTCCAGGTCTGAAAAATAATATACGAATAAGACGAATCTAATGACACCTCATTTAATCAGTCAAGCTATTTGAATGCTACGAGGAAATAAATAATTCCATGTACTATACATATACATATTTATTTTGTCAAATAAAAAATGGTCTTCGACGTCTTAAACATTATTTTTAAATTTAGAAAAAAATAGTTTTTACTTACATAACCAAAGAGCGGAAATTTGGATGCACTCACAGAATCGGACTGCCGGCGTATCTTATACTACTAGAAATTTTCAGTCGCGTAAAACATAATATTTTAACATATTTTATTTTTATTGGCTTTTCATCCAATATAGAATTTTAAATTATAGCAGTTATTATGTGAATAATAACCTAGAGTATACAAAAAATTTGTTTTTGGTTACTTTATGTATGTCGCGCCTTTTACTAAAAGTATGATTATTCGTAATGTGTTAGAATAAATAGGCAATACAAGTAATCAAGGAATGTACTGTACCATGAAGCCATTTTCGTTAAACATGCATTTTTAGTGATTTACAATAAATCTAAGTTTTTCTACAGTTTATCCGTTTTATTATTTAATCCGACTATGCTACAGGTACTAAAATTGCATTTTTACTGTAACTTGACCGAAATATCAAATAATACCCAAACACATATTGATATTACACAATGAAATAGGAAAGCTAGCCGAAACACCGTTTTCTTTAATAAATACAATACAAATACAGTGCGCATATTAGTTAATTAGTTTTTCTTAGTCAAACCATGTTTTTTAAAGAGTATATTTCACGTGGCGGTTCGAGTGTATTGTAGCAAACCCAGCAAACCCAACCAGGATGGCAGCGTCGATGGCCACGCGCGCGCCGTAAGCGATATTATTGATGGGCTGTCGACAAATTTTGCCTCTTTTTAACTTCCTAAAGCGCGTATGTTTATCTCTCTCTTAGTTTTAATGCATTTATATAGTCCATATAAACTTATGAGGGTAACTTAAAATACGACCGAGCCCGGAGCAAGCTTGGATATCTTTCGACGATGGCTTGGCTTGATTCTTTCTTGGGGAACTTGCATTTTTTTTAAAGAAAAGTTTGGTTTTAAAAAATAAATTATTAAGTTGGTCATTGAAAATAAATGGTGGGTCATTGACAAAAGACCTTATTGATGAGCCGTTCCTGTTAGAATATAAAGTCCAGAACATATATACATACCATTTTTTATTAAATAAAATTTTTATAATAGGTGTATATATATAGATATATATATATATATATATATATATATATATATATATATATATATATATATATATATATATATATATATAAAATAACGTTATATTTAGCTACAACTATTTTAATTTATGGTTTCTGTGAAAGAACAATACTTGCAACCATGCAATACCCATGCAACTCCAGGCGTTGTTTATCAGAAAGGAATATATACATATATATATATATATATTTATATATATAGTATATATATATATATATATATATATATATATATATATATATATATATATATATATATATATATATATATATATATATATATTCTACTGTAAAAACTTTAGTATTTGGAAAAAAAAATGTTGGTGTCTTAATAACTTGTAAAATAGCTTTTGTCCTGAGTGCGACTCTGTTGTCGCATCGTGATTCCGCTCACTGCTTATAACAAACTAAATATCAGAATCCTCTTAAAAATTAAAAAGCAATTAAAAAAATGAATGAATTATTATCTATATCCTTGGAAATAGCTCAATGAGAAGGAAACGTTTTTCTAAACATAGGCCTGGTTGCTTTCCAAACAGCTTTTTTGATATTGATTAAAAAAATGAAATAACTAGATACGAGCAAAAAACATAATCCTGCCTGTGCTTGCACGAAGCCGGTGGCGAACTCTTAATTCCGTATTACTTTTATAAAACCAATGTTCTTCAAAATGCTTGGAACAAAGCCTATCAGTTTTGGTTGTTGACTAAGATTTAATTTTCATATTAACTACCCAAATCTTACGTCTTTCCGGATCTCTGGGGAAGCTATAACAAAAATAAATCAAATTATCATAACCCATTTTTTTAATTTTCATTGATTTAACCGAACCCTCTCTTTGTGATAGGTACCTAAATAGGTTACTCTGGAAATTGTAACTTTATCTTGTGAAAATAAAATTACAGAAATAATACCTAATAATATCAAGATTCTTAAACCAATAATAAAATTCTTACTTAAATATACAAATACATTGTCTCTACGCCACTGGTAAAATGATGCCTTGAAAGAACAAAAGAATATTCAATTCCCGAATTATCAATTAAAATTTACGAATCAAAACCTCGAAATATACCCATCATAAACATTAGGTATATAATCTATGTCGGGATATTAAAAAGCCATTACCCGTAGATAATTGTAAAATGAGAAAATATGCATAAAATCTTTGTTTCTAAAAACAATGTATAACAATGTAGTATTTTACCTATGAAAAGATATTCCCGGCTCCTTTTTTTTGGCTCCTACTGTGGCACTGGTAAGCACAACAATTTACCATTCTCAATAGTTCAAAAGTTTATTTAAGAACAACTTAAAAACACAATAATTCACAAAATAATCTTGCACTGCACTCGGTTTATTTTCCACATCAAAAATGGCGGCCAGTCTTGAATGAGCTTCAGTTTTCACCAATGCGGTAAATGGCATGCGAGGCATCCTCCTACTTCTCTAATCTAAGGTTACAGCCTTTAGCCGACGAGAAGTATTCGTGTTAAAGACAAGCTTAACAGCGTATTAATGAAAAATCCAGATTTCGCCAGGTTACGACAGATTTATAGTATCATCGTGCTCCTACAGATCCATTACGTAATTTCAGAGATACTTTTAACTACGCCCCTGTTACGTCATTAGATGTGGAACAGTCTTTTTCGTCATATACAGTGGCGGATTTACCAGCAGGCTGAGTAGGCTGGAGCCTAGGGCGGCAGATTTTAGGGGCGGCAAATTTGAGGCTGAAATTCTTTTTTATGTCTTACTAACTTCTTAACTATCTAACTATCTTAACTAAGTCGTTCGATTGTAAAAACAGCCTCTTAACTAACACTTCGATCCCCTAGTTCACAATCATACTAATTACGGGAAAAGCTGGTGTAATTAGGACGATCGATAGTGCGTACCAATCATAAAGTTACAATTTCATTGACAAAAAATTTGAATTAATATAATTGGAGACAACGGTGTAAAAAGGGGGTAGCTCCATTTTTATAAAATTTTCAGGGGACAGTAAAAACTTATTTTCTTAAAAAAAAAACAATTTTAACGTACTTTTTATAAACGCTATTTTACAGTTTGATGAAAGATGCGTAATGTCTTAAAGTTTTGCGTTTTTCAATTATTTTAGTTTAAGCACAATTTAAAAAAAAATATCAAGGAGCTGCCTCCTTTTTGCACCGGACAGCGATATAAAATCTGTCAGCCCTTAAAACTATGTTACATACAACCGGCCGATACGTATTTAGTGCTCGTTGACATGAAGATATGTATTTGGGGCGCTTTAGTGCTAAAGGACCGGAGTAAAGATGTACATCAGGATCCGGTAAAGTCAGATTCATTCTAGGTTGTTGAACAATAAATTCATTTTTAAAAATGGCACTGGCGGAGCTACCGCACGCAACTTTTTTTTATGTATATTCCATTATACGGTAAGAAGAGACAGCAAACTTTCGTTTTTTTTTATTGAAAACAGTTTTCTTAAAAAGTCCACTAAAATGGTCACTAAAAAGTTTATCTTGAGTAACCGGAACTCCTTCAAAGTTGCGACACGTATTTTCACCAGGGGTACCCATTCTACTGGTAGAACTATTCTTTCTCGCTTTCTTTTTTCTTCTTTCCAGTTTTTCTTTCTTCTTTCACACACTTATTCTCGATTTTAACCACAACATAAGAATTTCCTTCAGCTTCCCTTTTTTTCGTCACATTCTGTTTCCACGATCTTTCATCTCTAACTCCTTTTTTGATAACTTTTTTACTTTTATTCTTTTGCGAACTGTCATCACTTTCAGAGTCATTCTCGATTAGGGTAGAAAGCTCAGCACGTTTGTCTTCTGGCACGGAGACCGAAGCCTAAGAACCATGTACCGTGGGTGTATTGGGGAAGCCCGACAGAGAACATCGCCCACCACTAGGTCGGGACAAAAATCAGGATCGTGGTCTGAATCACCAAGCTGTTCACTTGAACTACTGCTAGACATTTTACTGATTTATAAAAAGAAAGAGGAAAATTATTGGAATTTACTTTTGCTCAACTGATAGTAAAAAACGGGCCACAACTGATAGCAAAGAATTCTCCAAATATGCCAACAGTCCAACACAATAGTGACGGCACTACTCCTTCATTGTTTGCAAATCCAACATGTGTAACTATGACATGTGCCGCATCGAAGCGGCAGAAATATGATCTAACTAAATGGGGTAGCCCCGGAGCTGCCTCCTTTTTGTACCGAATTAAAGTAAGAGGTATATGCAAGTTCCATATAACCCTGGTACAAATGAAAGGTTCTACCTCGTTGTTGCACCAAACGATGGCGCATCCTTTTGTTAGTGTGTTACGCTATAAAACTACAAATCATAAAAAAGTGGAGCTACCGCGTTTTTACACCGGTGTCTTCAATTGTGAACTAGGGTATCGAATTGTAGAGGTCGGTAGGGGCGGCAAAATTTGGATAGCCTACTGGCGGCAAATATGTAAATCCGCCACTGGTCATATAAACATATCTTTCTCCCCGCCATACTTGCATCGCTTTCGGAAACTACTGTGGAGACATTTTCAATGCTGCAGATGCTTAGCCGCTCACATCCAAATTTCTAAAATTTATCGGGTTAGCATTTCACAATATTATATGAATTATTATCAATATTTTTCAGTTATAACGTATACGCATTTATTTATTCTCGACAGGTACGCCTCTGGGTGGGAACACAATTGGTTAGCTTTACCTTTTCAAGAAGAGATACAATTCTAAAAATAAATTATTTAACTTAAGTCCTAGTAATAAAAGAAACGTTAACAATCTGAAAAAATGCAATGCTCATTTTAAGTAATTTTGATTCTTAATTATGGAATTGTTTATGATGCTGCTTTAGTGATTTGTGTTATGTATTAGTGATGTGATAAGGCAATGTATTTCTGACTGTTGTTTTTTAAATGTTGTTTCATCCGGTTTTTTGTTTTTCTATAAAATATGTTGGGCCTAATGCACCTACAGGTGTGTACGTGTACCTACACCTAGGTGCATTTTAGTTTAACTTACATGTTATAAGGGTTCGTTTGCTTGCAAATTTTTATAAATCTTTGTAAACTACTTTGAAATAAATTACTTATAAACTGTGTTAAAGTACTTAATTTAAGTATACGAAACTTCTTTTACATTCTTTTTCTCTTAAATCTAGAATTTTGTTTATTTTTTGACAAAACGTAACTTATTTTTTACTAAAATAGCTAATAGCAGACTATGTTAAGTTGTATGGTGTTTTTACTCAAAATTATATAACCTGTACCTGTCCCACCTTATAAAAAAGCGATTTAAGAAGGAAGTAACATATCTCAAAACAAAAGTGTCTTAGCTTCTCCGAAAGTAACAGCATTTAATATAATAAGTGCTACTATAAAACGTATTAAAAGCGTTGGTTATCAAAAAACAATCTAATAACGCCGCAAGGGGCTAATGCGCTAACAATTAGTTATTTGTCTTGACCTTGTTTTTGTCTCCTGTGAAAATACATTTTTTAGTTACGTCATTTTTCTATGTGATGTGCGATTTCTATTTCTATTCATGGAGCGTCCACGCCATAAGAAGTAAAAACCTACAACCTGATAATACATATAATGGAAAGCGTTTTTTTTTTAAGAAAAGCTTTTTAAACGTGTGCTTCTTTACCTCCCGCGCGAAAAATGGCATAGTATCATATTACTGGTCAAATTTTAGCTGACAACAACGTTGGCGTTAACACAAATCAAAACTACAAAATATATATGGTTAAAGCAATAGTTCTCTTCTTTTTTTTTCTTGAAAATTTTGAAACGTTAAGATATAAATTTACGATTTTAAAGAAAAGGATGAAGTCAAGAGGAGTCTGTTTAACTGGCAATGGTAAACAAAATAAATAATATCCCAACCAAATAAAAAAATTTTGAAGTGTGAACTAGATTCCTGAAATGAAAAATTCTCATCAAGAATATTCATTAGACAACTGGTACTAAATAATTAAAAATTATTTCCATTTCATGCTATATTTCTTACAGACACTGTATGAAACATATTTCCGGGATTTTTACTTAAAAAAGATTTATCGTCACGTCTCCCTATCGTCAATCAATCTAGTATGTTTGTTTAATGTTTAATTTGCCTTGAATTAAATGTTTCCAATTCAAATAAGATTAAGTAGAAATTTGTAATTCGTATTTGGTTTCTTTCAATCAAATATTGATAAGTCATATTATTAAAAGATTAACACAGGCTAAGATACTCGTATGTTTTAATAGGTTTTTCATACTTTTATCTAACGCATTATGTAGGTAAAATTTTCTTGTTTATATATTTATGTTTAACTCTTTTGCATAAATCCCAAAATGTACCCAAGTATAGCAATGTTTAATTGTGGCCTGATATCGTAAAGTACATATATTCTATTTTCTGCTTGTTTGGTTAAATATGAGTTTTTTTTTGTTGAGCTTTCCACGAAAATTGTCAGAAATACATAATACAGGTTACAGAGATAGAAGATCGGTGAACATAGTTCCTAGAGTCGAAATGGAGTGATTTGAGAAACTCATTCCTAATAATATAAGTTTATTGAAATGCGACTGCTAAAATCGGCATAACAATTACGAGGGAAGAATAAAAGTAAAACATTACATTGAAAAAAAATGGTGTCCTCAAATATTCAGGTCCCACAGGGCTGTTGTGATTTTAACCAAAACTCGTTTGAAATATCCAACAACCTAATACGGGCGAACAAGATTTTTTACATTACCTACATTAAGCTGCAATAGTACCTACTTGGCAGTCAAATCGACTAGGCCAAAATAAATGTAATAATATCGTTTTCAAAAATGTAAATTATTATTAATTCTAAGTCGAAATTTTTGTTTATCACCGTATTTTAATGGATGTTTGCCATTTGATTGATTTTAAAAATTCACGTTATGTTGACTGAAATCTAAGTAGTGAACTAACATGTTTCTCAAATTAGTAAAGATTTGCATTCTGGACAAATAAAGGCGTTGTCTAAACTATCCCACCTATATTAGAAATGTGAAAATATATTTGTATTTTGTTGCTACATAATGTCTCAACGGAATAATGGATCGCGATAAAACTTTACATAGAGGAAGGTTACATCACGGAGAACATACATTACTTTTTATCCCCATTAGTAGTATATATACAGCGTGTGTCAAAAAAGTGGGCCTTGGATTTAGATACTACTCGAAAATTGGACGATCAATAAGTGGAATTAAAAAATTCTTTAGTTCGGAGGAATTCAGATTGTGCGAACTTTTTCTTGACAGTATCTCATATACATGTACCACAAAAAAGAAGCCATAAACACACACATAGATATATGTGCCAAAGGCGCAAAATTTTTTGCTTTGCAAGGTTTGTTCACAATATAAATAAAATTTGATGTATGAAATACTTTTTAAAAACAAGCTTTTATTATTTAGATGTACTTAAACGAAAAGAATTAGTATAGTTTTTTCATTGGGGCAATGCTGAATGCTATTTATAAGTGGACGTAGTTCGCGTAGGTGGATCCTAATAAAAGTAGTATCAAACTTATCACTGAAAGAGATATAATATATTATGTTAAATTTATTGTCCTAAAAGCTTGTCACACAGGCAAGTTTATAAACACAATTTAGTTAGTAACCCACACCTTGATTACCTTAAAGAAAAAGTGTGAATAACTGGTAATTTCCTCATTTAAAAAGCCAATATAGCAGCAAAAAGCTTTAAAAGAAAGGTGTTGCATTACATTAGGTTGTTTTATTAGTAGCCCTTACTTTTTTCAAAAAATACTAGTACTAATTCACCAACAACATCGACTACGACCGACCGGAACTGCAAACAACAAATCAATGAAAAATTAAACCTAAGTTCCGAAAGAACAAAAAAAAGCCAAAACGCAAGAATCGAAAATTTTCAAAATCCTGCCCTACGGCTAGGGGAATATTCTGCTATTGTGGACAATTTAAATTTACATTTACAGACATTAACAGATACCCCAGGCATATGTGCTACACAAAAGTTAAACGACGTTTTACGGAAAAACCCATATTATACACAGATACGTGCCGTTAGTGAGTGTTTGCGTGACGAGCAAGTGGTTATGAGCAACAATACACATATGTCAATATAACATCCTTAGATGCAGAACGTTCGTTTTCAAAATACACCTCATTGTTTACTGCAAAAAGACGAAGGTTAGCTGCCGATACCATAGAATGTTTATTGATGATGCAAATGTACGCGGAAACAACGCATCCGCCAGTCAACTATACCACAATAGGTAAGGACCTACCCATACCTATTTTTGTATTTAGTTTTTCCCATGTGCTGCAGCCCTTCATTACGACTTTTTATTTGGCGCATAATTTTTTTACATATAAGTACATGTGTATTTTTTGTGAAATAGGTAGTATATCTAATCTTTAAAACCGTGGTATCACGTCCGTTACTGTAATGTTGTATTGCAATTGTTGTGAAAATTTTTGCGTATACAACAAAATGGCCGCTGGCGGCCGCCATGTTTGCTATTATTTATACAGAGTCAGAGTACATATCTTTCACCAAGACCTTTAATGTGGTATCACCAGTGAAATGTTTTGAAATTTGGTTTTACTTAACTTAACGACATGGCCGCCATGTTTTTTTTCTAGCAAACGTGTAGATATATCTTTAAAATTTACAATGCCATCATCACAACCTTTACTTTGGGAGGTATCCATATTGCAATATGAGGAAAAACTTTTCTTTTTCTGTACAACACAATGGCTGCTGTCGTCCGCCATATTTGCTTTTTTTACACTTCACCTATCTTGGGGGTGCTTGAGCTGGACGCTCGGAGTTCTCCGAGCGCAAGTCTCAGACATACGTTCTTAACATGTCCTATATAGATGACAAAGTAAGAAGTAATATACAATGTCTAATGTCTGTGCTCCAGGCATCAACTCGAACTCCACCCATATGTCACTCTTGGTATGAAGATAATTTACCCACGAGTCATTTTGTGAAATTGGTCCATCCATCCCACATAATATATACACATTATTGTACATACACCCTTATTGCGGGGGTGCTAGTATATATGCATTACATAGATATGCGCAAAAAACATACGTCTACCTTTACTTGCGCGCAGGTAGGTAAAAATACAATAAAGATTAGGTAAGTATTTTCTTTCTAATTCATTTTGTCCATGTGATGCGGTAGACGTTGGTAACGCCACTGGATGGGCTAAAAAGGAACCGAACTAAATAATAATTTATTATTTAATAATAAATAATATGAATATCTTCGGCCGATCAGCTGTGCGGGTCGGTCGCGTCATGATAAAATAAAGCGGCGGCGATGCCTTTGCAAAAATATAATTGAGCGGGGAGACGCGCCTAGAGAGAGACCGAAGTGTTGCTTGCCTATGTTAGATCGGCACGCCGCGCCGCGCCGTCGGAATTTCTTTCCACTGATGATTCGCCTTAAGCACATTTTTTGACAAATACCATTGAATTTTCAAGAAAAAAAAAAGAAGACAACTATTGCTTTAACCATACGTATTTTGTAGTTTTGATTTGTGTTAACGCCAACGTTGTTGTCAGCTAAAATTTGACCAGTAATATGATACTATGGCATTTTTCGCGCGGGAGGTAAAGAAGCTCACGTTTAAAAAGCTTTTCTTAAAAAAAAAACGCTTTCCATTACATGTATTATTACAGGCATTAAAAATTAACGGTAGGTTTTTACTTCTTATGGCGTGGACGCTCCATGAATAGAAAGAGAAATCGCACATCACATAGAAAAATGACGTAACTAAAAAAGTGTATTTTCACCGGAGACGAAAACAAGGTCAGTACAAATAATTAATTATTGTTAACGCATTAGCCTCTTGCAGCGTTACCGTTGTTTTTTGATAACCAACGATTTAATACGTTTTATAGTAGGAATTATTATATTAAACTCTGTTACTTTCGGAGTAGCTAAGACACTTTTGTTTTGAGATATGTTACTTCCATCTTTAATCGCCTTTTTATAAGGTGGGACAGGTAGAGGTTATACAATTTTGAGTAAAAACACCGTAAGACTTAACATAGTCTCCTATTATTAGCTATTTAAGTAAAAAATAAGTTACGTTTTGTCCAAAAATAAACAAAATTCTAGATTTAAGAGAAAAAGAAATCAACACAGTTTAAAATTACTTTAGTTCAAAGTAATTTACAAAGATTTATAAAAATTTGCAAGCAAACTAACCCTTATAACATGTAAGTTAAACTAGTAGGTAGTAGTACACGTACACACCTGTATGTGCATTAGGGCTAACATATTTTATAGAAAACCAAAAAAACGGATGAAACAACATTTAAAAAAACAAACAGTCAGAAATACATTGCCTTATCACTAATATATCACAAATCACTAAAGCAGCATCACAAACAATTCCATAATTAAGAATAAAAATTACTTAAAATGAGCATTGCATTTTTTCAGGTTGTTAACGTTTCTTTTATTACTAGGAGTAGGAGTAATCTGTGACTAGGAATTAAGTTAAAGAATTCATTTTTAGAATTGTATCTCTTCTTGATAGGTAAAGCTAACCAATTGGGTTCCCACCCAGAGGCGTACCTGCCGAGAATAAATAAATGCATATATACGTTATAACTGAAAAATATTGATAATAATTCATATAATATTGTGAAATGCTTACCCGATAAATTTTAGAAATTTGGATGTGCGCGACTAAACATCTGCAGCATTGAAAATGTCTTCACAGTAGTTTCCGAAAGCGATGTATGGCGGGGAGACAAGATATGTTTATATGACGAAAAAGGCTGTTCCACATCTAATCACGTAATAGGGGCGTAGTTAAAATTATCTCTGAAATTACGTAATGGATCTGTAGGAGCACGATGACTATACATCTGTCGTAACCTGGCGAAATCTGGATTTTTCGTTAACACGCTCTTAAGCTTGTCTTTAACATGAATACTTCTCGTCGGCTAAAGGCTGTAACGTAACGCTGTTTGCGCGCCATCTATGATCTGAAATGATTTCTCTAGTGATATTGCAGTCCTTTGTAAGTTTTGTGTGGCATCCCCTAGTGCCCCAAAATTATTACAAATCGTTTGTATATCTACTTCAACGTGAACGTCTTGAAATTTTATTTGACTCTTCCGAATAGCAGCGGATTCTGTAGCATGGAAGTTTAAAATTACGGGGTTGATTTTCTGAAAATGTTTAAAATAATAAAAAGCTGCTCCTAACCATGTTCCCTAGCGTGTAATAATCAGCTGTGGAGGTCCGGGAATGCCAGGACACTGCCGAAGAAATTCTCTAATCCGTTTCGGAGATTTTCAGAACACGAACAGCTTTTGTCTGTGCTATTAATGTATCTACATCTGAATAACAATTTCGAAGTGTTTCTATTCCCAGATGCACCGCATGCAATATACACGTCACATGTAGTAAGTTAGTACACACATTTGTGAGGAGACGGTCCACAAGAAGCATGACTGCGGCGTTATCACTAGAGTTACAACGTTGCGAGTGAGAGCATAGGCGTCGTTAGGTCGATATTTAAAAATCTTTAAAATAAGGTTACTTTATTTTTAATAGAATAATATAACAACAGTGCGAGTCCTACCAGAAGTATGCTGGTTTGTGAAGTAACAAAATAAAAATTAAATCCTAGAAGAGCGGCTGGTAGAGTTGGGAGATATATCAATCACCTCACCATGATCCAGTCACCGAGACCGTTAGGGATCGAAATCTCGCTAAATCAGTTATTCAGTGATTAACAAATCTGCATGCGCCACGGACGGATCACCGAAACAAAATAGATCACGGCGACCACGTAATCGCCAGTTATTTAAATAAATATTTCCTGGGTTGTTAAGGAACAAAATCGCTGCTGGAACTGTAGCCAGTCACTACCGCTTCTTGCGTTTTGGCATTTTCTGGTTCTTTCGGTGTTCACTTATGTTTAATTGTTCAGTGATTTGTAGTTTGCCGGTCCGGTCGGTCTTAGTCGATGTTGTTGGTGAATAAGTCATAGTATCTTCAAAAAAAAAAAAAGTAAGAGCTACTAATAAAAAAACTTAATTCAATGCAACATACTTTTTTTCAAAGCTTTTTTGATATTGGCTTTTTAAAGAAGAAAATACCAGATCCCACACTTTTTTAAAGGAAATCAAAGTGTGGGTTACTAACTAAACTGGGTCTAGAACCTTGAAATTTTGCACACACAGCTTTGGACCTAGATAAATCAGCTATAAAAAGGAGAAACAACGAAGAGTTAATGGTAGAATGGAAAACTATAGGTGGATGGTGGAGAATGACAGGGGGCAATGGACAAAGACACTTATTGGAAATGTTAGGGAATGGGTAAGATGCGACCACAGAAATTTAGACTTTTGGCTAACGCAGGTGTTAACGGGTCATGGGTCATTTAGAGCATATACCAACAGAATGGGAATTACTGAAACGGACCAGTACATGTACTGTGGGGAAGTGGACATGGCAGAACAACCGGTGTTTATGTGTGAAAGATGGTTAGAAGAGAGAAATAGGGCGAGTGAAGAAATAGGGAGGGATTTGGAGCCAGAAACTTTAATAGCAAAAATGATGGAACGCAGAAGGAATTGGGAAATTATACAGAACATGGTGATACAAATAATGGAGAGGAAAAAGATACAGGAACGGGAGAGAGATCGGATGAGAGAATAAATGGAAAGACAGAGAAAGATGTAAATAAGACATGGCCTTGTTTCCTATCTGAAGAATATCGGACACGGTGGCCCACAAGGAAACAAAAGAGGCCTGAAGATGGGTTTTAGTGGGTAGGCTGCTGACTAGAGTCACAGAGTCCCACACTACCATGCGTGAAATAGTCGTATGGTGAGCATGAGCGTTCCCCTCAGGAATAAAAAAAACACCACCACCACCACCACCTTCGTTAATTAAAAAAGTTTATTTTGCTTATCGCGTTAGTATCACTAGTTGCCCACAAGATTTTGACCCAAGACAGAGATATGACGTTAGGTGGTAAATCGATTTTTTTTTTAATTTGGTCGAATTTTGAAACTTATTATTTTTGTTATCATCCGTCCAACCGACGTAATTTTTTGTGTAAGGATTTAGATTGACTGATTCTGCAATAATATTAACATTGTTATTGAAAACACGAGACGAGGGAACAGGGCCATGTCATGTTACTATCTATTTTATTTTACCAGTTAAACAATCCCAAAGATTAGTTGTTTTGACACTGACTTACTGATAATCAAAATTCTAGGATACTTTTCATGGCCTTAGAATACTGAAATTTAGCACAGGGTTTGCTCAGGTTTGCACGTAAACAAAGGGAAAGTCAAAAACCGAGACGTGCCAGATCCCGTGGGGGTGCTACATTATAAAAGAATGGATAGATATGAATCATATGTATTATGACATAATTAGTGGTAATTGTAAATTTCGTTGCTCGATCTCAGTATACAAATGTAATTTACCAATAAAAATACATGCATAATTAACGTAGAATAAATACATATAAGAAAATCTACGTCTATAAATTACGCGTGCAATAAATTACATTTTCAAAATAAGAAGAAACAAGATGAATGAAAATTAATCATTGCAGGAAAATGTTGAATTGCCGTCGGGAATCGGCAACGGACAGGAGTCCAGAATTTAATTGTAAGGATTTGAAAATTCAAAATCAACGTATTATTTTAAATATTTACAGGTCAGACTCATATTTTCAGTCAGATACATTTATTATAAAAATAATTAGTGAATTAACTGAAATTTCTACGTCTACGATTTATCGCGTTATTAAGGTAGGAGGCGCGACATATCATTCAGTCAACGCAGGAAAAAATGACCAAAAGTTTTTTTATTATGTATCAAACAAATGAATTTTGTTGATAAATAAATAAATAATAAATAGCCACCTTTTGGCAGCGGAGTCTACGGAGTCAAGCGGTATGCCTCTCACCGGCTTCACTTCAATAGTGTATTCTCATAATATCGCATTTTGTCTTATAATACCGTCAAGGCCAGGGCTTAAAACTTTAGAAATGGATTTAGTAGTTAAAAATGTATTCTAAATTTTTTCCGGAAAATTTTTTTCCTCTGTAATTTTTATAATATCTTTACCAGATTTAAAACACTACTAGTACTTATTAAATCTTTTATTGTGCTTCCGCTCGATTTGACAAGTTTAAATAATAACCTACTGTTTGTTTCCTTTGCAGAGTCGTCTTAATATTGGAGCACATTTATCCGACCGGAATCGGTCGGTATCGGACACCAAAAAATTTTCACCATTACAACGGACGGAATCCCGTCCGTTGTAATGTGCGCATTCACATAAAGAAGTCGTTTATTTATTCTTGCAGAATTTTTGCTGTCCAATACCGTCCGATTCCGGCCGGACCAGTGTGCCTCAAGCTTTAAGCTGCGTACAGACCGGGCCAAAGAATTCCAACGAAGGAGTTTCAGTTCTGCACTTGTTGGTCCGGTGTGAACGGTATAGGGACCGCCAACGAAGTTTCGTTGGCGTTCGCCCGCAATCCGTAGCGTGGCGGTAACATCAAAGGAATCGAACAATTCAAGCGAACGAGGTGTGGATGGGCGCCGAAGGCCAACGAACGAATATTCAGTTCGTTAACGTCTATAATGTACAGAAAAAGTATACAAATGAAATTGGATACACGCTCCAATGAACATTTGATAGAATCAATAAATGCATATAGTATGTACTTATTACCGACGGCCAACGAACGTGCGGTAGCCAATGGCGAATCTCGTTCATTGGTCTTAGTTGGCCCGGTCTGTATGCAGCTTTATACATACCGGATGGGATTGGAGAGCGTGTAGAGACGGAGCGAGCCCTTTCTTGCGTTCGCTTTACGACTTACGTGCTCTCGATTAGACACATTCATATCCAGAATTTTGCAGGTAGCTGCTAGTCTTTACTTTGTTAACTAGATACTAACCTTAATACCCTAACTAAAACGTACCTATCCCCTACCCTTCCTGGCAAGGAAAGCTTTTACCCCCCACGTGGTCATTGCTGGGCAAAAAATCATTTTTTAAAAGTTCTCCAGCTGAGTTCGTGGAACAAAATTTAGCATTAATTTTAATTTCAATCTTAAGAACTGGCATTTCAATTGGTTGAGGCCAGTCACAGGACCAAAGTCCACTACCTAGGTATGGATATTTTAAGACTAACTTTTGTTAAATGAACCAACCCTTACTAAATTGTTATTGACTAAATGAGCAAACATCTACAGTGCATGATTGAGGGGCTTGACTTGAAACCCAGTTCAGGTGTTATTTTTACAAATTGAATTGATATGTAGAAATAAAAACTAAATATTATTATATCATATTTGAAGCGTGATTTACAAAAACCAAACAAGCCCAAAAAGTAAAATTTTTACGAGATGAAAAAAAAACGTTTTTGCTGGAATCGGACAAGTCCGGTTTTGTAGAAACTCGTACCTATCCTAAACTATGTGGTATCTCGTGCCTTGTTATTTTCTTGCGGAAATCGAACAGCCCACCATATAAAGCACTATTAAAGATTGATTTCCCGCCATAATCCCGAAATACCTCAAATTGGACTTATTTGGTTCTTGTGATAAACGCTTCATTTATATTTTGTACCTCCTTATATTTAACGTTAATTAAAAATAATATTTATGAAATTGATGGTACACTCATGGGCATAACGCATTTCCTCGTTAAATCGCTTTTTGGCCACTTCTATTCTTACTGGGAACACATAACAATGATGACGAACTTGGCTCTATCAGATATCCCTATTTTTACGGTAGACGGTCAGGAGGACTTGGCTCTCTTTTACAGTCATGTTTTTGTTGAGATACGTACTGTCCATTATACCTATATAATACGTAACTGTCCATTCGCAGATAAAAGGTTATTTACTCATTAAATTATTCAATTCAATTTGTCCCCAGTGGCGGATTTTGAAATTTTAAAGTTGTATATCTCTGTTAATACTAACGGAGCCCATGCCAAGGTTAGGGTTTTTAATAGCGAGCCCACTAGAAATGTTTTGATAAAGAAAAAAATATTTTGTAATTTGCGAAAAAAGTTGAAATTTTGTTGCGTCCACCCCCCTCCCCCCCCCCCTGGAAAAAGAGTAACACGTTTAGGTATTTTATTTATTATTTTTTCTGAACACATTTTACATCATTTTGTAAAATTTTAAAAGAAACAAATTTATCAGTAGAAAGTTGTAGCCATTTGAATTTAAAAAAATATATATTTTAGGTTTAAAAAAACCAATCCAGCTAAATTTCAACTTTTTTCGCAAATTACAAAATATTTTTTTCTTTACCAAACCATTTCTAATAGGTTCACTATTAAAACCCCTGAACTTGGCATGGGTCCCCTAAGTATCAACAGAGATATAAAACTTTAAAATTTCAATATCCGCCCCTGTTTGGCCCACAGTGAAATACGGTGCAGTTAAAGTTATTGATACTTTCATTTAATCGCTAAGTAAAAGTTATATTTTAAAATAAACTATCAATCAAATATCTATAATCCTTAAATCATTATTAACGACTTAATACTGATAAGAATAAAATATACACATTTTATCGCCTAATCTTGTAATTGAGTTTAATTACAACAAATAAAACATTTAGACATTAACAGTAATCTTGTTACAATAATTGTCAATTTTGAGAGGATTAAGTACACTTTGTTTACAATTTGGTTCTTAAAAGTATGTCATGTAATCACATATTTAGGTACTGATATCACGCATATCCTACGTTAGCTGATTTGTCGAGTTGTACCGAGACATCGACTCAAGCTTGAAAACATCTATATATAATGGAACACAGAAATATCTATATATCCCACAAAAAATTAGCTTGACAGTGGCTTCTCGAAGACGAAACATCGGATTAGAAAATCTGGTGTGATCACCACACAACTTTCCAAACACTCAGCACATCTGCTGTTTAGCAACAAAAAGTAGGGGGTAATGAATACCTTAAATCATTCAATGCCCTGCGTGGCATACAGTGAAACAAAAGGAGAGATTTAGGTCGCACTAAAAAATGAAAATGTTGCTACATTGCCTAGTAGCAACTTAAAATGCTTATGCGAATTACCATTATGAAAATAAAAAAAAAACATCTTGACACTTCGAAAATGAACAGAGAATTAAACAATTTTTAAAACGAGGTGGCACTTGACTCCTCCTTTGCTGCAAATGCCGATTTTAACCAATTTTTGGCCGGCTCATCCTTGGGTTGCTTGTGCCAAAATTAGTATCAGTCGGTTCAGCAGTCTTGGCACAATTTCGAACACACACACACATGACTTACGTAGGGTAGGTTGGTCGACAGTGCGTTGCACATTTTTTAAAGTCATTTATTTCGGAAAAAAATAAATGATTTTAACTAAAATTTTGGATTCAATTATGTTATTTATCATAAATCAAATAAAAATATATTTGTCATTGATGTGCAGAATGACCCACTGTTCACCTGGGGTGGTGCACAGTGGATTGCCTCGTAGTTAACAGTGGGTTATAAATAGAAGTATTTAAAAAAATCCAGGACAGCATATAATGGTGAAATTAACGTTTATTAACAACATAACAGAATAAAAATGCATGAACTTACGCACCTATAACGTTTACATTCTACTTTAGAAAATTAAAAATAAACCAAACTTATAATTTTAGTTTTAAACATAAAAAAAGTTTCTACAGCAAATTTGCCAAATTTGAAACATACTAACTTAAACAACAATCTAAAACAAATCAAATCGGTATCAAAAATAATTCAAAAAATTAACACATATTTAAAAAAGATAGATTAACAGTAAACTTATAATACGACTGCCGTCTAGCTGTACCGCTAACTGTTGGATTTGGTAAGATAAACTTTACGTCTTCCTGGTTGACAAACGATTCTTCAGGTACTTCTGGCATACAAAATTGGTGTTGCGATTTTATTTTTAATCTAAGAAAACTGACTTTATATTCCATATTAGAATTAACGTTTTCTAAAATTTTTGCAACATAATATACTCGTTGTTTTTTGGTACCAGCGACATAGATTAAATTGGACTAACAACGCTTGAACCAAGAATGCCTCCTTCTCCGACCGCGCGCAGTGCCACAGGAACGCATGCGCAGTTAAAAGGTTACAGGACGGGTCTTAATATTTGTGTATGGTGGTAGGTATATCAGTTCACATAGAACACATATTTATGAAAGATTTAGTAAATTTTTAGTTTAATACGCCGATGTCCATGCAGAAATACTTATTGTAATAGGTTGAAAACTTAAAAAATATTTTTCATAAAGATATGGATGTTACCCACCTAAATTAAAACTATGAAAGCCAGCTGTATGGATCCGTCAATCGCAAAGCGAAATAAAGGTTGCTAGCAGATTTCCATCAGCGAAAAGGCCGACATACCGCCAAGAACCCTTTTACAGTCTAGATTCAACAAAGTAAATATTATGTTTACATGGAAATACGGCGACACGGTGTTTTCGTGACGCCAAATTGAGACATGCATTGCATGCACCCTTTACTAACTCCAGAATGATACTGACGTCACGACGAGATACGGGCACGAGCCCGAGAAGAGCAAATCATAGAGAAGCGACATAAGCGAGTCCGGCCGAAAACGTTTAAGTGGGGGTTATACCGGCCAATTGTCATAAACATGTGCTCGCGGTAGCCGGCATCAGCGTTGCCAGATCTACCGCTAAAGCGGTATTTCTACCGCTTTAGACAGTCTTCTACCGTTCTCCAGTTTTAGCTCTGTAAAATAGCGCTTTTTCGTTTATACGCAAATTTCCTAGCGCCATCTCTTGATGTTAATGTTGAGAGAGTTTTTTCAACTGTAAATTTGTTTAAAAGTAATCAAGGAAACCGTTTAAGTACTGATACTATACTATAATGGGAATACTACTCAGCAAGCGGCTTATTACAAGTTCATGTTTTAATTTTAAGGGAAACAATGAATAATTAATACGGCCAATGACCAAAGCCAAAGATATTTACAAAAGTTAAAATATTTTAATGTACTGAAGATAAAATTATTAAATAAATTTGGTGGTTACCAAATTTATTATGACTTTTTAAAAAAATTATATATGGATATTATAATATAAAATAATAGTATTTGTGTTAAAAATCTTGTTTATGTTTGTTTGATATAATATATTAAAATAAGTGGAGTATTATTTCAGAATTACGCCTAACCTCTTCAGACCCAAGGTCCAGTGAGAGAATTTATTTAAAAAATCTACTTTTTTGTTAAGAACGGGGGCAAAGTAACACCATTATGCTCAATTTTTTTTTAATTTGTTGTTTTTTTTTTCAAAAAAATCAGGTATCAAATAAGATACATTGGGTCTAGAGGAATACAGAAACAACAGAAGGAAAAAAACATTTATTTGTGAAAAAGAGCGAAACAGGTTCTTTCAACGGCACAACAAAGATAAATATTGCATAAGTCACATTTGGCAAATGTTAATTTACCACATTTTGGAAATCGACATTTTGATCTTGATTTTTGTTCTTGTTTAGTGAATACAGGTAGGTGGATGTTTCCTTCTGTCCTGACTCTCCTATCTGTTAGGTATGTTCTCGTTTTGAAAATTGAATTGACATGGTGAAAACTGACGAGTACGTGACCATCTTTTCTGGTAACCTGGCAGATAGTGTGCAAGAGGCTCCTCATCCGAAGAAGTGCTCGTATTTTCTGCCATCTCCATATCATTTGGATCCTCATTTTCCACACCTAAATCCAACTCATTCTCACTATCCGAAGAAACATCGTCGATGTCCGACTGATCTAGGTCTAGGTTATCAGCCAGATCTTGGAGTTCCAAGGCGGTTAACCCCAATTTCTGTATTTATTTAATACCCCCACTTTCAACACGTGTGCTGAAAAACATTTCAACACACGTGTCGAAAATAAAAAAAATGAAATTGGCACCATCTGTTCAAACGTCATGTTGACAAGTACTTTTCAACACATGTGTTGCAAAGTACTTTTCAACACGCGTGTGATATAAGGCACTGTCTAGCCAAGTTAACCGTGCTTTTTCTCTCACTTTCATAGGTGGGCGTAGGAAAAAATATTTCCACGGGCATTTATTACAGGTACTTGTTTTTTAGTGTATAGCATTTATTAGGCTGCTGTAAACATTTTTCTCAGTGTGTTATACCGGCCAACGGTCTATTAGTTAGACTCAAGGTCACAAAATATTAACCCGTAACATCAAAGGTGCCGACGTATTTTGTCGCTTCTCTATGATTCGCTCTTCTCGGCACGAGCCCCGCCGTAGCATTTAGCTCAGTGTTGCCAACCGACAGAGAATAAAAGCCGTGGCGGAGGAAGAGATTTTTTTATTCACGGTTTAAATTTAATCACGTATTTTTGTTCGACTCAGCGGCAGTTAAAATACCTCTGTCATTTTTAGCATATTCATAAAACTGTTGACAGCTTTCCTTTTATCGGATTGTACGTACCTAGGGTTAGTGTGCATGTACCTATTATTAATTTACATTGTCGAATACAGTGACGTAAGGACATTTTCGGTTGAAGTAAGGATGGAAGGACATCAGGGTCAAAGCAAGAACTGTCCTTAGCAAAGAATGACGGGTGACAAATCTACCATGCAATAAAACATAGTTTCGTATTGTTACTCACGCTACTCTCACTCTGTTACGCATAAACATCTAGTCTAGTGACTAACGTCTATAACGAAAGCATATAAAGTCAAACGGAAAACTTGAACTACATAACAGTTCAAGGTGAATAACCGAAGTTTCATTCATACATTGTCAACTGTCCACACGGAAAAATGAGCGATTCAAAATCTACTTGGCGGGCGGATTGTCTGGCAAAGTAAAATGCTACTCATTTTTTTACCTTCATATTTAGCCTTTTTCGTGCATAAATGTATGCGTTTGGAGTTTTTAAACGAAAAAGTCGTGTTTCTATATGCGCGGCAGTACAGTAAACCCGTGGCCGTACCTTCGGTTTGAAAAACCGTGAAAACACGGCAATTGCCGTGTCTTGGCAACACTGGTTTACCGAGACGCGACGCGTTACCTGCAGTGTTGCCAGAAGACGTTAAACAAAACATAAGAATTGACCGCCGAAATTCGTGATAAATCGCGAGCCTGTAATGATTGCATGGGAAGTAAAAATAATAGGATTAAATAATCTTATTCTACTATCATTTATTTTATTAAAACTCAAAAACAGTTTACGATATCCAATTTTATTAAACAAATTTACAAACTTAAACAAATATCTATCACTGTGTGCTATAAAAAACGAAATATTTTTTTATAAATAAAAGTGCAAAACTAACACAAAACAAACAAAACGGAAGAAGTTATTCATCTGTATCACTGGAGTTCCTATCTTATTTTTATCTGAATAAAATACGTGACCACAACCTAACTTTTTAATCGTATTATTTGTGATACAAAAATCGTAGCAATTTTTGTCTCTTGACAAACTTTTGGTATATAAAATGCCTTCTATTGTTTTCACTTTAGGTTTGTTGCGTAGTTGAGTTTTTATTAAAAAAATTTGAAAAAATGTTCTCTCTACTGCTGCTTTCGAGTGTGGTAAGCACAAAATCTGCAAAACAAATCTAAAGACCCTCAAATTTTAGAGAGTCATCTGCTATTTTTACTAATGAATTTTTTTCCAAAACAACAAGGTATCGTTATCAAAATTGGTTAGTGGGATCTTGACATTCGTCATTCGTTATTCAGATTTTGGATTTCATTTGGTTTTTATTGGAACTATTTGAACTACGTATATTGAGAAAGTGCAATGTGAAAATAAAAACAGAGTTTCACACCTCAATTGCAATCAAATTGCACATTACAAAGATCAATGTCGTGAGATTCGCTGATTGATATTTCTATAAAGGTAAAAATTGTGAGATTTGGTACTTGATTCATGGGATCGGGAGAAATAACCGAAATCTGGCAACACTGGCCCACGCAAGCAACTCGTACGAAGCTAACCGAAGCAGACCGAGAACGGACTTCGGCTGCTGCTCCGCTCCTGAACTAGATTTGTTCGGTTGCATAGATAAAGCTGTGTTGATTTGAATTTACCGGCGGACGAACCCGTCTCGTGGTTAAGAATACTATCTTTTTCTAATTACGTTATCTAAACAAGGAGAGCGCGCTGACCGACTGGAATCGGTTTGTCGTTGATGAATTCGGGAAAAAGACTATTCGTATACTGCGCATGCGTTCCTGTGGCAGAGATTTCGCCCATAGAGGAGTTAAATAGTTCTGCGCAACCTATGTATTTTATGAATGGAACTTTAAATATCAGCAGTCCAAGTATGTATGTCGCTGTTTGGTACAGAATAAAACCAGCACATATTCACCTACTTGTACGTTACGCGGTAAAGGACTCTGCAAACATTCGTCAGACAATAAGTTCTCATCGTTTTCCATTGTCACAGATTGAATTATTTTTGTTATTTATAAGTCAGATAAAGCCAAATGAACCTATGACATATTGTTTTTGAGTTTTTTATGAATCATCTAGCTTAGAATTACGCATTCGACAAAGACGCTTTCTGTAGTCATAGTAACATTCATTTGAAAGGAAGCTAAAGTTAGTGAATATTAGTACCATGACTCTACGTTACTCCAAACCTAAATCTCGCAGTGGATCTGGTAGACCAGTTGTCGCCCATTGAAGATCGAAGCTCTGGAAGTGGTCCTCTATAACGATTTCTCTGGTCGCGCCGTCTTCTTATCGACACTTACGGCAACAAGTTTGCTTAATAATTAATGTCAATCTGCCATTAAATAAAACCCATCCCTTTGTAACACAAATAGATATATATATATTATCTGAATAAATGAAAATTAACTGTACAAAGAAATATATAATAATTGATAAAAAGCTTAAAATAATAATAATAAAAAATATTAGACAACAAAGAACCATTTAACGAATGTTAAATAGTGAACTGAACAATGCTGGACAAGCGTTTGCCATAAGATTCGAATGACAATAGATATAAAAGTAAAAATCATTGTTCTGTGATCTATTAGTTCCCCAATTACTCATAAAAATAACGTTACAAATTTACCCTTACACCCTTTAAGTTATACAGGACCCCTTTTTTACATATTCGCTAAGTTCTTCTCCCGCGCGAAATACGCGAACGCGACTTTAAAAGAAGTTTCCGACTCCCTATTTCTTATACCCACTACATCGCTTAGAACGACCCGGTAAGAACTGTCTTCTCTGTATTTCCCTCGGTACCTAGCCCTTGCTAAATATTTTCCGTTACGCCCCTTTATAGGTTTATCTCCAGTCGGTACCATAGGCGTAGTATCCCGAATTTTATACGAAATAATATTGAATTAAATGTTTCTTTGTTTAATGGATGGTTTATCCATTGTATACAGGTTAAAACACTATACTAATCTATACTAAGGCTCTTGAATACGTGATGGAAAAAACCTCCTTTATTATCATTTCTTAAAGGTAAAAAAATCACATCCAAAAAGCCTGTACAGAAGGAGCTCGAAATTGATAAATCTAACAGTTATCTGTCATTGTCATTCCATCCTTTCTATAAGAAGAATATTCGTTATTTCGAGATAATTAACAAATCGACAAAACGTTTCTAGATACGCCCCTGTACTCCAATGGTATATTCTTTTACATAAACGAGAAACGGGATTTTATTTCCGTTTCGATATAGCCGTAAACTGACCCCTGTTTACAATGGGAAAATATAAATATTGGTTCTAATTTTCAATACTGGGTATTAAGCCCCTTTTTAATTTTATGGCATCTTTAAAGACCACCCACATTTACAAGTTCTCAAAAGTTATCCAATATTTTAATATAAATGAATTCGTTTTGTCACACCATCTCATTTTCGAACAAGTCCTCATCATCATCTGTGTCTTGACATAATACTTCATTATCATCATCGTCTTCGGAATCACTTTGTAAAACTTGACGCTTCACTTTTTTCTTTGGCTTCTTTTCTTTTTTAGCTGTTTGTCTAACCAGCGCTATTTCATTTTTCTCTGGGGTATCTGTGGCAATCATGCTTCTTCCCAACTTTTAGAGGAGGGCTAAACTGGTCAGGTGTTTTAAAACTGTTATTAAGGCCAGATGGTCCAGCAACAGCTTTAGGTAATATGCTGTTAAAATCACCGGTGCGACTTGGTCCTTTAAATGCCAGGTTATTGCTTAATTCAGATATATGCCATGTTGTCACACGATCTCTATGTATGAGTGACTGGTCACACATTAACTACGGGAACCAACATTTGATCCAAATTTATCGACTGATTTGGGATTAAGCATGCGAGATTTGGGTGATCTGTCAAGGTGCTGGGTAAAAAATCATCACTGGTGAAAATATCTTTGTCAAATGGGAATATGTCGGTTTTTTGAAAGGCTTTAGTTACATTCGCAATTGTCATTGACTTTGTAAAGGCTATTCCAATTAGTTCTCCGATATAGTAGATTGTCACTGGGTAGCCTGGATGACGCATTAACCAAGAATCCATGGCATTATTACAGTAAGTCTTGAAGGGGCCAAAAATACCAACATCTAGGGGCTGCATTCTTGCAGACGTATGAGGGTGAAGGGTGAGTACTGTTACTTCGAATTTTTTTGTCAAGTCAAGGTCCTCAATACTCAGGTGTGACTCGTGATTGTCCATTATTAAAATGCTTGGATATTCCGGGGTGCTCTGACTGTTTTTAATAAAATGCTCTATCAAACTGACAAATAGCTCGCTGTTCATCCAGCCCGATGGTGTTGCCAATACTAAAGTGCCAGGTGCCGTTCCAACTGCCATCCTGAGGCTTACTTTTTTTCGGAGATAAATAATGACAGGTGACAATGGCGTTACCACCGGCGCTAATTATGCAGCATGTGGTGCACAATGTGTCCTTTTCACCACTCGTTTTTGAGACCTTTTGGTGCAATGATTATCTGTGGTTTTTGTACTGTAGTGGTACCAGTCTCATCAAGATTAAAAATTCTTGTGCCATCGGCAAAAGCAGTGGTCCTCTGGATTGTTATTTCCAGATTTGTAAAAAATGATTTAACTGTCTCTTCTTTAAAAACCGTTGCTCTAGCGAGACTGCAAACCTCCGGTCTTCTAAGGCTTAAATCCGCATGACGTTCACGAAAACCTCTCAACCAGTTAACGCCTGCCAATTGGTGGATTTACCACGTTGCGTTGGTGGCATTTTAATATTATTAATTTTGGCCCTTTGATATGCCACTTGACGAAAATCTTTTGCGGAAAGGCCATAAAAAAGCAAAGCACATTTTATGTAGTATCCTTTAAGTGTTTTTTCTTGACGATCAGAAAACACCTTGTTTACCGTATAATTCGGAACTAATGGTAACTCCAGATTGGGTTCAGCGTTTCTTTGCGTTTCCAAATATCTCTTGCTCTGCAGCTTTTCGGATGCTTAGACCTTCTTGAGTTAATTGTAGAGGTGCAGCCATCTGAGCCTGGGTATGCTTGCCAATTTTTCTTTCATGGCCCTTCTTGTGAGGCATTCTGTAGAAAAAAACAATGCATTAAAAACTGAAAATTTAAAAATGGACACGTACATGGTCAACAGTGGGTCATGACCCAGTGTGTACCCTGTCGCACTGATCCACTGTGTACCAAAATGTCGGTGTAATTTTAAAACATTTTAATGACAAAATTAATTACAAAAATATTATATTTAATATGTCAAGGCGTAGGTTTATAACCAATTGAAGCAGCTAAATCATCCTAAATGTTATTAAAATAGTTGTGATAAAATTATAAAAAAAGTTGTACTTAAATTAAATTCAAAATATTAGCCGCCAAAACACAAAATTATCAAATTACGTCTAATAATATTTAGTATTTCTATAAACGTAAGCAATAATAATAAAATGTTGATATGTTTACTAGTTAGTTATTTAAGAAATATTTAATTTTAAAACAAACTTCTGAAATTGAAAAGAAAATTGTCGCTGGCTATCATCTTAAAAATACAACAAATTAATGCCCTTATTTACCAGTGGTCTTCGTTAATTGCGTAAAACTTGATTTATTCTTTTTTCGCATGATAAAACATATTTTAAAACTTGTAACTAGTACTAAAATGAAATTAGTACTAAATTAAAAATCAAAATCTAATCAAATTTATCTGTTATTTTTCTTTCATATCGCCTATGTGCATATGTTTAATAGTAAATAAATTACACATGAGAAATAGATTTTTTTTACGGCACAAAAATTGAAAGTATAAACAAGCAATATAATTTGGATTTTGTCTTCCAACGTAAAAAAACATAGAAAATGTATCAAGAGAAGACTGACGAATTGTACTGTGGACATTAAAAAAATTGCAACTTCTGCGTAAAAATATTGACTTGGAACTAAAATAGTATGCAATGTTAGATAAATAAAAAAAATCAATTTTACACTAAATTTTGAACCAAAGAAAAATCAGTGCAAATTAAAACGAGAAATATCTCAGGTGTTAGGTACTTGAACTCATAATACTTTGATACTCATACCAGTCGTCAGGGCAACTGCTTACAGACTGATTTGGTCGAAGCGGACGGGAGACGGGACTCACTACCGAGCTAGCAGACTGCCGTCTTTTTGACGTTGAAAATAGGTCATTTGTGACCTAAGACGTCATTCGACCAAAAAATAACGCCCCTGGTACGTCCTTGCAGGGACGTCGTAATAACGTACTGTGTATGACGTCTTATATACGTCATTTTATGGTCACAAGTCATAATATGGCAAAACTCTAAACAGTTATCTTACTTCAGCCTTCAAGGCAAATAAGCCTTAATTAGTTCAAAAATAGCCGAGACATGTTGTGCTAAACATGTCAGATATATTTTAACCCTTCACCGCTACTTGCCTACCTTAGGATTAAAGCACAGATCGAATATACGCATGACTGTGGTCAATACGGTCCGCCAAAAATAGCAGAACTCCGCTATCTGTAGTTTTAGAGCATGAGGATGTGAATTTAAAACGAAAGACTTCCTGCGTTCCTTCCGATACGGCTTCGGTATTGGCGGAGTTCGACGCAAGCTACGACGTACTTTGGACGTTTTGTCCGATTTTGTCTTTATCTCTCTCGTACTAGTATTGTAAATACATAAGTCTAACATAGCCAAGCCAAGTCACCCTACTTCTTGACGGTCAAAATTCGCGCCAATTATAGCGTCTAGCCGGTACCGAGAATCTTTATTCCGAATTTTGCCGAACGATTGTTGATTTGATGAGTCGTTAGTGACTATTCATAAATTACGAAACAAATAATCAGTCGCACTACCAAAACAATGCAATATAAAAAAAGACTAAGTAAAAGTGGGTAAAACCTGAACAAACCCCAGTAAACCTGAGCAAACAGTATACAGGTAATGCTAACGCATTTGAATGATTCAGCTTTTTACCTTCGGGATAGATATTCTCGGTACCGGCTAGACGCTAAAACGGGACCCTGCTCTTACGTGTCGAGGCCATGCATATCCACATGCAATAGTTGGTCTAGCATGTGAGTGATTCAGTGTGTACCACTGACCCACTGTTGACCAACCTACATACGTCACTTCAAAATTAGTCCAGCTAGTTGCAGAACACCTTAAAACGTAGAGATGAAACCGGATATCGAAAATCTGCGCGAATAAATAACTTCCCTTACATAGTAAAGCGTGGATGCAGGCTGGGTTGGGTTGACATTCGGAAATTAAAAAAAATTAAAACACCATGTCAATGCCTATGAAAAGTTGCAATTTAAATGTGTACTTCGTTTTATCTTAGCTTTCAAAATAAGCAAAGAAACTAAGAAAAACAAAAACTCAAAAATTTTCATTTGCCAACTCCGTATATCAGAAATATAGCGTTTTTCGAAATTTGTTTATAGGAAGTTTTTTCCTATTTTTTATACCCTTGATTTTGATTCCTGACTAGACAAATTGCTAGAGCGTTTAATTGTTTTATTACAAAAATATGGCTTCTGACGTCCGCCATTTTTCTTTTATTTAAATTTAAAGTATCCCTTTACACTCGCGCATTTAAAACAAATCGATTGACACTTCATTTTTTAAAATCGGTCCGGTGATTTAGGCATTGCGAGGAAACCTACTAATACATACATTCACATATAGAGTCCTAAAATCATAATCCTTCTCTTGTAGCTTCTCCGTAATCAGGTAAAAAGCACACCCCTTAGCGAAAATGCTGGTCACTGCCTCACGCACTTCTATCTTTCCATATGTAAGGCACATTTTCTCCCCTTAGTAAATTTTAAATGTCTGTACTTTCATTTAAATTGGGATTTTTGAAAATAGTGGTACTTAAATTACCTTGCTTCTTTTTTTTAGTGGAAAAAAATTTATTTTGTTGAACAATATTTTTACACGTTGAGATGTCTGTAAGATCTTTAAAATCTCGTTCTTCTTAAGACATAGATGAAATTTGAATTAAATTTTTAGCAACATGTATGTTTGAGAGTAAGTGTTGAAAGTTACCATCACTTAAATTGTTCATATCATTACTATTCACAAGCATTGTTAAAAATCTGCTATTTCTTTTTAATACTCTTTCCTTCTTGTTGGACTTAAGTTGGCATTAGTTTTATTTAAAAAACTTTTGCATTCATTTACAACATTATTAATTGTTAATTAATTAATTAATTATATTATATTAATTAATATAATAAAATATTGGCAGTACTCAATACTCAATACTCAATACTCAATACTCAATACTCAATACTCAATACTCAATACTCAATACTCAAATTTATTCATGTTAATGTGCAAATGCACTTACATACGTCATATAATGGAACAATAGATTTAAAACTTGGTCCACAAAAACATTTTAAAATATTTAAAAGATTTCAAAATATTTAAAAAGACAGAAACACTTTACAATTTAAAATTCAGCAAACTAATTAGAAATTGCTCCTAAAATAATATACTTAATTAATATACTTAATTAAACGGATACTTAATCAACTCGAATTAAACTATAACATCTGCACTTAAAAATTCTTCATAAGCATGGAAACACCTTCTTATTAAAAACCTTTTAATTTTATTTTTGAACCGTAAAAACGGTAGGTCAGTAACTGCCAGTGGCAGCTTGTTAAAAAATTTAACGGCCAAATACCCAGGGCCATTCTGACACCTTGTCAATCGATGGTATATGGGGACTAGATTGTGTCTCTGTCTTGTTTCATATCTGTGAACGTCTCCGTGAACCCTGTACAAATCCCTGTATCGCCAGACATACAGCAGATTCTCCAAGATAAAAACTGAGGGCAAGGTCAATATGTTAAGGTCTCCAAAAGCCTGTCTGCAATCATCTCTATATCTAAGTCCAGCAAGAATTCTCAGTGCTCGTCTTTGCAGTGCAAAAATCCTCTTAGCCTGGGGAGCATGGCCCCACGCTAGAATCGCGTATGACAAGACTGGATGAAAGATACCAAAATATGCTGTCCTCAGAGTAGCAGAGGAGACGGTGTTTGCAAGGCCACGCAGGGCATAGAGGGAACTTCTAAGCCTACCCGCCATCTCATTAATATGTGCATGCCATAGCAGTGTAGGGTCTATATGGACACCCAAAAATTTGACACTATTTATGTTGTTGTTGGCTGCTCCCACATCCCTCAATGAGAAAACCACACTACTTGTCTTATCATCGTTCAAAATCAACTTGTTGGCACAGAACCAGTCCTCCAATCTTTCTCTCGCTCTCATACATCCCTCCACAGCACCCTCCAGGGTACCAGCTGTGAAAGTCAAGGTGGTATCATCGGCAAAAAGCGTAAACTTGGCATCCTCATCGACAGATGGTAAGTCGTTTATGTAGATTAAGAATAAAATGGGTCCTAGGACTGAGCCTTGAGGTACCCCGATGTTAGTAACACTCCGTGCCGATGAATAATAGCAGGAAGAAATGGAAGTAAAAATGATGGACGACGAAGACATATAAATTTTAGTTGTGTAGATTTCCGATAGCGACGCATATTTATACATGGTGTATATTAAAAATTTTATTCGTTGGTGCATTTTGCTACTAGCAACTTGGCAACGCTTGCTCAGGGGTGTGCTTTTCAAAAATAAAAATGAAGTCGCGTACGCGACAAATGATGAATAGAGAACGAAAATCCAGTTCATTTACATTGGCGTAGTTTTTTATATTTCTTATTTACTATTTTTTAGGATTTCAAAAAATAGTTTTTGGACTCAGTAAACTGTAGTAGAATTACTTAATTGTGTTATATAAATTATGAGCAGATGCCGCCCGCGGCTTCTCCCACGTATTTTTAGGTAGGGTAAAAAGCTATTGACAATTTTTGATTAATCCCCTTATTCTGGGTTGTAACCCCCATACCAAATTGCAACCCTCTAAACGTCTGGAAGTGGCAGAACATTTTCAAACATATACCTACCTACCATATATACATTCACAGTGCACACCTACATTCACACAGTTTTATATATACAGGGTGTTATGAAATTCACTGCATATATTGAAACCAGTAAATCCTGGTATGAATTCAGATTGAAAAAAAATATAAAAAAAAGGTAGATATCGATAAAAAAGGTAGATATCGTCCCTCAAAAAAAGGTTTGTTTTGACGTCAGCACTTGCGGTGGCGTTTCCGTCTCTCTACGTTCCTATGTAACAAGTTTAAAAAAATAATATTTTTGTTGAAATTGAGATTCACTAACTTTTCAAAATTCTCAACTTCCAAAAGTTATAATAATATTTCACAAATAAAATAATCCACAGATCAGCCGAAAGTAAAATAATAACGCTCAACTAGAAATCCAGAAATGTTGTGTTTTATACTAAGTTAAATCCTATATTGCATAAGAACTAATGTTTTTGTTACATTTAAAGTAAAATCCTTTAATGCAAAAAAGAGCACTCCACTAATATTTCATTAAAATAACAAAACTTAAACACAAAGATTCCATTCCATTTGTTAGGTTATACATTAAATTTATATAACTCTAACCAAACGGTAGATATTAAGGGGATTCATCACCAACAATTTTTGTATTTCCAATTTTTTGTCGTTAATATGCATTATATCAAAAAATGTTTAGATATAAATGTCACAGAGAATTACTTTATCTATTACGCTATAGAGCCAAAAACTCAAATATTAATTTTATAAAGTTTTATTTTTTGAAATAAAAGATACTTTAAAATATAGACGTAATACAGCCCTCGTGGGTATTAATTTAGACATGCTGGTAAAAAAAAGTAAAAGTAAAAATTGAATAGTTTGTCCATAATCCTGGAAAAACGATTTTGCAAAAAAAGCCCTGGTGCAATACGCCCTCTTTCGGCGCCAGACCATCTATTTGTACTTTTGCCTAACGCTGGCAACGACGCAACGTGCGGCCGGCCTTGGGTAAGACAGAAAATGGTTAGTTCTAGGAGTCATAAATAGCGCCGTCCAAAATGTTCCCCCCGACATAGGCGTGCGCGTCATACTAAGTAAAATATAACAGAAAAAGAAAATAAAGGAAGTAAATCAGTGATAATTGTGAAAAATGTGTGAAGCACTTACCCTCTTCAGTAGCGTTATCACTAGAGACTGGACTCAAATATTTTCTGTGGACAGGGTGTCCGGATTTCGTTGTAATTGCAGGGTATCTCGGTTGTTCTTAAAGATAGAGGGTTGCGGTTTTCGCGAAGTGTTGCTAAACGAAAGATGGTATAAAAATATTTTTCATGGCCCCCTTCGGTTTTGACATACAGGACGAAATTGATTTTTTCCCATTTTCGGACCCCCTCGCATTTCAGTTATCTTGTAACTTACTAAAAAAGTAAACATGAATCCTATTAGAGTTTTCTACGTGTGGCGTGGTTAGATTTTCATCAGATGTGATATTTTTCGAGATATTAACCAACTATATGTTTTTTTAAATGGAACACCCTGTATATTTCTTAACCATTAAGTGATCCCTTTCGAGAGCTTTTCAAAAATATATAATACTTTAAAGTTCTTTTTTACTTTTAGCACTTAAATCGAACTATTTAATTTTAAACTTTAATTTTGCGTAGTTGGCCGTGTTTAATATGTGGTTTAACGTCAATTATTCAGGTATTTAGGTTTAAAAAAGAAACAGGCTAAACCCTGTATTTTCATTAATTTATTAAAATTGGTATTATTTTTTAAACTACAACACTACTTGCTATTTTAGATATACAGAAAATCCTAACCAGAACTAAAACTGCTTTATTTTTAATCACTTGAAGATTAAATTAGTTGTCTTGGCTTATTAATAGCAAATAAAAGTCAAATTTAAAAGCAAAACATACAAAACTTTAGGTAACGAAAAGTGTTAAAATGGACTAACTCTTTTCTTACCTGAAGTTTTGTATGTTTTGTTTTTAAATTTGACTTTTATTTGGTATTAATACTATAATTCAAGACAACTAATTTAATCTTCAAGCGATTAAAAACTAAGCAGTTTTAGTTCTAGATAACAAGTAGTGTTGTAGTTTAAAAAATAATACCAATTTTAATAAATTAATGAAAATACAGGATTTAACAAGTTTCTTTTTTAAATCTAAATACTTGAATTGACGTTAAACCACATGTTAAACACGACCAACTACGCAAAATTAAAGTTTAAAATTAAATAGTTCGTTTAAGGCCTAAAAATAAAAAATAACTATAAAGTGTTATATATTTTTGAAAAGCTCTCGAAAGAGGAAACTTAATGGTTAAGGAATATACAGGGTGTTCCATTTAAAAAACATGTTTAGTTAATATCTCGAAAAATATCACATCTGCTGAAAATCTAACCATGCCACTCGATTCTACGTAGAAAATTCTAGCAGGATCCATTTTTACTTTTTTTATAAGTTACAAGATAACAGAAATGCGAGGGGGGTCCGAAAATGAAAAAAAAATCTATTTCGTCCTGTATCTCAAAAACGGAGGGGACCATGAATATTTTTATGCCATCTTTCGTTTCATCAAAAAGTAGCAACACTTCGCGAAAATCGCAACTCTCTATCACTAATAACAACCGAGATACCCTGCAATTACAACGAAATCCGGACACCCTGTACACAGAAAATATTTGAGGTTGAATTAGTAAAAACTGCAAAACACGTGTTTAAACATTTGTTTTTTAGAGTACTTCAATGAAGTTTCGACTTAATAGGACAATCTAATATTCTTTTTCCATACAAGGTTTAAACCCCTATTTTACCTCCTTAGGGGTTCAATTTTGAAAAACCCTACCTTGGTGGATGCCTCCATTATATAAGAAACCTCTGTGCAAAATTTCAAGTTCATAAACATAATTTAGTTAGTAACCTACACTTTGATTACCTTAAAGGAAAAGTGTGGGTAGCTGGTAATTTCCTCATTTAAAAAGCCAATATAGCAGCAAAAAGCTTAAAAAAAAGATGTATTAAATTAGGTTGTTTCATTAGTAGCCCTTACTTTTTTCAAAAATACCATGACTAATTTACCAACAACATCGACTACGACCGACCAGAACGGCAAACAAGTCAATGAAAAATTAAACATAAGTGAATACCGCAAGAGCAAAAAAAAAGCCAAAATGCAAGAAGCGATAATATAAGAGTTGGTAACTATACGTGACAATTATACATTATATTTAACACCATCGGAAATTTTCAAAATCCTGCCTTACGGCTAGGGGAATATTTTGATATTGTGGACTATTTAAATTTACATTTACAGACATTAACAGATACCCCAGGCATATCGTTGAGACAAAAAGGCGTTTCCGAAAACCCGAATTTCGTGTTATGGCCACCTCCCAAGGTCATATTTATAAAAATACAAACTGGCGTATCTCTCTCTCTCTCTCTTATGGTTATCGTGATATTATAAATTATATAGGCGTAAGTCAGCCATGTATGAAAATTTTCAAAAAAGTTAATAGACAAAAAGTATCTCCCTTTTAAAATTCGGAAACTCCGTAAATACATCTTTCTTTGCAAGAAGCATAAACTACTTAGTCTACTAAACAACTTACATAAGTGTACTGTAAATTATAACAGAAGAAGAAAGTTCAGTAACAAATGCAATACTGGCTTAATGTTCAATCGCTTCTCCTGAAAAATATGTTAAATGGAGTTACGCTCCTTTGTCTTTCCAGCGACGATATGTACTACACAAAAGTCAAACGAAGTTTTACGGAAAAATCCGAATTATACACAGTTACGTGCCGTTGTGAGTGTTTGCGTGAAGGACGAGCAAGTGCTTATGAGCAACAATACGCATATGCCAATATAACATCCTTAGATGCAGAACGTTCTTTTTCAAAATCCACCTCATTGTTTACTGCAAAAACGCGAAGGTTATCTGCCGATACCATGGAATGTTTATTGATGATGCAGTTGTACGCGGAAACAACGCATCAGCCAGTTATCACTAATAATCAAACTACACCACACCTGTACCTATTTTTGTATTTAGTTTTTCCCATGTGCTGCAGCCCTTCATTACGACTTTTTATTTGGCACATAATTTTTTACATCTAAGTAGGTACATGTGTTTTTTTTTGGGAAATAGGTATATCTAATCTTTAAAACCGTGGTATCACGTCCGTGACTTTAATGTTCGTATTGCAATGGGTGTGAAAATTGTTGCATTTAGAACAAAATGGCTGCTGGCGGCGGCCGTATTTGCTATTGTTTACGGAGTACAGATCTTTCACCAAGACCTTTAATGTGGCATCCCCAGTGAAATGTTTGGAAAGTTGGTTTTAGATACAACTTAACGACATCGCCGCCATATTTGATTTTTTTTTCTGGAAAACGTATAGATATATCTTTAAAATTTACAATGCCTTCATCACCACCTTTCCTTTGGAAGGTATCCATATTGCAATGCGAGGAAAAACTTTTCTTTTTCTGTACAACACAATGGCTGCTGTCGGCCGCCATATCTGTTTTTCTTACACCACCTATCTTATGTCACTCTTCGTATGAAGATAATTTACCGACGAGCCATTTTGTGGAATTGGTCCCTCCATTCCACGTAATATATACACATTATTGTACATACACCCCTATATACATAAATCGCGCGTATATTTGCATTACATAAATTTTGCATTTACATTACATGTGCGAAAAACATACGTCTACCTTTACTTGCGCGCAGGTAGGTAAAATACAATAAAGATTAGGTATGTATTTTCTTTGTACTTCATTTTATCCATGCGATGCGACAGACGTCGGTAACGTCACTGGATAGGCTTAAAGAACCAAGCTAAATAATAAAATAAATAATATGTGAATATCTCCGGTCGATCAGCTGTGTGGGTCACCCCGTCATGATAGTTGCGGTGATGCCGGTGCAAAAATATAATTTACCGGGGGGCGGTCTTAGACAGAGACAGACAGTGTTGCTGTCCTATGTTAGATCGGTATGCCGCCGGAATTTCTTTTCGCTGATGATTCGCCTTAAAAGTAAAAAATTGCCCACTAACTAATTAAAACACAATACTTAAAAGAATCCGGGGTATTTTTACTATCAGCATTACTAAAAAAACACAGAAAAATAATGGGTTTCTTAGAAAAGGAGTCCACCTGCAATCAGCTGATTTTTAACCTCACTACTTCTTGATAGTGCTGGGCGATGTTCATCGACGTTTTTTAAACATCGATGTCTTGTTATTGATTTTCGATGTTTTGCCATCGATGTTAGGGGTCACAAACATCAATGTCAATATCGATGTTTGACCATCGACCTTCCGTTCCGAATCCATTGACAAATGATTCTGGGAGCTAAATTAATAAACGCTATTTTTTTAGTTTTAAGGTCTTTAATTTTTTCTTCTTCTTCTTCAAGTGCCATCTCCGCGACGAAGGTTGGCAATCATGATGGCTATCCTGACTTTGGAGGCCGCTGCTCTAAAGAGTTGGGTTGAACTACATCCAAACCACTCTTTCAAGTTACGCAGCCACGATATTCTTCTCCTTCCCACACTTCTCCTTCCACAGATCCTTCCCCGAACAATGAGCTGCAGCATGGCGTACCTCTCTCCTCGTGTAATATGTCCAAGATATTGTAATTTACGGCTCTTAACAGTCAGGATTATTTCCTTTTCCATTCTCCTCATGACCTCAGCGTTCGTTACATGATGAGTCCATGATATTTCCAGAACTCTTCGGTAGACCCACAGTTCGATTCAAGTTTTTTGGTTGTCGCTGCATTTAATGTCCAGGCTTCCACGCCATAAAGAAGTGTAGAGAATATGTAACATCTCACTAGCCGGACTCTTAAGTCCAAAGTTAAGTCTCTGGCGCAGAGCACCTTTCTCATTTTGATGAAGTTCGACCGGGCTATCTCTATGCGTCTCTTAATTTCCTTGGTCCTTGGTGTAAACATTTGTGGAAATTATTAAGGTACCAAGGTATGTATAGTTCTCAACTTGTTCCATGTTCTTGCCTTTGACCACCAAATGTTCATTATCACGTTGGCTTTTTGAGATCCTCATAAATTTCGCCTTTTTAAAATTCAAAGTTAAGCCATACTCCTCACTGTGTTCAACCAGCTTGTTCATCACCCTCTGCTGGTCCTCGATATTTTCTGCCAAAATGACGGCATCGTCTGCATACCTAATATTATTAATCGGTGTTCCGTTGACTTTTATTCCAGATGTTTCATGTTCGAGTACTTTTTTGAGGATTTCCTCGGAATATGCATTGAAAAATATTGGAGATAGGACACACCCTTGCCTTACTCCTCTCCGTATTTCAATTTCTTCTGATAGTTGGTTGTCAATACGTACTTTTACTTTTTGGTTATAGTATAAGTTTTCAATAATTCGAAGGTCATTTTCGTCAAAATTTTTCGTTCTAAGGACATTTATTAGTTGGACGTGTCGAACTTTATCGAATGCCTTGTTATAGTCAACGAAACAAGCGTATACATCCTGGTTGACTTCCCAACATCGCTGGACCAACACACCGAATGCGAAGAGAGCGTCACGAGTTCCCAGACCTTTACGAAATCCGGGTTGTGTTTCACTGATACTCGTGTCAAGTTTTTGATAAATTCTTCCATGAATTACTTTTAAGAACAGTTTTAGTGTGTGGGACACTACATTCTCTGGCCCTTTCTTTTTTGGGCAGGCAGAAAAACACTGACACTAACCATTCCCTAGGGATCTCTCCCGATCGATAAATTTGATTAAATAGCTTAACCAAGGTGCACATGTATTTCTCATCTATAATTTTGAGGATGTCGCTGGCCAGCTCATCGGGCCCCGGGACATTTTCCGTTCTTCATGTTTTTCAGGGCGTACAGTATTTCTTCCTTGGTGATGTCAGGGCCTGGTTCCGCTTGTATTGTAGCTATCTGTTCTGGGTCCATTCGCTCATCCGCAAATAGTGCCTCGATGTATTCTTTTCAGCGCTGTAATTTTTGGTCTGTGCTCAGTAGGATATCTCCATTTGTGTCCAGGAGGCTTGGTTTTCTTCTGGAAGCCTGCAAGTTCTATGACTTTTTTGTATAGATTAAATGCGTCACGTCTGTTCTGAAGTTCCTCAATTTCCTCGCACTTCTCTTCAAAAACCTTTCCTTAGCCGCTCTTATCCTCCTTCTGATTTCATTGAGTATTCATTTGTGTCCTGATTTTTATACATTCTACGCTGTTCCATCATATTCAGAATTTCTCCAGTGATCCATTCTTTTTTCTTCACTTCCTGTCCTGTCACTATTTCTCTGCATGGGTCAAGTAAGCAATGTTTTAGTGACTGCCACTCCATATTTATGTTTTTTGTTGCCATGTTCATTCTTTGAAAAAGAATTTTTTCGTGTATTTTCTGTTGAACGTTCCTCTTCATTTCGGGCATCCGCAGTTTCTTCGTTTCGATTTTAGGGCTAGTCCTGGGCTTTTAATGTTCTTAAGTACAAGCCGGACGTTAGCAATTAGGGGGTTATGATCTGAAGAGCTTTCGGCTCCTGAATAAGCTTTCACAGATTTGACAGAGTTTCTGTATCTTTCATTGATCAGAATATAGTCTCTCTGATTCCGGGCTATATTATCTGTTTTATCTGTGGGAGAGCGCCATGTGTATAATCTTCTCTCGGATAATTTGAAGAAGGTATTTGTAAGAACCAAGTTCTATTCTTGACAAAACTGTAGCAAACGGTCACCCCTTTCATTGCGTTCCCCCAGTCCATGGTTTCCAACCAATTTTCCAACACCCCTTGCCGATCGTTGCGTTGAAATCGCCCATTACAATTGTGATGTCTCTCTGTTTTGTTATTTGTAAAGCCTCATTAATTTGTTGGTGGAAAATTTTTATTTCGTCTTCACTTCCGTCTGTAGTCGGAGCATATGTCTGGATTATATTCAATTTTGCGTGGGACGTATTGAGCTGTATTATCATGACTCTTTCCGAAATTGGGACAAACTCTTCCATTGCTCTACTGGATTCCTTGTCAATCATTATCACCACGCCATGCCTGTGTTGAGTGTCATTGCTTCCGGAGTAATAGACTACAAAGTCATCCGTCGAGAGAAGTCCAGAGTTGGGCCACCTTACTTCGCTCAGTCCCAAGATGTTAATCTTTAGCCTCTTAGCATCTTGTATAATATTATTCATTTTACCCGGCTGATACATACTCCTGACGTTCCACGTACTAATTCTCCTGTTAGATAACTCAATTCTATGTTTGTTACTTTCTTGGCAGGGATTTCGCATGCTGACGACCTGGGAGGCCCCGTCGTTTCTTCCCCTGCCGAATCTTGATATCCGAGCTCCATGATCAGTAAGATTTCCACTGTGGCATTCAGCAACCATGGTGATTATACTAGGGATGTTCATATGAACCTTTAATGTAGTGGTTTCTCCTTGCCTTCTGCATGTTCATGCCGTTGACCAATTCATTGGTCCTTTCGCCTTTAGGAACAGTTTCCTGCTCCAAGGACAAGAAGGTGCCCTTTCTCTTACCGGCTCCTCCACCCGTAGCTGTTGGCTGGTAAGAGAGTACTGCTTATACCGGCAGTAGTTCGGTCGACAGTGCCTCGTTGGTTGTCTAGCAGGATGTACCACGTGCAGGTGAGGTTGTCAGTTGGGCTGGCTTTCATTTCTACCATCATCCCTTACACCCCTTTAATTTTTTAAGGGTACCTATACAATTATTTTGTTTTGTTGGTTTTTATTTTTTAATACAAAAATGTGTTATTTCCTAAAGAGTTATTCTTTGATTTGGGATTTGTTTCCGTTGGTTTAGTATATTTAATTTTTTAATAGATAAATTATAATAATATGATTTGTTATTTATTTTACTTTCCAATCTTAAGTTATGATTTTTTTCAAAAGTAATATACATCGATGTTACCTGAACATCGATGTTCTAACAACTATGTTTTATCGACATCGATGTCTGCTTTCTATGTTAACATCGATGCCAAACGGACGCAACTGACAAAGATGCCAAATAATGCAATAATGCAAAAAAAAAACGAAACTAAAACATTCCAAGAACAGAAAGAGACGGACAAAGACAGCTAGATAAGAAATACGATCTATTTCGTAGTTGTCAAAACAAAAACATGTGTGGCGAAGAAGTTCTTTGATGATGTCGGTAATTTTTTACATTTTAGTGTCCTATTATGTGTTATAATTGACGATAACCGCTTGTTGATGCGAATAATAATATCGAAGGAAGAAACCTACCAAAACATAAGTAATAAATGGGTTATTTAACTTTTTTTGTGGTGCAGTCAAATTTTAAATCGTCGTGCTGAAAGAACTTTCACGAAGTTTGTTTTAAACTCGGTTACAAACAATTTATTGTTTGATTTTTAGGCAGAAAGTTTAAGCGCTTGTAGAAATTATGCTCATCTCATTAAAAATATTAAATAACATAATAGGTAAGTGACTATTATTTGTGTTAATAGTAGCTACAACATAGCCTGTTTCGTTCTGTTTACAATTTCAACCGTTTCACGAGTGGTCCATATTTTCCGATATTAAGTAAAGTTTCTATTAAATTAAAATATATACATATTTTTGGTTAAAAATGCGCCTGTGGAATTAGAAATTCTTTGGATTACACTAAAACTGATAAAAAATGAGATGTCACAATATTATTTACGTTTGGCAGTTTGGCAATGCCCCGGCTAAATCATTTGTTTTTTCTTTATAATATTAGAGCATATGACGTCAGGCTCTTTAGAAGGGTCGGATACGAGGGTGGTTTAGGGTATTTTTTAAAATAAAAAGTGTACGATTTGAGGGAAAAAAAGTATTGGGTATGTCTGTAGACTACCCCAGGAGTCACTCATTCAAATATACGCAGAAAATTTCATAACACCCAGTATATATATATATATATATATATATATATATATATATATATATATATATATATATATATATATATATATATATATATATATATATATATATATATATATATACATATTATAGAATAGATATACCGAAAATAAACTTCATGGAGAATGGCATAGTTTTTAAGTTTCTTTTGTTATTTGTTAACACGGCTAACTGCTATCAATAGTGAATCGTGTTATATAAATGAATGTATTATACAGAAATGGTCTAACCCACAAATCTATATAGCTATTTGGCACTGTGTAAACGTGGGTATAAGTGGGTCCTAAAAGCTGTGAAAAAGTGTTTTAAAGTAAAGTTTCCTGTGGTCATCAGAAATGGTCTTATCTACAAAACTTAACTGGACATACCATGCTTCACATTAGAATTTAGATGGAAATATAAAACACTTACCTATAGTAACTCTTAAAACTCTGGATGGCCTTGGCTAAACATCTGTAGCATGGCGTATGTCTCGACAGTTGCTTCTTTCAGCCTTGTCCGCCGCGACGAAAAAAACTGTTTGTGTAAAGAAAATGACCGTTCGACATCTATTGAGGTAATTTGTCAATATGTAAAAAGATCTTTAAACATGCTTAACGAAGGTACTGGGACACTATCAGTATAAATTTGGCGTAATAAAGTCAGACCAAAATTCTTTTTTAATGCACTATCAAATTTTTTCCTAACACATTCACTTTTCTCGTCATGTAGGGACTGTAAAATCACTTGCACATCATCTAAAATGTGTAATGCCTTAGCTAAAGTCAACGGAATTTTCTGTAATTTTTCTATGGCTTCTGCCATGCCCAGATAATTATTATATATCGTGTCCAAATCCCCTTTAATTTGATCATGGTTAAACTGTATCTGACTGTCTCGAATTAAAGCAGCTTCTTTTTCGCCGAATTGTAAAACTGCGGATTTAATTGTTTCAAAATAGTGTTTATAAAAAAAAGCCGCATTTAACCATGTTCCCCATCTTGTCAAAACTGGCTCTGGTGGTTCTAAAATGCCGGGACATTCTTCATGAAATTTGCGACTTCGTTTCGGGGATTTTCGCAACACTGCCTTAGTATGTCCAATTAGTGCATCTACATTTTTGGATAAGCTTTGCGAATAGTTTCCGCGACTAAAATGTTCTGCGTGGATTATACACGTTACGTGGATCATATAAGAGCATTGATTTTTTAGAAGGCGACCTACACGAACCATATTGGGACCGCCATCAGTAACCAATAGTAACACTTGTTTAGTGGAAATCTAATATTTGCGTAAAGTTTGTAACACCAACGCACTAAGTCATTTCAAACTTATTTATTCATTACATATTTCACATCTACAATACATCTTACATTTTAATTAACCTGTGTTTCCCGGTACAAAACATATCTAAATACGAATTCACCGGGAAAACGCAGCCAGGCCATGGCTGGGGCTGTTGTTAGCCCTATGGTAAGGGTTGTATCGCGTACAAAATGAAAACAGCCCTTTCCGAGTAATCTTAAAGGGCTATGAACAAATTTAAGGCTTATTGAGAATTAATTTATTTATGTACAGTTGTTTATTTTAAAGGTTTTTAATTTATTTTTACTGGAAAATTTCCAAAAAAACCAGCTTTAAAGAAACGCACTAAGTGCTTCGCCAGTACATTTCTGCAAGCGTTTACAAGCAAATAAATAGGGGGATGATGGTTTAAGTGGGTCCAGTGTTCGTAGTATAATCTTAGCGATAGAGTTTTTTTTACCATCCGTCGTCTCATCGACCGTTAACCACACTTTTTTTTATTGTTACTTTTTTCCATAATATTGTTTTCGATTTTTTCTCGCACATGCGGTAAATAGTTGCGAAGTGTTGAATCAGTGGGTAATTTTCGAAGACATGCTTTTTGAACTGTTGTTAATGGTATGTTACATACGCTCATCATAAAAACCAATTCGCAAAGAAATTGCACATAACAGTTTTGGCCTTGTTTATTATTTTTGCGAGCTTTACTATTAATATGGTTCGTGCACATTTGTCTTTTCCAGCAAAGAAGTTCTTTGTTACATATTAAACACATCACGTGTGATCCCGTGAATTGTAAATCCGGAAGAATTTTTTGACTACCCACACGACGTAAGGGCTTCTTACATTTTGTGTTAGCAATAACAGAAAACTTTATTATAATGTATGTACACCCGCAAATGAAACTATCCACAGCGCTGCAAGCTGCCACAATATACACCTGCGGCGCACCACTCACAACTAGAAGATTCTGCTCTTGAACCAGAAAACATATTACCCTCTGTAAAAACCTTAGTTGTCACCGGACGGCAGTCTTGGCACTGCCGGGCGGTCTTCAGTACGTGGTACGGGGTACGTCGTCACATCACCATCAGTATAGATAGGCACCGCGCGATTCGACGACGCCAACGCGCAATGCCCAGGACGATGCCGATGGCACGACCCTTCAAACGTACCTGCTATTTGAAAAGACGTCACACACGGACACTCACCCAAGCAAATTCGCGTTAGTCTGTGGGATCCTTTATACTGGCATGATTATACTGTACTACGTCAGTGATATTTTTTTCGATTTCAACACATTTGTAAAATATTTGGTTATGAAATTCTTAATAATTTTTATTTTAACAACAAATAACTAAATCTAAACACTAAATTATAAAAAATACCTTAACGAAAGATATCACCGCCAACTTCGGTACATTTATTGGTTTATTAATTATTGCTCTGGTAGCACGTTGAATTGAAAGACGATTATTTCTTATAATAGCTGCAGCATTGTTAATGCGATCAAGTAATGCTTCCCTTGTTTCTACTCTTGTAATCCAAGGGTTTAACCCAAATAGTACATCCTAATCCACTGAATGGCCAGTGGATATCCTTAACTGAACATACAGGTTGTCCATCCAGAATTTGTCCAGCCGACAGCTTATGGATATCCAGTAGACTATACAAATGACACACTCCTGGACGTCCTTCTGGATACCATTTATGGATCTTTTATGGGCATGTGCAAAATGCTCAGAATTAGTATCTATGGAACATTTTAGATTTTCAAAAAACCATTTTAACACTCCTTTTAATTATAAACCAGTTTTCACATTTTCCACAATATCACTTTAATTTTATTATTAATGCTAAATTACCTTGTATGAACCTGCGAAATCCATTTATTATATTATAATCAATACAATATCAAGAAATAAACCGCACTTTCTTATGACAACTTTACCACTTTATTATAAATGAAAGATATTAATTTTAATTTGACATTACTATATCCTAAATTTATCTATAGGTATACTCGTATTTAATGCAGGGAATATTTTTGCATTTTTAAAAAGCATTTCTAATTTTAGTAATTTCAACTTTTTACTTCCCTCGCTAGAAAAAAATCATCTCCCGAGATTTTTTCAGATCTTCAGGTTTTGGGGTCCCTATATACTATTTAGATGGTCTCCCATTTTCGTCGGTTTGTCTGTCCGTCTGTCTGTCGGACTGTCTGTTGACGCGAACACTTAAAACTACTTGATCAAAAAGAAAAGGAAAAATTTTGCATATGGTCAACTTTTCACCCTGGCTCGGAACAGATTGTATTTCCGGCGAAATATATACAGACCACCTTAAAAATTAATTTCTGTTTTTTGTTGCTCAAACTCGAAAACGATTAATGTTACAGAAATTGTATTTTGTACATGGTTAACGCTTTACCGCTGATATAAATTGCAAAACTTTTTGAAGCTTAAGTTTATCAAAATGATTAAGTTTTGTAGACGTTTTAGATACGTTTCCTATGTAACATTTCCACCTCTTTCGATTGATGCAGTCGGTTTTTCGAAAAAATAAACTTAAAATGTTATTTAATAAAAACTACATTTTTGCATTTTATTTGTTAAATAAAAAATTAGCTCGCTAGTTACTGTGGTCGACATTTTACATTGTCTTTTTAGTGTATTAAAAAGGTTTATTTCGCTTAGTAAATTTAACTGTACTTAAGTATTATTTAAATCGCTCTTTTCTTTATAAGTTTGCGAGAAAACTGAGAAGTAAGCTGTTATTTTAGTTCTCTTATCTTTACACTTGCCAATTGATGCCCTTAATTATATAAACCTGAGCATTGCGCTGTAATAAAATGGATTATTAAAATTTACTCGATAGTTATTTTTACGGGAATAGTCTAAAATTCTGAACAAAGAATAATCTAAAAGCCATAATTTTCTATATTCAGTTTCTCACAGAAAGCGAGCATGTGATCCAACATCTGGGGATAGGATCTAAAATACCAGAAAAAGGTAATAAAATGGCCAAATAGCAGATATAAATATTTGTTTTCAAAACTCACGTAAAGGCGAGATTAAGAGCTTTTAAGAATTTAAAAACCTTTTCACATAAACTTGTCACTAATAAACTATACGGCTAGGGGAAACAAATAAAAACTTTGGGATTACATTTCTAGACCCTAGAATGCCGAAAACATGTGGCGATCTACCGCAACGGCTGTACCGATGTAATTACCGACCCGTTTCTCTAATGGTATAAAAGTAAGGAAAATGTCGATTATATCTTGAAAATTGCAATATATACGCTCCGAACTGATCAAAGTGATTTTTTCCTATTTCACACATATAAAAATGCATATATAAAGAGATAAGTAGTTTTAAATATCAGTGATTAGGTTTTTTCATCACTTTGAAAGTTTAGTTTAAGCTAGTAATATAGATCTTTCATACCTTTATATATATTATTATCTGATCAAAGTGATTTTTTCCTATTTCACACATATAAAAATGCATATATAAAGAGATAAGTAGTTTTAAATATCGGTGATTAGGTTTTTTCATCACTTTGAAAGTTTAGTTTAAGCTAGTAATATAGATCTTTCATACCTTTATATATATTATTACCGGAGAGAGACCGCAAAATATTATAATTAGATAATTTCATTAAAATTGGGAACTCATCGTGACATCTTGTGCCAAATAGCTGAAACTTAACATTTTGTCTTTCCGGACATGAAAACCAACGAAATAAAGAAATCTCTAATGTCGCTTCTTTTAATTGGTCAGAAACTTGAAGGACGTACTCTCAGAGGGATAACGAGAGCTATCATTGGTCACAGGATAAAAAGGGTAGTTTGTATGGGGATGAATTAAGAAATAGGTGGTTCCCGTAGTTTACCTCTAAGATAATGTGGATATTCAAAAGCAGTTCATACTCAACGTCCGTTCTAACTATATCTCTCTTTAGTGTTCTAACTGTTGATCAGTATCTCTTATGTAAATTGTGCTCTTAGTTATTTTCTTCCAAATTTCATATAATCTTTTTTAAAGTGTAGTGTATATTTTTGGGTAAGACAATTTATTAATTTGTTGGGGTCTGACCAACCCGAGTGGGGGATTTTCAATCTTTATAATTCGTGGGGATTATCAAAGAAGCCTAGATTTTTCTTTAAAGTTTCACTTTTCTTTTGACTTATAATTATGTCTAATTAGCATTGATAAAATTTATTCTTTCATATTCACTTAAGTAAACGCCTCTCTATATCTCTTCTCCTGTTCTAATTTAATCCAAATTAATTATTTTATTGTTCATTAGTTTTAAGTTTACCTTTGTAAAGTCAATTTTTATTTTATTTTTGTTAATAGAGTTTAAAGTGTTTTGAGACACAAGTGATTTATTTGCTGAGCAAAAGAGGCTATAATTCATAGCAAGCATTATCTAAGAGTTAAGATTCATTAAAGGCGAAACTGATATCTCGGGTTAACTCGCGGGTCGCGAATCGTTGGTCGCGCGTTCCAATTCCTGACGAGTTCTGCCAGAGTTGCTGACGAGTCTACACTTCATTATTTGGTCAAGTGTGGTTTGGTAAGAGTTTTATATTTACTAACACTCTTTATTAACTTGATTCTTCGCCTCCGAGACTACAATTCTATCTTCAAGAGTGCCTTGCCTTCATACACTCTTAAAAATAACTGAGTAATAATAACTAAAATTTGGTTATAACGACCTTTTTTCTTAGTGAAAACGGACTCAACCCAACGTTTGGTCATAGTAACCAAAAAAAAACTTTTGTTTTAAAAATGTTAAACCAATTAATCACATAGGTAAATGGAACTTACAGTTTTTAGTAATAAGAACTAATTTTGTAATACGGAGAACTTAAACTTTCTCACAGGTATGAATTATTTTTATTTCGTGTGCTATATATTCCATATATTTATATGTGGAAACATAACCATAATCTATTAATTGATTTTGTAAGCCGTTCGATATACTCAGGAAAGAAGCAAATTTTTTCCGAGTGCAACTATGTAGGTACTACGACACAAAACAATTCGGCGCAAAGTCCTAGTTGACAATGAAAATTCTGAAAAATTATTGTAGAAAAATCAATATTAAATGATTAATTTAATAATATATTTTTCGTTGAGTCGAGTTTTTTAGCTTGCTTGAAGTACTTATGTACCCGTGTACTAATTTTTTACTATTTGAAACATGTCGGATAGCCATCGTCTTTGTAATAACTTTTTATAATAAAAACTACAAAAGCAATTGGGATTAAACGCGGAAGATGGACCAGTATAAAAATAAAACTCTTACTTACGTTATATCTGATATTTATTTTCTGCAGTCGCAACCTATCAACCCAATAACAAACAACTTACCTCATGCAACGTGTAAACATGCGAATGCAAAAGTTGCTACCCCAAAAATGGACGTTCCGCGATAAGACTGCTCGTCGGAATTATGAGCATTTAAGTTTCACGAAAAAACAGTAGACGTCGTTACCCATACTTCATCGTGTGATCAGCGGCCACTAGGAAATAATTTTCTATAATTTTTACCGACTATTGCAAGGCTCAGCAAGGCTGCGTTGCCAGCGTGTTGTTGGCCTACAACGCAACGGGTGGATTTAGGCGAGCGCAACGCGACGGCTTTGGCAGTGCAGTCATTAACCAAGGAAATCACTGCTCGAGTTGCTGATAAAAACGATGTCGGTCAATCGGAAGTATAGTGAAATATATATTTTCAGTGGGAAAGGTTTTTTAGTAAGCACTTTTGTTAAAATCTTGGCGGGGTAGTAAACTAAATTAGAAATAGTGTACTTATGTAATGTAAATAATTTTTTATATATGTACCTAGTTTCCAGGAAACTTCAGGAATAGCTTCTACAACATCAAATATTAAGAAAAGTTTGTATTAACACATGTTCGGAAACGCTTGTTTAAGAGATACAGGGTGTTGAAATTTTATTTTTTTCCGAGTTTTTTCATTTTATCTTGTAATCATAATAATAATTGTCTCGAAATTAGTGTAGGGTTAACTTTTGACACATTTTATTAAAAACTTTTCAAACAACATACAGGGTGATATTTATCCTGAGAGCATGATCCCTTTTATTGTACCCTCCCGAACTTTCGTTTACGACGCCACCGGCTACTTTTAATTAAATAATTAGTACCGCTATTTAGTTTTTTAAGACATTTTGGTCGCTCGAATTTTGTTGATGAACCTGAAGCTAGCGGCCAGCAGTTGGCTGACGAAACCTGTGACGCGAAGTATACCTACCCGGTATTGGAAACAAGTAATTAAATACAGTAGGTACCATAAGCCGATAACGCCCTTTAACTGCAAAATTTTTATCTCAACTTGGTGGGGAGGTTTCAGATTTTCCAAATTGCCCAAAAATACTAGAAAAACCAAACAAGTAGCGACTACAGGGCTCACCCAAAAAATTCTATTATCCTAATTAAAAACTTAAAACATACAAGCATATTATTTTAGTTGATATTTATACTTGGTGGAAATTATGTAAAGATGTAAAATCAGGCACAAAATATTATACATAAAGCATTTAACAAAAATCAGAGGACCTTCGAAAGTTTAACATTTTTGTCATTAAAAGTTTACTAAACATAGCACAATATTTTAGTTCACGTTTAAATTTGGTGGATAGAAGAGATTTGATATAAGGCAAACAATACTATACATAAAGGATTTGACAAAAATTAGAAGCTGCGGGTCGTTTCGAAAGTTCAAAATTTTCATCATTTTACTAAATAATATAGAAGCATATAGTTCACGTTTATACTTGGTGGAGAGATTTAAAATAATGCAAAAACACACTTTTCTAAAGGATTTGACAAAAATTGGAGGTTACGGGGACCCTTGGAAAGTTTAAAATTTTCGTCAATTTATCAAATATACATAGCACCATATTTTAGTTTATGTTTATACTTGGTGGACAGATTTAATATAAGGCAAAAAATAATATACATAAAGGATTTAACAAAAATCTGAAGCTACGGGGTCGTTCCGAAAGTTAGAAATTTTCGTAATTTTACTAAATATAGCAGCATAGTCTAGTTCACGTTTATACTTTGTGGAGAGATTTAGAATAATGCAAGACAACCATTTATAAAGGATTTCATAAAAATCAGAAGATACGGGGTCTCGTGCAAAATTTAAAATGTTCGTCATTTTACTAAATATACATAGCACCATATTCTAGTTCATGTTTATATTTGGCGAAGAGATGTGAAATAAAGCAAAAAATAACATACATAAAGGATTTGACAAAAATTAGTGGCTACGAGGTCTTTTCGAAAGTTTAAAATTTACTGTTTCAATCAGTTGGCGCGAAAGCTCAAAAACTACTTGACAGAAAGATTGTAATGCAATATTTTGTTTATAAACTGGGCTTTAGCTAGCGCGAATTCGGATAAACTTGGGATCCAATAAACATCACAAACATAGGCGCCCATGGAGTAAATTTTAAGGGGGCGGGGGCAACCAGCCAAAAAACCGTATGTTACAAAATCACGAAGTTGCGCAGTTGTTAAAAAGCACCGTTGAACCCGATCCCAGGGGGGGGGGCAACGCCCCCCCCCCCCTTGCCCACCCTATATTGGCGTCCATGCTCACAAATATTAATTTTAATCCACTGTGCTTTTTAATCAAACCAACTTTAGAAAAATGGCAACTCTCATTTCCAGTTGCATTATAAGGTAGGATAAAAAAACTCAAATTACGAGTACCTATGTTCAATTTTTCTGTAACTCTAGAGGACATATATACATTATATAACATAACATTTAATATACTTTTAAATATAATTTTACTTGTAAAATGCAGCTTTGCTGATGTAATCCGACTGTAAAGAATACAGACGAACACTGGCGTGCATCGATCTGGCACCGATAGCGGGTCTCCCTTGAGACATTTGGGTGGGTTAACTGGTTTATGAGTTCGTTTCCTCCGCCATTATATGTCTATATATATATATATATATATATATATATATATATATATATATATATATATATATATATATATATATATACATATAAGTCAAGAAAATATCGGGGAAGCTGTCTGTAAGGTAGTGCTAGACACGTGTTTATTAGCACTCATCAGTATAGAAATAGAAAACCACGTTTTCTGTGATCTAGAGACTCCAAAAAGTGGAGATTTAAAAAAACACGAGTGAGTTTTTTTTACGAATAGAGTACTTATAACAGCGTGAGAATTAAACTTTTTCTGTCCGCTACTTGCTAAAGACTAATTATTTTTAGACAATCTCCCGTACATATCATGCCCAGTTAAAACACAGAAATGTTAATAGAAATTATATAAATTCTCTCCTGTATACTATACTATTTAATTGCACACATACATATAATAACACAGCTACTAAGTACGACAATCCTTGTTGCAGACCCTGTGCCCTGTATAATATCAAAACAGTGTTAAACAAGCAGTACGGAACAACAAGTAATCACAATAATCTGATACTTATTTACAAATATTATAACAAAACATAAATCAAAACCATCTGGCAATAATGGACAAACAACATCGGCATCTCTGAGCAAACTATGAAACCACAGACCAGCGAATCCACGAAAATATCGCAAGGGAGACCGGCTCAGGCCGAGCCGGTCCACCACCACCGACAGAACAACCGACAGAACAAGGCCGTGAAGCGCGCAATTTTATAGTCCGATGAGTCATCATAGGTCGACCTACCGGGAATATTTTTCATTTATTTTACAATTGTGGAAATAACAGAGATGTTTTTTCGGTGTTTAATTTATGTGTGCCTCAATATTCTACTGTTGCCGTTTATTAACAACATAAAATTAGTGAGAAACGTAAAATACGTCTGAATATTCATCTTTTTCAAGACTTCCATAAGTAAATAAACAATGAACCAGTGGACGTATAGGTTATGTTATATTTATTTTTTTTGTAAAACGTGGATTGAAAACATTGAAAAATCATGCCGCATCGTTGTTGTGTGCCAAAGTGCAGAGGAAATTATGATGCCAGAGGGCCAAAAGTGGCAGTTTTTGGTTTTCCTCAAGAGCCTCAACTGCGTAAACAATGGTTACAGGCAATTAAAAGGGAAAATTTTGTTCCCACTAAAGCAAGTAGGGTAGGTTGTGACTAACTGATTTGTATAAGCAAGTAGTCAACGCAAGTACTAATATTTTTAGGTGTGTGAATTGCACTTTCAACCTAACTTTATTGAGAGAAAAACGAGCTTCAGGAATGAGACAACAGGTGAAGTTCTGGAGGCGCCGCTAAAAATTCCACGACTAGTTAAAGGTAGGAAGGTAGAAGAAAATATTATTATTATTATTATTATTATTAGCCAAGTTTAGGCGACACTGCCGTTCTAACTGTTAGTTTATCACTGTTTAAATTAAGTTTTTGCTTTTAAAGGTATCGGTTTTTATATGTCGTAACGGTTTTTGAAGTCGTTGGTTGAGTTGTAGTAACACATATGATGTAGGTTAAGTATTTAATGCATTTTAGTGTTTTCCAAATAAAAATTTGTGTTTTTGATACTGTATTTATGTAATATTTCTTATTTTAGGAGCTATCCCAACCAAGATGCCAGGATGCCCATCCTATATGTCAAAAGATGATATTCCTATACGAGTTTCTCCAGAGTCTAAACGCCTCCAAATGGCATGTCGAGATGTAGAGAAAGCTATCGCAGAAAGTATAAAAACATCAACAATGTATAATGAGTCAATTAGTTTTTCAAACTTGGTAGAAGCTTTCGACAAGTTGACAGAACTAGACAGTGGATGGGTTAAGGGAAAAGGAAAACAAAATATTTGTTTTTTCTTCTCAAACGAGTCACAGGATGACCTTTGCCCAAAATTGTCAGTGTTTTTGAATGAAGAACTTAATGTAAAAGTGTTTTTTGCTAATACTGAGGTAAAAAAAATTCTGTGTAGTGACAAAACTGTTCTTAAATTTCCCCTAAAAGTGACCGACATTAATACCCTAAAAAAAGTGTTGTCAGAATTAAAAATATCTTTGTTAGACGATGTGCAGATGGTAAATTCTGATATACAAAAACAAAAATTTCATATTATTTTGGATATTTTACAGTCCATGTCTGAGGAGTTTCCCGAAGAAAAACAAAAAGCATTACAGTTTATTCAAGAACAGATTAATTTATTAACCGTCAGTAGTAATAACTGCCTAAGATATTCTTGCGAGTTGTCACTATTTGCTTGTTTATTATACTCAATCTCTCCTCACTCGTATAAATTTTTAAGAAGTTCAAATAGACTTATACTTCCATCCCCTCGTACCCTTAAGACGATCTGTGCAAGTTTCAATACAGATCCCCGTTTGGAGCAAACGGATCAAAATTTTTTAAAATATACCTCTAATAAGTTTAAGTTCTTGGACGATTCTGACAAAACAATTGTTTTGATGATGGATGAGATTCACCTTAGAGCTCAAATGGACTACAAGGGGGGTAACATTGTGGGTGGTGCCTACAATAGCTCGGCTGAACGTGCCACTAGTGCTCACACCTTTATGATCAGCAGCTTGTTGTCAACATATAAAGATGTTGTCCATGTTCTTCCAGTAAGTAAGATTTGTGGTGAAGACTTGCACAGAGTAGTAAGACAAGTGATAATTGGCTTAGAAAAGATCGGGTTTGAGGTTATTGCTGTAATAACTGACAACAATGCCTTAAACAAGAAAGCAATGTCGTTTTTTGTGGAAGAACCTCAACTTTCAGATACTTACCCTCATCCATGTGATCCTAGTAGACCTTTATTTTTTATTATCGATCCAGTTCACATAATAAAAAATATTAGGAATAATTGGTTAAATCAAAAACCAGACCAAGAATTTAACTTTCCCGATTTTGCTTCAGATGGTTGTATGAGAATAGCCTCTTTTAATGCCTTGAAAGAACTTCATATGAAAGAAAAGGGTCAGTTATTAAAATACGGATACACCCTGTCTTTAAAAGCTCTGTATCCATCATCAATGGAACGGCAGAATGTACCATTAACACTGCAAGTTTTTAATCACAACACAGTGGCAGCTTTACAAGAGTTTGGTCCCAAAATATTTCTAACAAGTTACGAAGATACTGCAGTTTTTATAGACATAATTTGTAAGTGGTGGGACATTGTCAATGTTAAAACTCCATTAAAGGGTCAAAGGTTAAGAAACAAATTTCAAGAACCTGTCACCAAAGGATCAGAACATATTATCGAGTTCTTTACAAAATTTTTGGAATGGTTAGAGAAATGGAAGCTTAGCAATAAAAGTGGAAAATTAACTAAGGAAACCCATGAAGCTCTACATCAAAGTACATCTGGCCTTTTGAAACTTTCACAATATTGTTTAAATGTGAAAAATTTTAATTATGTTCTGTTAGGTAAAATCCAAACAGACAAACTTGAAGAAAGATTTGGAAGGTATAGGTATGAAGCTGGAGCACAGTACCATGTTTATATCAGGCAGATTTTTGAAACAGAAAGTAAGCTTCGAATGAATAGTATTATTCCTCTTATAATTAAATCCAAAACATTTGGTAACATTTCGATTTCCAAAGAAGATATTTCTTGCTTTGTAAATGACAAGGTCGACAATAATGAAAAATTGGAAAGTTTTGAAATACCATTAAATTTAAAAAATTGTGGCGTCGTTGTTGACGATGACATCAATGGTATTAGCGAAAATACGTGGCCCCCCTTAGTCTATGTTGCTGGATATAGTGCCTACTCTGTTACAAAAAAAATTAACTGCGATTATTGCAAGGCTTTTTTAACAGCTACCGAGCAATGTTCAGATATAGATTTTAGCCTCATATCAGCAACATCTAGGGGAGGTCTTTGCTTTCCTAGTGAAATAGTGGTAAAGGTTGCCTCATTTGCCTATATAATAGCTCAGAAGGTAATAAATAAAGAGGAAGATTTCCTTCGACAAAAAAATCAACAGCTACTTCTAAAATCCTTAATTTATAATTGTATAACAGAATTTGATGATGTTTTTTTTGGTCACAATAATTTATGCCATGATGAGGACTATTTAATTAAATTACTTCTTAATCCAATGGCTAATATCTTACTAAAAAATTATGTAAAAAGGAGAAATGATACAGTGACTACAAAAAGCATGCCAGATCTGAAGCGGTCAAAAAACTCTTACGTCCAGATTCACTAATGTGTAAATATTCCTTAGATATATAGAAATAGTTGGTTCTAAATGCGGTAAAGGCATATGTTACATAAATAACAATTTTATTAAACAATATGAAATAAAACCGCAGTTAAATTATTTTTCCTTTCCAATTCTCCCTAATTCAAACTCCTGTTGTCCTTATATGTATCTAAACTAAAGCCGTAATTGCTTTAGTCTAGATATATGAAATAAATTGAACTATAGAGTTTCTTTTCGAATTATTTGTAAAGAAACTCCATATTTCAATTTAGTTCATCAATAGGTCGACTGCATTGACTTCTGTCGACTGCCATTACCGGTCCACCTGTGATGACTCATACTTTGCCGCTTCACGGCCTTGTTCTGTCGGTGGTGGTGGCCGGTCTCCCTGGCAGGCCCGAAATCGGTGCACGCCAGTGGTTCTCTGTATTCTATTCTACTCTCTGATGATAGTCACGTGAAGAAGCAATGTTAACGTTTACATACTCGAGGCAGCTATGAAATCGGGTTGTAGAAGTTAAAAATCAGTGGGGACAACTAAAAGACGTAGTGCAACAGAAAATTTATTGAGCGGTGAGAGGTCTTTTAAAATCTGTTGTCACAGTTTTTTTTAAGATATTGCAAATTTGCATGCTCGCTATTTTAATTACTGAACAGGTTATATCTAAAAAAGTTGAGGGTGAACAATATATTTGGTTTCCTACAACTAATACGAAACAACTTATTGTTTTTGTTGTGCTAGGTTTATTTTTGCGCAAAGATAACCTCGAAAAAACTCTATTTTATTTTCTTAACAAAAAATACTTACTTCTGGTAACATAAGTGTGGGAGCAAATAAAAATTAGTCGTATATACCAAGGCATTTTTAAGAGTGTAACTGCGATTAATATAGGTAGTTCGAAATACCATATTTTATGTTACAGACAGGATTAATTAATTAACGCTACCATATTCTTCATCTAGGTCCTGATTTGTGACAGAGCAATGAGCAAGTTCTTAATTGCCAAATTATATCATGTCCTATCAATAGTGAAAAATCTTCAAAAAGAAACTTGCTTGTGTCTATAGACATTAAATACAGCTGTTTTAAAGTTAGGTGGATAATTTTCGTTGGGGCGCCCTATCATAATTTGGCCTTGTTTGGTGACCACCCCAATAAAATAAACGATAGTTATGATAAAAATAGACTTTTATTATGATTCGCAATCTTATTTGCAGATTCCAACAAAGCAACATAAAATAAACTAAAATCATGGAGGAGGTAAGGAGAATTCATGGCTAAAAACTCCTTTTTATAGCGATCTCATATTTAACACATGCGGAGACCTCTTGGTAAAAAAGCGCCATTCTGTGATACCGATATGAACATTTCAGTGCCTCGTCAGTAAATGAAAATGAAAATTGTCATCCTAGATCTGCCACTTTATATTGTCACCTTTAGCAAAGGGAACTCAAATGTGGGACACAGTTACTGTTATAAATAATTCAAATTTACCGACGGCTAAGCATTCCTAATTTCACATAAAAATAAATTAAAAATAATATTATATTATAAGCATGGAAATACTGACAATATTGTTATTCTCATTATTATTATTATTAATATTTTTATTCTTCAATAACTTTTACAAATTAAGAAATGGGCTGTAAATATATTTATAATATTAATATTATTTTTAACTTATATTTTCAACTTGCATTTTAGGTTAAAATAAAAGATCCATGATTTTATAATAGACCCATAGCACCTTTGTTACCTCATCCTGGTCTTGGCGTAAAGATTTACATGTCACCATCACATTATGAGGAAAAGGAAACAATTATCCTTTAGGTTATAAACAGACCAGTTCTTCCACTAATAAATAGTTGTAGCCAAGTGTCATACTTTCATTGTGAGATATTTTGCTCCTAGAAGCTGATAGGATTTTAATTCAAACGGCAGTGTGATCTATAAACATGTTCAAAACTAGTCACGCAAGCCGTTTGTGGTGATAGATTAGTCATACCATAGACTAAATAACACCTAGACGAACACTGCCGTGCAACAAAAAGCGGGTCTCCCTTGAGATATTTAGTGGGTTTACTAGTTTACGGTTTAAAAATTTGTTTGTCTACCATTATATAAATATGTATACTATTTATCTACATGTATACAAAATGGTGGACAAACAAAATTTTATACCATAAACCAATAAGTAAACCCACCAAATGTCTCAAGGGAGACCGGCTTTTCGGTGTATTCGAGTGTCCGTCTATATTCTTGATAGTCCTGGGCATACCCATGCATTGGTTCAAGAGCAGTGTGTAATAATTTACCTAAATCTGTATATTTACTAACCTTCCAAAAAAAAAGATAATCGTTGAAAAACGTTATACTAATTGAGTGGTGAGATGAGGAAACATGACATAAACCAAACAGGTTTCTAACGATTTAAATTTACACTCTTCGTTTAGCAGGCTTCAGAATACGATGCAGTCCTAATTGATTTTGGTTTGACAAGAAACGGAGATTCCGAATATTTATATATGCGTGTGGGCAAAATTGTATATTGTCCACACGCATATATAAATATGTGTGTAGCAATTAACTGTTTCGAATGGCCATCAGGCTCCTAGCTAAAAGGGACCAGGGCGCTCTCTCTGCCAGCCTCCTCTAGGAAAATATATTATTGTCATATTTTTTGTTGTAACTAGAGCAAAATAAAATTATAAAACGCCAACGAAATGAACCTTATGTCATAGTAATCTTTTCTGCTAAAAATAATATATTTTCAACTGCAACTTAAACTCTAGTAACCAGTTTTTTGTTCAGGTTGGGTTGGGTGTGATATATGAGATATGACAGTGTGTCATATATCTATTTTAGTTTTCCCTTATATTGGGTATTAAATCGCTGAGGTTAATCAGCAGAATAGGGTGTTAATGGTACCGAATCATATTATTTTTATTAGCAAGACTGTTCTGGCTAGGTTAGTTTTTATTGAGAGTAACCATTGTTGAGTTCGTTATCTAGTCTGTTACGATTTATGTTGCTAAGTTTATCGAAATGTTTTCCTTACAGTAACTGAAAGTTTTGGAAATAAAATTTAGTAAAATAATTTTTATTAATTAATAATTTTTTGCCTCTTCTATAATTTTTATTGCCTCTTCTAAAATTCGAACCGGGCTACGAAAGAGCATGTTTAGGTTAAAAATAAAAGGATATTAAGACGAAAGAACATTCTTCCGGAAAAAAACGGATAGCAGCTCTGCACGGGATCCTAAATCTGACTATAAGTGCATTCACTAATGTAGTAATGTATGAATCTAACTTAAAATGTAAATTATTTTGGCGAGTTTGATTTATTTCTGCGCTAAACACATCAAAAAGTTCATATGGGAGATAATTTTTCAATTAAATTAATATGTATATATTCCATTACCGCTTTGGGAACAAAATTGACTTTGTTGAATAGCTTTTTCCTAATCAGTAATGTTATCGATAAACAACAAATTCGAGAAAATCATGTTTTGGAGTATATATAAATTGCTCTATTAAAATGATTCTAATGTGACAGATGGATCGAAACAATTGTCAACAGTACATCATATGCTACTGTACACACACAGGGGCCCATATAAAATATAGGGGAAATGAAATCCTAAAACTGGCTTAGTAATTGTTTGGACTAACGGTTTATCAATCACTGATAAAATGCAGTTAAATAATACTTATGTTTTAATATACTCGTTCAATTATAAACCTGTCAATGTTTTTAGAAGTTACAACCGTTTTTGTTTACACGTTCTATAAACAATACGGACTACCTAATCTGGGAAAATTGAATTACCTAAAAATCATATTAGTACATTAGTTGTGGTATTTATTTATATTTGAGATTAAAATACACTACATCTTAAAAAATCATTTTAAAATAACATGGACAAAGACGGAAAATTAAAGGAAACATTCTCTACCAAACAACTATTTGGATACAGATGGATCATGCCAATAAAGCCATAGAATTAAAAAATCGTATGGTCACGGTAACAATTTATACGAAGACTCAGCTGCATTGTCAATTAGCAACAGGAGCGGAACCAGTGAATATTTGATATGATTATGTAAAATAGTTATGTAGGTACCCTTTGTAACACGAAGCCAAAAACTGTTATTTTAGTTATTTATTATCTTTGTCTTTCTAAATACTGAAAATATTGCTATAAATTTAATTTCACTACGAAGCCTAGTGGCAAATTTAAATGTAGCTCCCAGTCAACTTCCTGTTAGCCGACTAACCAATTTTTCGCCGGTTCTTTCTCAGGTCTGTATCCGTGTGCTAAAATTTATGTCAGTCGGTCCAACCAGTGCAAATTTAACCATATCACTCCATTAGCTCAACTCAAAAGGTTTTCAGAACACTTTAAAATGTAAAGATATGTCTAAAACCAAAAATTGAAAATGCACAACTAAATAAATTCCCTTACACAACAGAGCATGGGCTTTTTTTGAAAAACAAAAACATCAAGATACGAGTATATATTATGTCGTAGTAGCTTAGCGTAATTGGGCTTTTCATGAAATATCTAGACAAATAGTGAAACACAACCTGAATAAAATGATAAAAGAAGACATTCAAACTAAACAAAACATTCCATCAACCTAAATTAAAAATAAACGAACCCAAACAAACATGAGCAAAACTAGTCACCTAATCAAAAAAATTCCGTGGTTATTTCACTTAAATGTCTAATTACAGTAACTGACTGCCAGAGCTCGGAGTAACTAGTAACTAAGTTACTTGAAAGTATCTAAGTTACTTGAATGTAACTTAGTTACTGTAACTTAGTTCCTTTTTTAAATAACTTAAAAATATCTTGTATCTACTTACTTTCACTAAGTAACTTGTAACTGTTACTTTAGAAAAGTAACTTAAATAACAAAATATATCTTCAGTTACAAAAAGTAACTTTAGTTACAAAATGTAACTAAAGTTACTTGTTTGTAGCTGAATATATATTTTATTATATGATTCTCAATTGCTTTTTTATTTTAGGATATTTTGGCGTTGCGAAGAAAATCCTGATTTTTTTATTTGAATCCTTTTGGTTTAATTTAAATAAGAAGTAACTTAGTAACTGTAAGTTACTTTTTAAAAGTAACTAAGTTATTTTAAGAACTTAGATACTTTTTAAAAAGTAACTTGTAACTTGTATCTAGTTACATTTTGAAAGTAACTATCTCAGCTCTGCTGGCTGCAACATATTATATACCTACTGTGTATGTAATTGTGCAGGAAAGCAAAAATAAGAATACATGTTCGCGATGAGTAGGTACACCAGAAGTCCATAAAAAGAAGAAGAAGGATAACTGAATTCAAACTTGTTCTGCATTCAAAAATTAAAAAAGTTCTAGCGTACTCCTTTTGCTCAAAATGAAAAAAAAATATTTCAGGTTATTTAAAATATAAAAAACTTCTGGTTTTATTATTTTTATTAATCAATGCCATTTAAGAGACAGATAAGACTGTAATTTTAGAAAATTTTCTTCATACCTGCCGCCGATAATGCTTAGTAAAATCTCGTAAACCCTCAAAGAGTTTTATAAGGATGTTAATGCTAAGGCTGTAGAGATAAGGTACCCGTTTTAAATCTCATACGTTTTTACTAATGTTTTATAAGAGTATACACGGTGTCCCATACAAGAATGCACACTACAGGGATCTCATAAACCAGAAGAGATACAAAAATGATTAATTTAGAGAAAAGTTGCGCTTTGCTGAACCCTTCAAAGTCGCGATTCGAAATCTAAAAAAATCCGATTACTTTCGAAGATATTTATGAAAAACCGAATTTTCCCGATTTCGTTTTTATTTTTTCTGACTATTTAAAAAGATATGACAAAATAAATTGCACATTCTCATTGCCACTTTTTCTGCTCTACAAGCCGGCGTTCTTAGATTTCAATACGACGTTTCGTTTCTTCGCAACCATCATCAACTTCATTTTTTTAAATAGTCGAAAAATTTTGTTTTATTCCTAAAAAAATTCTAATTTTAATTCTAAATCCCACGACATATCGCTTCTTACATTTATCCGACGTTTCGAACGAAAAAATCATTATCAATATAATATGATGATTATTACGAAGCAACGAAACGTCGGATCAAAAATCTAATTACGTTATTATGTAGAGAAGAAAAAATTACATACGAATGTGGATTTTATATTGACCTGTCTTCTTTTATGAAATCAGAAAAAAATTAATTGCCAAAATTTATGTTTAAAATTTCAAGAATTAGTAGATTCTTTCTGATTCTACTGTAAGAGATAGATTAAAATAAATTTTACATTTTTATTGTCGTTTTCCTCCTCTACAACATGACTTCATTCAATTTTTGATTCTACGTTTTGGCTTTTCTCGACCATTATCAACTTTTTTTAAATAATCCGAAAATTTTATTTAGCACAGTTAAATTGCCTCTGTTATTCCGAATTCAACGACGTATCACATGAAGAATATGTACGTATTTTTAAGCTTTAACTATTATTAGTGCAAGTAAGCAAAATGTTATCATCAAATAATTAATTGCGAATTATTCCAGTTACAGCGTTTTGAAATAGTAGGCTTTGAAACGCATTTGTTTAAATAAATCATGTCGATCTGTCAGTATTGCCGATAAATCGAAATTTTTACGGTCGAGAAAAGCCAAAACGTAGAATCAAAAATTGAATGACGTCATGTTGTGGAGGAGAAAATTGACAATAAAAATGTAAAATTGATATTAATCTATCTCTTACAGCAGAATCAGAAAAAAGTCTACGAATTCTTGAAATTTTAAACATAAATTTTGGCAATTAATTTTTTTCTGATTTCACAAAAGAAGACAGGTCAAAATAAAATCCACATTCGTATGTAATTTTTTCTCCTCTACATGATAACGTAATTAGATTTTTGATCCGACATTTCGTTCCTTCGTAATAATCATCAAATATTTATGATGATTTTTTCGTCCGAAACGTCGGATAAATGTAAGAAGCGATATGTCGTGGGATTTAGAATTAAAATTAGAATTTTTTAGGAATAAAACAAAATTTTTCGACTATTTAAAAAAATGAAGTTGATGATGGTTGCGAAGAAACGAAACGTCGTATTGAAAATCTAAGAACGCCGGCTTGTAGAGCAGAAAAAGTGGCAATGACAATGTGAAATTTATTTTGTCATATCTTTTTAAATAGAGTCAGAAAAAAATAATAACGAAATCGGGAAAATTCGGTTTTTCCCAAATATCTTCGGAAGTAATCGGATTAATTTAATCATCTTTGTATCTCTTCTGGTTTACGAGATCCCTGTAGTGTGCATTCTTATATGGGACACCGTGTATAAAAAATCAGTGTTATGCGGAATTCCATAAGAACCTATGTTTAATTTTGATTGACGATTATAAAAGTAATATGATTTTCTTTTAAGTTTTACGCTTAGGTTTTATAAGTTATTTACATTTGTGGTTATAGAAGTAATTTGATTTATCCTAATGTTTTAGGTTTTTTTATCTCTGGACAGCCAACGCAGGTCTAAACCTATGTACTCTAGGTACCGTGGGTGTACTAGGGGTATCCGCCTCACACATCCAGAGCTGGAAACATCCGTATGGATTTCACCAGCCCTTTAAGCAGATGTGTTGGTGGTGCCTCCTCGGACGAGGACAAAATCCTCTATCACCTTCCTTGTTTAGTGTGAGACACGGCATTCCCAGGCATGGGCTAACAAAGTATATAGACTAGAAACTAAATATCACATCTCTTTCTAAACTGTTATTGAGCGCCATCCTTGGTCTGTACGCCCAAGCTTGGTTTAATGATCGATCGAATCAAACTTAAAAAACAAAGAAATCATTATTATCGGGAACACATTTTTGAAAACCTGCTTTACCTACCAACAGAGTAAACGGTGCTTTCTATTGAAATATACAGTATATCCACGGTCTGGTTGACAAGAGGAAAAAATCTTTATTATTAATTTTACGACCAAAAGTCATTCTTTATAGAAAATTCTGCATGTTGAAAAAATAAGTTTTTCATAATATAACAGTCTGAGATCAGATGTACAGGGTGTTAATAAATTAAGAAAAATTAAAATGCTTCAGGAGAGAAGTACCATTATTTCCTATTTTAAATAAAATATTCGTGAAACAAAGTTGTTGGCAATCCAAAACAAAGCCTAGATGCAAATTTTGATACCAAAATTATAATTATTAATTTTATTCTACATAGCTACCTCGCTCCCCACCGTATTAAATAAATACGCTCTTCTTTTGTGAACATTTTCGAAAATACCGTCACGAAATCAAAATACTGACTGACGTAAAGAAGATGCTGATGTATCAATGACGTTAACTAAATCGACTATTTTCATTTTTGGCCAAACGCTGCAAATAGTCGCAAAAAAAAATTAAAAATTTCAAGTTTTATTACAAAATTTGTATTTAGGTTTTATTTTGGATTGTAAACAACTTTTTTTATGAACATTTTGTTGAAAATACTAAATAATGGTACTTCTTTCGTAAAGCATTTTAAGTTTTCTTAACTTATTGACACCTTGTACATCTGATCTCAGATTTTTATATGGTACACTTATTTTTTCGACAAAAAGATATTTTTATGAAGAATGACTTCTGGTCGTAAAATTAATATTAAAGATTCTTTACTATTGTCAACTACATCCGTGAACACACTGTATGTATTAATATGTATACTTACGTGTGTAGAAATCGACCCACATCATATTTTTGAAATCGAATGCATTGTTTTAGAAACCATTTATCAGAGTCTAATTACAAAAAGTCTAATACGAAAGACTGTTTAATACCCACTACAGTGGATACTTTAATTCCATTTTATGAGAGAATTCTACTGACATGTTTGTGATTTATATTTTGGGGTATCCCATACCATGCTGTTTTACTTTCCGCCATTTATACGTTTATAGCTATATAAGTACATACATATGTCCTTGCGCTAATAGGTAATCACGATAAGTAAATACGTTCCTGGAATGTCAGCAAATTTCCGCGCTCTACTCATAAATATTCAAAACAAGTCTTTGACACTGAACATCTAAATCTTTGTTTTTAAATTCGGGATATTCATATTCAACATTTTCTTTATCTCCTTCATTCGTTTCGAAAGGTCTCCAAAAGACCATCTTAATTTTGATAATCCAAATTAAAGCACGAAAGTAAATACAGAAAGTCGACAAAAATGCACTTAGGCCACTCATGGATCTTCAACTAAACTGATGCATGCATTCCAAAGTACGTCGTGCGTCGCCGTCGCGTCGGCTCGGCGCGTTATTGCTCGCGCAAATAATTATTGAGAAATCTTTTCAGAAACTTAGTGCCGACGATCAGTATTTCATTTGTCGATTGGAATTTATTGCTGGGAATATTCAAAATAAATTAGAAGCACGTTTGAGTGTTTATTGACGTGAAGGCGCGTAATACCGATCGGTCCTGGTATAATAGTTTAAAAACAAAGTGATTCAATTCTGAATAGTTAAAGTATACTACGGTATTCTTAAGTAAAGACTAAGCAATAAGTGAATAAGATAGTAAGTAATTATTTAAAATAACACTAAATAGTAAATACTTCCTAGTATTTACTACTTATTATCCACTTGGCTCAATATATCAGATATTTCTATATCACGTATTAATAGGTATTAAAACGTGTTTACACGTCACGTGTTAACAATGTGTCCATAACTTAACGCGCGAGGCAATGACAAGGGAGAGAGGCGGAAAACACTCGGCCCACATGTCTGTGTGCGCATGCTTATGCGTCTGTTATGTTAATTGTACGAGATGCAATATTAGTCGATTTAAAGGAGTCGGTTTAGACTCATGACTTTTAGTTCGCGTCGAGTTACAAAACGTAGAGGTTAACGCAATGACGTCAAAATTAAACTGGACTGCTGGTATTTCAAGTTACATTCATAAATACGTAGGTTGCGCACAACATTTTAACTCCACTATGGTCGAAATCTATGCCACAGGAGCGCCTGCGCAGTTTAGGAATAGGCGTTTTTCCAAATTCATCCAGTGACAAACCGATTTCAGTCGGTCAGCGTGCTCTCCTTGTTTACATAACGCAGCTTAAGAAAGACAGCATGCTAACCATAGAATCGGGTTCATCTCTGATAAATTCTGAACAACACAAGCTTTAATTTAGGCGACACACATTTCTTGACCAGGGGAGGATTAGCAGCCAAAATTCACTCTTGATCTGCTTCGTACGGGTGACGTCATTCTTAGCGTCTTTTGTCTATAAAAAATCTTGAAACCTGCATTGTTTTAAAGAATTTCCCCGTTTTGTCACTCACCACCATCATTGGTTTTGCTATAATGTGCTAATATATTTTCATTTTATCAAGTTAAATTGCCAACTTTAATTTTTCATTGTGAACAATTTTAAATTTGGCTTTACATTTTACATTACGATTTACACGTAAACTAAGTTGAGATTCTGGAATCTTTGGCATAGTAACCCTATACACTTTTTCACCAAACATGAAAATACAATTTTTGCTCTCGACGCTCGTCTCACTAAATACGCTAGAATCGTGCGTTTTGCTTAATGTGTTAGTAACATCTTGGTAATAAACTTAACGACAGTCACGTCGAATGCACAAATCTTATTTTGGTGTGGTTGAAAACTGTACGCAGTATTTCCACGTAAACTTAAAGTTTACTTTCTTTGAGTCTAGGGCAGACCGTAAAAGGGCTCTTGGCGGTATTTCGGAGTTTTCTCTGATGGTACCAAAATTAAGAAATCTGCAAAATACATTTTTAATTTACGTACCTAGCTAACATCCATATCTTTATGAAAAATAATTTTCAGCTTTTAAGTTTTCAACCGATTAAATTAAGTATTTCTACATGGATATTGGCGTATTAAATTAAAAATATACTAAAACTTCCATAAACATGTATTCTATGTAAACTGATGTAACACCATACACAAATATTAAGATCGGTCCTGTTCAATATTATAAAATGCTTTAAGGTGCACGCTCACTTAGGTGAAGCGTCGCGAAGCGAAGAGAATTTTATCCGTCCAAGAAACTTACGTGCAATCAAATGGAAGCCCGCACAACGCCTCTCGACGCTTCAGTGTGCGGGCTCCCATTTATTTGATTGCATGTAAAGTTCTTGGTTGGATAAAATTCTCTTCTCTTCGCTTCGCGACGCTTCGCCTAAGTGAGCGTGCACCTTTAACCTTTCAACTGCGCATGCGTTTCTGTGGCACTTTGCGCGGTCGGAGAAGAAGGCATTCTTGGTTCAAGCAAGTGTTGGGATCACTCGAGTGAAAAATAACCTATCACCCGGTTTTTTCAATAACCTGAATCATCCGGTTATCATCGGCTATAATTCGAGTGACGAAAAATCGGTTTTTATTTTCCAACACGTCTACAATTAGTTGCTGATTTACCTACTACCGAGTTAAATCACTCGATTCTCGATCGTCGCGTCCTTCAAGGTCGCGTCGCAAGTAGTGTTGGGATCACTCGAGTGAAAAATAACCTATCATCCGGTTTTTCAATAACCTGAATCATCGGTTATAATTCGAGTGACGAAAATTCGGTTTTTACTAAACTACATATACATTTATCAATATAAAAGAACCATTGTTCGGCTCGCCACAAAGCACAACGGTGACTAGACTGACGATAAAGATAAATAAAAATATTGAATTCTAAGAACTTTTAACCCTTTGCTTCAACACCGATGTATGTAAACATTCGCATTCGAATTCGTGTGAAAAACCGACGAGTGATAAATTAGTTTTTAAAATAAAATCATTTGAATTCTCAGTAGTCAGTAATTCTCAATACAAATGTTGTAGATGAACGATGAACCGTCAGTATTAATATTAGTAGTCGAGTGAAAAACCGGTTATCATCCGGTTTTTAAAATCACTTGAATACTCAGTAGTCGGTTATTAAAATAAGTCGGTTATTCCCAACACTAGTTCAAGCTTTATTAGTACAGGGCATGCATTCTAGCATGAGCGGCAGGGGGGTGTCAGCTTAATTGAGCCAATCGCAGCACCAAATTTGTCTCTACAGTTCGTCGGGTTGGTTGGGGCAGGGGGGTTTGATTAGGCGCTAACTTCACTGACATGCGTTTGACATAACTAGGGACTGTTATTTTTATTTTTCGAATTTCAGTTATATGAATAATCTTTTTTTGTTATAACATATTTTCAAAGTATTACTATTTTAAACATATAATATTTGTATCTTAATGTAATTCTGCCCCATAAAATTTGGTAATTTTCTTTAACTTCTTACAAAAAATTTAAATAGTGTATATTGGTGTTGGCTACACTGTTTTTTACCGCCGGACAGCAGACATCTTGACAGCGACAGCAGAGCCGATTGTTCGTAAGTGCTTTGTTTTATATTTTTTATTTAAATCCTTTAATTTAAACGTAGTTTTTAGCGTTATTATGGTGTTTTTGCCATGAGTAGTGTAATTACCATTTAATAAATAGATTTATTCGCAGTAAAAGACATTTTTCGCTTTATTATAGATGAAAGTTGTCTACCTGACCACGCGGTGATTTTGTGAGTTGTTCTTCAAACAGGTATTGTAAGTATGCACATAAATTTATCATTTTATTTTAAAAACCTTTAATAAAATGTGCTTGCTGTAAATATAATATTGTTACATACAAGCTAATTATATAGGCTATAAAACTGATTTTCCATTTGTGCATGTTTAGCATCTTATTTTTTTATTTTAAATCGTGAGATAATCTGAATAAATTTAGCCTTTGATAAAATAATAGCTTTGATATTTTTGCTAGATGTTATATCATATTGGTTCAAAAGTATTATAATCATTAGAAAATGGCAATTTTTTGTTATACTTGGTACAGAGTTATCTGCTACATAAATTGGGATGCTTGACCACAGCCCTCGTGAAGGAGACCACGAGGGCAGAGGCTTGACCCATTGTTGTTTTAGAAATAGGGGATTAACTAATAATAATGTTCAGGCTGTGATACAATTTACTAACATTTATTTAATTCCTGTATTCGTAAGCTTTATGTTTAAACAGTTTATGCTATGAAATTAATAACAAAATTAAGATTTCTATTATACAACTTTTTTCTTGTTGGTACCTTAATGTAAATTTTATTATTCTTAACATATTTATTTTCATAATAATTAAGACTTCCATGATTTCGACACACTTTTTGAGTTTAAAAAGAAAATCAATAATGTGTGACATTTGCCCAATAAGTCTGTGTTTTGCAATGTAATTTTTTTGAATCATGGAATTGCTGATAGATGTGAAAGATATAGGCATGGATGAATGGAAAAATCATATTACACTTATGTGTGTGGAAATCGACCCACCACACACTGCTTTTTTTAGTAACTAGTGATCAGTTTAAATAGAAAAGGCCATCTTGAAACTCGAGGACATGAATATCATTTAGAACACAAAATAAAATCTTGCTACAAATCAGTTTTTCAATCGTTTATATTTTGTGAAGATCATGTTGAAGTTTATGATGAACTAATTAATAAATGCATTAAGTTATCTATTTTCAAATACTGTAACGATAAGGAAAATCCTCCAGATTTTTCTAAAGGTCATTTTAAAAAAACGAATTGATTCAAGAAGCAAAAATTATGTCACAATAATAATTTAACCGTTGACAATGTATATACGTCACCTATTTGTAAGACACCTGATTGTGAGATAATAACCGATGTTGACATACCACCCGATACTGACTCAATTCCCAATTGTGACGACATAACCGATTTTGACAAACTTACCACTTGTACCGGAGTGCAAAAAAACTTGGAAGAGCTACTCACAATGGAACAGACTTTTGAAAGCGATGATTGTGAATTAGTTGAAGTAGTAATAGTGATCAGTGCCTTGAAAATGACATTATATTGTATGATACTCAGTAGTTGTTAAGAATGCATGTATGTGTATAATATATTTGTATGTTCCCAACATTTCTGTTCTGTGATAGGTGTATAGAATTTCTTCGTCTTTCTATATAGGTACGTTTTGTAAATATTGCCGCCTGGAAGCTATACCTGGGGAACTAAATATTTAGAATGTTTTTAAAATGTAAAGTTAACTGTGTGTTGTACATACACATACTTAATTATCATTGTAAATATGCTTATCTAAATCATAGCTCTAAAAAACTAAAATCAAATATGTTTCTGATTATATCATACTTTTTTTGTACATATTATTAGGTATTACTATTCAATTTTTATACTACTAAATTCTTTATTTATTGTTATAATAAATTCACCCTTTTAAGTTTCAGCTCTAGCGTCGATATGAATTAATGACCTTATTGGTTGCTAACATTTTTACTTAGTGTTATTGCAGATCAATTGTGGCCTACAGAAAAGTCCTGTAAAATTAATTCTAATTATTATTGATTTAATTTGCAATGATTATAGATTTACAGGCGACAATTTATTTATTTTCTTTTTATGAGCAAAAGATACTGCTTTTTTCTTTTTTTACAGTGTACCACAAGGAGGCCCCATTGCTGATACGAGAAGTCAAGATCAAGAAATCACAATTTTTTAATGTCTCTGTGTATTACGATTGATTTTGCTATTGATTTCTATATAGTGGTTTTTGGCCAGTAAATGTTTTCTTAACAAAAATTTTTGTTTTATTAAAACATTTGTTAATATTTTATTATTACCTGAAGGTGACATTGTTGGTAATAAAAAAACTACTGTTGGAAATCTTATCAACTTTAAGCTTTTGTTTGTAGCATTGCATTAAATGTATTTTATAAAATGTACTTTTTTTAGTAACAATACTCAAGAATGGGCCACACTGACTTTTAAAAACAAAATATACTTTAATATGAAGTTATTTTACGTTTAATATTGTATATAATGTTGCCATTTCAGTATAAAGTTATTAAAAAAAGTAAATTTTATAATTTATATTTATTGTAATGTTCCAAACAAAACTTATTTTGATTTGAAATTTTCCCGCACTACCAGTCGGTATAGTAGGGAATTTGTGGGTTACCGACCGGTGATGTCACTGTTCAGCCGGTAAAGAAAAAGTCCATTTTAGCAACAGAGTTACCATGCAGGTGGCTCATAGATGGCTCGTGTTTCGCACTGAATACACGCAACCGGCATTTCTCAAACCCTTTTTATTTTCTTTGATGAGCGAATGATGGATGCGCAGTAAACAGGTGGGAGGGGCTATCAGGGAGCTCATTATTATTCATGCCTTTGAACCGCACACATCTGTACAGTCTGTGACGAAAGTAGTACCTACGTTTCATCTTTTATAAATTTATAATAATGCCTTTTAAGAGCAAACTTGAAAAGCGAGTGTTAAACGGTTAAAGCAGTGAAATCATTTATTTCCTGATACAATTTATGCAACAAGAAACATATGTAAAAAAAAACAATAATTGATTTAAGTAAGGTTCAAGAGCGTATTTCAGTCGCTACAGGAATTAGTCTGAGCATAATTAAACGAATTAAGGAAGAGGCCAAAAATGTCGAATCAGGTGCAATAAGATCTTTTTTCACAGCAAACAAAAAGAGGGAAAATAGGAAAAGCAAAATAGCTTTAGACGACGCTTTTCAAGGTGTTTTACGCAGAACAATACATAACTTTCACGTAATAGAAAAACAAGTACCGACTTTAGCGAGAATTCCAGAATGATACTAATTACAAGGGATGCTTGAACAGTTTAAGAAAAGAAATGAAAAAAATTGGATTCCGTTGGAGGAAAACTAAAAACAATAGAAAAATTTTGATGGAGAAACCTGACGTCAGGCATCTTTGCATTCAGTTTTTAAAGAAAATGAAACGTTACCGTACTGAAGGATGGCCGATTGTTTATATCGATGAAACGTATATCCGTTCATCACATACACACCAACAAGCTTGGAGCGATGAAGCAGATAAAAGTGTAAGACAAAGGCACACGTCTAATAACACAGCCCCACAAAAAAAAATGTTCGGACTTGTGGGTCGGACATAAGTATTCCCATGTATTTTTCGACGCGGAATCCGATCCCGAGCTCAGAAATGGCCCTTCACGTCTGGAATTGACCCCAGGGGCCAAAAATGGCCTCTATAGGGCCTGAAAGATGGATTCCGGGATGAGGCGAGGTCATGTGCATGCTAAAGCCAAAGCCGGATTTGTGGTCGAAAAGTTTATGGCAAACTGAAATTCCAAGTTTGGGAACGGGAAAATGACCCCTTAGGGGCCGGAAAATCGTGTTTCGGACGTCGCAATCGCAACAGTGGTATTTTTATGTACTCTCAAATTCTGGAACTCAGGCTGTGCTCGAAAAGTTTATGGCCAACTGGAATTCCCCGTTTGGGACCGGGAAAATGACCCCTTAGGGGCCGGAAAATCGTGTTTGGGACGTCGCAATCGCAACAGTGGTATTTTTATGTACTCTCAAATTCTGGAACTCAGACTGTGCTCGAAAAGTTTATGGCCAACTGGAATTCCCCGTCTGGGACCGGGAAAATGACCCCTTAGGGGCCGGAAAATCGTGGTTCGGACGTCGCAATCGCAACAGTGGTAGTCCCATGAAAAATACCCCTGACAGGGGTATGTTTTCATGTTACTACCACTGTTGCGATTGCGACGTCCGAAACACGATTTTCCGGCCCCTCAGGGGTCATTTTCCCCTGACGGGGGTATTGTTCCCTGACAGGGGTATTTTTTCATGGGACTACCACTGTTGCGATTGCGACGTCCGAAACACGATTTTCCGGTCCCTAAGGGGTCATTTTCCCGGTCCCAAACGGGGAATTCCAGTTGGCCATAAACTTTTCGAGCACAGTCTGAGTTCCAGAATTTGAGAGTACATAAAAATACCACTGTTGCGATTGCGACGTCCCAAACACGATTTTACGGCCCCTAAGGGGTCATTTTCCCGGTCCCAAACGGGGAATTCCAGTTGGCCATAAACTTTTCGACCACAAATCCGGCTTTGGCTTTAGCATGCACATGACCTCGCCTCATCCCGAAATCCATCTTTCAGGCCCTATAGAGGCCATTTTTGGCCCCTGGGGCCAATACCAGACGTGAAGGGCCATTTCTGAGCTCGGGATCGGATTCAGCGCCGAAAAATACATGGGAATACATATGTCCGACCCACAAGTCCGAACATTTTTTTTTTGTGGGGCTGTGTAATCGTGAACGCTGGTGGGGAAGACGGTTTTGTACCAAATTCATACGTTAGATGGAAGTCACACTGCAGTACTGCGAAATGAATTATGAAAATTATGAAAAATGGGTAAAAAATAACCAAGGCTCAATTTGCGATCTAACAGTGCAGTCGTTATAGACAATGCTGCATACCACAATAAGCAAATCGATAAGTATTCTACATCTGTAACAAAAAAGATGACATGTTAAACTGGTTACAAGATAGGAATATTCCATTTGACGAAAAAATGTTGAAACTATACAGTCTAATTAAAATGAGGAAACCGACAGAGAAAATTTATAAAATTGACCAAATATTTTCCGGTGCGGGACACACCATGGTTCGACTACCCCCTTACCATCCTGATCTTAATTAAAAATTAATAAGTGATACTTCCTGTGATATACTCTGTATAACGGAGCACTGGTTAAGTGCTGAACAGATCGAAATTACAGGCTTACAGAATTTTGACTTAGTGTCTAAATTTTGTAGAGCCGAGGGTCATCATGATGGCAGTGCTCTATATGCTAAATGTGGTGTCAAATGTACCCCCCGTTTGGATATTGCGGATATGTCCCAGGTGGGCGTTTTGGAGTATGCAGCCGGTGAGTTGGGTTTGAATAAAAAATGTATAGTCCTTGCTATCTATAGACCTCCTGGTGGTGATTTTGAAATGTTTATGGATATCCTGGATAAAATTTGTTTGTCTGTTACCAGCGAGGGCGGTCTGCCTATAATATGTGGAAATTTAAAAGTAGATCTCCTGGAATCAAGCAAAGAGTGTCAAACTTTATTAAATACTTTGTTGTCTTTTAATATAAAAGCGCTTATTGGTCAACCAACTAGAATAGATAAAGATTCGTCCACACGCTTGGACAATGCTTTTGTTAACCAATCTATTTCGGCAAGGGCAAAAGTTGTTGAAATGTTTATTTCGGATCATAATGCACAAATTGCCACATTACACGAGCAAACAGACAAATGGTTCGCACTACAAACGGCATTATTGCAATGAAAATGTTGACTCATTTTTAAACAATTTAATTTCTGAATCTTGGGATTCTGTATATTATAGTCAGGATGTGGACAGTAAATGGGATACCTTTATGAATTTGTTTATGCATTACTTTAATTTTTGCTTTCCATTAAAACTTACTCATGGTGCGAATACCAAGATGTCATATTATTATGTAAATTCACCCGAAATTGAAAATTTAAAAAACCGTTTGGATATATTTGAAATTTTGCGCCATCATTATCCTCAGTGCAATCAATTATATTCTGACCTGAAAAAAGACTATGATAAACTTTTAAAAAAAGCAAAATGTGCTTATTTTGCTAATCAAATATCTTCCTCTGGTAGCAAAAGCAAAACTACTTGGAGGATAGTAAATAAAATTTAACCAATGGTGACAAAAATAGTAATACAATTGTTCTGTCGGGTGATTTACATGCCATGGGGAATTGGCTATGGGTCTTTTTCTGGATCTCTCCAAGGCTTTCGACTTTTTAAATCATGTAGACTTGCTGGGCAAATTATTTAGGTATGGTGTAAGGGGATGTGCATTGTCCTAGTTAGAAACCTACTTAAAAGGTGGGAATCAAAATGTAATAATCTCTACAGATCAAGTCAGTTATAAATCAAATCAACTTTCAGTTAAGATGGGAGTACCCCGAGGTAGTATACTAGGACCCCTACTTTTCATCATTTATCTTAATGATCTTCCAAATGCTTGCAATAATGTAATTTCACTTATAAATTAAGCTGACGACACAAATATTATTGTAAGAAATAAAAATATTTCTGATTTGGTGGAAAAGTCTCAAAATGATTTCTTATTAGTCAAAAAATGGTTCCACGAGAGTGGCTTGATCCTAAATGCAGATAAAACTCAGTGTCTTATATTCCGAACACAGCAAAACAAATTGGTCTGCCCTGAAAGTGTCTCTCTTGGTGAAAGTGTTATAAATGTTTCTGGCGTTAGTAAATTTCTAGGAGTTTTTATGGATAATATATTTTTAAAGTGGAATCATCATGTTGACAATCTGTGTAAAAAACTGTCTACATGCTCTTATTTGCTTCGTGTGTTAACAAAGCTCTTGGATTTTAATCCTTCAAAAGTTGTATATTTTGGCAGTTTTATATCAATTTTACGTTACGGAATAATATTTTGGGGGCAGCCGTCTAATCTAGTAACGACCTTTATTATTCAAAAGCGTGCAGTTCGAATACTGTTAAATTTAGACTACAAACAATCTTGCCGCGGTATATTTAAAAAAACAAATTTTTGACAGTCCCTGCAATATATATATATATATATATATATATATATATATATATATATATATATATATATATATATATATATATATATATATATATATATGAATGTATCATGTTCTTAAAAAAACATCCTCACAAATTTTCTCAATAATAAAATAAATCACAGTTATGACACAAGATGTAAAAATATTGACTACAATTATCCAGAACATAACTTAACCTTGAGTGAAAAAAATTGTCCTTACTATGCAATTACTTTCTATAACAGTCTGCCTTTGAATTTGAAGGGTCTTGAAAGATTGGAGACATTTAGAAAAAAATCTTCAGATATATTTGTGCACCATAGAGCCATATACTGTTCAGGAATTCATGAGTTACCGATAGTGTTTTAGCTGCTCTGTTTCTTTAAATTCATTTTTATGTATATTTGTCTTGTTCCTGACTGAATATCTGATATTTTTAAACTGTTATTATTATTGTTTTTTTCCTTTAAATGTAGCTGTTGACGTATTTCACACTTTGTACTTGTACAAATATGTTTTGAAGTAAATGCTTATCTATCTATCTATCTATCTATCTTTTTTTTTTGGAGGGGATTAGGAAATCTCTTTCTAGACACCTGATCGGTATGGGCTATCCTGCGGACCAGGTAGTGTCAGCCTTGTTGGACTAAAACCCTTCCCCTTCGGTACTTCGTACACATCGTACTGGGACCGCTTTCGCATTACTTCAGCACGAGTTACTGTCCAGCTTCAGACACCTTCATTCAGGCATGCATGTTTTCGTGCATTACGCACATGTCATAGATAGCGACGTTTCTTATAATGTATATATCACAGATTTGTTGACAAGTATCACAGACAGGTGCAGCAGCTGTTGGTTTACTCTTTGGTTTCTCTCTCTAGACAAATGTCAGTTCAATTTCTGCTTTCAGTGTCTTTGGTTTCAATTATTTTCCTAATTGTATTATAGGTTAGACTCCACATCTCCTCAGACACTAGCATGCTCTCAGTCATGCCAAGAGCGGAGAATTCTCTACCGGACTCACGTAGGTAAGCTGTTCTCACTTCATCCCATCGGAAACAGACAAAGAGGGTGTGCTCAGAGTCATCCTCGTTATGGCAGTACACGCACTCGCCTGAGGGTGCTCTTCGGCGACCGTGTAAATATTTGCGGAAGCAGCCATGCCCCGATAGCGCCTGGGTTAAGAAGTAGTCAACCTCTCCATGGTTTCGGTTAATCCAAGTTTCAACGTTTGGTATAATTCTGTGAGTCCAACGCCCATAAGTACCGTTGTCCCATTTTTCCTGCCATCTGGTTAATAGATCTTGCCCTGCCCCAGCCTTACTCACGCCAAGGTATCTCTCCCTTCTCTCTTTAACGAGGAGGTCTATTGGTGGAACACTCGCGATATCCCCGATCCCCTCGGCGGATATAGTTCTGTAGGCACTGCAAACTCTAATAGATATTATTCTTTGTATTCGGATAAGCTTCCGTAATGATTTTTTGTTTTCTGTAGTAAAAGGTATAATAAATAAGTAATTATTATAGTATATTGCAAAACCTCACTGGACAAAGCTGTTTTATAAATATTCCTGAATATAATATCCAGGTTTTCTTATGGCTAGGTACTTAAAATAAATTTAACACAGGGGAGCTGTTAGGATCCACCTGGTCATTATTGATCAGGTAGATCTTGACAACTCTCCTTTGTTAAACTTATTTTAAGTACCTAGCCATAAGAAAACCTCATTATTATATTTACAAACATTTATAAAACAACTTTAGTGAGTCAATTTGTTGTTATATTATAAGTATTTTGTTGTCAGTATCCAACCCCTCGGTAATTGCTTTTTTAATTAAAGAAGGCAACGAATTAAAAAAAAATTAAAACATAGTTCCATTAACGTTTTTATAGTTTACACATTAGACTCAAAAACATCGAAATAATTAATTCACATTATTAGTATTATGCGGTAAAAAGTCCGTTTTTATTTCCTAAGCGGAGTATACTTTGCTGATATCAAGTATGGGGTGTCTCTGTCGTACACTGACACTCCTGGTCTATCATCTGCGCATCTCAGAGTTCATGCTAGAATGCCTGACCTTTAAGGTTCGTAAACATGATGTCTGACCATGGGCGGCGGGACCGTAAACTAGATTGGATAGACCGCCTAATCGCCCCCCGAGGGGGCTCTGTAAGGTCGATAATATCATTGTCATGCCGTGAAAATTTCGTGTTTCTAGGCTATGTATTAAGGAAGATATCACACTCCTACGGACTGATGATGCAGAATAGACCGCTTTTCATAACCGTATCGTTACATACATACAAACACCTACAGATAGAAACTATTTTTGCCAACAAAAAGACTTTTCGGACATCCTGTATACATACATACAAACATAAACACATATTAATACAAATATATTACTTCAAAACGATCCGATTCCCCTAAAATTAAATTAAAATTATTTAATAATAATTAATATATTGGCCCAAAGGTATACACGCTCATTGTTAGAAGATAAAATGCATGTTTTTGGATAATACATAACAAATGTTTCCATGCCACTGTACTCAAGGTAACGCGGCGTCTTGTCTGCCGTTCGACTGCTCTTCTTGCTTGGCTTTAAAATTCCTAATTTATATAAAATGTTTTGGGCCGCCATGGAATAAAAACCTATTTATTTATTACTTTAACGAGAAAATAAGCAATTTTAATTAGCGTGGAGTGTTCTCATATAATGAGGGAAGGAAAAAATCAAAAAATAACTATTAAATATGAGGGAATAATATGGAATAACGCCGTTTAAAGATGAGTTTTGATGAAAAGAAAAGAGAAAAAATGAGTTTTTACCCCCTAAATCCGGTCCTGGATCACCCATTCGAGATTCTTTTTAAAGCCTGTTTATATCCCCACGGGATGGCGTTGAAAAAGTCTGAAAAAGTTCGATAGGAAAAGAGATAGGGTGATTCGAATGTAGAGATGTCATGGAAAATAGCTTAAAAAATCGAAATTTAATCGTCGATTGCTCCCTTCCTATAAAAAAAGAAGAAACATAAAATATTAAAATTACGTATTTCGGGGAAGAAAGAAATATTATTGGTTAAGGGTTTTTATATTTATTTTGTATGCCAGGTAATGGTGACAGGGCTTGCTTTTGTATTATATAATTATTATAAAATCGCTAATTGTAGTTCTGTAGTATGGTTTAGGTTTTATTTAGATGTATAAACTGTAATTTATAGTTGGTACTATAAAAATTTAAATATATAAATATGTACATATCGTGTAGGGGTGTAAGCCAATAGTTATTGTATTTTACCTTTATAATAAATTCTGAGTGATATTACGTAGGATAATAAGTTGGTTTAAAAAAAAAATCACTCGTAAGTTTCTTGCTGTTTCTTCTTACAGGTTGTAATCGAAACTGAGGATTTCTTAAAACTAAGTTTAAATAAAGGACTTTAATATTATGTACCTATGCTTTTTATTTAATATAAAGACAAACGTTTTGTTTATTGGTTCATGACAAACTAAATTCTATATAGATACCTATGTAACACGTTTAAATTAAGAACAACAAATGAAGATTTTAACGCAATTCAGTACAACTAAACGATTTTACTGGCCAGCTTAGTACTGTACTCAAAATATAATAGAACCATATTATTAAAAACAATTCTTGTATCGCATATTATCCTTGACACATTCACAAAAATAAATAGTCTTGCTTCAAAATAAGGGATAGGTGCTACGACAAAAAAAAATTAGAGATACTTCTGCTCTGAAGCGACATAATATACTTTACAAGGAACATAAAAGGGTTTGATACTTTATCACGATAACAAATCATTTATTTTGAAGTCTACGATCAAAGAGAGACGATCGCCAAAACAATAACTAAGATTTGAGGTTAGGTTGTTTCGCATTTTTGACGCCAAACATGCGCCAAAATTAGGAAATCAATCAAAATTGCCGCCTCTCGCCAAAGCTTTTCGGGAGAGGCCGAATGCTTCCGAGGTTTCTGTGATATTTAGTGTCGCCTATAATGGACTCATTTGGTGAATTCTAGTAAACAATTTTCGCTTTGTGTACATAAAGTACACCTTATAACTAGATTATTCAAAAAATTTTAGGTCGATTCGGTAAGCCGTTTTCTAAATATGGTATTTTAAAGATTCCGAGCGCCAGCAATTGCGTGACGTCATCAGACGGGAAGCGCGGTCTAGTATAGAATGATTATGTAGAACGTGAAAATTTCGCGCCAAGTGTGTTTAACGTTTCTATGACGTGTTTTGTTACATATTATACATAATTTGATAATAAATATGTGCGAAAAAAGTTTTGTTAAAGCAGATTCGTCCAATTTACCACTAGTGGACTTACTGATGATAGTGGATTTTTTTTAATAGAAATCACGATTTTATTAGTGCGGAGATGAGAGGAGCTAAAATGCAACGGTAAGTGTAAAATAATATTTTAGTACCAACAAAAAATATTATAGGCTACCGTAGCCTCTAATATTCTTTGGTAACAATTACATATGTACAAGCTACAGGAAAAAATTATTCCTAAACAAAAAAAATGATGCAGATCCCAACTTGCAATTAAAATTTCGTAATCAAACTTGATTTCTTCATGTTTTCCATTTTTTTAGTTCCGCAAGAGATAGTTATGGGGACAATGCGATTGGTTATGTCCAGCTATACAGGGACAATGCGCAGTGTAATTTGTTAGCACGGATAACACCAGAACACAAGCTAAACTCTAAGTGTTACAAAGTTGGTTGTGTAGTATTAGAAAACGAAAAGAAAGTTCTGGAAGTCAAGTGCTATGAGTATCCAGCTTCAGAAGGAGGTTGCAAGCATGTCATTGCATTTCTTATGTGACTTCATCGCCGTAGCGAAGAACCGTCTCCTACGGAGACTGTCTGCTATTGGAAGAAATCGGTATTGTCTTCTGCGACGACATCTAAGAAATTCATAACTACTGACGATTTCGGCAAGAAAAGAAAAAATACATATGATTGTGACGGTTTATCACAATACATATCTCTGAAATACACAACTCTGCTTCACTCTTTTGGTTTAGAAATTAATTTATAACCACATTTGGGGACCAAAAACTGAAATATGAAACCTTTAAAGAGTTTTGCCAAAAATACATGACAGATGTAATTCTCAAAGCGGTTGAAGGAAGTACACGTGACCAAAGTCAGTCTAAAATATGGGAAGAGATGAGATACGGCCGTATAACATCAACGAAGGCGTATGACACAGTTAAGTGTGTTAAATATGATGATATCCTAGTGGAAAATATTCTTGGGGCAAAATTTTTTCAAACAGGCTATGAAAAGAGGATTAAACTTAGAAGCAGAAGTCCTTGACGTTCTTTAAAAAGAAACGTTATTAAAATTTGAGAAAGCTGGCATTTTTTTGTCAGTAGATTGTCCCATAATAGGAGCTTCACCAGATGCTGTTTGTGACGATTTTGTAGTAGAAATTAAATCACCAAGGTATGAAAGAACAGTTAAGAAATACATTGACGAAGAAGGCAATATTACTTCTAAATTTTTTCATCAAATCCAAATGCAAATGCATCTTGCCAAGAAGAAACAGGCCATTTTTGTTGTTTCGGATCCCGACTTCGAATCAAATAAAAAAAAATATTTTCAAGATTTATAGTTACGATGCTACTTTTGTTACTAAAATGCTTGATGAAATAACTAAGTTTTGGATAGCTGCAATAATTAATAAAATTTAACTTTTGGGGTTAACAAGTGTTTATTTTATTAAATAATTTTGTAGATTGATTATACCGCAAGCAATGACTACAATATCATCTAAATATTTCACCAAATTTAAATTAACGTTGGCATGTGGTTTCAAAATACTAAAATCTCGCAGTCTTGAAATTACTCTTTCGACGTGAATCCTTAGATTAGCTACTTTTTTGCGTATTTGACTGCTTCTTTACTACTTTTTTCTTTTGAAGAAACTGAAGGTGGTCGTATTAAGTGGTTATTTTTAGCCAGTAACAATTCATCGATGTGTTTAAAACCTCTGTCTGTCATTACATCTGCCCCGTCATCTAGACGTTCAAGAAGACCCGATTCTTCTACAATCATTCTATCACTGGCACGTCCACCATAGCCAGTTGATACAAATGAAATTAATCCATCAGGAGTACATGCCACTACATATTTTATTGTATTTGCCTTTTTGTATTCTGACCACGAAAGGCTTTGTAGGACAGGATCGGTGGGTTTTTGAATTGAAATTTCAAAACAATCCATAATGCTTTGAGTATTTTCAAATCTACTCCGAAAGGGTATGGGAAGACATTGCCTAACCTCTGGAAGAGATTTCCACTGGACGAATTTTTCAAAAAACACAGATAGTTTTGGCAAACATTTTTGGATGGTCATACAGACCGTCGCCGCTGACATCGAAAAATCATCTGCTAAGACAGAATCCGGTAGGTTCAATTTTATCTTTTTCAAAGTTATGTATACTTCGATCTTGAGATCTTCACACCTGGAGCAGATTATTTATATCAAGAACAATGATGCTTTAGGTATTCCAAGGTAAAATTTGTGATTTTTTTCTATAACAAATACAGATCTCCTCTCGATATTTTCTTTCTGATTCCAGGTGTGCTCTACCTCATTGAAGGAACTTGAACCAGACGTGATTTGAAACGAACCAGATGTTGACATTACCTCAGTGGCACTAGTAGAATAGTCAAGGGCAACAGGAATATTTAATTTCTTTTCAGAAGACAATTTTTGACAAATAATTTTTCGGGCACCCTGTATTCCCTTCGACACATCTTTAGGTTTAATATTAACTTGGATTTTTTTGGTAGCCATGTGAATTATTACTAATTTCATTGTTAGGCTCAAAACCATTTCGACTTTTCTTGGAAGTACTAGGTTGGTTAAGTTCCTGTACAATAGTCTGGCGCTGTCTTTTTAAAAATCCTGTGCGAGGTTTTACATTATGTGAAGCCGTTCTGTTTTTTTGGCAGTCGAAAATGTGAGGTACGACATCAGGTTTCATCTTTATTGGAACGTTATTCATCAATTTAAAATACATGAAATTTTCCATGTCTGTTTCGAGCTAAAATTAAAGTACATTTTTATAGTTTTTAAATTATTGTTGAGTTTTCGTTAAAAGAAAGACAAATTATATTATTAACAAAGCAAAAACGTAACTTTAGAGCTTGTCCTCCAAATGATTTTCCAGAATGTTTTTTGTATAATTTGCAAATTCTGTCATTTTATCCCAGCGGTTTTAAAGGTGAAAACTGTCTTTTTATATATATTATTATATACATAAAAACATACTTCCGTTTTAAAAATAGATGCATTGACACTACATATGACTTACTGAATTTTTTTTTGTGTTTTTTAAATGTCGCCTTTGAACAAGTATTTACAATTTCCATACTTACGGATAGGTATTTGTAATTTGATATCCCGTATGTCAAATTTGCGAAATTAACTAGACTTATTTTATCGGACTTATTAATCTTTTTATAAGATTGTATTATCAAAGAAAGTCAGCAACTTTTTTTATCCCTTAGTCTTAAATCAAAGGAACAATCGACAAATTTCCTTTATAATTTTGTTTGATTTTAAATAAATTTGAAGCCTAAGTAATGTTAATATGTACCTATATTATGCTGTTTAAATTCTTTTAATTTACTCTTTTTTTTGCTTTAATTACATATCTATATACAAAGCATTACCAAAAACATGTTTAGCAAACTTTCCTTTGTATTCATTTTTTAAAAAATTTGTATCAGTCAAAAATAACTTTTAACGATTTTCTGCATTCTCGTATACTTTAATATTTAAATCAACGCTTCCGTTTTTAAAACCCTTAAAAAGCTTACTAAATATTTTAAAACATTTGTCCCAATAGTATCGAAAAATTCAGGTTTAAAAAAATGTTCAATAATATTGATTAAAATACTTACATTAAAATGATCCTCGCAAACAAAACATGACGATTTATGGCTAAGCAGGTTTTGCCTTCTCATAGCTTTTTGCCATTGTATTCGCTTATTGTCTTTTGGGAGGCTAATAAATATTTTATTAGGTGTTCTGACAGTGGTACTATGACACTCAGGAACAACACAGTATTTATATAGCTTTTTATGCACAACTTCTTCCATTTTATGGCCTTACTCCTCCACACTCACATTAACTAACGGATTCGGATTGGGCCGCTGAGCCGGCTGTTGCTAGCTCAAAGCGTCTGATGACGTCACAACCAGGCCGGTTGGAGAGACAGCGCGCTGGGTTTTATTTTTTTTATGTACTTTATAGGCCGTAGGAAATTCTAGTTTTTTGCAGGAAGTCTTTAAATTGCAAGATCTTTCGAATGATCAAATAAACAAAACGTGCCAAATGAGTCCATTGTGGACTGCAACACCCTGCAAATAGATGTCCAGCATTTTATCGTGTGTGTGGTTCGTGTCAACAGAGAGGACATTATAAAAAGTTTTGTCGTCAAAAAACTGATGTGTATGAGGTTGTAGAGGATACAGGTATTCAAGCAGCAGGATCAAGTGGTACCTTAAACTGGGGTAACTTTGGTACGATTTTTCATGTTTTTTTTTTAAATTAAACTTGAACTTGGGAAATTAATTCCGCTTAGGCTATTCATTATTAAAGTTACTATACTTCTAAATCTAAATTATTATAAATAAATGATTTTTTTTATGATGCAAGTTGAGAAAATGAGCTCTGAAAGTGTTCTAAAGTAACCCCGCCAGTTGGGGTAACTTTGGTACAAAGGCTTTTTATATGATAATTTCAACGTTATAGGTCTTTGTACCAAAGATGGACACTGCGTTTAATATTTAGCTAAAAAAAACAATCCAAAAATATATTCCCTGCCATATTCTGAATTCTTTAGGGGCAAAAGCGAAACAAACAATTGACTTAAAGTTTTATTTTGAAGGTTTTATTGCTGTAAAACAGAATGAACAACAGTTTTTAATATATAATGGTAACAGTTACAAAAACATAATATAGACTTACAAAAATTTGAACTGTTTGCTATTCTTTAATACCTACGAACAAACTGAAATAGAGAACGCTGTAAATTAGACTTAATTCTAACGTGAAGTGTAGGCAATTTTAAAAACAGATTTTATGCAAAATCGTTTAGTTCGGGAATATCGAAAACTTCTCGATGTCCTCGACCTTCAGGTATTTTTATTTCCATTAATATTTCTTTATTGTTATAAAATATTTCATCTTTGCGAGACGGCCATTTCCATTGTTTTCCATAAGGTGTCATAACATTTACAATGGCCCCATTATTAAGAAGTTTCGTTACTTGGCCAGGGTAATATTTTTTATCGTAAATAACCAAAACATAATCTCCAACAGCTCTGTTCTTCACGGAAAATTCAGGTTCTTTGACTTCTTTCGGTCCTACATTGGAGTTATCTGAAAGTTCTGGGTTAAAAGGGCTGTCATCACTTTCTGCATATTTGACACTTTCCATGCTATTGTCTGTGCTCTCTGAAACGCTCTTTGGTCTTTTAGACGTTTGCCTTTTGATTTCAATTAAAGGTAAACTGTCGTCAGAATCTGAACTTTGAGAAATCTCTTGGATGGTTGTATTCTGGATTCCAGAGGTGGAGGGCTGCGAATTGTTGGGAGGCTCAGTAGAGACGTCATCGACATTCTGCACATCAGACACTGTAATTCCCTTGCCAGGGGGTACTTGGAGCTTCTTCCTTCTGTGAATACGTGGTGCTGTGGCTTCCTGGCGTGTACGGGTTAGGTGTCCCAGAAAGCTTTCTCCAACAACTTTTTTTATTGCAGGGTCATCAGCAACAACATTTCCATGCAGTCTGTTTAAAACAACTTCCTTACTGAATGGGTAAATTCCGCATTTTTTGAACCCTGATTTAAGATTTTCAACACCGCGCTCTTCCAATTTTGTCATCAGGGTTTTTAAAAGCCTTGGAAATGTATCCTTTGGTATGCCACTAAAACGACATCCTTCAGCCGTGTTTTTCCAATCAGTCAGGATTTGCCGCCAGTATCCTTTCATAGGACGGAAATAGGCAACATCCAAAGGCTGGAGGAGATGTGTAGTATTGGGAGGCAGTGCAATGAATCTTATATTATTTAGTTCACACTGTCTAATAACTTCAATATTTAGGTGTGAACTAAGATTGTCCCCTATTAAAATTTTACGACCATCTTGTCGCTTTAGTAAAGGAAGCATTAAATTCATAAACCAATCCTCAAAGACTTGAAAGTCAAACCATTCACTGCTGCTACGGTTATAACGGGCATTTAAGGGGCCACCTTCTGTCCAAGTTGACCATAACTTTTGAGCCTTGTAATTAATATATACAAGAGCAAGCTGACCTTCGGCATTTCCACATATCATAAGGGACGTACATGCTTTTGAAAAATTGCGAATCTTTTCCGGGTACTTGGTCCCCTTCCTTGTAATAATTTTTAATCGGCCAGGATCATCGACGAGATTTGTTTCATCGTAATTCCAAATATTAGCTGGAGGGACCCCTTCTAGTTCAGTTCGCAGATTATCAAAGTACTCATTGATAGTAACTTCATCTGTTGCTGCGCGTGCGTGAGAGATATTTTGGGAAAGCCTTTGACTAAGTTCTGGTCTGCGCTTTAAAAATGAACCCACCCAATCAGGACCTGGATAATTGTTTTTAAAACATGGAACTATTCTTCCTTGCCTGTCTAAGTAAGACTTGACGCAAACTTTTAAATCTTCAGCTGTTATTGGAAAACCAAATGCAGATAAGGCAACTAAGTGTCCAGCAAATGATTCTTCTTCTTGTTCCGAAAAGACCCTCGGCTTTCCATGTCTACGAATGTGCTTTCCATGAAGTTTATTCCATAATGTGTTTTTTGCGATTTGGTATTTTTTGGCGGCATTTCGAAGTGAAATCGATTTGCTTTTAATCTCTGCAAGGGCCTCCTGTAATTTTTCTTCACTATAATTTTTATAATTTCGCGCACCAAGTAGACGTCGGGGCTTACGAAGCATTATTAGATCTGAAACAAGTAAACGAGAATTGTCAACACTGTCCAAATTTTAGGTACAGTGTAACTTTGGTACACCATGATTTTTAAATTTGATACCAAGATTTGTCTCCGCAGTCTAACTTTGGGACATGTACCAAAGTTACCTCCACATGTTAACACTTCTTATACAAACGTAAACATATATTTTCTTAATGTAGATAATTTATGTAGCTATATTATCAAAATTTAGCAAAAATATTACTTTCTAAAATGTACTTACCAAAAAGCAAATATTTATAATAGTTTCCGCTACAGAACTGAAAGTTTGCAGACATTTAAAAATCACGTGTTGACACCTGTAGCTTTAAAAAATGAACTGGCCCTTGCCACAACAAATACGGTGTTGCCAAATTTAAAAATTTCACACTTTAGTTCCGTATTTTGAAGATTCTGTATGAAATATTAACACGTTTACAGATGAACGATTTTTACAATGTAAAATGTGAAAAAAGTACAGGGTGTCCCAAAGTAATACCCAAGTCACAAAGTTACCTCGGTTTACGGTAATAGAGAAAATGACGATATTGATCATAATGTTATTGTCTGGTCAATAACAAGCTCTGTTGCGGTAAGTGCTGTAGAATGGTTTGAAACTATATCAGTGCATGGACATGAACTTTCTCTAAAAGTGGACACTGGTAGTCAGGTGAACATTTTAAATTTAAGTGACTTTAAAAGACTTGGCCTAAATAGTAACCATATTTCTCCTGTGTTATCATCATTGTTTTCGTATACGGGGCATAAAATAAACATTCTCGGTCAAATCAGTTTAGATTGTCGTTACCTGGAAAAAATTAAGAGTTTGAGTTTTTATGTACTAAACTCTGAAAAACCAAATTCTATTTTGGGACTAGCTGCGGCTAGTGATTTAAACATTATTGGTAAAAAGACATTTTCTGTCAACAGTATTTCTTAATGTAAAGATATAGTAAATAAATACAAATCCGTATTTCTAGGAATTGGTAAAATCAATACGCAGTATAATATAACTTTGTCAAGTGATGCTGTTCCTAGAGTGAGTGCTCCCAGAAAAATACCCATTTCTTTAAAGAATAAAGTTAAAGAAGAACTTGATAAATTGGTGTCAGAAAATTTTATTGTTCCTGTTACGGAACCTACAGATTGGGTCCATCCAATTGTAATTGTGCCTAAACCAAACGAAAATGTCAGAATATGTATGGATCCACGTCATTTAAATCAATACATTAAACGCGAAGTATATAAAATTCCTACTCAGGAATCATTATAGAGAGACATATACAAATTGTCAAAGGCCTGCTAACAAAAGCATACAATGATAAACAAGATGCACTTCTTGCAGTGCTTAACTAACTACAACGCAACGCCTAAGATCTGCCCGCACCTAGCATGTTGTTAATGGGAAGAAGATTACGTACAACACTTACTGTAAAAAAGGATGTTTTAAGTCCCATCTTTCCATTAAAAAGGGGGCGAGATACCCTTGTGAGTAAACAAGAAAGACAAAAAGCCCATTATGACACTTCTACCAAAAAACTATCTAAACTTCAACAAAATCAGCAAGTACTAGTTCAGCAAAAGTTGCGCGATTGGAAACCTGGAGTTATTATCAATAAATGTGGCCCCAATGACTACAATGTACAAGTAGGAGAAGCTGAATATCGAAGAAACAGAGTCCATTTACGACCACTACAGTCTACTTCTGGCGAATCCCCTAATAGGCTGTGTACTCCTGATATACTGGACAATATTGTTCAAAATAAAGTCAAACCTACAGAATCTGACATACCTCCCCTTTCTAATCAGCTAAGAACACTAGGCAATGGGACACCAGTGGAAACTCCATCGCAGACCCCATCTGGAATAAATGTCAACAATATACCTGAGACTCATTTTCCAATTGCGACGAGAAGTGGCCGTTTAGTGAAAGCTCCTAAAAGATTTGATATATAATTATTTAGTATTTAAGTTTAGTTTCTTTTGTTAAAAAATAAAACTGTTTTTCTTTTGTTAAAAGAAAGGGCATGTGATGTATGACCAGTGGCAACAATATTATGGTCAGTCTTCATGGTACCATGGAACAGTTACTTGTCATCTGGCCACACATCTATCAAAAAAGATATGTTAATTTATGCTAAATAAAAAGTGATTCAATCCATCTAAAGCGTGTTTCATAACTATACTAAAATATGTAACATTAAGATTTTAGGTTTATTTTATATTAGTTTCTAATTTAATAACCTGGTTAATTTTCACATGTTCCTCATAGAAAAGAAAGTCTGGATTTTTTCAGAATATTGGATTATGTTATTTTCTTCTTTTGATGCTACTTGTACCCTTCTAACATGTTCCAGAAATCTCCAGAATCAGCAAAAGGCTCCAGACCGGCTTTCGTTGTTGATTTTTAGTTTGATCTTAGAAATGCACTTATATGTTGTCAGAAAAGTGGTAATTCTGACAGTGGCAGTAAGAAAAAACGTATTGTAGTAAATAAAGTTTGGAAAACCGTAAGCTTGTGTAGTATTTCGGTCGTCTTTTACAATACCAAAGAAAATAGTAGCTATTATTTTCTTTGACAATACCAAAGAACAGTGTTATTCCAATGGACAATGATAGTTAATAGCCGGCAAATAAATAAAGTCCATAGCGCTCCGTATCATTATTTTTGTAATCCAATATGTAGAGCCAAGTAAAATCAAAAGTAAGATCTGGAAATACTTCACCGACTATTAGTGCCAGCGCTATAGAATGAATTAAGAAAAGTATAGATTTTGTTTCTGCAGAAAGTCAAATTTCTTTAGACAATTAATTAAAATTGAAGGTTCTTATGTTCACATAGATATCGTTGAAATGCTCATAATAATTAGTGTAGATGACGAAGAGAGCGCAAGATTAGCATACGCCTCTGAAAAACTACGCTTACTTTTGAATGAGCAATAAACATTTGTAAGATAAGTAAGATACATGAGTTAAGTGATTTTTTTCTGGGCCGAGTCTCTCTGAACAGACTTTTAAAGCATTTTTTGTGTAACTGTATAATTATACAGGGTGTTCCTTAATGATATGGTAATATTTAAGGAGGTGATTCTTGGACCCATTTTAAGAAAAAATTTCATATGAACGCATGTCCTAAACGTCTTAACTTTTGAGATACAGGGTGGTAAAGTTTTCAGAAAAAAATCTGTTTTTTATAATAACAATGATAATATTGTAGATATCTTTATGAAATTTGGTACACATCTCTTATGCATCAAGGTGCATTTTCTGATGTACAATTTTTTTTACTATTTCTACCAGTGGCGTCCGTACGGGTTTTGCATTGAATATTTTTGGAGAAAAAAATAGTACGCCACTGCTTTCTCTTTAAATAGAACAATTTTTGAAATCCCCATTCGGTTTAGAGCAACTTTGAACCCTTGACTTTTTTTCGTATGACTCGCCGTTTTCGAGTAAAAAAATAAAAAGCATTTTCATGCACGGCAAAGTAGCTAAAATCTAAAGCAACAAATTGTATTAATATAATTTTTAAAATACCAGTTGAAATAACACGTAGATTTTAGCGATTTTGCCAGGCATGAAAATCGTTTTAATTTTTTTACTCAAAAACAGTAAGTGATACGAAAAAAGCCAAGGGATAAAAGTTGCTCTAAACCGAATGGGGATTTCAAAAATGGTTTTTATTTAAAGAGAAAACAGTGGCGTACCATTTTTTTCTTCAAAAATATTCAAAGCAAAACCCGTACGGACGCCACTGGTAGAAATAATAAAATTGTTTGTACATCAGAAAATGAACCTTGATGCATAGTAGATGGGTACCAAATTTCATAAAAATATCTATAATAGTGTCACAGTTATTATATAAAAAACAGATTTTTTTCTGAAAACTTTACCACCCGGTATCTCAAAAGTTAAGACGTTTAGGACATACGTTCATATGAATTTTTTTTGTTAAAATGGGTCCAAGAATTACCTCCTTAAATATTAGCATATCATTAAGGAACACCCTGTATATCGTGTTCGGAGACTGTACTGTATAGTTGTAATAGATCGGGTCGGGCTTTTTATCTAGTAGACTCCTGAATTGTGATGATGGATCTTTACGGATCATTTTATGGGGTTTATGATAGATTGCAGCAAGTTTGCTTTAGGTCTTGTTAAAATCACATCAAAGATGTAACTTGTAGGTATATTACTGCTAATTTTAGATATTTTTTCATTTCTTCTCACTTTTCAGAACAACACAACAAAACTAGTCGCCCGGAAAGTTAAGTATTTTTTATGAAAATCGTGACACGAAGGTAATAAAAAAAAGGAAACAAGACAATATCAAATCCACAAAAATGGTACTTGTAATTAATACAGATGAGCCTCTAAAATTTTACCTCCCTAGACTGCCAAATCAGCTTCTGCATTAAATCCAGCCATCTTGGTTTTATTTCTCATTATCTGTACATCAATAATTTTTAATTTATCTCGTACGTATTTTTCAGGAACCATACTAGGTACCTACTGTAATTTCGTAAACCATTTTGGCTCTTAATAAAATAGATAATAAGTTAATTTTTTCAGGTAAAACCTTGTAATTTCAAAATAATAGTTTTCGAAAAATATTTGTATTAATTTTACAACCCCGAGATGTGAAAATATGCTAATTTATGAAAAGTTTGGAAAAAATTACATATCTAAATACTAGACCTTAAAAAGCTTTGGCTTAGCCACTATAAAAATAGAAATGCTTGTTTATGGATTTTAGTATAAAAAAAAACGTCGTAATAGAAAACTTTTTATTTGTTGCATACTTACTAATATTATTATAAACTTAATTTCTATACATAACAATTTATTTAACATTTCCTGATTGCTCTTGAAAAGTTATATGGTCTGTTTTATTTTAGGTATTTTGTCTTTTCAGAAAAAAATCGATTGTTGCCAAATGCTAAAGAAAATTTTAACAAGTTTTTAAAATATATTATTGTGCTTATGTTTTATTAACATTTACATGAACCTACTTAAAGATGAAGAAAATAATTTTTTTATACTTTATCTGTTTCATCTCTGTTCAGTTTTTATCGGGCTTTCTTATGTAACTTTACTTCGTTGCTGTGGAATAAATAAAAGTTATCTATCTATCCATGTTAGATTATGAACAACAAACATTTTCTAAAGTATCATTTAAAGGCAGGAGCATCCGCAACGTCAATTGCAATAACCCTTGCGACACGGAGTATTGGGGCAATCAGAAGCTCCAGATGCACTTGAAATTTTTCAGAAGACCCGGCGTTTCTACACCTACATAAAATATTTGCCAGAATCAAAACTTTGTTGACCTACAAATAGGAGACTTAGAATGAATGCCTACGGCTTATGATAAAAAAATGAGTATAAAATAAAAGCCCAACCAGTAACATAACTAGCACTAACAAAATGAATTTAAATGCTGTTATCGCGGAACTGCCATTTTCTTCTAAGTCTTCCATTTCCTGTTTTAGGTCTTCATAAATTTGCTTCATAGCTTCATCAGAAAGCAATGGGCAATTGTCGACATCCATCTTAAAATCAATATTGTCATGTTTGAAGTACTCTTCTTCTTTTCTTTTGTCTTCGCATGATAATAAGTTGTTTCTTAAATCTATTTTACTGATTCTGGGTGCTCTCTGAATAAATCTGAGAAAATCAAAGTACGAGATTTTGTTATCCGAAAAATCAATAACATGTAACTGATGCAGTGATAATCTTCCTGTTATTTCTGCCGATTCAATATTATTATGAGAAACATTTATAATTCTTAAGGATGGCAATCCAGAGAACGCTCCCGATTCAAATTTGCTAATGGTGTTATTAGAGAGTATTAACTCACGCAGACGGTGGAGTCCTTGAAATAACTTTGGTGAAATAATTTGAAACCAATTAAGAGACAAATTTAGAATTTCTAAATTATGCATGTTTTTAAATGTGCCAACTTTTATGACCTGATTACCAAGATGATTATTTGAAAGATCCAACTTCCTTAATTTATTTGATTCAGACAAGTTAAGAGATAAGCTTCCTATTAGGTTAGAAGCCAGATTTATTTCCAGTAAATTATCAAGGCCTTGAAAGTCCGAAGGACCAATTTTGATAATATCATTATTATTTAGAAGTACTAACTTTAAATTTTTCAAAGAATTTAATGTGTTGTTTATTTCTTTTAACTTGTTGAAACCTAAATCTAATATTTCTAAATTATTTAGACCAAAGAACGTTTGAGACTCTAAGACTGATAAAAAATTATTTCTAAGATATAACTCTCTAAGGTGGTGCAATTCTTGAAAAGCAAAATTTGGTAGAGGTGCAGTAAGCGAATTGTCCAAGTAAATCTGTTTTATATTTCTAGTTCCGTAAAAGGCCCCGGGAGTTATTAAAGATATACGATTATCAGACAAAATAAGTTTTGTCAAAAACACCAAACCAGTAAATGCTTTTTCTCTTATATACTCAATGTTGCTATTTCTTAGATCTAAAATTTGTATCATGTTTCCACTAATATCAAATGTACCCGTCTCTAGATTTGTTAGGTTGCAGTTAACACACAGCAGTGTTTCATCTAAATGATCAAAACGATAAGGTGTATCCCTAAAATAGTCAGGGGTTGCGTTAGTACAAACTGCCATAAGTGCTCCTCGTTCACCATATTTGCATGACATTGTATTATGGGCTGAAATGAATGAAGAGCTAAGTAGAACCAGGAGGCCAATTACGAATTTCAGTTGGACCATATTTTCCTGAAACAAAAGAAAAAAGGTAATTCGAAATCGGTTTCATCAAAAAACTCAATTAAACTAACTATACAAGATTTTCCATAAAATCCATATTAGAAACTTTTGATTCCAAGTAAAACTTGACCGATTCTTACTCTTATCTTCATTGAAAAAATATTTCTAATGATTGTCGTTTTACTTGGTACATGCTCGGAGCATAAAAATTTATGGGCAGATTCATTTTGAGTTTCATCTCGAAAATTGAAAAATATAGTTAACAATTTTATTATAGGATTTAATTGACAAGCCTAAGCGTAAACAAAATTCTATATTGTGAATATGTTACTAACCCCCAATTTATTAAAAGAGGACTTCCAAAATATGAAGTTTTGGTTTCGATAAAACTCTTGCAATATTATACCCAGTATGTATGCAAGAAATCTTAAAAAATGTACTATTAGAGGAACATTTTAAAAGTCAAAACCTAAAATGTTTGTAAATGTTTCACAGTAAAGATATATTATATTATTTCTAAAAATTTGGACTTATACTGTTTTGTAATAGTAATCATACATTATCATAAAAACTAACATTAAATAGGTTTTTTCCTTTTTAAAATTAAATAATTATGAAGTTTATTTTATGGGGTTAGGGGTGTGTCAATAGGGGCTATGAGGGGAGCGTCCCTATTGACGCTCGAGTTGGCTAATTGGAGTATTTTATATTGAACTGGGCCAACACATAGAAACGTGTGGACGGACTAAAACGAGGGTAAAAGTAGTGGCCTAGCGTAGAGGGTGTCAAAGTGCTTACGAGTAGGCTATTGGAAACTCCTACCAAAAAACTCAACAGCTTAGTTATGGAAAATTTACAAAAAGTCTACTGTTTAATTCCGGGAAACGCAAAAAAGATCGACTATTTAAAAAAAATCGTCGACAAGTTTATAAAACACATTTTTTCTTAAAGCTAGAAAATTTATCGTTGAGCAGTTTCAAATTTTTGCCTTCCTTCTGTTTTAAAATAGCCTAAAACCGTCCAAAAAGTAAACGTTTCCATAGGAAGGTTCTTCTAGGTCAAATTATTTAGATAACTTAAAAAACACATGGCCTAGTGATGCTGTCGCATGATCAAGCCACGCTACCCGCTCCCCCCCCCCCCCCACGGAGGGGAGGCGCAGATACTTAAGCGCTAGGCGCAACCGTAAGAGGGCATTCAGATTTTATTATTTTTAAAAGTTAAGTCGTGACGCCGCCAGTCCAATTTGTCATTTTTAATTACCAAAGAAAGAAAGCAAATTTGCATTGAATTTTCTTTGAAATTTTAAGAGATACCCTTTACGGCGATGTAATCCAATGGCCCCTAATGGGAACGAACGTTATCTAACGACGAGCGGGATGCACTCAATACAGAGGCGCAACTAGGGGGAGGGGCTAGGGGCGTAACCCCTCCGAACTCGATATTGGCCCCCCTAGGCAGATTGGTGTTCCATAAAAATAAAAAATTCCAATCACCTTTATCTTAAGGGTCAGGGCTTAAGCCCCCCCAAAAGGCACTGTCTAGTTGCGCCACTATCTCAATAACTTAATTAAATCCTTGCGATTAAAAGTGTTGTGGTTTGCTTCGATTGTTAGAGCTATCCTGTACCCTGTACGTCAATTTAACCCGATGGCCCATAATTTGGACAGACGTTATCTAATATCGAGGGAGATGCTCTAGACAACGAAACTAAATCCTTAACTTGGTGAAAATTGTTGGTAATTGGACGGATAAAAGAAAATCCGACGGTTGTGGACAATTTTCAATTGAACAATAACGTTTTGTAAATTTGTACTTGCCTTTCTTCTCTGAATCCTAAATTAACAATAAAGACGGGCAAATCGTATCAAAGCTTTTAAATCTAAAGTTATTCAAAATATCAAACAACTATCCATTTTAAAAGATTAATATTAAATTAAGGGAAAGTGATAAAGTAACTGGGAGGGCGTAGAGAACTTTACATAAAGTAATGGTATAAACAAGAGGCTCTAATAATTAAAGTATTATAATGATTTTAAATAAAACGTACTTATTTTCTAACGGTACCAAATGTGGGTGTAAATGAACGTTTTTCCCAAACGTATACTGCTGAGACTTTATCAAACGATATTCTGGATATTATGAGTAACTCTGAAGATAAGTACTCGTTAATTTATTTGGGTCAAAGCACTAATGTATATGTCGGTAACATTACTAGAACATTAAAAAAAATTGGATTTCTGAAATAACATTTTTATTTTTTCAAGTTTTTATATACATCTAGTAGAATATAAATATTTAAAAAATGTAATCGTTTTTTGAAATAAATACTCTCGTCAGATCATCTACACGTTCCTTTATTTCGTTAATAGATGCCTGCTGATGCATTTGCCAGTGAAAATATAAATTCATACACGAATTGGTTGTTGTGCACATAAAGAAAAATGACACATTTTTCTACATATAATAGATCAGATCCTAGCTCAACTAAAAGTAAATACCGAAGGTATTTGAAGGGTTTCATTTTAACATTGGGGGCATATCTGTGTGAAAAATACTTGCATGGTTCCATTAGTCTAAAATTTCTTTATACTAAAATGATTGTCGATGACCCAACAGCATTTCTTGTTGACATACCAAATTTACCAAGGAAATTAATAACGAAATACCAATTGGTTCATGAAGCCGACCCAAGTAAAGTTAATAATGGTAGTAGTGCTATGGGGAATATAATAAAAAAACAAGAAAGCAGCAACATTTTATAACATTGTACAGATAAAATTTATATGTATTTTTAAATAAAGCAAAAAGATTTTTGTTTAAATTATTTTTTGTGTTTTTTTTTTGGCTTTTGTTATAGTAGAACCAGGTGGTACGCTTAATGCGCTTAATGATTCAAATAAAGGATGATAATGCAATATTTTCTGAACAAATTTCATTTTTTCCTCAATTTCCCTATCGTTTTTGAAATTAATCAAAATTTTTTCTTCAATATCATAATTTCCATTAGGTGCCAGTTTAAAGCCTTACTGGTAGTCCACGTATTAATCGTTTGTTTTCTCACAATTTTGGACGCCCAAATTTATCGATTGTGTTAATACGATTTATGATTAAATTGAACTAAGCTGCACAAGTTACCTATTTCATAAAACGTTTTGAGCCATGTTGCGCAACTTGTTAAAATAAAAAAGTGTTATCCCGTAAAATTTGATTTTTAATTTTTTCCCCTCCCCCTTACTTCTTCGAGGAATTTGTCCTATATATTCGACCTTCAGTTTTCTTCCCGCTACCGTTTGACTTTCAATCTACTCCCCTCCCCACAACCGTTCCCCGTATAGTATATAAAACAGGCGTTCTAGTGTTGAAATCATTAGGTTAGTAATCTTGCCAGTGTCAGTACTTATATTATTGTTACGAACTTCCCAAAAGTTGTATAGACTCTTTAAACTTAGTTTATGTTAGTGTATTTTGAGATTTTGGGTTTATTTTCCATTAGGTTCTAATTTAATACCTTGGTTAATTTTTACACGTTACGGATATGAAAGATCTTTGCAGAAGGTTCGATTCCATTATTTTCTGAATGGAACGCTTATGAAAGACAGTCTAGAATTTACCACAGTCTATTTTCTTATTTTGATGCGCCTTGCATCCTTCTAGAATATTGCAGAATTCTCCAAGACCAGCAAAAGGCTATATAACGAATCCAAACCGTTGCGTTGTTGATTTTCTCTTCAGTCTTCAAAACGTGTTGTCTTGTTGTCAGTAAATAGATTATTGTAACATTGATAGTAGAAAGAAGGTTAATATTAAATAAAGGCTGGAAACCGAAATTGTGTTCAGTACTTCGGCCGATCAGTATAATTGGTGTAAGATGTAAGTGATATTAACAGAACCCATAAATGAAGTAAAGAACCAGCCAGTAAAAATCATAAGTCAAAAAGCTGATATGGAAGAACAATTAAAAGTTAACATACCTAAACCAGTTGATGGTAATGACGAACTGAGACAAGAACTTACGGATAACTAAGAAGGCTTGAAAAAACTTAAGAATACTGTTGCGGACAACGCAATTTTATATATGAATATTATGAAATCCACTGCATATATTGGAATGAGTGACTCATGGGGTAGTCTACAGACATACCCAATACTTTTTTCCCTCAAATTGCACAAATTTTTATTTTAAAAAATACCCTAAACCACCCCCGTATCCGATGCTTCTAAAGAGCCTGACGTCATATTTTATGCTCTAATATTATAAAGAAGAAAAATGATTTAGCCGGGGCATTGCCAAACTTAAATAATATTGTGAATGTCATTTCTTATCAGTTTTAGTGAAAACCAAAAATAATCCAAAGTATTTTTAATTCACAGGCGCATTTTACCAAAAATATGCATTATTTTAATAGTTATTTTAATTTAATAGCAATTTCTTTACTTAATCTCGGACAATATGGACCACTCGTGAAATAGGTTGAAATTGTAATCAGAATGAAATAGACTCTATACCTATCATTAACACAAAGAATAGTCTCTTAGCTAATATGCTATTTATTAATGAGATGAGCATAATTTCTACTAGATTAAATTTTCTGCCTAAAAATCAAGTAATAATTGTTTATAACCGGGTTTAAAACAAACTTCGTGAAAGTTCTTTCGGCGACACTTCAAAATTTGACTGCACCACAAAAAGAGTTAAATCACCCAGTTGTTACTTATTTTCTTGGTAGGTTTCTGCCTTCGGTATTATTATTCACATCAGCAAACGGTTTTCGTCAATTTATAACACAACATAGGACACTAAAACATAAAAAATTACCGACATCATCAAAGAACTTCTTCGGCTCACATGTTTTTGTTGTGACAACTACAAAAACATGCATCTTATTTCTTATCTCGCTCTTGCTCGCTGGCTTTGTCCGTCTCTTTCTGTTGTTGGAAAGTTGAAATTCTTCAAATCCGCTGATTGGTAGGCACGCTATTAGGGTGATTTTGCAAGAAGAAATTGCGGATATGCTAATCCATGAACTATAAAATTTAGAGTGTTATTTTTTTAATCAGAGTTTTTACCTTATTTGCTAAATGAACATATAGGTACCACAGATTTTGATTTTTTTTTTTAATTTTTATGTTTTTTTATAAATCATGTAATAGAAACACCACATTAAATTTTATCGTTTATGGGTTAACGTTGCTACCTCACTATGAAGTGTTTTGGCTTTGCAGTTTGGCCATTCAAACTGAGAACATGGCATCCTCTTCAGGCAGTTTGCTAGGAGAATGTTTTAGTTTCGTCTTTGTCTTCATTATCGCATTTTTTGGCATCTTTGTCAATTTCGTCCTCCATAAGTAGTACTGGGACATCGATGTTTGACATCGATGTTAACATCGAAAGCAGGCATCAATGTCGGTAAAACATCGTTGTTAAAACATTAATTTAAGGTGTCATCGATGTATATTACTTTTGAAAAGAATTTTCATAAATTAAGATTGGAAAGTAAAATACATATCAAATCATATAAATATTATAATTTATTTAATAAAAAATTAAATATCCCACAAATCCCAAATCAAATAATACCTAACTCTAAAGGAATAACATACATTTTTAAAAATTAAAACAAACAAAACAAAAGAATTGTATACCCTTAAAAATTTAAAGAACTTCAAACTAAATAAATACTGTTTATTAATTTAGCTCCCAAAATTTTTGTCAATAGATTCGGAAAGAAAGGTCGATGGTCGAGCATCAAAAGATAATCATCGATATTGACATCGATGTTTGTGACCCCTAACATCGATGGCAAAACATCGAATATCAATAACAAAATATCGATATTTAAAAAACATCGATAAACATCGCCCAGCACTATCAAGAAGTAGTGAGCCCTTCTTAAAGGTTAAGAATCAGCTAATTGCAGCTGGGTTCCTTAATTTGAGTCGCCAATATTTTTGTTTTTCCTTTTTAATTAGTTGTCATTTGTTCATAACAAACCCTTAATTTTTCTGTGGTTTTTTAATAGTGCTGATAGTAAAAACCACCATGGATTCTTTTAAGCATTGTATTTTAATTAGTTAGTGAACCATTTTTTACATTTAATACCTACCGTTTGGTTAGTGTTGTATAAGTTTAACATATAACCTAACAAACTCATTATATTTTCTTTGGTAAAATCTTTTTACAATAAGAAGCGTAATTTACAGAGATTTTACTCTAAAAGTAACAAAAACATTAGTTTTCATTTTTAATAGTACAGATCGTGACAAAAAAGTGTGGAATCTTTGGGTTTAACTTTTGTTAATTTTAATTAAGTATTAGTGGAGTGCTCTTTTTTCGCATTAAAGGGATTTTACTTTAAAGGTAACAAAAGCATTAGTTCTTATGCAATATAAGTAAGTTAGTATAAAACACAACATTTCTGAGTGTTTAGTTAAGCTTTATTATTTTACTTGTGGTTTGATAAGCTGATCTGTAAATTGTTGTATTTGTGAAATATTATTACCTATAACTTTAAATTGAGAATTTTGAAAAAGTTAGTAGAATTTCTTTCTGTAAAGGTAACGAAAATATTAATTTTTCAAACTTGTTACATAGGAACGTAGAGAGATTTGGCAACGCTACCACAAGTACTGACGTCAAAACAAACCTTTTTCTGTGACTGACGCTGCTGCCTATATTTTATATGGCCATGTATTTATTGGCAGTGGTGCGCATGGACGATATCTAGCTTTTTTGATCGTGAATTCAATCTGAATTCATTCCAGGATTTACCGGTTTCAATATATGCAGTGAATTTCATTTCACCATATATATATATATATATATATATATATATATATATATATATATATATATATATATATATATATATATATATATATATATATATCGAAATGATCAATCCGAGATCCTGGTAAACTTGGACAACCCGAGATCCGCTCTTTAGAATGTAGTTACAAGAATATATTTATTTAAACAACATTTAAAACGATAATTGTAGCCAAAATCCCATGAGAGGGGTAAAATTTACTTCATATTAAAAAAGTAAATTCAATAGGCAAATTTGAGAATTACGAGATCCATGTAAAAAGGGGGAATGCGAGATCTTCAAAAATATATATAAATATACATACTTCATAATGCGACATCCGGGATCCTGCAATGTTGCCAGCTTTATGGATCTTTGATGGTTGTAGTAGATCATTTTTGTGTAACTCTAATATATTAAGTCTGGCATAATTTTCATTATTGCAGTAATACACTGTGCATACAAAGTTAGTGATATTACTATTTCTTGGTTGACAATAATAAAAAATGGAAAGTATGTATTTCTTTAAATATATGTATACTTTATCATACAAAATTTACGATAAAAAGTTTGTTTTGTTAATTCTGGATGTTTGTTTTTATTGTAATATGAAGCCTGTATGGAAATTTAGTTTGTCGCTATTCGTCAACGAGACGATTATTATATAAAAAAAGGAGGAAACACACATTATTAGAAAACGTTAAATTGAAAGAAATACTTTTATTTTTTTCTGATATAAAATTTCCATTTTGCAATGACATACATTTTAAAAAATCATAATTTTTTGAAATTCCCGGAATTCAATTTGTGTTTTTTCTTGACAAAGCATGATATTTTAGTTGAATAGATACAGTTTTATTTAATTATTATATTTAGTCCTATTTTGGATATCGTAATATCCCTAACTTTTTGTTGCGCAGTGTGTATCTGTTGTGTTTTGTATTTCGTTCAGCAACGAGGCCGACGAATAACACGTAACCAATAGCTGAGGTCTGCGATAGTGTTGTAAATATCCGTATTCTTTAGATATCCGAATAATACGGAATCGGAATCAGCTAATATCCGTATCCATTATCCTAATACGTATCCATTTCTTGACACGCGCGAAAGCGGTTACAGATCATGTATATAATATGCATGCAACACTAAAACATTTACTATCCGGATACACGGCTAGGTAGGTCGATGCGGTATCATATCATTCGAAGTCGAAGGTTAGCGATAGGAAGGCACCGTCGTTCGTTCTCGTTTGAATTCGGTTCGGGTGAGGCGGGCCTAGTTTAACCAATGGGTCTCATCCCATATGATACCCGTTACCCCGATAACTATGCTATCTGTTTTTAGGAAAGGTCATTAGAAAGAGAAAGCATAAGATCAAATAGGCCAAATCGCAGACCGTGTTGTTCACTTACAGTCGATTCCGATTCCGTTTTCTCTTTGCACTTTGCGTTAGTAACCAGCCGATGCGAATTTATTTTGATTCCGAATCAGTATTCAAGTTCTCGGCCGGTTACGGATAATCCGGATTCTTTTAATATCCGTATCCAACGGATTTTTGGATACGTATCCTTACGTCACTAGTCTGCGATTCCCTATGGCCATTGCGTCGATCGATAATCACTCGTTTGACGTTTGGTTTTCAAGGCTTTGTTATATGAAATGACATGATCGGCTTTTATGGTTATGTTTGTATGCATCTTATTGCCGTAGAAATGATAGTATTTAATAGAGATCAACGCAAAAATTGCAGGTAAGATTGTTTTTTAACATTTTTTCAAATGTCAAACTAAAAAATTGTTCGTTTATGGCAGTGTGAAGGACCAAAATGCCACGATGTTGCAGCGTAGTAGGCTGCAAGCCAATTACAAATCCGACGAAAGCAAAACATATTTTACTGTCTTTTCCCTGCCCAAAGATGTGGATCTAAGAAATAAATGGTTGCAAAATATTCCAAACGATCTAGAAGGGTTGAAACATTCAGTTTACATCAAGCACATTGCCGAAAAGGATAATTAGAACAGACGAATGCATAGTGAATGGAAAATTAGAAGTATTTCAATGAAACTTACTGAAAGTGCGGATTCTGTAATTTTCTCGAATGTTCCTGTGTATTTAATTTAAATACATTTAAATAATTTAAATAAAAAAGCACTACTGTGATACTCTTGCTGATGTGGAGCCAATTGAGTAGAGCAATCGAGGAGAGTCTTCTAACATTAGAAGAGCTCAAAAGGCTAGGCAAATTTCTTCTTTTGAAGTCATCCAGGCATATTACAACAGTACTATCCAAATTTAAAGAAACTGAGACTTAGTTGCAGATAAATATATAATTATGTTTTGTTTTTTTACCTCAGCTTTCAGCAAATTCCTGATAAACTTCCAAAAATTTTAGCATCAGTGGTTATTAAACTTGACCTAGCTTTTGTTGTTTATATTGGTAGAGATTTGCTAGGAAATAATAAACTGCCAAAAAAGTTGCAGGTTTAAAAATGTTGGGAGAACTCTTAGAATTTATTCCAGCGAAGGTGGAAAATCTCGATAGTGATGTGTTCAATGAAATTGATGTGATAATTGACAAACTGTCAAAGCTATTAAATAAGTGTAAATGTGATAGTGACATTGACCAGTATGTGCAACTTACTTTCATAATGGAGCAGCTTCAACTCTATAAGAAGTCCCCGGAAAACAGATGGTACATTGGCTATACCAATATTTTAGTTCGACATTATATATTCAGTCCTCATAATCATACTTTTATTTATAAATATAATAGTAAAATTATTCCACATTCTAGGAATGTGGGAGAAAATTATTACAAAAATGTCATCGACTGATTGTAATAGATAAGGAAGTATTTTATATTTAAAATCAAAAATGGCTATGTTAAAATCAAGAGTTGCTTGACAATTTACATACTGATGAAGTATATATTACTCCACAACTGAATTTTAAAGGGGGTTATATTTGGGGGCACTGATAAAGATGCTTCCGAAGTAGGTACAACGGCCCTCGTTTTTATGATTTCCAGTCTGAAATTTTGGTACAAAGATGTTGTGTGTATCTCTGCAGTCAGTTCTCTGACTGCTGATCTTTTGAAACAATTTATTTATACTGTTGTAAGGGAACTAGAAACTATTGGGTTCAAAATTTTGGCCCTTATCAGTTACAGTGGTGCTGTAAATAGAAAAGCTTTTCAACTGTTTTTAAATAATACCTTGCCGCCATTTATCACCCACCCTTTTGATCCCATGCGATTACTATTTCTTATTTCTGATGTCTTACATATTTTGAAGTGTATAAGAAATAATTGGCTGAGTAAGAGATTAAAGCTGCATTTTCTACTTGACGTCCATGTTGGCCAACTTAATTTCATTTTGACATGGCTCTTCGGCTTTAAAATTTTTAACAATAACATTATAGGAATATTACAAGTATAGATTCATATCCTGTCAGCAATTTTCAATCAATTATTTAAAGTTTCAACGTGTATGATAATTTCATTTAGAAGATTAATATTTTAGAAGATCTACGGCAGGGATGCACACACCGCGGCCCGCGGGCCGCATGCGGCCCGCTGTCGATGTTTATGCGGCCCGCCAACGAATTTTAAAAGCGATATTTGTGCGGCCTGCCATCGACTTTTAAAAGTATTCGTCGCCGCGCTCCGGTCCAAGCATATTGTTACGAGACTAGAAATCTGTAGCATCAACTAGATTACAGATTCGCGAAACACGTCGGTAGATCCCCGAAGAAAGTGGATGGTTCTCGATGTTTGGTAACTCGTATAAATTCGACGCATCGCCGGCTACCGGGGCAGTTAAGTTTTGACTACGGATAAGCGAACGTTATACTGTTTGAGAACTGTAATCTGTGACGAGTAAATATTTCGTCGTTCGAACTTGGCTTTTACCGACTGTAACAATATAATATTAATTTTGATATGGATAAACCAGGCCCCAGTAAGAAACGTAGTCGTAAGGTTGAAGATGAAAATCGACAGTTTCATGATATTTGGACCGAAAAATACTTTTTTATTTCATCGCATAACAAAATTGTCTGTTTAATATGCAAGAGTAGTGTTTCTATTCCGAAGGAATATAATGTGAAAAGGCACTATGAAACCCAGCATCCTACTTTTACCACATTAACTGGCGAAAATCGAACGCAAAGAATTTCCACTTTACAACGGGAACTAATAAGCCAGCAATCTATGTTTACAAAACCAATTCAAGATGCTGAAACAGCCACTGAAGTTAGCTTTGAAATATCTCGAATAATAGCGAAAACTTGTCGGCCTTTTAAAGATGGTGAGTTTGTTAAGCAATGTTTGGATATCGCCGCAAAAAAAATTTGTCCGGAAAATGTAAAGAAGTTTGAAAAAATTCAGTTAAATCGGATGACTGTTCACAGAAGAATTACCGCATTAGCAGATAATATAGAAGAGCAATTAGCTACGAAATCGAGAAGTTTTGAGTATTTTTCTATAGCGCTCGACGAATCTACAGATATAAGTTCAACTGCTCAACTATTAATATTTTTACGAGGTGTAACGCAAAATTTTGAAGTGAGTGAAGAACTGATTGGTATGAGTTCTTTGACAAGTCAAACCAAGGGAAGTGACATGCTCAAAGCTCTTCTAGAAAAATGTTCTATAATGGATTTGGATTTAACGAAAATATCTGGAATTACAACTGACGGAGCACCTTCAATGGTTGGAAGTACATCTGGGATAGTAACTATGTTAAAAACATATTTACAAACTAAAAACATAAATACCAAGGAATTAATGCAGTTTCATTGTATTATACATCAAGAGGCCCTCTGTTCAAAATTATTGGGATTTGAAAATGTTATGAAAGTTGTAGTACCTACCGTAAACTTTATAAAATCACGAGGTCTCAATCACCGACAATTCAAACAATTTCTCGAGGATATTGAAAGCGAATATGGTGATCTCCTGTTTTACACTGAAGTAAGGTGGCTAAGTCGTGGGTTGACACTACAGCGGTTTCTTAACTTAATTGAAGAAATCCAACTATTTCTGGCGGAAAAGAAAAACGACGTCCCCGAACTCGACAACCCTGATTGGCTGTGTGACTTAGCGTTTCTTGTAGACATCACAAATCACTTGAATGTCTTAAATACGCGACTCCAAGGCAAAGATCAATTGATTTCGCAGCTATACTCTCATGTTTCGTCCTTTCAATGCAAATTGAGTCTTTTCAGGACACAAATCAATTCAGCCAATTACGGCCATTTTCCGAACTACAAAAAAATTATGGAGAAGTTCAATAAAACTGACGTCAATTTCGCTCATGTTGAAAAAATTGATATTTTGATACAAGCTTTTGAAAATCGTTTTGTAGACTTCAAAAAAGTTAAACCGCTATTGGACATTTTCAGCAATCCTTTCACCATTTCACCCGAAAATGCGCCGGAATCAATGCAGCTGGAATTAATAGACATGCAAAATGATGATAATTTAAGAAACAAATTTAATGAAGGTAATTTACTCAACTTCTACCTTTGCGTTGATAAAAACGCTTATAAAGAGTTGCGAATAAATGCATTGAAATGCGCAAGCTTATTCGGATCGACGTATATTTGTGAACAAAGGTTTTCAGTGATGAAACTTAACAAAACGAAAAACCGAAACCGCCTGGCAAATGAAAATTTGGAAGCAATTATACGTGTGGCTACAAGTAATGTGGAGCCAAATATAAAAAAACTTGTTAGTTCAATGCAATGTCATGCATCAAAATAATAAAACATGAAATATTACATTGTAATGATTACATAATTATTACAACAAACATTTTTGAAGGTTCTTTTATTTTTATCATTGTATTTCATACTATTTAAAAATAAAAATGTTTGTGTTAATAAATATTGTTTGTAGTGGCCCGTCCTTGGCTTATATTTTTCCCGAGTGGCCCCTGCTCCCTATAAGTCTGTGCATCCCTGATCTACGGTGACATTTTTTCTGTCACTAGGACCTCAATATTCTTTTTAAATATTATTTTCCTAAAATGAATCATAAAATATCTTGAAACTTTTATTAATACGTTAAAAAATACCTATAAAATATGAATCTATGGACTGTTAATATTGTGACAATATTCATACAAAAGAAAAATAATGCAAAAATTGTGCTAAAATGTAATTAAGTTGACAATAAAAGGCAAGAAATGCAGCCTTAAGATAAGTAAAACATTCTTGCCTTCAATTTTCCGACTTTGACATATATTTTTCGGACACTGACAACACCAAAGATATTATTCCCGATATTTGTCAAGAATTAAAAATACTCATGGCACAGTTCAAAATGTTAGAAATCTTCTATGAGAAAGAAAAAAATTCTCGTGTCAAGTATGAACATACTTTGTCGTATAAAGCTTTGTATTATAGTAATATTGAAAAATAAAATACTAACCTTGTTTTTAAACTGTTTAATGAAGATAACATAGCTGCTTTAACCTGTTAATTTCTCAATACAACTTGTCAGTGGGGGAAAACTGTTAATGTAAAACATGCCTTTGAAGGTCAGGTATTTAACGATTGCAACAGAGAGACAGGGAGACCAATGATTTTCAACTGTGTTTTAAAAACAAATATTTAGCCTGGCTGGAACAATGGAAAATTTCTGTCTCAAGTTTTCAGCTCAGCTCAGTTTCAACTCAGACATTTCAATCTAATATACATATAACTAAAGCTTTTATTGCTTTAATATTTTATTTGTTCGAAAAATTCCTCAATCACATTCAGTTAAGTAACTTTCAAAATTATGTCACTGAAGGCAGGTTTGGATATCACCGTCAACTAAGTGGTGCTAACAATTATACACGACGATTTAAAGCCTATTTTTAAAAGACGTGAAAATTTTTATATTGGTTTATTGTCCATTTTCTGTATGCCTTCACTGCGGTTAATATTATTTTTTAAATTTAGTGTTAGGATTCGCAATTTATTCCATATTAATTTTAAGTATATTTAACTAAAATCGATGCATTAAAAAGGGAGTTGTACCAATTAAGGGTAACATCGCCAAACTGCATAATTGGTACTTTACAAATACAGATAATCTAAGTTATCAGTTTGAAATTAAGGAACACTTACTTGTTACATCCTACAATAAGTATGATAAGTTATTGGAAGATATTGAAGAATTGGGTGATGATGCTCTCAAAGCCGATTGCGATGCTGTGGAGAAACCCAAGAGCAAACCCAAGCAGGTATGAGGCACACAATAGATAATTTGAAAGGCGTCACGCATATTGCAACAAAATTGCCAGAAATTTCCATATCCCCTTTTTCGGTTAGCTTTGCCGACTGGAATGCTTTTGATGAGCATTTTCAAGATTTAATTGTTAATGAAGTTCAAATATTCAGAAATGTATCTATTTAAAATCTTATCTTAGAGAAGAGCCGGTCGAATTAATCGACAGTTTACAACTGACAAGCGAAAATTTTTTAATAGGTCTAAATACTTTAAAGGATAGATACGCCAATGAATTTAGAATTATCCATTCACATATAAAAAAATTCTTAGACGTGCCTATTTTTAACAAAACTTCACACAAGTCAAGCAAGGTATTCAGTCAATAATAAACTTGAACGAACCCAAAGAAGAATGGATAGACCTAATGCTTCTTCATATTTATACACATAAATTAGACTTTACAAATAAAGCATTTGAAAGTGAAAGGAACCGAAAAAGCGCCCAGCTTTAGAGGAATTTTTAAATTTCCTATATAAGACTGCTCAGTCATGGAGGCAGTTGCAACTAATGCTCCTAACCCAGATAGCAAGTTTAAACCTGGAACAGAGGCTACGCACCATTAAAACTTCTCTAACAATAATAAGAACTCTAGTTTTAAGTATGGTCCGAGTTTATGCCAAATGAAATGCCTCTATTGTAATCTGAATACTCATCGCATGATATGTGATAAATTTAAAAAATTGCCAACTCAGCAAAGATTTAACTTTGCCAAAGACATATTTTTATGTCGCAGCTGTCTTTCTACTCAACATACGTTTGAGAATTGTACGTCAGAGAGAACGTGCATTATGTGTAACAAAAGGCACCATACGCTGTTACATATTCGAAGTTTCCAATTTAATCGGGGAAATACTAATTATAATACTCATACAAATAATAACAACAGCAATAACCAAAATGGTCATAATAATCAACGACTAAGTCAAGGTTCTAGTGGAAATGTGTCACAGAACCAATTTTTTCCACACGACAACTAAAAAAATAATCAATCCCCTGATCAAAATTCAACCAAACCACCAGTACCAAATTCTCAAGGCAATAAGCCCACTAAAAGAATTTTAAGTGTCCTGCATAATCCTTGACAAAATAACTTGTAACCTTCCAAGAGTTAAAATTAATACAAGTTGTCTCAAAATCCCAAGTGATATAACAGTTGCTGATCCAAGATTTTTGAAAGTCAGCCCATTATAGAGATTCTACTATATTGATGTTTACAGTGACCTTATTTGTAACGAAATGAGGAAATTGGGCAAAGCATTACCTGCCCTTATAAATACACACATTGGCTGGACACTTTCTGGCTGTGTTCCAGTCGAAGAAAATCGTTACATGCTGTGACAAAACACCTTAATTTTGATGACTCCGACGATGAGTCACCACCGGTTTCACTATTTGTCAATACGCTGAAATGTGACGAAAGAGCGGATCAGCTGATACAGAAATTTTGGTCTGTTGTAGAAATATCAGACAAAGGCACGCTCTCAGATGCCGAAAATTTAGTAGAAAATATATTTAAAGAAACAACAGTAAGTAATGGTAGATTTCAAGTGAATTTGCCAATAAAAAGTCCTCAAGAGCACATTAAATTGGGGGAATCGTTCTATGGTGCATCAAAAAGATTTTATGCCCTTGAGAATAAATTAAACAAGAATGAAAGGCTCTGTAAGGAATACAAAGACTTCATCGATGAATATGTTTCACTGGGTCACGCCATAGAAGTACAACTAAGTACTAGAAATGAAAATTCTCAAATGAGATTTTTTTTACCGCGCCAATGCGTTATTTGCAAAGACAGCTTAACAACTAAGCTGCAGACACTGATTATTCCCTCAATGATATAATTCTAAAGGGTTTAACAGTTCAGCCGGAACTGTTTGATATTTTGTGGCGGTTTAGGACGTCTGGGTTTGTTTTTACTGCTGACATTAAAAAAATGTTTCTGCAAATTAAAGTAAATCCAAGCCAAACCTTTTTACAAAACATTTTATGGCGAACCAATTCAACAGAGAAATTAAAATGTTTGGAATTACAGACATTAACATATGGAACAGTGCTCCATATCTCAGCACTCGATGCCTAATCGAGCTAGCCAATGAAAACAAAAATAATTATCCCTTAGCAGCAGACTCGCTGCAAAATCAGTGTTATAGCGATGTCATATTATATAGTACTGACTCTTTAGAAGAACTGTTGGATGCACACAAGCAATTGACTAATCTTCTAAAAACGGCAGGAATGAGTTTACACAAATGGTGCTCAAACTCTCAAGATTTTTCTAGTTTAATTTCTTTAGATAATAATCAAGATAAATATGTTATATCAGATAACAATACAAGTAAAGTTTTAGGGATATCTTGGGAACCCAGCTAGGATGACTTTGCAGTAATGCTTCCCAAGAAAAATTTTAATGAAACAGCGACAAAAAGGCAGATGCTATGAGTTATTGCACAAATTTTTGACCCTATTTGTCTAATAAATACGTTCATAGTCATAGTCAAAATACTGATGCAAAAAATATGGCTGGCAAAAATTGACTGGGACGATCAGTTCAACCAGGAATTACTTCAGGAACGAGTAGTTTTTCTAAAAAATGTCTCAGATCTAAAAAATCTAAAAATTTCTAGTTTCTTGCTTACACAGCCTAAAGAAAGCGTTGAGAAAATTGAGATACATGCCTTTTCAGACGCAAGCTTAACGGCGCATGCGTCTATCTGGGTGTGACCTATAATAATGATACCACGTCTTACAATTTAATAACTTCAAAAAGCACAATTGCGCCTTTAAAACAGATGACTCTATCAAGGTTGGAGCTATGTGGAGCTGTTTTAATGGCGAAACTGACAAAGAAAATTATGTCAGTATTTGCCAATAACTTAATTAGTAATTCAGTACATTTGTGGACTGATTCACAAGTAGTACTGTCTTGGATTAAGGGACATCCATCCCGCTGGTCAATTTTTGTGCCAACAGAGTGTCGGAGGTTCCAACGTTGACGTCCGAATACCAGTGGCATTACATTGAATCCGCAGATAACTCTGCAGATATTTTATCAAGAGGCAGTATGCCACGAGAACTTACACAATGAAATTTATGGTGGCACGGTCCCAAGTTTCTGCACAAGCTAGGTTTGAACCTAAAAAATTTTGACCTTAAAGAGGAAACACATAGTATTCCAAAAGAAAAAAGGACGACACTATTTTTGCAAAATTCTGAAAACGGACAATATGAAGAAATTTTTTAAAAAATATTCTTCCTTTTATTACAACGAGTGGGTAATGGCATACTGTCTCAGAGCCTGTTTTAAATTTAAAAATCAAAAAAAAACCTGCTAAAAAGAAAAAGAATTTCGCAAAAATAGTGTCGTCCTATTTTCTTTTGGAATACTGTGTGTTTCCTCTTTAAGGTCAAAATTTTTTAGGTTTAAATCTAGCTTGTGCAGAAACTTGGGACCGTGCCAGCATAAATTTCATTGTGCAAGTTCTCGTGGCATACTGCCTCTTGATAAAATATCTGCAGAGTTATCTGCGGATTCAATGTAATGCCACTGGTATTCGGAAGTCAACGTTTGAACCTCCGACACTCTGTTGGCACAAAAACTGACCAGTGGGATGGATGTCCCTTAATCCAAGACAGTACTACTTGTGAATCAGTCCACAAATGTACTGAATTACTAATTAAGTTATTGGCAAATACTGACATAATTTTCTTTGTCAGTTTCGCCATTAAAACAGCTCCACATAACTCCAACCTTGGTAGAGTCATCTGTTTTAAAGGCGCAATTGTGCTTTTTGAAGTTATTAAATTGTAAGACGTGGTATCATTATTATAGGTCACACCCAGATAGACGCATGCGCCGTTAAGCTTGCGTCTGAAAAGGCATGTATCTCAATTTTCTCAGCGCTTTCTTTAGGCTGTGTAAGCAAGAAACTAGAAATTTTTAGATTTTTTAGATCTGAGACATATTTTAGAAAAGCTACTCGTTCCTGAAGTAATTCCTGGTTGAGCTGATCGTCCCAGTCAATTTTTACAAGTCATATTTTTTGCATCAGTATTTTGACTATGACTATGAAAGGATGGGTGATAGGGTGACACTATCCGTCAGTGAAATTATTTTTACATTTCGTATTATTGTTTTCAAGACCCATCTTTGTATCACTTTGTATACTTCCTATCACGATTAACAATTCTTGGCTGAAAGAAATCCCGAACAGCCAGATTCTCCAACGCTAGTCCGGTCTAATTTGACAACCAAAAGTTTTAAACTGACCTGAAGTGTAAGAGTAAAACTAAGTTTTATACCATGAATTTGTTTCTGAGATTTTTCGTAAATTTATAAAGAAAAAAGACTACTTTCAACAATAATAGAACTAAATTCATTGCAGCAACTCGTTCCAAGATGAAAATTATTTGAAAACCAAGCAAGTCGCTTAAATATCAGAATAATTCATGTTTTTAGCGGAAAAATATCCAATTACGCGAAGATAAAACTCCAAAATTGTTTCCCTTTTTTGCAAATTCTCTCCGAGCAAAATTGTCGACGTTTTTTTTTGTATGACATCCTAATAGCCAACTCGTGCTCGAGTTAACCAACTCGAGCATAGGTGATGCTTCACCATCCCCCCCTCCCCCAAGAATACGCCCCTTTTTATGGGAGAAGACTGTTACACGAAACTGCACTACCATAATATGATATTTTTTCTAACGGATGTTGTTTTTATCTGGGACCCGACAGCCCACGTCTACTTCAAGCCTAAGTACTAAGGTACCTTGGGCATCTAAGGAGAGAGATGCAATCTATTGACAAAGGATTGGAGGTTGGGAGGGAAAGGGAAAATATCTGCAGGTAATTTATTCCGTAATCTAGAGACCCTGGGTATGAATAAGCGAGAGAAGTGGGATGTTCTAGGCTTTTGTAGCTGCAGAGTAAAGGGATGCATATGTAACGCGCTTCTTGTTGTTCTGTTAGGAACAGTCAAGGGGGGAATGATTGAGGTTAGTTCTTCTCACCAAGATCAGTGGAAATATCGGTAGAAAAGAAACAGATCCCAACAGCGGGGCGATAAGCGGGAGAAGAAAGTTTTCTTGTGAGGACTGGGTTATTATGGATGAGTCGAATGGCTCTCTTTTGGATATAGTCAAGAGTCAAGGATGTTAAGTGTTTAAGGTGATGCTGTTCCCCATATATGGGAAAAGTATTCTAGGTTAGGTCTTATTTGGGAGACACAGAGAGCGTATAAGTTTGAAGGGAAGAAGTATTTTCTGGCTCGGAAGAAAAAAACAAGATTTTTAGCTGCTGATGTGGCTATTGCAGTAATGTGTTTATGCCAGCTAAGATCGTCCTCGAAAGCTATGCCAACAAAATTGAACGATTCTTTACTCTGTAGGGCCTGGAATTCATGTGAATGGGATACGTGTTGCTAGATTTTTTGAGTGACAGGGAGCAAGACTGGGTTTTGGAGGCGTTGAACTAAATATGTAAGTTTTTGGCACCCCAGTGTACGATTAATTGGAGATCTTGTGGGAAGACTAGGTACATAAATTCGTGTCTATGTCCAGCTCTTGATTCGAGTCTTGTGTGGAAAAATGAATATTGGAGTGAAGAGTACTATCGTCAGCGTAACTATTGATGCGATTGGTAGTAGAAGAGAGCAGGTCATTAATGTGAAGAAGAAATAGGGTTGGTGCCAGGTTGGGTTGGGTTGGATTGGGGTACGCCGGCATTGATGGAATAAAAGTTAGGTGAGTGACCGTCCACCGACAGATATGCGCCGATTAGACAGAAAGCTACCGATCGATGTACATAGTTTGGAGGGAGACCGTAACAAGACAATTTGCTGAGGAGTGCAGCACTTTGCCGAAAGCCTTGGAAATGTCAAGGACTACAATCTCGGATTCGCCATGAAATTTGAAATACTTGTTCCAGTTGTGCATGACAAAGGTAAGGAGATCACCTGTGGATCTTTGGTGACGAAATCCATACTATGTCGTGGATGAATTTGTGTTTTTCTAGATATTTTAGAATTTGCAAATTAATAACTTCCTCTATAACTTTGCTAACAACAGAGGGAAGAGGGGTAGGTCTATAAGTGGAAGAAAGGGACTTGGAACCTGTCTTGGGGAGAGACTGCGCACGAGCAGTCCTACTAGGAAGATACCCTTGTCATATAGGAGATCTGGAAAAGGCGAGTCAAGATGGGTGTAAGCTCTGGAGTGCGCTTTTTTATATTGGGTATTGCCAGGACGTTGGTAGAGGACAATTCCAACATTTGTTGAAATAATTTTTCCACAAGTTTACCATTTATTATTTTTATTATTTTTAAAGGTAAACTGTCTTTTTTTCAAAAACGATTAAATTTAGATATACAGGGTGTCTAAAATAGGTGATACCACTATTGCTATCTCCGAAATGGTAAAAGATACGAGGTCGGTTAAATTAGAGAAAATGTGCCATTTCTAGTCCCTATTCATATTCCGTTTACGGAGTTGCCAAATTCTCTATAGTTTCTTATCTACAGGGGATTTTTTAAAAATAGTAAAAAATTTAATTCTTAAATATCTCGAAAGCTATTATAGTTAGAAAAAAGTTGTTTTTACAAAAATCACACGATTTTGTACCTTCTCTAAAGTAACGTTATTGTTTTGTTTATACCATTTGTTTTTACTGAGTTACTGATACTAACTTGTTTTTTTAAAATACGGACCTGGATTTTTTGCTGCATTTTTTGAAAGAATACTTCATACCCTTTACAACTGTGTATCACTTGATTATGGTTTTCGACGTTTTGATCAGGAATAACATCATCAGGATTTTCTATCGATACGGACCTGGGATTTTCCATGTTATGGCACAATTTCACAACCTATCGCTGTGGTTTAAATTATTGAACTGATTAATTTTAAACTGTGTTCATGATTACTAACCAGAACCCTTTGGTCATTAAAGTTTGTCAAATTGTTAGTAATCATGATTATAATTAAAATTTACCAGTTAAAACAATTTAATCCATAGTTACTGATTCTGACCTAATTGTTGCCATAATGGGTCGTGAACTGGCGCATTAACTTGAAAAATGCCAGGTCCGTACTGGTAGAATATCCCGATGATGATACTATTCTTCACCAAAACGTCGAAAAACATAATCAAGTGATACACAGTTGTAAAGGGTATGAAGTATTCTTTCAAAAAATGCAGCAAAAGATCCAGGTCCGTATTTGAAAAAAAGAAGTTAGTATCAGTAACTCAGTAAAAACAAATGGTAGAAACAAAACAATAACGTTGCTTTAGAGAAGGTAAAAAATCGTGTGATTTTTGTAAGAACAACTTTTTTCAAACTATAATAGTTTTCGAGGTATTTAAGAATTAAATTTTTGACAATTTTTAAAAAATCCCCTGTAGATAAGGAACTGTAGATAATTTGGCAACTCCGTAAACGGAATATGAATAGGGACTAGAAATGGCACATTTTCTCTAATTTAACCGACCTCGTATCTTTTACCATTTCAGAGATAGCAATAGTGGTATCACCTATTTTAGACACAGGGTATGATACATGAAATATGATTGAAATTTTACGCAGAATTCAAAAATGAAATAAAAGAGCGGTTTCTATTAAAAAAAATTAAGTGTGACCTGATATCTTCTTTTTGGGTCACCCTGTATACATCAAATTTAGTTTAAACAATGCGCACCTAAAATTAAAAATTTTACGCATCCGAGCGTTTTTGTGCGCCAGTTACGCTACTGAATGAATATTATGATAAGGAGTTTTTGTTGTATTTTTTCTGTGCTAGGTGGGTGCATATAATATGTTTTTGTTTCCATGACCCTAGTAATTAAATTCTTTTTTTTTTTGTTTAGTTGGAATAGACCAAAGTAAAACTTACTGTGAAGATTTGATTTATATAATCGTCTACGTTTAGACTTAATATTTAGCCATTCTCAGAGGACTATGTACTAGGGCTGTGGTGTGATTTCACAACTTGTGATTTTGTCACAGCTCCGGGGCTGTCACAGTCACGACCTGCTCCGCTTCGACTAAAGAAGCTGTGACGGAGTGACACCGACACCACGGGCAACTAGGTTCGATTAAAAGTTGTTCTCGGGTCCGGTCCGGCATATCGCAAGAAGATGCCGAAAGGTGACCGATCACATCTACATCACGCTTTCGTTTTATGCGCCACGCTTTGCGGGCGACGGGACAGATACGACGGCGACGAGTAAATATGAGCAATCACCGGTTCAAGGATAATCGAAAGCAGGCGGAGTCAAGTAAATACTTAGTTGTAGACTTGCTATAAAGTTTTTGAGTGCAATTAATTGTTTTAAATATAATACACTTAGCCATTTCGCCGTCTATAGGGGTAAAAAAGTCCCATATTACACTAGTTCTTCTTTTTAATGATGCAACCCGAGATTTAGACATTTTAATAAAAAGTAAAAACTTAAAAAAAAAATTACCAAATCTAACATAAAAGCGCAATCCACTAGGAAGTCTTAATGGTAAATCAAAAGTAAAAATAAAATAAAAATACCAGTCGCATAGACAAAACATAATATTTCGGCAAACTCGTTCAAAAAAACTCATTTTGTAAGCGCGGCCGCCTATTAGTGCCACGCCGACAGAGGTGCCTTTGTCGCCAGTAAAATAACAAATCAACCGGTAGCGCTGAATGCAGTTGTACCGAGCCGAGCCAAATTGCGATTCTCTTTTGGTGTGACAAAATCACAGGTTTTAGTCACAGTGATACACATGGAACAGTCACAGATCGGAACTGTGACAGAAAAATCACGCTTTTTCCAGCCCTACTATGTACTATGACAGATATTCATCGTTAAGTTATTTATAGGAAGAAGTATTGTTTTAGTTTTAGATAATAGATGTTATGGTTCGTACGTATATAGGTGATATGTATATCAGAACATACATTTTCTAAACCAATGTTTCATTCCATAAATAACTGAATCGATCTTTCATAGCCATCCTGAGGATAGCGATATATTAAGTCGAAAAGTAGAGTGAATACACAAATCAAATTTTCACAGTGAGTTTTATTCTGGCCTATTCCAACAAAACATCAAAAGAAAAGGTACATATTATGCATGTATCTACGTACATACAGCCCTTGACAAGTCACTAACCTTCAGGTCTGAATGGAAACGCAATGCATATCTGAAGCTTTGAGTTGCCAATGGCTGTACATACATACTTCTAAAGGATAACTCAGGTAGGTTTTGTGATTTACTTTTATTCATATATAATTAACTAAAGACTCTTACAATGAATTTCAGTATTATATAGTGGTTTTTATTATTTCAAGAGGATACAGATTTAATAAAATTATTTACAGATTCTTTTATACTACATACTGACTAATAATACACGTACATACATGATCTATTAAACAAAAAAATAGTAATAAGAAACTAAAATCAGACTACTTCGCGCAAAAATTATGTTAAGAAAAAAATTATTCACAAAGATTCACAAAGATCACAGTGACTATTAACACCTTGATATTTTATTTACAATAAATGTGTTGCATCCATGAATTTCCCTGACGCCGCGCCGTGGTAGGTAGGAACGCGTCATAAGTTAATTTGACAGTGGCAACCGACAGAGGACAGAAGAATGCAACAGACCTACTTTATTTTATAGTAAAACAAAAGAAACATCTGAATTAATAGCAAAAAACAGCTATCAAATAGTATGGCGGAAATAATACTTAAAAGCTTTATAAAAAACTTTTTCAACGAATATGTCAAAAGTGAATTTTGTACAATTTTTAGACTCAAAAGTGAGTGTTTATACAACTCTTTATTTTATATAATGTTGCTTTTAAAGCCGTGTTATACAAACACATGAACACCGTTTTAATAATATTTTATTTAAAATAACTTTGTAACACAGTCTGATATACTCTTAGATGTTTCGCTAAAAAAATTCTCAAATTGTAAGATTTCTTCTGCAGTCACGACCGCAGAAACAATAATGGTGAAATATTCGACAAACTTACCAATGCCAATGCTAAGTAAAAGTAAATACCTTTTATTAATACAGGTCCGAAAACGCTTTATTTTCGAATTACCTTTTTTTTAACCTTTTTTAAAAAAATATTTAAATTTGGTATACAGGGTGAGTTTTTAAAGGGCTACAAGGCGATATTTCGAAAACGGTTCAAAATATTTTCATAAAATTACTTAGGTATTTACTTACATGAAATTTTGGTGAGTTAATAGAGAGATGAGGGACATATTTTAACATATTTTCGACATTTACCCCTCTCTTTATTTTGAGAGATGGGGGATAACTTTCTAATTTTGAACGGGATGATGTACTTTTGTTTAAAATTCGAATATACGTAAAAAACTGCGTATGTGTAGGTACATTTTTTTTTTATTTGCTCTTTTGCTTATGGAATTATGATTTGTTAGGTTATAAACAAATATTTACCATTTAATTTCAACTTATTTATCGTCTGTCATGCTTGAGAAGTTGTTCGAAATGTCCCCCTTCAACTTCAAAACACTTTCTCACTCTTTTTCTGAATACAAGAAACATTGGAGTACATTTAGTTAAGTAAATTTAGTACTCATACTAATTCTAAGACTCTTTTAGTATTTTTTGTGTAAAATATAATTATAAAATTGTATGTAAAATATCGGTTCAGCATACCCTACTTCAAAGATAAAGGCTTATATTTCTGTAAGTTACGCAAGAACGGGTACTTTGCTAAATATTTTTTTTATTAGTCAAAAAATGAAAAAACAAAGATTCAATGTAGTCCAAAAATAGTTAAAACTGCCCAAGCGGTACCTGACCCGGACTATTTACCCTGTATCTAGGAAACAAAGTACTTCTGGATCTGTATTAATAGGAACTTTTTTCTCATTTTCAGTTAAGAAATTACTTCAAAAATATGTGAGTTAAATATTGCAACAACCTGAATACCTAATACATTAAAAAACGCATTATTTCACGCAGTCATTGCAGTCTGTCATGCCATAAATAGAGTTTTTGTTACACTCTTTTTTGTCGTAGTCAAATTTAATTTTTATTACTTTTTTATTGTACTCGTATTAGGAAAACATCTTGTCAACAATAGTTACTACATACAATATGTTTATTACTTCTGGTATTTAATGGATTTATTAAGTTTATCACAATAAAATCTCGATGTCTTTCAGGAACATAATTTGACAAAAAAAATTTCATCAAACATTTACAAGGTCCTCGTCCTTTGGATCATTGTCTGATGATATTAACTGAACAGAAGAGGCAATTCTTCGAGGAGAGGTAAACTGGATTCCTTTGTAAAATAAAAACTGCAAATAAAATAAGATTCCTATGGCAGCTATTACCAGTGCAAGTAAAATGAAAATGCAAATATCTGCAGCACTAACTGATGATTTCTGTCCCTTTTCAGCATAACTATCTTGTAATATTCTAAACGTTTTTTTAGTCAGTGGTTTATTTACACATTTAGTAGCTCCTACAACATTATCATAAAGAACAAACTTGAAATTGTCTTCGGCAAAATCATTTTGCATTTCAGATTCCAAATCACATGGTAATTCGTTATCCTCCAGTCTCAAATAGGACAAACCTGGCATTCGGTTTAACAAAGCTGTATAATCGAGGTCCAAAATTTTATTGTGGGAGAGATCCAAAGTATGAAGATTCTGGAATGAAAATAATCCCGTCACCGAAACTTCATTAATTAAATTATATGAGATGTTAAGTAATCTTAACTGAGGTAGCCCAGAAAATTGTCCTGTCCGAATTTTTTCCAATTTATTGTAAGCTAGGTCCAAAGTGTGCAAATTATGCATAGGTTCATATCGAACAGGTCTTATGACACTGATGTTATTAAATTTAAGATCCAGTATTTCCAATGAATTTAAGTGCATAGATTGAAACCATAAACTGTGGATTTTGTTCCTTGCCAAAGTAATTTTTCTTAACTGATTTCCGGCAGCCATGTTAATTGCAAACCCATCGACTAACTCGTTTTCACAAAAATTTAGTTCGGTTAGGTTAGTCAAATTACTAAATTCGTTACCTAACAGATGCTTAACGTTATTGTTACCTAAGTTAACAAATTCCAGTGAAGTTGCATTTCCTAATGAGCTATTAATTGCTTCTATAAAGTTCAAACTTAAATCTAATATTTTTAAATTTGTTAGACCCCTAAATGCTCTTGGATCAATGACTTTAATTTGATTTTCTCTTAAAATAAGCTTCTGTAAGTTTTGTAATTCTGCAAATCCATCTTCCGACAGAATAGTTATTTCATTTTTCGTTAGATCGATTGTAGTAATTTTTCTAGCTCCAGTATAAGTGCCTAAAATAATGATTAGTTTTATATTTAGATCTTTATAAATATTATATTAATTCTATGACAGTAATACGGAAAAGTAATCTAAGAATGGCAGTTATCTGACAAATTTAAAAATCACTTTAAGTAAATTTAGTACCTAACCGTGTTGTTGGGCCGTAAGGATAATATCCCTATTAATATATAGTTTTTGCATTTTGTTATATAAATATTCAGAATTAGCTATTTCTGGATTAAAATGTTATATGTACCCTTTCAAGGCTCATTCATCATTTCAGGGTTCTCAAGGCAAACAATTTTGTTTAGAATATATGATTATTAAAATAAAAACTTGACTAAACAATAGAAAATAAACTGAAAAAGTATTACTAGTTTACGGTTGTCGATATGATTTTTGCGCATCTTAGAGCGTAATAACCCAATTTCTTAATTCTGAATTTTTACTTTTCATAGCTACTTTCCAAATTAGGAAGTTTCCATTTTTTTCATTTTCTCTTAATAAATAGTTCTAAAAATGTAATAAAACATATGTCTTTTTTGTTTTTAATTATCTGTAGAAATAAAAAAGTTATCGTCCTTCAAAGACTGAGATGCTACGCTCACGTTGGCTGAGGCTCGATGACGTCCAAACACGCACCGCCGTCAGGAGCGGAATAGGCGCCCGTGTAATCTTTAGTGTTCTTCTTACCGGACAGGATCCAATGCATTAGGCTACGGTTATAGTGGATGCGTGTTCTGAAGAACTGGCGTTCTGACGAACACGTCAGAATATTTGTTCAGATATCAGTGGTTATAGTAAATGCATATTCAGGCGAAATAGTTTTATTTTATTAAATATCCAATATGGATGACACTCATAGTTTTGAGGACGAATATCAGTTTTTAGAAAGTTCTATATTAAAAATTTTACTTATGCCCAGAAAAACCGAATACGTAAATGAAGTGTTTGCGTCAAGACCAATTAATGGAGAATATCATACGTTATTTCTAGATCTATTAAGCCAACCGAATAAGTTTTCAGATTATTTCAGGATGTCACCAGGTACATTGTACTATATTCTGCAAGAAAGTTTATTACCATTGATGTTGGAGCTTACGGCAAGCAAAGTGATGGAGGAATATTGTCTCTGTCAAATGTCTATCAACGTTTAGAGACAACTACGTTTAATAATCCATCTAGTGCATATTTACCATCAACAGATATTATAACTCCTTTTGTATTATTAGGGGATGAGGCCTATCCATTAAAGTCATAGGTATTTATTAAAACCATATCCCAGACAAAATCTTTCCAATGAAGAACGGATTTTTAATTATAGGCTATCTAGAGCTCGACGTTGCATTGAGTGTGCATTTGGGAAATTAGTAGCTAAATGGCGATTTTCAAAAACTGAATTGCAAATGGATGCAATGTTGATATTTTAGCGAAATGCGCATGTATATTGCATAACATAATTATCGATAGGGAAGGTGTTCCGTCACAACCTTCATATAACATGCCTAATCAAACGATATCTGCTTCAAGGCGCTACAGTCATTGTGCAGCAATAGGAAGCCAAGCACGAGAAATCTATAAAAACTATTTTAGCTCTCCAGCAGGCGAAATACAATTTCAATACAACATTTTTAACTAAACGGTATATGTATCCTATTTTTATAACAATAATTACACGTATGTAAAATTTTATTTTACATACGTGTAATTATTGTTATACTACAATAAATACTTAAAATTACTATTTATTTCTTCCGAAATTTTTTCCCATTTTTGTCGAGAAACATACCGGTTGTGGTCATAGGCGCAACTAGGGAGGGGCTAGAGGGGGCTTAGCCCCCCCCCCCAAACTTGACATTAACCCCCCCTAGACCGATTGGTGTTCCATAACAATAAAAACCAACTTTATATTAAGGGTCAGGGCTTAAGCCTCCCCAAAAGGCACTGTCTAGTTGCGCCTCTGGTTGTGGTAGTTTTCTCCTTTCATGTCCCACAAACATCTATTTTGGAAAATTAAACATAAGTTTCTCAGCATCCATTTTCACACACACAATTCGCATGAATTCGCAAGAAAAATCAAACTCATTTGAACGACTAACTTTTTCTGAATAATTCGTATAAAATCTGACGAATGATACGCACTCAGTATAACCGCAAACGCTATATTTCTATTATTTGATCGATTCGGACGAGTTCTGATGTGTTCGTCAGAACACGCATCGACTATAACCGTAGCCTTAAAGTAAACACGCGAAAGCAGCAGCGGGCAGCTAGCCCGGCGACCATGGGGCGACAGAGGTGTGTGTTTTGTGTTTTCACGTCACGGCCGATAAAAGCCGCGCGCGAAGGTATTAACTAAGAAATTGAATAAGTTCGTCAATTTTGAAGATATCGAGATAATTTTTTTTGTGGTTGGCAAGTTAAGTGAACGACTATTCAATGATGTTGAAGTTACTCGATATTTCTGACATAGGAAACTTCCTAATATGAAGTATATTTACGACAATTCCTTAACTTCTAATTATTTTTTGATTACTTCGACAAGGTCATAGGGAATATGCATGTATTTTTATTGCATACCTAAAGCGTTGAAGCAAGTCATTACAAACCTAGTAATATGATTTTAAAGAAAATTACTAGGATAATTTAACTATTTTTTTTCTTTTCGGTATGATTCATACCAATTTAAAAAGCCGCTATTTTCCCGCTCCGTCAAGTGGTGACGTCAGATGATATCTAAACTAGTTGTTTTGTGCTAAGTTCTTAAAATCAATCTTTTTATCGTTTTGCTCGAAATTTTTAACAGGCACGTGCACGAGCAAAGAAATGAATTTAGGAACTAACATCCAGTGTATATTGAATTGCCTATTCATACCTAATCATAATGAACCGTGATGCGCCTAGATATATTAGTTTGCGTAAAGTTCGTTTCTTGATTGTAGTGCAATTTGTGTATAATTATTTTTATTAAATAATAAAAAAAAATTAAAACTACCCTATAAGTATCGTATTGTGCCAATATTCAAAAATACCACTGCAAGTGCCATGAACAAACTCTTTTTATGTAACAAAAACAGCCGAAATCAGAAGAAAGTAGAGCAAAGTTTATACAAAAATTTACATAAATATCGGTATTTACATAAATATTAGTATTGCCAAATTCACGTAAGCATATTTTTCAAGACTTTTATTTTTATGGTATAATAAATCTTATCGAAAGATTGAACACAAATGTTGAGGTTATGATTTACCAGTCTCAACGTATAGCGAAAGAAAAATGAAAATAAAAACTTATTTGAGCTAATTAGCACATAACAGTTAATATTATGTATCTTAAACAAATACCTTGAGGGTTTTACTCCCTTAATTTCGGCAGATGTAGGTTAAATCATGATTTGTAGAAAATAAGCAGTCATCATAAGTGCATCTACAGTCGGCAACAAAGAAAATAGAATAGGTTTGCTAGTCGGCAAATTATCCGATTGTCCTTGTGGCCACTGTTAAATAGTCTCTTTACTCAAATGTAATGTTTCCTCAAAATCCTCTAATCTTTGGAAATTAATCAGTAAAATAAATTAACACGCGAATTTACAGTACACCAGCCGTAATAGCAGCTTTATTTACATATCATGTGACGTCACAACTAATAGGATCACTCTTTGCAAGTATTGAATTTTGTATGAAAATTTGTAATAGATTTTTTTTTATTTTTTTAAATAAAACCAAAATAAATGGAATAAAGCAACCGCCATAAATATTTAAGTTATGTAGAGATTAAACAAAAATTAGATTTATTTGGATTATATTTATGCATATTGCCTATTTAATCCATGAGTTCCGAAAATTATTCACTTTACTTTTTTACATAGTCTTATTTAATACATTCTACTGAAAACCGAAATGGTTTTTTACTCTAAAATAATTATTTTTAATGTTATGAGTTTTGTAAAGTTGAGAAAATGACGATACTGAGTAAATTCAACCCACTGTAAACACAGGGTGTTGCAAAACTCCACATTGCAGGTGATTCTCTGGTCAAAAAAAGAAGAAAAGTTCCTATTGATATCGGTCCGGAAAGGCTTGGATTCCGAGATACAGAGGGATAAAATAAATGAGAAACATTGAAATGTAATTAATACCCCCTGTATCTCGGAAAAAAAGCGCTTGTGGCCCTTTGTTAATAGAAAATTTGCTTCTCGCTTTTGGCTAAAGAATCATCTGTTGCATTTAGCATATTGGGGACAACCTGGTTAGATATCGTTCAAACCAAAATTGTTTAAACAAAATAGAAAATAAACGTCTTCGCATGTTTAAATTTCTTCTATATTGTTTAATTAATTGCGACCAAAATGTGTAGTCTGTAATCTTTTACTCTAAAGTTCATATTTTTAAAGTTGGAAAAATTGCGGTTTTGTGTAAATAAATCATTGCAAATATATTTAAAAAATTGATTACCCATGCACAATAGTATATTCTATAGCAAGAGACTAAAGTAGGTCCTTTAATCCTGAGGGCAAAATTTGATGCCCGAGTCGAAGGCAAGGGCACCAATTGCACGAGGGATTAAAATACTTTTTAGTCCCGTGGTATATTCGCTATTTTTTGAACTTTTTGAAATTATAGGACACAAAATTAACAAATATTTTTTAGTATTATTTTTAAAATAATTTTATACAACATATAAACATATAATATTCGTGTATTATAAAATCACAATGGCTTTTCTATGGAAACTAAGGTTTTGCTTAAAACTGTCAAACAGTTTTTGAGTTCTTACCCGAAAGTTCAAAACTATGAGCGATTTTTTCATTAATGAAATTGGGAGAAATGTTGCAGAGGTTACGTCTAGCTTATTGCCGCTCAAATCACGAAAAATATATGAAAAACAATACGAAGATTTTGCAACCTGGTGCAATTCCAAGAAAATAACTAAATATACACAAAACGCACTCTTGGCATATTTTCTTCAAAAATCGAGGACATTGGGATGCTCGACCTTATTGTCCCAGCATTCAAGTCAAAGCGATGCTCCAGGTTAAAAACAATACAGACATTGGCAAATCGTAAATAATAGTAATCACCAATAAATATTCGTTATACCTAGGCAAAGCATATAGGTATAGCTAGGTACCACTTTCTTTGACCTAGATAATTTGTGACATTTTAAATACCTAGGTTAGTTGTCAACTAATATATTAAATATTGTGTTTCTAACGTTACTTTTTGGTATTTTTATTGTTACTACAGGAATTAAAAATGCCTTTTAAAGGGATTCTAAGGCTTTTTAATCCCTCAGGGATTAAAAGTGACACTTTAGTCCCCAAAAATAGGGATTAATAGCATTTTTTAGCTACGGAGCGCAAAATAATTTTTTATATACTCTAAGCGGCAAATAATGAAAGTCAAAAAGGGAAATTTCATTACTTTCCTTTTAATTGTTGTTTTATAAGGTAATTATTCGGATTAATGGATGCACCGAATTTTTTCATGAAATTTTGCACAGACCCTAATTTTGGGTCATACAACACGAATCCGAAGTCAGTTTTTGAGGGTCTCGTATGGTTTTTCCAAAAACAAAATTTGAACTTTTAGGTTACCTTTTATTTATAGATTCCTTTAAGTTTCGACACTTTCACTTAACTTATAATTTTTATTTTATTTCGTCGCACAAAACACCACATTTGGGCAAACATAGTTAAGAAAATTGCTTTTTCCTATAGAAAATTCCATTTGAACTTCCTACTAGTCGCCATTATTTTCCCAGCTGTCAAGTGTCCGGCGTTGCCAGGTTTACTTATTTTTCATGAAAAAGTTGTAAATTAGGAATAATAAAAAAGGTAACCATAACAAACTAAAGTTACTATTCTGTCCAACTTAGTCAACAACATTTTTTAATTTTAACCTACATCAGACCTAACCACAATCCTATTGATCAGTAATCCAACACCTGCATGCTGATGCATGCAACCATATCTGAACAAAACGGTGTATACCCAACCCAATCAAACCTGAGCAAAAAGGTGGTCAGGTTTGCTCAGTTTTCATTGATATAGATACATATATATCTATATCAATGAAAACTGAGCAAACCTGGCCACCTTTTTGCTCGCCCAACCTGAGCAAGAAGGTGGTCAGGTTTGCTCAGTTTTCATTGATATATATATATATATATATATATATATATATATATATATATATATATATATATATATATATATATATATATATATATGTATCTATATCAATGAAAACTGAGCAAACCTGACCACCTTTTTGCTCAGGTTTGCTTGGGTTAAAATTGTTAAAATTTGTGGGAAAAACGATTTATAAATTTGGCATCAGAAATTCCGAGAATGTGTACCTCGGGCCGCGTGTTTATTTTCTTTCAGTTTTTTGATATTTTCTCTGTTTTTTTAATGTGTTTTTACATAAATTTGCCTAAATATGGTTCAGAAAAATAGTGTGTAATGACTTGTATAGATGTGTTTAAGTAAAAGTGCCGAAATGTAAAGAAATTCATTGAAAAACCTAACCTAAATGTTAAATTTTTTTTTTGGAAAAACCATACGAGACCCTCAAAATCTGACTTCGGATTCGTGTTCTACGCCCCAAAATTAGGGTCTGTGCAAAATTTCATGAAAAAATTCGGTGCATCCATTAATCCGAATAATTACCTTTTAGAATTATGTCGCGCGTGGGTCTCGCTCTGCCGAATGAAGTCGTAAATGGCTTATATCTCTTATAATTTTAGAGATATAAAAAATTTGCAAGAAATCAATTTTGTAGACAATTGCATGCCCTTCAATGCTTGTTTATGTATTTTTTGTAAAATAATAGTTTATAAATTACAGATTATTGAAGCTCTAACTTAAGCTGAAATTCTGTTCCTCGGCAGAGCGATACTAAATGAGCGTGCACAATAAATAATTAAAAAACATTTACAAGAAAAAAATTGTTTATTTGCATTTCTGCAATTAATGTGAAAGTAAAAAGTCATAAGGCAATCGGCAGAGCGATACTAATGAGCGTGCGTAATAAATAATAATTAAAAACAACAGTTACAAGAAAAACATTCTTTATTCGTATTTCCGCACTTATTTAAAGTTCAAGGTATCACCTGATTACAGTTCAAGGTATATACAAAGAGTAACTGGTCGGGTTACTCTTTGGTATATACTCAAAATCGTCATTTTTCCAACTTAAAAAATTGTAACTTTAAAATAATATTAAGTTATAAGAAACTTTTTATTCACAATTAATCAAGGAATATTGGAAAAACTTAAACATGCTAAAATGTTTATTTTTTATTTTGTTTAAACAATTTTGGTTTGAACGATATCTAACAACTTTTAAAGGCATTTATTTCTTTCTTGTTAGTTACAATTCATCAGGTTACATTTTATATACGTACATAATATCTTAAATACTATATATATATATATATATATATATATATATATATATATATATATATATATATATATACAATATAAACAAAAGTACACGATGGACAATGACGCTGAGCGCCCGCGCCAACGTGACGACCGGTAGAACCGGGAGCTGGTGTTAGCTCAAGGTAACCGAGATGAACGCAGCAACTGATCAATCTGCGACTGTCCGGGAGACCTTGCAGCACATGAGGGATATTCATTACTATTACCATGATTCAAAGGAAATTTGTTTTTAACCGGAGCTAATATCTATCTTAGAAATGTTGGAAAAGTATGCCTTTGTGTGGAAAAAGTTAGAAAAAAAAACACTTTGAGATATCTAACTAGGTTGCCCCCAACATGCTAAATGCAACAGATGATTAATCAAAAATAAGGGAAAAGTTCATCATCATTGTCTCAACTTTAAAAGATTCATAACTGTAAAAATCATTAATTTTAGAATACAAATTCAAAAGACATTTTCTGTTCCATATCCTTTAATGAATCACGAAATTTATTGAATATCAAATTTATCAATTTTTTTTCCTTCTGAAACTGACCGGGATACTTCCTGGAAACATGAATTTATATAATAAGTATTATGTTGTATGTATTAAAGAAGCTTACGTAAAAAAATTCCGGAGAATATTTTTTGAAACTCATGCGCTAATACGTGCTGTATTGCATACATGTGATATGAAGTTTGTATTACAACTCACCCTTTTTTATAGGAAAATAATTCTAATGATTTAAGCATAAGACATATGTGCAATAAAATTTTTAGTTCAACAAATGGATGATTTGACCGAAGATGCGTGAGTCACCCTAAACCCTAGTTTCGCCCTTTTTATAGTAGACTAGGGAGAAATTCTTTAATTTATTTGTAAAAGCAGCCCTATAACTCAAATTTCTATCTTTCTAGCTTTTATTCGCGGCTTCGCTCGTGTGTTATTTATTTTGCATTATGTAGTATTTAATACGACAATTTGTGGCGTACCCCATATATGACTTGGGTTTAAAAAATTGGCATATAATTACTCCTAAAGTTATGTTTTTTAATGTAATAGGATCAATGGTTTTTAGGATCTATCGTACTATACATAGCCATGACATTCTGTGTATTACTTATGCACAAATAGAGTGAGAACCGTTATTATTTTCATACGGGAAACACACCTTGACATATCAAAAAAATTTACGCCTCTGTCGCATACATTTATGATGTCACCAGAGTGTCAGACTGAACCGCTCTTGAAGCGGTTTATCAACATTTAGCAACATTTTTTGACTATGCAATCATCAATCTAGGTAACTATATTTTGGTAATAATTAATTTGTATTTGACATTGTTAGTATACGTTAAAATACGCTAAACAAAAATGGATATTCAGTTTATTTGAATGAAAATAATACCTTTCGATATGTTACTACTTTTTGCTACCTTATTAGTATACGCCTGTTTTTTTCTTAATTTAACCATCACACACCTTTTAAATGTAGTGTTTTATTTTAGTAACAGCTCAAAACGTTGTTGAGAACCCCTAATATGAAGAGTTGTTCTGTAGCTAGTGAAATAGACGAACAATTTAATATTATAATGAGAGAGGAGCTCAAGAAGTGGACAAATTGTGACGATAGTAACTTTGTTGACTTAAAGCGAAACATATCTCATTTTAAATCAAAGTTTTAGTTTTGATAGACAAAAATATGTAGAATTGATGAAAAGTTTCAGAAAATTCCTAAGTACTGGATTGGCATATTTATTTTAATCCCTCGCAAGGAATGAAAGTGATGTTTTCGTTCCGTACGCGGGGCGGAAAGTAGTGTATCAAGCCAGACCGTATTAATTTTCTGAAATTTTTCTTCGATTCATATTTTGGGCCATTAAGACTTAAACTCTGACTTAAAATGCTTTCGCTTAATAATTAGCCAACTCCTTGGGCTATTCTGATATAAAATGAAATTGTTCGCCTATTTCATTAACTCCAGAACATTTCATAACATCAAGGAGATTTCTCTTGACCAACAACATATTTGAGACCGTTCCTAAAATCAAATAGGGGAAAGACGGGGAATACCGACCACGCGGGTAAAACCGACCACCAAATTTCATGTTTCCTAAGCCGCCAATACTTAACATCTTTAGCGCAAACAGTTCAAGGTTAACCATGTTAGTCAGTTTACTGCTCGACCCGACGATATCACGACGCGTTTAGCAGTAAACTGACAATTTGTCTAAAAGTGAATATTTTAAGAAATGGTTTGGTTTAAAAAATAGGTAAGTATCTAAAGTGTGCGTACGTAAATCGATGTCCACTGATGTCAGTGATGTTAAGTAGGTATGCTGCCATCTAATTATCTATCGAATTTTAGATAAACCTCACTTTAAATGGAATGGAACCGACTTACGATTGTGGATGTGATTTCGGGTAATATCGATCATAGTGGTCGCTTTTAACCGAAAGAAATCGATATACCCGCAATCCGCAAAGTATCATTATTATATCTATGTATTAATTAAGGTCATTCATTTAAAAGCGCACCATGATCTTAAACCCGGACCTCCAGGAATATCAGCTAAGAAAAAATCAGCTAACAGTTTTACGAGAAAGAAACAATCACAGTCCTATGATTGTTCCACTGATGACTCAGAATCCATCAAACTAACAACTGATTCTGATGAGAGTGACTTTGAAGAAAAAATAGTCCAAGCTAAAACATCGTTTACAGATTTATTGGCTCCACCAAAAATTAAAAATCATGCGCAAAAAGAAAACTCCAGAACAGCACATTCCAAAATCTTCACCTCTACCCGAAAAGAACTTAAGACAAAAAAAATTGAAAGGAAAGAAAAGGTAGTTTGCAAAGAATAAGCAAGTAAAACAAAGTTTAGTTGACCAAGATGAAAGAGAAACGCAAGAGAAAAATCCATTAAGAAAAACAAATAGGAAGTGGCAAAAGAGCCCTGCTTCTTATGCTATGAATTTGGCAGGGATGGAAAATGGTGGCTTGCATGTACTAAGTGAGGTATGGCAGCTCATGCGGAATGTACATGCTGCGATATTTGTAACGATGACATTTGCTATTTCTGCGGTAACTAATAATTTTTATACATTTTGTACATATTTTTTATGTGGTCGGTTTTACCCCACAGTGTCGGTTAATATCGACCGATGACATTTTTCGTTTTTATTTTTTTTTACAATATACTGACTTAAAAATATTTCGTTTTTTCTTTGGATTTATTTCTATTGATATGTAGCTAAAATAATGTGACTAATAAATATACGTTTTCTATAGAGTACGCATTTTTTTCTAACGATTTACTTTAGGTGATCGGTATTCCCCGTCTTTCCCCTACATCGCTGGGCTAGAATTATTTTATTCTGTATCCACTGTTATTGCATATTGAGTTACATACACAGTTAAAATCTGCAGTTTAGGCCGGTTATTTTCTGCAAAAATGTTTGAAAAATTCCCGCCAACAAAGTTTTTTTTGTAAATAAATATTCCTTATCCCTACATATTTTAAAATGGACTAATGTTAATATGGACTCATAGAGTCATCTTGTTGTATAAGCCGTTAGTTTGCATAAAAAACTTGTACCAAATCCAACTTCATCATATATGTTCCTAAATTACAGAATTATTGGGTTCTATATCCAGTAGTTAATCCTGGCAAGTAAGACGCCGCGTTCTGTGGTGATTGTTTCTGTATTGTAAAGTTGTTTTTTTTACAAAATGTAAAATGGCTGATAGTGTTGCTAGCTCTTCACCTTCACAGAAACCACCTCACTGTTTAACTAAAGAGTTAGAGTTACTGACATTTTTTATTTTACTTAATTCTAACCTAAAAACTTACATTTGGCCGGTTACGGAGTACCTATATGTCGGAAGGGATTCTTGTTAATATAGTATTAATTGTTGCAAAATAAAACATTAACAGCATACTAAGCGAAAAAGAAAATCAATATCTAAAAAAGAATTTGCGATTATAAAATATATAATCGCAATAAATAAGACACTGTCTGTAGCTTGTTTTGCTCACCCTAACCAATCGAATAATAATATTCATTTTCATGTTACCATCTTTATTTTCTTTTTCAGCGATTTTAAACATGTTATAGACGAAGCCTTTCAAGATGCCTACCAGTACCGTAAAAGCTTGTCTAGGAGGAATATGTAAGTGTACTACAAACTCTGCTTTGCAAATAATAAGTACAAGTTTCCTCTTTATTTGCTCCTCAATATTCCTCTTTCTTTGTTTTAGGTGCGAGGACAAAGCTATTTTTGATACAGTAGATGTAATAAATATTATTAAGAACATCTACCTAACTGGTAAATCGGAAATACCCTTAACCGTAACAAATATAATAAATCATGAATTTTATACTGTTTTCGGTAAAAATAAAAAAGGAAGACCTGAAGTCATTGTTCCTGAAGCAAATATTTTTGCAGAAATAGTTGGTAATGCCTTTGTAAGACCAGCGCAAAATTTGTATAAAGAAAAGTTAGTAATTCCTCTGAAAAAAACAACCATGAAGAGAGTAGCAAGATGCTTGTTACTGGTGGGAGGCCACCTGAGAATAGTCAAGATGGTGACGATGAACAAGCCAGAGCTGGTGTGGGGCCATCTTAAGATATTTACGAGGGTTACAATAAAGAACAAGTAACTAATGTGGAACAACATGAAGATGAAGATGGCAAAGAAAATAATCAAAACTGTACCTAACAATAAGCTTACTAAAAAGAGGCAACGTACTCCAAAAAATTGGAAACAAAACGTAAGAAAAAAAGAAAAGGCAACATGGCGAGAAATATATAAATGTTAAAGGGTCTAAAGTATCGAGAATGGAAGTTGTAGAAAAAATGTGCTGTTCAAGTGCCGAATGTCCCTTTAAGTGCTCATAGAAAATTACTTCGGAAAAGCGTCAACTAATACATGCAAGCTTTTGGAGAAAAAGCTTCATTATTATTCTAAACATATTAAATGGTATGTTGCTCGATGTAGGCCAACGAACAAAACGTGAAATTAGCAAAAAAACTTTTATATATTTACTTCTTTACCATTTCTGGTGTTTGTCTTTGAGTGTGTCAGGAGTACTTCCTAAATGCATTAGTAAGCAAAGAGTATTATACTATTTCAAAAATTATGCTGATGCGTCAACTGATATACCCCGTACACCTCTTGAGGGCAAACATCCGAAAAAAGTAATACCTGGAGAAAAAAAGAATTTAGTAGAAGCCCATATTAAGTCATGTGTCATGCCCAACGGCATCTTCGCATCATTGCCGAGCTGAGACTAACAAACAGAATCTTACTACAAGCTGGATGTATATGATCTTTACTTTGAAAAAGCGGAAGATCCTGTAAAATTTAATATTTATGAATAAATATTTAAGACAGAATTTAACATCTCATTTTTTAAACCAAAAAAGGATTTATGCGACACGTGCGCTGAATACACAATAAAAATCCTTCAGAAGAAGAAACCAACGGTTGAATCAGCATATCGCTCGCAAAAATGTAGGATATCAGGAAAGGAACTCTGATAGCAGTGGCGATCGGTGGCATGAGGCAGGTGAGGCCCGGCCTCACTACAATTAATTTAAAATGTAAAAATGAAAATTTTCGTAAGATTGATTGATAAGCATGTTTTGTTTTGCTGTTCTTCATCACATTACTTTAAATCTAAAATTTATTACAGAAATTTGGCAATTATCGAATCATATCAGACTGATAGGATTCGATATCAAAATGACAGAACAGTGTGAGTTATCACCTTTGACTTGCAAAATACTTTTTCGCTTCCTATATCTAATGTGTCAAAAAATTTTTACAAGATGAAATTTTTGTTATAATTTTACAGCACATCTTAAAATCTGCAATGCTATTTGTCAAGAGTTTTTGTGTGGCAGAGCTAGCATCCATATAGCCTCGACATTAATTAGAATTGTAAAAGAAGTTATGAAAGACAATCCAGAACTACAGAAACTTATTTTGTAGTCAGACAGCTGCACCCCCGCAGAATAAAAATTGAATTATGTCCTTTGCTTTACAACTGTTTTTGCAGCCAGATGAAGGAACAAATGTAAAAGTAATAGAGCAAAAATTTAGGAAACTAGGTCACGGAAATATCTAAGAAATAGACAATGCACATACATAGCTGTATAGAAAGACATTTTCGTAATTTAGACATGGGTCGCCTTGAACCCTAATAATGCTTTTACTAAAAATTTCAAGCACATAGAAGCTCAAGTTTAGGGCGCGCAAAATCTTGATTATAAATCATTTTCAGATAGGTATACTTATATTATGTACCGTACACCAAAAAATACCCGACTCAACGTAAAACACTGCGAATCATTTGAAGGGAGAACAGCAACCATAAAATTAAGATCTACAAGACGAACTAATTTAGAAAAAGAAATATAGTGACCAACCAAAAAGGGTTCCAGAAATGCATTGAAAGTCGACTGTTATATCCGAATAGAAGAAACAACACCTTCTTGAATTATTATCACATCACAAATGTCGAAAGAAGACAGGCTTTTTTATTCTGAGTTATTGGAACCAAAAGTCGTCAAAAAATGTACGAAATCTTGAATAACTGATACCTTTTCCGTTTCGATATAATATTGTGAGTTAAATTTCCCTGTTAAAATAATATAGGTATTACTATCCTATATGTTCTATATCTCCTTATTTTCAGTAAATTATCCATCCTAACAGAATCAATTTTACAGCCCTATCAGCATGTTTTAAAATTTATAAAATTTATAAAACAGTTTAAATTGAATATACATATCGGTTTAATTATTAAGTAGTCCTATGCCTATGCTAGTAAGGATATATTATGGGGTAAAAATATATTTTCCCAAAACTTTACTTGTGGCATATAGAACAAGTTAATTCTAGGCCAACTACATAATATGAGGATAAATTAAGAAAAAAACTTCATTCCAACAGCTATGAAAATGACTACGTAACTTATTACTATTAGTTTCATAGTCATTTTCTAGTAAGTTACTAGAATTTTACTACATTTGAATATTTAATAAAGCAGCAAAATATTCAAATGTATTAAAATTGTAGTAACTCAAACTAAGCAGAAAAAATCAACACTCGATCTAGCTTGGAACATACATAACATAAGTAAAAAGTCAACTGTTTTTAGACTTATCTCAGTTCCAATAAATTTAGCATTCAGCGTATTTTAATATACCTATACTAATAATGTCAAATACAAATAAATATTTACCAAAATATGGTTAAATACCTTTACAGGGTTGATAATTCTGTAGCCGAAAAATTTAATTAATAATATTATTAATGATGGCACAAACACAAGTCAAAGGCATTTTTGAAAAAGACACAACCCCGTTGCGTCACTTGTTACTACCGCGGAGTACCGCGCTCCGTCGCGCGTCGATAAGCCGGTTCAAGAGCGTAGTCTGGTAGCGATCAGGGTAAGTTCTCAAACACCTGAATACTGTGTAATTTTGCATTGATAGGTGGTCTACTAAAGCACCATTAAATTAAATTTCAGTTTTCCATTTAATGCCAGATTTGTAGCCTCCCTGACTCAATATGCGGCGCCAGGTCTCATATCGGATTGTATATACCTATACATTCGGAACAAAAAGGAACCTATATATATTATTTTCTATGACGAAAGCTTTCTACATGCCAAGTTTCATCGCGATCCATTGCTCCGGTGAGACGTGATTGAGTAACAAACAAACAGATATTCGTATTTATAATATATATAAGGATTGGGTTTAATAGATACCTAATAAACAATTTCAGAAATCACTTTTTACCCCTTTTCATTCTTCTTAAGTGTTAAATTTTGACAAATTTATATTACTAGATGTTTAGTTCATGAAAGGCGAACTATCACCGAATATCATGTTCAGGTGTTTGGCCAGGCATCAAAAAGTTTACTTTAAAGAACCGATAACTGGTTTCGGTGAAAGAAAATACAATTACAATAATTTTGACACTTACCTGGAAAAATGGATCTAATTTTGTTGTTGGATAAATCCAGATCTTCCAAGAAAATTAATCCCATAAAAGCTCTGGGCTTAAGAGTCTCAATCAAACTGTCATGTAAATCCAATATCTTAATTTGATTTCCAGATAAGTCAAACGTGTTCGATTCAATAGTTGTTAGAGTACAATTAACGCATCGTAAAGTCACATCCAAGTGATCAAATTTATAAAGAGTACTTTTAAAGAAATTTGGAGATGCATTTACACATGTTGCAGTAAGGGAGCCTCTTTCGCCATATGAACATTTCATTAGGTCATAGGACGTAACTCTGGAATAATCACATTGAACTCTGTAAATCAATAAAATTATTATGGAGAAAACGTGAAGGACCTGAAACAAAAAGAAAATAATAAGGCTATATTTTAATTAAACCCTACATCTGTCTAACTTACCGCCTTTTGTAACACACTGCCTTAGTTTGAGTCGAGAGCTAGTTGCACAAGTAGCACAGAGAAGGACGTATATATTTATAAATCAATTTAACCTTTAGAGCTTAATATTATTAAGTTAAGAACTATCTCCCTATATAATCGGCAACACAGCTAATAAAGGCACTATAGTTCAGTTATCAGTATAAAATGGAAAAAATTTTAATTTGATTTTGGTCGACCAAATATTTATAAATATGTGTTTGCAGGTTTCTAAATTAACTTCATAGTCTTTTTAAAATTTACCGTGTAAGAGATTTCAGTAGACAGATGCATCACAACAGAAACAATCGAATCTGTTGTTTTTTGGATATGTATAAAAATAGAAAGTTCCTAACTATTAAAAAACAGAAAATACAGAACAAAAATCCAATTTTTTTAATGATTGATGTTATTAAATTAAAAAAAGAATAAATAGGTAGATAATAATAAAATAATTTACTAATAATTAAAAACTAAAAGAGTTTTATTAAATAAGCTTGAATACATGTATTATGAATATAAACAACTTTCTATATTTTAGAGAATGCCCAGTTAAAAGATAAGTATTATAATACTAGTACACCTATTTTTTGCTAATGCAATTTGTCAATTTGGAATTTTATTTTTTAAGCTATATATTATAGAATTTGAAAGAAACAAACTGCAACAATTTGAAATTGCTCAAACTAAGGATATCCTTTCAAGCGTAAAACAAAAGGCGATAGGAAAACTAATAACATTACAATTTGTTTTATTATATTGAAATTTAGTTAAATCGTTTTATTCAGTAGCATTTTTATAATACTGAATACAAGTTTGTATGTATTACTAATATAATCTTATTATTATCGTCTTTATCATTTTAAATACCTATATATCAAGTTTTAAATAACACATACTAATTATTATTATTATTCAACCGAACACAAAATTATATACAGGGTTTTACAATACGGGGTAATCTTAATAAAACTTTAAAACAAATTTTGTATTTCCTGCCTAGACCAATTTACATTGAATTTACTGTATACCAACAAATCCAAGGCATGGTGTTGACTTATAGGCAGTTTGATATATCTTGCAGTCTTAACGCGTCCTGGCATTGGATACACTGTAGGTTTTTTTTAAGCCAATATAACAATTATTGTTATAAAGAATTGCATTGGAAATGTGCGAAGAGGGTGTTAACATATTTGCAAGGCAGGTTTTTTCTAAAAATGCTTGTAAGTTAAAGGGCTGCGTTGATGCAGACTGGGTCATAGTAACAAAAAAGTTAGGAAATCCTAACCTGGGTTTATTTTTAAGCTTTCTTGGGCAGCTATTGCTTGGGAAAGTAATAAACAAAAAACACTGGCTTTGACAGAGGCTGAGTAGGTTAGACCGGGGCAATGGGGCCACCTCAGGGAATGAGGACACCCTCAATATTTCAAAAACCGCGCGCTTTATTCCGTTCGTTCGCAGGGCTGCTAACGCTTATAGTGAAATACAAGCAGTACGTCGAAGAACGCTGTCGTGTCAACATCAGTTACAGTTTTATAAGTCAAACATTTATATATTGTGTTTTGATCTATGTTCAACTACAAATAAAAGTGAGTATAAAAATAATTCGGTAGAAGATACTGAAATACAATTAGTTGTACTTAATAAGAGCATATTGTGATATGGTTTAGCATGCATTTCATTGTTTGAATTATTGTTGTAGGTTATATTTCTATGATGTTTGTAATTACAGACATAATGGGGCAATCAGGCCAGGGGTGACCTGATTACCCCATTTTGTTGCCACACAAAAACAAAATGCTTAATATATTTTTTCTCTTTTACAGATGGTTCGCAATTATAAAAGAATAACAAATAAAGCAACTTGGACCAAAGAATCAATGACAGAAGCTTGTGCTCAGGTGGCTAGCGGAAGAAGTGTGAAAAGTGTAGCGAAGGCTTTCAAGATACCGAGAACTTCCTTTCGAAACCAACTTAAGAAAATAATTCCCCAAGGCCCCAAAGTGGGCAAAAAACCGTTTTTTTTTGTTTTTATCTTCTGACAGCCCATGAAGACCGAAGTCTAAGTACTATGTACCTTGGGTGTACTGGGGAATCGACTCACACATCCAGAGCTGGAAACATCCGTAGGGATTTCACCAGCCCTTTAAGAGGATGTGTGGGGTGGTACCACCTCGGTCGAGGAAGAATTCCTCTACCACCTTCCAACAACACTCACAAGATATCCATGGTCGAAGCGGGATTCGAACCCGCGCCTCTCGGTTGCAAAGCTGGCGCCGTACCAACTCGGCCACCGGAGACCCAGCGACTTATATTTTGGTGTTACAACAACCCAAATAAGGCAGATTGGTTACGAATATGCTCATAAAAATAATATTAAAAATGATTTCAACCAAATTACCGAACAGGCTGGTGAGGGATGGCTCTCAGGCTTCATGAGACGTTGTTGTGGCGATGTATTAATAAGAAAGCCAGAGCACACAAGCCTAAGCAGAATCATAGGATTTAACAAGGAAGGTGTTTCAAAATTTTACCGCAACCTCGGGGAAGTGTACGACAAGCACAAGTTTTCCGCATCTCGAGTATTCAACTGTGATGAGACGGGTATTAATACAGTTGGAAGTGCAGTAAAAATACTGGTCAAAAAGGGACAGAAACAAGTTGGTCTAATTTCCAGCGCCGAGCGAGGAACAAATACTACGGTGGTCTGCTGCTTCAGTGCTGCAGGGTTCTACATTCCGCCTATGTTCGTTTTTAAACGCCAAAGGATGACCCCACTATTGGAGAAGGGTGGGCCTCCAGATGCCATCTACACATGATCCAAATCTGGTTGGATAACCGAAGAGTTGTTTGTGAAATGGCTCTACCACTTTCAGAAGACTACAAAATGTTCATCAGATGAACCAGTTCTTTTAGTGCTCGGTAACCATTCAAGCCATGTTTCCCTGTCTGCCTACAATTTCTGCAAAGCTAATGGAATTGTCATGGTATCCCTTCCTCCGCACACCTCACATCGCACGCAGCCGCTGGACGTTGTCTTTTTTGGACCGCTAAAAAAGGCAATTAATCGTGAGATAGACCTTCACCTAAAACACAGGCAGTATGAAAGAGTAGGACAATACGACATAGCTTCTATTTTCAAATCAGCCTATGGAAGGGTTTCTTCAATGGACAAAGCTTTAAAAGGATTTCAGTGTACCGGTATTTTTCCATTGAATCCAAATGTTTTTGATGAGAACGATTTTGCAGCTCCTGCTGAAGATTTTAACGTTGTCGCGGAGCCATCCGAACATATCGCTAGGCCATCAAACTTGGACGTTGTCGCCAGGTTTTCACATCAGGATGTTGCTGCCGGTCCGTCAAATCAGGGCGTTCTTACCAGTCCAATAAATCAGGACGTTGTCCCGGATTTTTCCGATCACACCGTAGACAATTACAAGTCACCCCAAATCACAGTAGCTGAAATTACTCCAATTCCCAGGATGGGCAAGAAGGCAAAGCAAGTCCGCAAGAAAGGTTCTTCCCAAATCCTAACGTCCACACCGGTTAAGAACGATTTGATTGAGAAAAGCTTAAAACGAGAGAAGAAAGCAAAGAAAGTCGTGGAAAAGAACAAGGTATTAAAAATTAAAAAAAAGTATTTAGAAGCTCCTCGTCGGACACTTCAGCTGAAATTCAGTTTGATGATGAAGGGTTGAAAGATCAGGACAGTTCCGATGAAGAAGTCTGCGTCATATGTAGTAAATACGGCAAAAATAATGAAACTTGGTTTCGATGCACTGTATGTGGAAAGTGGGCACATAAAGACTGTAGTGGAGTTGACAATCCTAAATATTATATTTGTGATTTTTGTATGATTGGATAAATAGATATTACTTGATTTCTTTAAATTTTCGACGTTTGTAACATTTAATAAATAAATATAACTTTATTTCTTTAATTAAACCTATGTTCATTATCTTCGAGAGTAATCAGGCCAGCGGTGGTCTCATTACCCCAGCCACTGGGGTAATGGAGCCATTTGCATAGTTGATATGATTCACTTGTAACTCTCAAAATCTTTAGAAATTCCGTGTACGTAAATACGAAATGAGAGACAACATGTTAAAGTTTACTTTGACCTATGATCGATGTTAAAATTAAAAAAAATTATAATAATATTCTTAATTTTCTTTAGGGTGGCCCCATTGCCCCGGTCTCCCCTACATGACCCTAAGCGAAGCATCAAAGAAAGCGATATATTTAAGAAACATTAGGTCTGAATTGCTAGGTTATAGTAGGTAGTAGCATTACTATATTCAATGGTAAATCAGAGTGCTCAAAAATTATCACTGAACCCTGTATTTTACAAAAGATCAAAACATATCGATGTTAGATATCATTTTGTTAGGAGAGCAGTGTCGAGCATTTTGGTAGAGGTTAAGTACCTTCCAACTTTTTGATTACATGTAATTTTTTTATTGAGTAGTATATTCTATAGTCCAGGATTACGTTAAATTTCTTGTTTTTATCACTGACTACGGTTATACCTATAGCGCGTCTTCTCGATCCGATCGAGTAATCGTCTAAAACAATACCTATAGAATACGTATCAAAATCAATGAGATATGGAAAGAAATAAAATTATAATATTTGAAACTTGAACTACTTGAAACTACTTCAAACAGTCCTGTTTCAAGTGTAACAATAAATAAAGAGCTATCAATTATATTTATACGTTGGGACAAATATGTTTCAGACAGTGAAAACAGGTAAGTAGATTACTGCCTCTCGATCTGATCAAAGAATTCTCTAAAGCGGCATGAAAGATATAAAACTCATAAAATGGAAAGAGGCAGAACATTGCTCAATCCTCTTTCAAGTAGATGGAGTGGCTGCGATGTACCTTTAGTCAAGTAGTTTTCAGAATGTTTGTGGCTATAAGTTTAAACAGTCAATAGAAACGTAAGCAAACCATTAATCCGATTATTTTAATTTTTTCTTGGTGAGCTAAAAATTTTGAGAAGTTTTCTGAAGATAGAAAAATATATATTTGTGTAGGATTCCAATCTTGAAGGTCCTAGCTCAGCGACTTGGAAAACTTGTAGCTTCAGCTTTTTCTACTTTACGGTGTAAATTTACATACACTTTCAGCTAACTCTATTTTATGTTTTTAGATCTTACTACTAGTTTATTTATCAAGAAAACACTTACTAAACTTTATAACATATAACTCTTATTGCGAAAAAATACTCACTAATTTTGTTGTGTGTAGATACTACTTACTTAAGTGTGTAGGTAAAGTTGCTCTTTTTTAATTTCTACAGTGCTGTAAGTGACAGAAAAAATGGTAAGCAAATTTGACTATATTATTATTATTAATTTTGGTTTGGTTATATTAGTTTTTATTTAAAATTTGTTTACTCGGGTGTCGGTTTTAAAAATTATATAGGTAAGTATAAAAGTCAAAATAAGGTCAAAACAGAAGTGAGAGTGAGTGAGACAAAAATTACATCATCAGTTGTCAAACTTATTCAGATATTAATCAAACACGTATATTGATAATCTCAATTGTTTTTAACTATTTGCAGGAACTGGTCAAAAAAAGAAAGGTGTATAAGAGTGGTGCAGAAAAAGGGCTTTGGAGACAAAAAAGCAATTACAGGCTGCATCATCTAGTAGACAATTAACTTCTTTTCGAAGTTGATTCGAAATCATCAGCCCAGGATCTGTCTGAGAAAATTTCTAAGGATAATTCTGAGAATAAAAAAATGTCTAAAATTAAAGAAGATGAACCACATTTAGAATCGACATCAAGTAGCTCGCAATCCACATCCACGTCATCTTTAATGCAAGATTACAAACATTCAGTGCCGGGATCATCTTCGACAGAAAAGTGGAAGTAGACTCCAGTTCAGATTCTGATGCGGACTATGAAGATAAAAGTGGATTTACCGTAACGTGTAAGAAATTAAATATAATTTTATATTTAATCCTCCTTCAACGCACGCATCCTAGTGCAACCTAGTTTTTCACAAGATAGTCAACTTCCTTCTAAACCTCATATGTACATGAGAAAGTTAGCTAATGGTAAGTTGATTCAAAGAAATTGGCTATATTGTTCTTCTGAATTATTAAAGGTTCTGTTCTGTTCGCATGGTCTTTAGCAAAATTAAAACTAATTTTAATACACTAGGTGTTAGTTACTTCCGACATATTTTTCAGAGAGTTTCGGAGCATGAATCTTCAATGTCACATCATACTTTTATTCACAAAATCATTTAAACATAGAATGCCTGATTGATTTGGACTTACAACAACTAAGACAAACTGAAATTAGGTTGATTATTAAAAGAATAATTGATATATTATTTATTGCAAAACAAGGGATTTCGTATAGAGGTAAAAATAAAAGTAGGGCTTTATTGTGCGTAAACGACTTTGGTATTAAATGAGGAAATTTTTTAGAACATTGTTTATTACTTTCTAAATACGACAATGTTTTACGAAACCGCATTAAAAAGGTATCTAAAAAATGTTTTTACTCTGCGTTTTTGTTTTTAAAATTTATAAATAAAGATTATATTATGTTTTCTTTTGTTTTTATTATAAAAGATTAAATGGTCTAGGAGAACATTGTAGTAAGAAAGTATAGGTTGAGGTGGGAAGTAGACCTCTTTCAAGTTTTGCCCGGTGGGCCAAATAACGCCAGTTCGACACTGGTATCAAAAAACTCCATCGACTCTATAACCCACCAGCCGCCACTGTTATTTAGGTACTCAGAAAACAAAAAACACTATCTTATAGCAATTTTTTATGTTTTATCGTAGTTGTGAATCAAAAAGTTGCTGTATCGATCGGGTTTGATAGTACATTCATGGATAGAAATCACGCAATAATATGTAAGTAAAACAAAATTATGTAGAAATTGCATTGTATATTCAATTAAAATGTATTTAAAATGTGTGCAGTCCCGTGGATACAGGTCTGTCAGTTCTGCAGTCTTCTGGTGTGCCTCAGGGATCCGTACTTGGGCCACTATTCTTTAATCTTTTCATTAATGACATTGTTTCGGGATTGGAGGTCGACTGCTTGTTTTATGCTGATGATCTTAAACTTTTGTGCGAAATATTCTCTCCCGAGGATACCATTAGGCTTCAGAATAGCTTGAATGAGGTTTTTGTTTGGTGCCGAAAAAATAAACTTCCACTCAATCATTTAAAATGCAATGTTGTGTCTTTTACTCGTAAACTAAATCCAATAATTTATAATTATTATGATCTGAATGACGTTATACTCTTGAGACCGAAAACTATAAAAGACCTTGGTCACAGTTGAGAAAACGCGTAAATGCGAATCAGTTTGCCACCTCCGACGAATTTCATTCATAAACGTGAAGCACAAAATTGTTTTTTATAGCTATCTGCCTACCTCGAGTGTGCGCAGTAAGAGCCACGTGAGAGCCGAAATATCGGCAAATGGTTCAATTTACGACGTACGTGCTGCGATTAGGCAGAACCGGATTACTACAGTTAGAACAAGAAAAATGTTTCACGTACGTCGTATCCGTATCGTAAGCATTTTCTTGCAGCGCTGCCAATTCTCGATACCCCTAAACCCGAAGAATTTCGTTAGTAATATCGGAGATTTAACACAATCACAGTAAAAATCATATTTCTAGGTTTTTTTAGACTATAAACTAATCTATTACTATTCTTGTTACAATAAAACTACTTTTTTACCCCCTAAATTCACTAAGCGGAAGCGTAACCCATCAATATATTAACGGAACTAGTTGGTTCAGTCAGGGTTAACAGATATGTCTTCTGTATTAAATTTGACTATACTCCTTCGATTAGAATTACATAATTAGTTTTAGCAATATAGCATTTACATGTTTTCCTACACCTACTTCTTAAACGTTCGTCGTGGCAACAATGTTTGCCGCCTGGAATAAATTGAAAAATTCGCAGGAATCAACTAGGCAGGCCCGCTGCTATTGGTCCAAATTTTTGGCCTCAACGATCCTGCTAAGATACCAAACTGATTCGGGCTGAGAAGCCCGTTTTTTAAACTGTGCCTTGGTGTAGTATTTGACCCTAAATTGTTGTTTATAGATCATATTTAATATATGGTTAACAGTGCATCTAAACTAATCTAAAGGGTTCGGTTTTATAGTGCGGAACTCTAGGGGATTTCGAAGGGCCTCTACTCTTTCTACTCTGTATATGACCTTTATGAGATCACGACTTGAGTACGCATCTGTTGCATGGAGTCCGATCTACCAAGTCCACATTTCTAGCATGGAAAAAATTCAGCGTAAATTTATGAAAGCATCTGTTTTTACATTGGATGGCTTCTGGCCAGCGATCGGATACCCGCACGATGCAGATTTAATTTATTTGCATTAGCTATTAGACGATCACTTTATTCTGTCGTGTTCTTGTCCAGAATACTGAATAATAAAATTAAATGTATAGGCCTATTAGGGAATCCAAACCACGTGATCAATATGGTGGCTGGTGGGCAAACAAAAATGACCTTGAAAAGTTTTATTTTTCATAATTTTTGAGAGTTGTGGTTGCTAAAATTCGTGTTATTTGTCTTTAACGTGACTTGTCAACCCTGAACTTTATTTATTTAGCAATGGCTAGTATTTATCTGCAGAATTTATTGGCAGAAAGTCCTGACGTTGGCGAGAGGTAAGTTGAGGTTATTTTTTATTTAAAACTAGCTTAAAATGATTATCTGTGTATTTCTCTGAAAATAACCAACTGTTGTATGTTTTCAGGTATCTACAGAAGTTAAAACTAATTGGTTCTTTAGATCCTTTTACTTTAAAAGATGAAGATTTAGACTTCTCTATTGATCGAGTTCCTCCAGTTTCCAGTATGGGTATTGTTTCATATTTAATCCTGACACACAGTTATTACACCAAATGAAAGCAAAGTCTGCAGTGTTATAAATATTTTGAGGCAGGATTTGTAACAAAAGTTGGAGTAAAGGTGGTTAAGGATGCATATCATGCTTATATTTTAGTCGACAAGGTATATTTATTTAGTAATTTTCTAAACTTTGAACTTTATGTTTAATTTTCAATAACTTTAAAATTAAAATAAAAGGGTAATGTTTACAGAGTGTTTTTTTTCAGGTAAGACATTCTCAAAGAGCAAACTTAAGACCGTTAGAAGTGGAGTATTATAGCACAAGATGAAAGCATATGTACAGTACATTATTCATATTATGGCCGTTGGCATCCGATTTGTACAAATAAATAATCTATAATTTTGACATTCTGTATTATTTCTATAATAATATTATTGTTTGTATTGTAGTTTGGGAAATAAATAATGCATGTTTTATTTATATGTATGTATTTTTTATTTAATAATATCTTGGTATGCATAGCTATATTTGCTTGAACTAGAAAGACATTTCAGTTAAAAAATAAATTACATCGAGATCAATTTTCTAGTTATTACTAACTTAATAATTATAATATTACAAAAACTAAAATAAATTCTCAATAGAATAAGCTGAAATTTTTACAAGGGGCCAGGGGGCACCACCAAAAAAATATCAAGGTTTAGTTTTCCGTTGACATTATCGAACACTAAAAAACAATGCTCTGTTGTTGACATCGGGTGGCATATTAAAGTTAAAAGTTATTTGTTAAAAAAAGTGATTATTATTTTTAAACTTTTCTAGATAGATAAAGAAGTTAAGTTAACCGAGAAAATAACTTGGAAATGATTAATCTGTTATAAAATGCTTGCTGCAAACTCTTTGATTCTTTAACATAGACTCTGTAAGATTGTCCCTTTTGAGAACAGCCAGCCACGTCTTTTGGACATATCATTTAAATTAGTTAAAAACCTATGCTTTAAGATGGTAGACACACAATCAAAACTAATCTGGTCTCTGTTGGAGCGACTTCCACAACCGACTGCAAGACAAGTCATCGGCATTATTGTTTGGTCAATACACCCACTAAATCACTATAAAAATGTATTTTACTGCAAAAAAAAAACCTTTTCAGCGCTCACTAGAACAGTAAACAAACAAACTAAAGCAACCTGATGGTTCCTTAATAAATATCAACAATTTTATCGGGATTTAGGATGCGCACGCTCAAATGTAAACAAACGTATTCCTTGCAATGTTTGCCCACCAGCCACCATTTTGAATTAATTTGACACATCGTTGGATTGCCTAATAGGCCTCACAGATTATACAGGCGCGGCCCGTGAGTTTTTTTACAGGTGGGTCAAAATTTTGTGGCCAACTAGTGATATCAACGCAACAAGCAAAATACACTTTTTTTAAGAAAGGTTTTTTAATAATGTGCCAAGAAATTATTTACCTACAAATAAACACTGCAAAAATCATAAAATAGGTACTGCAGAATATGGAACATTACTACTCTTGATGTTTATGACTTTTAGTATCACTTTTTTGTTTATGGCTTTTTTTCTATGTGTTTTAATACTCTAAAATAGTAGATTTTAGCGGGTTCCATTGTGATAAGTTTAGCGTCTCTTCAACAGATGTCGCGCCTTGTACTAAAATCCCAGAATATAAACAGAACAAAATTCTGAGATAAAAGCATGATTATTTGTGAAATAAAATTAGGAACGCTGCCGAAACTCCGTTTTCTTTAATAAATACAATGCTGGCGACTAGACATAGTAATACGATATTTGTCTACGCACGTGCAGGCTTGTAAGCGGTAGTAAATATGAGATTGCCAACAATCTAACAATTTTAAAAATATTTTATCGAGGAACAACTTGTTGCCAATACACCTTTTAGAGCCGATCTAATTTTTTAAATAACAAAAAATTAAAAAAAAAGTTCTTGCCCCAGCACGGATTCGAAACCGCGACCGTGAGATTACCTCCCTGCGGTTATAACGCTGCTCTACGCTCGTTATATAAGAAAATCGGTCCGATATCGTTAAATGAATCGTATTTATTTTATGTTTAACCACTAATAATTAATATTATTAATACGATGCAAATACAATTTTATTCGCATGTTAGGTACCTAATTAGTTTTTCTTTTTCCGAACCAAATGTTTTGAAATAGTATATTTTAGGGGGCGGTTTGAGAGTATTTCCATAGTGGGCGTGGCCAGATATTATGGGTGGGCCGTCGACCAATTGTGTCTCTTTTTAACTTCCTAAAGGGCGTATGTTTGTTTCTCTCTTACTTTTAATGAATTTATATCGTCCATATAAACCTATAAAATCAATTTAAAATATGACCCAGCCCGGAGCAAGCTTGGATATCCTTTGACGATGTCTTGGCTTGATTCTTTCTTGGGGACTTTTCGCATGGAACTTTCAAACAAAACATTATTTTTTGGCTTTAAAAAATTAAAAAATAAATTATTAGGTAGATCACTGAAAATTTTAGGTGGGTCATTGACCAAATGACCTTATGGACGGGCCGCTCCTGAGATTATATAAAAATTAGGGTGCCTAAATTGGAGGCTAGAAGGTCTAATCTCTTTCTAATTCCAGCGCGCGCGCCGCGGAGAAATATCTTGTTTCGTCACCGTTGTATCGAATGTTAAGGAATTATAATGCAATAGAACACTGTAAAAATATTTGCTCAAATTAAAATGATATTTGTCTAAGTTTCCTTAATAGTATAAGTATACATTACCATTGTTATGATTAAGTTTTTTAAAGTTATGTTAATTCTATGTTTTGTTTTTCCTAATGCTATAATTGGTTAACCTGTTGGATATTGTAACTAAATAAATATGTAAATAAAATAAATTTTTAATATGTTAAAATTTTTGTTCACAATATGAATATCGTTTTCAGTAAGTCCATAAGAGTAAAGAAGGTCTTCAAGGTCGAGGTTTGTTTAAAAGGGGCGTATCACACATTAAACCTTCTTTAATAATTTATTTTTAATCAATTTATTTTTAAAATATTTGTGTAAATTAATTCTTATTATAGATAAAACACTGAATTTGTCAGAGGTCAAATGTAATTAACTGGAAGTCTGTAACTGGTACTGTATTTCTTATCTTATTTACGTACTTGGTAAGTAAACTCTATTTGTTATTTTTCTTTTGAAGAAAAATAACAAACTTTTATAGTAGATCAGCCAATATTTTTTTTTGTAAAATTTTAATATCATGCAAATTTCGAGAAAATTTGATATCATCCAAATAATTATTTTCATTTTAATTTCCTGTCAATATGTTATTATCTATAGTTTTAAGAATTATTTTTATTTTCAGTTTTCACAGATTTATTTTGCACTTTTGTTTAAAACCTACGCGCCGCAGAAATTCCACAGACTTATCGAATTTCTCCGAGGCGCAGTCTAAAAGGATAAGTAAATCTGCAATCAGTAGGGAAAAGGGAAATTTTCTATAATTTAGGGAATTTTTATACTTCTTTGATTTCATGATATTTGTAAAAAATATATTGAGCAATCACTTAAAAAATTATTAGAAAACGATTGACCCATGGCAAAAACGCTATCTATCCTAAGTCCGATTTACTATTAGCATCTCAGAATCTGAGGCAGGTCGAATTTACTATAAACCTTACTCTCAAGATATGAACAACGAGAAACTCGGTAAATCCCAGGCCTCCGTTCGCTGGTATTTTAAGGGGAATCAAACAAGGGAAATCACACATGGGGAACCACGCAAAGGGAATTACCATATTACGACTATAAATGGAAAATCTTTTCATGTTGTTGTTGTTGGAAAAATTCAAAACAATATGCATAATTTGTCTGATAGCGAATTGTTGAGATTCAGGAAACGATGTTTAGGGTTTTTAATTGAAGGGTGTGAACAGATTTATAAACGATTTACTTTTAAAGAAAAAACTCAAATAATGCTAAATAAAATAAGCATGATTGATCCTAAATCTGTAATAATAGAAAAACATCCTTCAATTGCTGCCTTGGCTTTATTGTTTCCAAATTTGGTTAAACAGTCAGCATTAAATGACTTGGATCGGGAGTGGCGGGAGGTACAAAATATAGACTTAACTGAATATGAAAATACGCCTGTTTTGGAATTTTGGGACAAAATTAGTAAAATGAAGTCAGGGGATGATAAATTCTTATATTCGAATAGTGGTGAATTTATATTTAAATTATTATGCTACTGTGGAAAGAATTTTTCACAAGTTAACTTGAACAAAACTAAAATTAGAAATCATCTCCAAACTAAAACGTTAACTGGTAGTCTACACACTAAAAATTTGACAAAACATAGCAACTGTTTCGATTTCAAGATTGATACCGACTTAGTGGCTAAGCTAAACAACCAAATTTACGACAGTTGATTCATTTTTTCAATTTTCTGCGTTAATTTCAATAATTGAAATAATAGCTATGACCGGTTTATTTTCTATGTATTTATCTTGTATTAAATGTATTATTGTTGAATAAAAAATGTATCATTTTTTGAATAAAAAATGAACCATAAGTGGCTTGATTTTTATTTGTAGAAAAAATTTTATTAATAAATAGGGATATGTTTTGTTTTCAAGTATCTTTTTTCTTCGTTTTCAAATTAAAAGATCTGGGGAAAATCTGGGGAATTTTTAAGAAATTATCTAGGTTAAAAAAAAATTTGGACCTGGCAACACTGGTGCCCGACCATAACTATAACTACCGCGGTGTGTGATGTGTCACGACTCGCGGCTGCACTGTGTCAATACATCGACATGTCAAGACATCGACATGCTTTGCGGTGGGAACAGGTTACCAAACGTTCGTAGAAGTCACCTGCTATCGCAGAATATTTGCTGGAATGTATTTTAGTATTATATAAATTATCTGTTACTTTTAAACAGTTTCCTTACGGTCCCGCCGCCCATGGTCAGCTAGACCGGTCTAATTTGGCAACCAAAAGTTTTAAACTAACAAGTGTAAGAATAAAGACAACTAGGTTTTATAGTATGAATTTGTTTCTGAGCTTTTTTGGAAATTTATAATGAAAATGGCAAATTTAATACGTACTTTGCTCAATAATGGAACTAAATTTATTCGAGCAATACGTTCCAAGATGAAAATCAGTTGGAAACCAAGCAAATCGTTGAAATATTAGAATAACTCATAAGTTTACGACTTATTAACAATGACAGTACAAAACCTAACTGATCAACTAAAAGATCTTAATTTAAACCAGTACAAAATCTTAAATATTTTTAGTGAATCTGAACGTAAAAGTTTTCTAGAAAGGCCGGAAATGTCAAGAAAAGTTTAAGCGTAACTACTGGTTTTTTCATTTTAATTTATTCAATTAAAAAAAATACCAGACTATTGGTAGCCTAAACAGCAAGGACTGTACAGAACCCGAATTTTAGAACTTTTTTATTGTAGGAATCACTGCAAAAGAGAAAATTATCATTATAATCGAAAAATACTTTCCAAAAAATCATTTTGTAAAATCTTCCACAATTAAATTTCAAGAATATCTTGTTTGACTATTTTTGTAAAAAGCAACTACTGTTTTTATCAAAAAATGGAAAAACAGAACTTGTACAAAAAGGCACACATTTGTTGTATTTTCAATGTGGCAACGCTGCATACTGTCACGAAAGACAACCTTCATCATATTTATAACAGCTATCCCAAACAGGAGATTATTTGATATTATAATGCGCTCCAACGTTCCAACCAAATCGTATTATTATATTATATTATATTATATTATATTATATTATATTATATTATATTATATTATATTATATTATATTATATTATATTATATTATATTATATTATATTATATTATATTATATTATATTATATTTATATTATATTATATTAGTTTTTTAAAATTTAATTGATTCTAAAATTAAATACTCCACCACACCGTTTTGTAAAAAATGATGGGACAAAAGAAGTTTATTAATATTTTCTGTCCACAATGGAAAACTTGATTTATTAATTTTTTTATTGACCAAAAATTAACCTATACGTGCCCATGGATGCCAAGTACGAGAACACTGAACACCTACGTAGTTAACGCCAAAACTCAAAATTATAAAAAATTGCCGCCTGTTACTATAACAAACATTAACCTTTCGACATTCACCGCAATAATAAACAATGTGAGTTAGAACGGCCACACAGTAAAAAAAAAATATTTGACTTAGAATCTATTAGTCCTAAAGACCTTGTATCCTCAAAAAATTAAAAAAGGCCAAAACAATTCCATTTGACTACGATATGAACATAAAAAATAAAACTGAACCACTACAGATATATTTTAGTAATATAATTAATTAAATCGTCACATGAATTTGAATATTTTTATAAAATACGCATTTGTAGTATAATAATTGCGGTGCACGAATTTTTTTTCTGATAATTAAAAAATGAATAAACCTGTATTTTTTATTTTTTGACGTTTTGTTTTAATTCACTTGGACAGTTTAATGTTAAGGAGGTGACATCACCTCATATATTTGGCCCATTGACCTTCAGCGAGAGGAGACGACACCATTCATTCCTACCTAGCCTTTGGTTTTGTTTAATACATTTTGCGGGTGTAGGGCAAAAAAAGATAAGAGAGAGAGAGAGAGAGAGAGAGAGAGAGAGAGAGAGAGAGAGAGGACGCTAAACATTCGAATTCGCACATCGTTCGGCTTTCCGAGCCGTCTGTATTCAACCGAGCAAACCTGTGAAAAGATAGTTCCGGATGGAAAAAGTCCAATTTTCCACCCAATCGACACTGACGCACAATTTTCCAAAGTTTATGGATAAAATGCCCTAAAAAAGCAAAGCACTGACAATTTTACACACATTTTTACACATATTTCCACTGCCAGGCAACCCTGTACACAACAACGTATTATGCCACTACAGCTGTTTAATCCATGAATGAGCAGGACTAGGAAAAGAATGCAACGTTGCCACTATCACTTTAAATTTCACCACTATGCAATGTAAATAATTTTTTAAAATTTATTACTACGAAAAATTACGGGATATTGTCATATTTTACTAATCCTTGATTATATTAATGTATTAGTTATGGTATCTACGATTGCAAATATTAACATGCAGTAATTTTGATATTTCATTATACAGTTTACACCTGCAAATATGCCCCATAACTGAAAGCCTGGCAACAGCAGTTTTCAAAAAGTAGGAGGGGGATCATATAGCTGGCCATATTAAGAGTGTAAGAATCAGTTTTATTTATTTATTATTGATTGGTATTTCATGCAGACTCGCAAAGGAAATGCCGAATTGAAGTTTGTCACGTAGTTTGAATGTTTTGGTTGAGATATAAAATTTCATGATTCAGCCCGGGAATTGAAAAATATTATAAACAAAATCATTTTAAATATACGCTAACAAAATTAGCTTTCAGAATAGTGTTACCTTGTGTTGTGGTATGTGCTATTTTATTTGTGTAAGAGAAGATTTCAATTATTGGTGAGTGTACTCACAGGGCAACTTAGTTTACCCATTTTTATTATTAAACAATACCTATTTAATTAATTGATTTTATAATTTTGTTGATCAATCATTTGGGTGTAATCACTGCAATTTTATATTTTGTTATTTTATATAATGGATACCAGGCACGCTCATAAATTGAAAATTTATACTTTGATAATATTTTTGTTTGCCTGGTCAAATAGAAATGAAGTTTTTATACACGCAATGTTACTATGAATCCTGTGTGGAACTATATAGCCTGTGTGGCACTAGCCTGTGTGGCACTATAAATCCTGTGTGGAACAAAAAGTCCTATATGTGGAATTTATTAGTAACATGTGTGATTAGTTGAAATTTAAATACTAGTGATAATTGTTTGCTTGATTAAATAGAAATGAAGTTCTTGTACCCGCAATGTTACAATAAATCCTGTGTGGAACTATATAGCCTGTGTGGCACTTAGCCTGTGTGGCGTTTGGCCTGTGTGGCACTTAGCCTGTGTGGCGTTTGGCCTGTGTGGCACTTAGCCTGTGTGGCGTTTGGCCTGTGTGGCATTTAGCCTGTGTGGCACAAAAAGTCCTATGTGGAATTTATTAGTAATTTGTGTGATTAGTTGAAATTCAAATATTGGTGATAATTTTACATCAGTTTACTTTATTTCAAATAAATTCTGGGTGAACTGGTTGCTCATGATACTTTTTCCTTAATTTCAGGTAAGTCATCTCGACAGACAATCCCAGCCTGATCCATATTAATAGAATCAAAAGATTAAAAATAAAAGGTGTAATTATATTTGTGAGTACTTAATTTTTCTTTTAATACAATTAACACAATTAATCATTTGGTTAATTTATTAAGCAGTTTGCTTTAATTAAATTTTGAATCGGCCATAAATAATTTTAAAAAAAATATATATATAATAATAATACAGCCCTAGAGTCTCATAAGAGTAACCCTGAAATCTCTGATTACTCTAAATTGCAAATAATGGCATCTCCTCCTATTCTCTTTTTTGTACAAGTACCTAACAGAGAAAGAGATAAACCATCATCTGATGCTGATGATCGGGTTACTTAAAGCATCCATTAGCACCTATTCATTATAGAGAAACTGAAACCGATATTTCCGAAAAATATATGTTTATATTTATATGAATAGGATTAATTTTTGTTTTAATAAAAAAAAATATGTTAAAATCAAGTATTTTATTTCAGAAACCCCCCGCCCCCAACAGATATGTTCTACATATTATGTATACCTATTCTTCGGTAAATACTTCAGATTGATCAAAGGAATCTAAATTTTATATTGTATTTGTCCTCTAATACCGCGCGTCGGAAGGAAAAGTACAAATGGATAGCGTTATTCGAAAAGGAACCAAGCGACAAATTGTAATTATATGAGGTATTGGCACTAAGCGACTCCTGAAACCCTAAATTAGATATTCGAAAAAGACTCAAGTGACAGAATGTTAACAGCGTCCTCTGTTGATGAGAGAACCAAGCGACACCAAAGAAATACAGCTATGCGAATTTATCGAAAAGGAACCAAGTCTGTGTCACTTGGTTTCTTTTCTAGTTTTACGTACGTTCTGTCGTGCTGTTTTATGAACAATTTTTTTACGTTAATAAACGCATCCTGTGCAAGAATAAGTTTAAACAATGGGCGACAGAGCTAAGAAATTATTATCCTTGGCTTTGGAAAATTCCATGATTCTTTACTGTAAATTTTCAAATAGAACCAACCGCCAAAAAAATCAAACTCCAGCTTTAACTACGGAATTTTTCTTTTACTAATTGCCAAAAAGTTAAGAAAATTATATACCTACTACCAAACGTGACTTAAACATTTTTGTCATTTCCAATGTAATACTTTTAACCAAAGGGAATCTTTACACCTTATTTACTCAACACTGTTAAAACGTCGCTTGGTTCCTTTTCGAATAACGCTATCCAAATAACATTGGGATTTCTTTAAAGAATTATACCGGGTATCAACGAAATTTCTATCAATCCTATGATTCCTTTATAAATAAATTGGTTTCAAATTTTGGAGTTATATGGTTGATTGGAATATAGATTTTGACTATTTAAATATTTGACATTTTTTTCCTGTTTAGCTGATGGTGCTATCGAATTTGATATTTTAAAAGGAATATCCGATATATTTTTCAAAATTTAACTTTTAATTACAGGGAACACTAGGTATACAATATTTATTACCCCCCTATAAGTAGTGTTCATACAGTGCATTTTTTTTACTTTTAACCACTGACCGTGTTCAATTTTTAATCCCATGTTAGGTCCTGTTCCATGAGAAGTATAGGGATTAAACTTTAGAGGTAAATTTCAGAATCTTAAGATTATGTTAATTTTCCAATTATGCCTAAAAAAACCCAAAAATACCTAAACATGCATTTGAAATTTTGACAATAAAGTTTCAAATGTCAAAAAATATGTGTCACCTTCACTTGATACAAAAAGGTAAAAACCAATTACTGCGAGGAATGTAAAAAACTAGTGGCTTTCGGAAAAATACAATTATTTTTTAGATATTTTTGAAGCTTTTTTAGCATAATTGGCAAATTAACATAATGTTAAAACTATGAAATTTGCCTATGTCAAGTTTTATCTACAGGGTAGGTTTTTTAAAGTGTTACAAGGCGATATTTCCAAAACGGTTTAAAATATTTTCATGAAATTTTGGTGAGTTAATAGGGAGATGGAGGGACATATTTAAACATATTTTTGACATTTACGTCCTCTCTCTATTTTGAGGGGTGGGGGTAACTTTGGAATTTTTAATGGGATGATGTACTTTTGTTTATAAAATTCGAATCTACGTAAAAAACTACCTATGTGTGTAATTTTTTTTTTGATTTGCTGTTTCGGTTACGGAACTATGATTTATTAGGTTATAAAGATAAATAAAACATAAAATATTATTTCCAGTATAAAATTAAATAGTCGCCCTATTTCTATACATTTATTTAAATCCAACTAGACCCTTGGATAGGCTTTAAATATTAGTGAATTTCTTTATAATTTTTAAAAATTTTTTTGGTTGGGTAATAAGGAATTAGGCAGCTTGACCTTCATATAAAAGAATGAAAATTATTTTATATTTTTTTAAAATAATAACGCAGAAAAACTAACTTAGACCACGAGGTATTGGCGCATGAGTTCCGAAAATTAATCGAATGGATTTTTTTTACATAATCTTCTTTAGTACGTAGGTACTACTAATTATATAAATGAATATTACTCAGCGGCACCCCGGCCAGACATTGTTTACACTGAAATGATTTAAACAAATAAACAAAATGGATATTTTCGCATGTTTCAAATTCCTTCCATATTATTTGATTAATTGTCAACCATCAAACCCAAACAAAACATGTCTTATACCTTTTTACTATAAAACTAATTCTTTGAAAGTTATGAATTTTTTGAAGTTGCAGAAAATAACGATTTTGAATAACCTCAACTCACCGTAAATTTTATCAACAAAATTTTACAAGTGTTTATTTGTACAAAACTATTAGCAAGTCAGTATTAATTTTATTTTGTTGTTTTTTAAATTATTTTACACATCTTCTAAGATAGTTCATCAAACTTCGTACAAACAACACCTACCGAATAACTTTATAGATATTCGAAATAATCTACAGACTTATATTTTTTGGGAGTCACGAGCTCATATATCACACGTGATTCAGTGAGTGTAAAAAAGGCAATAGATCATATTAAAGAATTAGCCTGGTTTGAAGTCATATGTTGCCAAATGTCATCCAGACAGACAAGGCATCCAAAAATTGAAGATACCAAAAAGTCAAAGAAAAAACAGAAATGTTGTCTTTTTACAAATGGATAGTCGCGTTGTAGCAAAAAAAATCGTGGGAGGGGAAAATATAAAAAAAAATATTGTATGTATAGCATTTGAATGAATTATCTTTAAAAAAAGTGCAAAATAAATATGAAAATGCAAAATAAAATTAACATTTTATCACGCTGTATCTCTGGAATAAATAATTTTCGGACCTACGTAAATAGCAAATTTTTTCTTGTTTTTGGCCAAAGATTCACCTGTAAAATTTTGTTGATGAAGTTTTGCAATAACCTGTACTTACAATGCTTTGCAAATATGTATATCATTTTGGTTTAAACAAGATCTGACCGAGCATTTACATAAATATGCATTAATAGTATATTTCATTACCAGTCCGGAAAAAAGGATTTTTCTGTGCGCGCTTGACAAATTCTCGTGTGAGGCGCAGCCGAACACGGGAAGTCAAGCAAGCACGGAAAATCCATTTCTGGACGTGTAATGAACGATATTTTTTATTATACTTCTTTGAAAACGATAACATAAAACAAAATATAACATAAAAAAATACATACATACAAAATAAACTTGGAATATTTTTATTTTCACCATTTTATTAGAATGAATTTAATTGACAGAAAATTAACAACGCTGACAATATGGTCTTTGGCAGGTATGATGCGTTTTCATGGTAACTTTCAAATCATTTAAAAGGTGATTTAAATTTGTCTATGTCAGATAAGATTGACAAAACGTCAAAAAATATTTCAGAAATTCATCTAAATATTCAAATATTTACGAAATAAAATACAAAATAGGTACATATTAAATATCAGATAGCATATAGACTTTCTTGAGTTTAGTTTATTTTCCTATACCTATATTTCTATTTTAAAGCCAAAAAATAGTCGGTATCTTCATTCAGCACACTGAAAGAACTGGAGACCAGGAAAATTTTTTCCGTGCGCTCTTTCCGTGCGCTAGCCCGAAAAAGCCCATCTTACATTATTACTAAAACAGATGAAAATAAGGTGTTTTCAAAGAAGTATAATAAAAATAAGATTACGTAAAAAAATTCCGTGCGCCAATACAGCCTGGGCCAATTTTTTAAAGTTAGCCTAACTAGCAACAACAATAAAAACAATTTTTAAAAAAGTTTAAACCCCCCTCAAAAAAAGGTTTTTTTTTCTTGACATAAAATAGACGCCCCTTTTTGATTTCGTCAAGTTTTCAAAATTAGAGAACAATTTTAATGCAACTTATAAAAAAAAATTGTTTTTTAAACTCAAACTGGCAATGTATAAAAAAATTTCGCTTCGGCGCCGGGCCAATTTTCCCAAGAAATCAGTTCTTAGAAAAATAGTTATTTTTGTATCTAGGGCGCGAAATGCTACTTTAGTGATCGAGATCTAATTTTTTTAACGAGGCGCAGCCGAGTTAAAAAAATAGTCGAGATCACTAAAGTATTTCGCGCACGAGTTGCAAACAAAATTTTTTCTACAAACGTCAAAATATGTATACTTTGATAGACACAGATCCGCTGGCCAACGTATAATTTACATGCTGTGCGCGAAATGCCTATTTCGCACACTACTTCGCGCATGCGGGGTCATAGTAACAGGAAAATGAAAAAAAGTGTCACTTCGCATATTGTTATCAATGCGCGAACCTTGTCATTTTTTGACGTTTGTAGAAAAAAAAACTTAAAGTGTACTTTTATCGATTTGTCCCTAAACAACTCGGTGTTGCAGAAGAGTTCGTCTTTTAAATCCAGTTAGTAATGGAACTTTCAAACAAAACATTATTTTTTGGCTTTAAAAAATTAAAAAATAAATTATTAGGTAGATCACTGAAAATTTTAGGTGGGTCATTGACCAAATGACCTTATGGACGGGCCGCTCCTGAGATTATATAAAAATTAGGGTGCCTAAATTGGAGGCTAGAAGGTCTAATCTCTTTCTAATTCCAGCGCGCGCGCCGCGGAGAAATATCTTGTTTCGTCACCGTTGTATCGAATGTTAAGGAATTATAATGCAATAGAACACTGTAAAAATATTTGCTCAAATTAAAATGATATTTGTCTAAGTTTCCTTAATAGTATAAGTATACATTACCATTGTTATGATTAAGTTTTTTAAAGTTATGTTAATTCTATGTTTTGTTTTTCCTAATGCTATAATTGGTTAACCTGTTGGATATTGTAACTAAATAAATATGTAAATAAAATAAATTTTTAATATGTTAAAATTTTTGTTCACAATATGAATATCGTTTTCAGTAAGTCCATAAGAGTAAAGAAGGTCTTCAAGGTCGAGGTTTGTTTAAAAGGGGCGTATCACACATTAAACCTTCTTTAATAATTTATTTTTAATCAATTTATTTTTAAAATATTTGTGTAAATTAATTCTTATTATAGATAAAACACTGAATTTGTCAGAGGTCAAATGTAATTAACTGGAAGTCTGTAACTGGTACTGTATTTCTTATCTTATTTACGTACTTGGTAAGTAAACTCTATTTGTTATTTTTCTTTTGAAGAAAAATAACAAACTTTTATAGTAGATCAGCCAATATTTTTTTTTGTAAAATTTTAATATCATGCAAATTTCGAGAAAATTTGATATCATCCAAATAATTATTTTCATTTTAATTTCCTGTCAATATGTTATTATCTATAGTTTTAAGAATTATTTTTATTTTCAGTTTTCACAGATTTATTTTGCACTTTTGTTTAAAACCTACGCGCCGCAGAAATTCCACAGACTTATCGAATTTCTCCGAGGCGCAGTCTAAAAGGATAAGTAAATCTGCAATCAGTAGGGAAAAGGGAAATTTTCTATAATTTAGGGAATTTTTATACTTCTTTGATTTCATGATATTTGTAAAAAATATATTGAGCAATCACTTAAAAAATTATTAGAAAACGATTGACCCATGGCAAAAACGCTATCTATCCTAAGTCCGATTTACTATTAGCATCTCAGAATCTGAGGCAGGTCGAATTTACTATAAACCTTACTCTCAAGATATGAACAACGAGAAACTCGGTAAATCCCAGGCCTCCGTTCGCTGGTATTTTAAGGGGAATCAAACAAGGGAAATCACACATGGGGAACCACGCAAAGGGAATTACCATATTACGACTATAAATGGAAAATCTTTTCATGTTGTTGTTGTTGGAAAAATTCAAAACAATATGCATAATTTGTCTGATAGCGAATTGTTGAGATTCAGGAAACGATGTTTAGGGTTTTTAATTGAAGGGTGTGAACAGATTTATAAACGATTTACTTTTAAAGAAAAAACTCAAATAATGCTAAATAAAATAAGCATGATTGATCCTAAATCTGTAATAATAGAAAAACATCCTTCAATTGCTGCCTTGGCTTTATTGTTTCCAAATTTGGTTAAACAGTCAGCATTAAATGACTTGGATCGGGAGTGGCGGGAGGTACAAAATATAGACTTAACTGAATATGAAAATACGCCTGTTTTGGAATTTTGGGACAAAATTAGTAAAATGAAGTCAGGGGATGATAAATTCTTATATTCGAATAGTGGTGAATTTATATTTAAATTATTATGCTACTGTGGAAAGAATTTTTCACAAGTTAACTTGAACAAAACTAAAATTAGAAATCATCTCCAAACTAAAACGTTAACTGGTAGTCTACACACTAAAAATTTGACAAAACATAGCAACTGTTTCGATTTCAAGATTGATACCGACTTAGTGGCTAAGCTAAACAACCAAATTTACGACAGTTGATTCATTTTTTCAATTTTCTGCGTTAATTTCAATAATTGAAATAATAGCTATGACCGGTTTATTTTCTATGTATTTATCTTGTATTAAATGTATTATTGTTGAATAAAAAATGTATCATTTTTTGAATAAAAAATGAACCATAAGTGGCTTGATTTTTATTTGTAGAAAAAATTTTATTAATAAATAGGGATATGTTTTGTTTTCAAGTATCTTTTTTCTTCGTTTTCAAATTAAAAGATCTGGGGAAAATCTGGGGAATTTTTAAGAAATTATCTAGGTTAAAAAAAAATTTGGACCTGGCAACACTGGTGCCCGACCATAACTATAACTACCGCGGTGTGTGATGTGTCACGACTCGCGGCTGCACTGTGTCAATACATCGACATGTCAAGACATCGACATGCTTTGCGGTGGGAACAGGTTACCAAACGTTCGTAGAAGTCACCTGCTATCGCAGAATATTTGCTGGAATGTATTTTAGTATTATATAAATTATCTGTTACTTTTAAACAGTTTCCTTACGGTCCCGCCGCCCATGGTCAGCTAGACCGGTCTAATTTGGCAACCAAAAGTTTTAAACTAACAAGTGTAAGAATAAAGACAACTAGGTTTTATAGTATGAATTTGTTTCTGAGCTTTTTTGGAAATTTATAATGAAAATGGCAAATTTAATACGTACTTTGCTCAATAATGGAACTAAATTTATTCGAGCAATACGTTCCAAGATGAAAATCAGTTGGAAACCAAGCAAATCGTTGAAATATTAGAATAACTCATAAGTTTACGACTTATTAACAATGACAGTACAAAACCTAACTGATCAACTAAAAGATCTTAATTTAAACCAGTACAAAATCTTAAATATTTTTAGTGAATCTGAACGTAAAAGTTTTCTAGAAAGGCCGGAAATGTCAAGAAAAGTTTAAGCGTAACTACTGGTTTTTTCATTTTAATTTATTCAATTAAAAAAAAATACCAGACTATTGGTAGCCTAAACAGCAAGGACTGTACAGAACCCGAATTTTAGAACTTTTTTATTGTAGGAATCACTGCAAAAGAGAAAATTATCATTATAATCGAAAAATACTTTCCAAAAAATCATTTTGTAAAATCTTCCACAATTAAATTTCAAGAATATCTTGTTTGACTATTTTTGTAAAAAGCAACTACTGTTTTTATCAAAAAATGGAAAAACAGAACTTGTACAAAAAGGCACACATTTGTTGTATTTTCAATGTGGCAACGCTGCATACTGTCACGAAAGACAACCTTCATCATATTTATAACAGCTATCCCAAACAGGAGATTATTTGATATTATAATGCGCTCCAACGTTCCAACCAAATCGTATTATTATATTATATTATATTATATTATATTATATTATATTATATTATATTATATTATATTATATTATATTATATTATATTATATTATATTATATTATATTATATTATATTATATTATATTATATTTATATTATATTATATTAGTTTTTTAAAATTTAATTGATTCTAAAATTAAATACTCCACCACACCGTTTTGTAAAAAATGATGGGACAAAAGAAGTTTATTAATATTTTCTGTCCACAATGGAAAACTTGATTTATTAATTTTTTTATTGACCAAAAATTAACCTATACGTGCCCATGGATGCCAAGTACGAGAACACTGAACACCTACGTAGTTAACGCCAAAACTCAAAATTATAAAAAATTGCCGCCTGTTACTATAACAAACATTAACCTTTCGACATTCACCGCAATAATAAACAATGTGAGTTAGAACGGCCACACAGTAAAAAAAAAATATTTGACTTAGAATCTATTAGTCCTAAAGACCTTGTATCCTCAAAAAATTAAAAAAGGCCAAAACAATTCCATTTGACTACGATATGAACATAAAAAATAAAACTGAACCACTACAGATATATTTTAGTAATATAATTAATTAAATCGTCACATGAATTTGAATATTTTTATAAAATACGCATTTGTAGTATAATAATTGCGGTGCACGAATTTTTTTTCTGATAATTAAAAAATGAATAAACCTGTATTTTTTATTTTTTGACGTTTTGTTTTAATTCACTTGGACAGTTTAATGTTAAGGAGGTGACATCACCTCATATATTTGGCCCATTGACCTTCAGCGAGAGGAGACGACACCATTCATTCCTACCTAGCCTTTGGTTTTGTTTAATACATTTTGCGGGTGTAGGGCAAAAAAAGATAAGAGAGAGAGAGAGAGAGAGAGAGAGAGAGAGAGAGAGAGAGAGAGGACGCTAAACATTCGAATTCGCACATCGTTCGGCTTTCCGAGCCGTCTGTATTCAACCGAGCAAACCTGTGAAAAGATAGTTCCGGATGGAAAAAGTCCAATTTTCCACCCAATCGACACTGACGCACAATTTTCCAAAGTTTATGGATAAAATGCCCTAAAAAAGCAAAGCACTGACAATTTTACACACATTTTTACACATATTTCCACTGCCAGGCAACCCTGTACACAACAACGTATTATGCCACTACAGCTGTTTAATCCATGAATGAGCAGGACTAGGAAAAGAATGCAACGTTGCCACTATCACTTTAAATTTCACCACTATGCAATGTAAATAATTTTTTAAAATTTATTACTACGAAAAATTACGGGATATTGTCATATTTTACTAATCCTTGATTATATTAATGTATTAGTTATGGTATCTACGATTGCAAATATTAACATGCAGTAATTTTGATATTTCATTATACAGTTTACACCTGCAAATATGCCCCATAACTGAAAGCCTGGCAACAGCAGTTTTCAAAAAGTAGGAGGGGGATCATATAGCTGGCCATATTAAGAGTGTAAGAATCAGTTTTATTTATTTATTATTGATTGGTATTTCATGCAGACTCGCAAAGGAAATGCCGAATTGAAGTTTGTCACGTAGTTTGAATGTTTTGGTTGAGATATAAAATTTCATGATTCAGCCCGGGAATTGAAAAATATTATAAACAAAATCATTTTAAATATACGCTAACAAAATTAGCTTTCAGAATAGTGTTACCTTGTGTTGTGGTATGTGCTATTTTATTTGTGTAAGAGAAGATTTCAATTATTGGTGAGTGTACTCACAGGGCAACTTAGTTTACCCATTTTTATTATTAAACAATACCTATTTAATTAATTGATTTTATAATTTTGTTGATCAATCATTTGGGTGTAATCACTGCAATTTTATATTTTGTTATTTTATATAATGGATACCAGGCACGCTCATAAATTGAAAATTTATACTTTGATAATATTTTTGTTTGCCTGGTCAAATAGAAATGAAGTTTTTATACACGCAATGTTACTATGAATCCTGTGTGGAACTATATAGCCTGTGTGGCACTAGCCTGTGTGGCACTATAAATCCTGTGTGGAACAAAAAGTCCTATATGTGGAATTTATTAGTAACATGTGTGATTAGTTGAAATTTAAATACTAGTGATAATTGTTTGCTTGATTAAATAGAAATGAAGTTCTTGTACCCGCAATGTTACAATAAATCCTGTGTGGAACTATATAGCCTGTGTGGCACTTAGCCTGTGTGGCGTTTGGCCTGTGTGGCACTTAGCCTGTGTGGCGTTTGGCCTGTGTGGCACTTAGCCTGTGTGGCGTTTGGCCTGTGTGGCATTTAGCCTGTGTGGCACAAAAAGTCCTATGTGGAATTTATTAGTAATTTGTGTGATTAGTTGAAATTCAAATATTGGTGATAATTTTACATCAGTTTACTTTATTTCAAATAAATTCTGGGTGAACTGGTTGCTCATGATACTTTTTCCTTAATTTCAGGTAAGTCATCTCGACAGACAATCCCAGCCTGATCCATATTAATAGAATCAAAAGATTAAAAATAAAAGGTGTAATTATATTTGTGAGTACTTAATTTTTCTTTTAATACAATTAACACAATTAATCATTTGGTTAATTTATTAAGCAGTTTGCTTTAATTAAATTTTGAATCGGCCATAAATAATTTTAAAAAAAATATATATATAATAATAATACAGCCCTAGAGTCTCATAAGAGTAACCCTGAAATCTCTGATTACTCTAAATTGCAAATAATGGCATCTCCTCCTATTCTCTTTTTTGTACAAGTACCTAACAGAGAAAGAGATAAACCATCATCTGATGCTGATGATCGGGTTACTTAAAGCATCCATTAGCACCTATTCATTATAGAGAAACTGAAACCGATATTTCCGAAAAATATATGTTTATATTTATATGAATAGGATTAATTTTTGTTTTAATAAAAAAAAATATGTTAAAATCAAGTATTTTATTTCAGAAACCCCCCGCCCCCAACAGATATGTTCTACATATTATGTATACCTATTCTTCGGTAAATACTTCAGATTGATCAAAGGAATCTAAATTTTATATTGTATTTGTCCTCTAATACCGCGCGTCGGAAGGAAAAGTACAAATGGATAGCGTTATTCGAAAAGGAACCAAGCGACAAATTGTAATTATATGAGGTATTGGCACTAAGCGACTCCTGAAACCCTAAATTAGATATTCGAAAAAGACTCAAGTGACAGAATGTTAACAGCGTCCTCTGTTGATGAGAGAACCAAGCGACACCAAAGAAATACAGCTATGCGAATTTATCGAAAAGGAACCAAGTCTGTGTCACTTGGTTTCTTTTCTAGTTTTACGTACGTTCTGTCGTGCTGTTTTATGAACAATTTTTTTACGTTAATAAACGCATCCTGTGCAAGAATAAGTTTAAACAATGGGCGACAGAGCTAAGAAATTATTATCCTTGGCTTTGGAAAATTCCATGATTCTTTACTGTAAATTTTCAAATAGAACCAACCGCCAAAAAAATCAAACTCCAGCTTTAACTACGGAATTTTTCTTTTACTAATTGCCAAAAAGTTAAGAAAATTATATACCTACTACCAAACGTGACTTAAACATTTTTGTCATTTCCAATGTAATACTTTTAACCAAAGGGAATCTTTACACCTTATTTACTCAACACTGTTAAAACGTCGCTTGGTTCCTTTTCGAATAACGCTATCCAAATAACATTGGGATTTCTTTAAAGAATTATACCGGGTATCAACGAAATTTCTATCAATCCTATGATTCCTTTATAAATAAATTGGTTTCAAATTTTGGAGTTATATGGTTGATTGGAATATAGATTTTGACTATTTAAATATTTGACATTTTTTTCCTGTTTAGCTGATGGTGCTATCGAATTTGATATTTTAAAAGGAATATCCGATATATTTTTCAAAATTTAACTTTTAATTACAGGGAACACTAGGTATACAATATTTATTACCCCCCTATAAGTAGTGTTCATACAGTGCATTTTTTTTACTTTTAACCACTGACCGTGTTCAATTTTTAATCCCATGTTAGGTCCTGTTCCATGAGAAGTATAGGGATTAAACTTTAGAGGTAAATTTCAGAATCTTAAGATTATGTTAATTTTCCAATTATGCCTAAAAAAACCCAAAAATACCTAAACATGCATTTGAAATTTTGACAATAAAGTTTCAAATGTCAAAAAATATGTGTCACCTTCACTTGATACAAAAAGGTAAAAACCAATTACTGCGAGGAATGTAAAAAACTAGTGGCTTTCGGAAAAATACAATTATTTTTTAGATATTTTTGAAGCTTTTTTAGCATAATTGGCAAATTAACATAATGTTAAAACTATGAAATTTGCCTATGTCAAGTTTTATCTACAGGGTAGGTTTTTTAAAGTGTTACAAGGCGATATTTCCAAAACGGTTTAAAATATTTTCATGAAATTTTGGTGAGTTAATAGGGAGATGGAGGGACATATTTAAACATATTTTTGACATTTACGTCCTCTCTCTATTTTGAGGGGTGGGGGTAACTTTGGAATTTTTAATGGGATGATGTACTTTTGTTTATAAAATTCGAATCTACGTAAAAAACTACCTATGTGTGTAATTTTTTTTTTGATTTGCTGTTTCGGTTACGGAACTATGATTTATTAGGTTATAAAGATAAATAAAACATAAAATATTATTTCCAGTATAAAATTAAATAGTCGCCCTATTTCTATACATTTATTTAAATCCAACTAGACCCTTGGATAGGCTTTAAATATTAGTGAATTTCTTTATAATTTTTAAAAATTTTTTTGGTTGGGTAATAAGGAATTAGGCAGCTTGACCTTCATATAAAAGAATGAAAATTATTTTATATTTTTTTAAAATAATAACGCAGAAAAACTAACTTAGACCACGAGGTATTGGCGCATGAGTTCCGAAAATTAATCGAATGGATTTTTTTTACATAATCTTCTTTAGTACGTAGGTACTACTAATTATATAAATGAATATTACTCAGCGGCACCCCGGCCAGACATTGTTTACACTGAAATGATTTAAACAAATAAACAAAATGGATATTTTCGCATGTTTCAAATTCCTTCCATATTATTTGATTAATTGTCAACCATCAAACCCAAACAAAACATGTCTTATACCTTTTTACTATAAAACTAATTCTTTGAAAGTTATGAATTTTTTGAAGTTGCAGAAAATAACGATTTTGAATAACCTCAACTCACCGTAAATTTTATCAACAAAATTTTACAAGTGTTTATTTGTACAAAACTATTAGCAAGTCAGTATTAATTTTATTTTGTTGTTTTTTAAATTATTTTACACATCTTCTAAGATAGTTCATCAAACTTCGTACAAACAACACCTACCGAATAACTTTATAGATATTCGAAATAATCTACAGACTTATATTTTTTGGGAGTCACGAGCTCATATATCACACGTGATTCAGTGAGTGTAAAAAAGGCAATAGATCATATTAAAGAATTAGCCTGGTTTGAAGTCATATGTTGCCAAATGTCATCCAGACAGACAAGGCATCCAAAAATTGAAGATACCAAAAAGTCAAAGAAAAAACAGAAATGTTGTCTTTTTACAAATGGATAGTCGCGTTGTAGCAAAAAAAATCGTGGGAGGGGAAAATATAAAAAAAAATATTGTATGTATAGCATTTGAATGAATTATCTTTAAAAAAAGTGCAAAATAAATATGAAAATGCAAAATAAAATTAACATTTTATCACGCTGTATCTCTGGAATAAATAATTTTCGGACCTACGTAAATAGCAAATTTTTTCTTGTTTTTGGCCAAAGATTCACCTGTAAAATTTTGTTGATGAAGTTTTGCAATAACCTGTACTTACAATGCTTTGCAAATATGTATATCATTTTGGTTTAAACAAGATCTGACCGAGCATTTACATAAATATGCATTAATAGTATATTTCATTACCAGTCCGGAAAAAAGGATTTTTCTGTGCGCGCTTGACAAATTCTCGTGTGAGGCGCAGCCGAACACGGGAAGTCAAGCAAGCACGGAAAATCCATTTCTGGACGTGTAATGAACGATATTTTTTATTATACTTCTTTGAAAACGATAACATAAAACAAAATATAACATAAAAAAATACATACATACAAAATAAACTTGGAATATTTTTATTTTCACCATTTTATTAGAATGAATTTAATTGACAGAAAATTAACAACGCTGACAATATGGTCTTTGGCAGGTATGATGCGTTTTCATGGTAACTTTCAAATCATTTAAAAGGTGATTTAAATTTGTCTATGTCAGATAAGATTGACAAAACGTCAAAAAATATTTCAGAAATTCATCTAAATATTCAAATATTTACGAAATAAAATACAAAATAGGTACATATTAAATATCAGATAGCATATAGACTTTCTTGAGTTTAGTTTATTTTCCTATACCTATATTTCTATTTTAAAGCCAAAAAATAGTCGGTATCTTCATTCAGCACACTGAAAGAACTGGAGACCAGGAAAATTTTTTCCGTGCGCTCTTTCCGTGCGCTAGCCCGAAAAAGCCCATCTTACATTATTACTAAAACAGATGAAAATAAGGTGTTTTCAAAGAAGTATAATAAAAATAAGATTACGTAAAAAAATTCCGTGCGCCAATACAGCCTGGGCCAATTTTTTAAAGTTAGCCTAACTAGCAACAACAATAAAAACAATTTTTAAAAAAGTTTAAACCCCCCTCAAAAAAAGGTTTTTTTTTCTTGACATAAAATAGACGCCCCTTTTTGATTTCGTCAAGTTTTCAAAATTAGAGAACAATTTTAATGCAACTTATAAAAAAAAATTGTTTTTTAAACTCAAACTGGCAATGTATAAAAAAATTTCGCTTCGGCGCCGGGCCAATTTTCCCAAGAAATCAGTTCTTAGAAAAATAGTTATTTTTGTATCTAGGGCGCGAAATGCTACTTTAGTGATCGAGATCTAATTTTTTTAACGAGGCGCAGCCGAGTTAAAAAAATAGTCGAGATCACTAAAGTATTTCGCGCACGAGTTGCAAACAAAATTTTTTCTACAAACGTCAAAATATGTATACTTTGATAGACACAGATCCGCTGGCCAACGTATAATTTACATGCTGTGCGCGAAATGCCTATTTCGCACACTACTTCGCGCATGCGGGGTCATAGTAACAGGAAAATGAAAAAAAGTGTCACTTCGCATATTGTTATCAATGCGCGAACCTTGTCATTTTTTGACGTTTGTAGAAAAAAAAACTTAAAGTGTACTTTTATCGATTTGTCCCTAAACAACTCGGTGTTGCAGAAGAGTTCGTCTTTTAAATCCAGTTAGTATATGAAATTTTCGAAGCAAACATTCTTTCTTGAGACATAATAAAATCACAGGGCCTTGAAAGATAGTAATAAATTTATGCGACAAGTGCATAAAGTAGTACTTTTTCTCCAATGGGAAATTTGAGTACCGAGTCAACGCGACGGCTACGGCGAATTACGAATGAAAGAAATGCGCTTTATGCCTTGTGTTCCCTACAATATTCTCTCTAAGATCGTAATAAAGTACATGAGATAAATGGAATATTTATACTAAAATAAACTTTAGGTAAAAAGCTTTTCATTGCCCACGAAATGATTCTCACATTACTACATCGACGATAGAAATTAAAGAAAAGCAAGTACGGCGCCCTGTTGGCGGGTAGGTACGTCACATAAAAAGTCAAGGACGTTTTTGATGACTTCAGAGCTTCAATAAACATTATGACATGAATTAGCGGGTAACCTATTATATTTGTTTACCTTAAAAATTTACAAATTAGCTTAATACGGAGGCCTCTTCCATTCGTGAAAACAATATGGTACCCATTTTCCCCGGTATTAAAGCTCTATAGTAATAAAATAAACGTTTCATATTGTTCGGGTAGATAAAGGGGTAGCCATATTCCGACAATTCTAAAATTTTGTTAACACACTAGCCACCAAAGAAATATGATAATATCATAGTTTCAAAATATTTTGAAATGGTAACTATGAAGTTTACTTTTATTCTAGATTTTTTCTTTTTATCTTTTAATCCTCTACCCCAGGGGCGCGCCAACGAAATTTGCCGCCCGGGTGAAAGATCTTATTTGCCGCCCCTATGTATGTATGTCGACAATAAAACACAATAAAATTTTATATGTATTTAAATATGTCATATTTTTAAATCCATTTGAAAATTATTATTTGACTGCAAAAAATTAAAAAAAAAACACATTTTACATAAATGTATTTTATTAAATAATACTATACACACATCAAAATAATGTCTTAACGTAAAGCGATTGGTTTCTCTTCAAGAGCATATTGACTTTCATATGTGGCAAAGAAATAGGGTCTCAAAGAGAAAAAAAAGTGTTTTCGTATTTGTGCCCTTGGAACAAAAGAAAACATCCCGTATTAAAATAGTTCTTACTATAGTTTGTGTGTAAATAGGTTTTAAATTAAATAATAATTTTTTCAGAACAAAAGTGGTATATTTCGGACATAGGTTTTGACTGCTCTTATAATAAGAGAACATGAAAGACATACACAATCTCGTATTAAAAATGTTCGCTTTCTTAGAGAAACACTTGTTATCATTGTTTGAAAACATATTTATTCAAAATCTGAAATAAAATATCTTAAACTTAGAGATATTTCACAATAAAGTAGATTTGCATTAAACTAAGAACTAGTTTCTCAAATCAAGTACCTAGAGTCTTTAAAAATAATATCGTTGCGATTTCAGCGAGAGCGAATTATTTTTTTGTTTTGAGCTCCTACTATCTAAGTGAAAGAAATCGGAAATCTTAAACTATAACTTTTTAATGTTGTTAATTCTTAAATATGATGTCTTCCAATTGATAATTACGATATTCTAGTTTAAGGAAATGGCTTCAAATCGAACACAGAAGTTAAAATATATTTTTTCTCACTTTAAATCTTACTGTTTCCTTAAAATAAAGAAGTTCTCTTTATTTAAAAACTCAAGTGTTCCAAGTAAAGAAATATTTCTGAAAGCAATTATTGCCTTGAAACAAGACTCATTTTTATGTGTGTAGTAAACATTTATCATTTATATATGACAACACAAATACATCTTGGGGAATCACCAATTTTTTGGAAGTCCGGGGACTCACCGAATCGCCGGGGAAGAACCCAATTTCATGGCATAATCGTGATCGGGAAAGAACCGTGATTTATAGCAGTGATTAATTTATTGTAGGTACTCGTTAGTGATGTGATGCGCAATATTTCACGAACTGTGATTTTTCCACTGATATCAAAACATGATAAACGTGTTTTTATGATTATTATTATTATTATTACGAAAAAACTAGGCGGCTTTTTGCCGCCCCTGAAATTTGCCGCCCGTGTGCGGTGCACTCCTTGCACCCTCGGCTTGGCGCGCCCCTGCTACCCACAAGAAAATTAAAAGTATGAATTTAGATTTAAAAAAAAACTGTACTTAGTATACTATGTATGCTTTATACATTTAAGACAGGAAGCGGGTTATCAACCTATGCGTAATACAATATTGATAGCATATAATAGTTCTAATAGAAAATATCTATAAAAATAAATTATGTGACATTTCAAACGGAAATTACTTAAAATATTAAATAAAATATTCAAATGTAGGCTATGTATTCTAAAAGATGTGTCGCAAAGTAAATAATAAATAAATAATAGTTAAATTTAAAGAACAATACTACAACAATACTAGATGGTATATTATTTTGGTAATTAATGCTTCTCAACTGCCTGCTTGTTCTCAAGTGTAACAAATAATTTTTTTACCAAATAAAAATTTAAAAATCGTGTCCCATCTAGTTTATGAGCAAGGCTGTAAAATCCTTGTCTTATCATCGCGATAAACTATTTTTCCTTTTTCTCGAAAATTGTGAAAAAGTTTTGCATAAATTGTTTTATTATAACATTTTTTCACAATTACATTGCAGAAGAGAATGATGGAATCCTATTTCTTAATTACTGTTTTGTTGGAAACACAATTAATATTGTAGAGGGCATATAAGTGATATTTCACCCTTAAAAAGAACATTATGAAATGCTAGATTGTATTATTTTTAAGTATGAAGGACATTTCTTTTATATTACAAACCAAGAATTATAAATATCAGATATATAAATTTGAGTTCTTTTATAAAAATAATAAAATATAATTATTATAAATGAGACTGCAACTTAGCCTTGTGATTTTTGTTGCTCACAGGCAGTATTGTATATTTTTAAATCAGAAAATCTTAAGAAAGAAGAAAACACTTACCCCCAACTGTGCCATGTCCATGCAAATATGTTGCAATAAATATAAATAAAAATCAATCTTTAAACCTATTAGAACTAATGTTGTGACAATACTGAATTCAGATAATATTTTAAAGACATTAAATTAGTTGTTTATCAATTATTACTAATTAACTACTATATAAAGTGCATACGTTTTTATATTTATTATCAGAAGATGACCTGTATGCTCTAACCAAAATTACCACTAAATATCAGTTAGTGATATCATGGAAACCAAGATTCGGATAAAAAAGTGTTAAATATGATAGATGTTTAAAATTTTAATGGGCGAATTTTTAAAATGATTTTATTATTTAGTACGGATTTTAATTTTAGTTGGACAATAGGATTTTGACAAGTTTTGGTCGTCATAGAAGAGCAGTGGAATTCGAGGGGCGACTGTCTCCACCCTCCAAGCACTTGAAAATCCTCCCCGGAGCAAACCATGTAACACAACTCGAACAAGATGAGTCGAAATTTATAAAATCATACTAATTTTATATTATTATATTTAGTTTTCTATATCATGTACTAAAAACAATAAAATTGTTGTATTATTATATTGTAGCTATTTGTTTTTTCATATTCCCTTTTATTGAAAAAAGTTGTATGTTCAGTCTATGTTCAGGCTCTAGATATTTGGTCGCTCTAATTTATAATATATTCGTTGAATATTCTGAAAGATCCAGTCTTTTAATTTCCTTCTACAGATTCTCGTAATATTACAAAGTATTTATGAGCACGGGGTCTTTTGGCTGAAGCCATAAATGGGTGTACTGGCTCCTGTTTGTGGTCAGGGCCGGCTTCGGGGGTCGGGCGAGCGGGCAGCCGCCCGGGGCGGCCGTTTTGAGGGGGTGGCCGTTTTTAAGAAGAATGAACACTATTGTTGCATAATCTCTAAATTCACGGATAACAATATTTTAGAAATCTATGATAGTTTAGTTATCACCAGAGATCAATATTAATTAATAGCTGTACACTTATTTACTTATAAGAAGGGTATGTTAATTAATTTTGAACAATACAGTACGCGTTTTCCACGTAGCGCGGTGCCTAAATAATAGACTTAGAGTTAGATATACAAGATATCAGAGGACAAAGCTACGATAATGGTGCGAACATGCGGGGGAAAAACGTTGGAGTCCAAAAAAAATTTTAGACATAAATCCTCGCGCAATGTTCGTTCCATGTGCAGCCCATTCCCTTAATTTAGTAGTGAATGACGCAGCAAAATCAACTTTGGAAGCTGTTAATTTTTTTTCAACCGTCCATTCTCTATACCTTTTTTTGCTGCGTCCACTCAAAGATGGGCAGCTTTAAAAAATAAAATAAAATATCTAACTCTTAAGCCCCTAAGCGAAACCAGATGGGAAAGTCGCATCGATTCAATAAAAGCTCTAAAATATCAGATTGGTGACATATTATGATACACTAATAGAAACTGCAGGCGAAAGAAAGTTTGATGTTTCTGTCAGAAACGAAGCTGACGCTTTGGCCAAAAAAATCAAAAATTTTAGTTTCTTAGTGTGTGTAGTATTATGGTATGAAATTCTTAATAAAATTAATACAGTAAGTAAAATGCTCCAGAGCCCTAACCTAGATATAATAGAATCAAGTAAAGCTCTCGACTCTTTACTCGTTCACTTTAAAAGCCTTAGAAATGATAAGCACTTCGAAAATATTTTGGTTGATACTACGCCACTGGCAGAAGAGCTAGAAATTGAGGCTATTTTTAGCCAGGAGGCAAGAGCTCGCCCAAGAAAAAAACAATTTTTGTATGAGGGTGTCGACGAACCAGTAACAAATCCAAAATTGAAATTCAAAATAGACATTTTTTTGTCGTGTTAGACATCACAATCCAGGCAGTTGAAGAAAGATTTCATCTTTTAAAAAATCATTGAGATTATTTTTCATTTTTATATAATATGTCTGTTCTTTCAACCATCAGTAATGAAGAACTTACAAAACATTGTTTCGATCTACATAACCATCTTACAGTCTTACTGATGGAGAAAAACGAGATATAAATGGAATCGAATTAAGAGATGAAATCCTCTCTTTGATTGCTATATTACCTGATAATTTGGATTCTCCACTAGCCACTTTAAAATATCTAGCGTGACATGGATTCGAAGGAGCTTTTCCAAACTTTATATCTTTAAGGATACTTTTAACTCTCCGAGTGTCTGTGGCTAGTGGAGAGCGGAGTTTTTCAAAATTATAGATTATAGAAAATTATTTGCTGTCAGGCATGTCACAAGAACGGTTAAATGGTTTATCTATTCTATCAATCGAACATGACATTGCAAAAAAATTAGATTATAATGAAATAATCGACCGTTTTGCCGAAAAAAAATCACGGCGATACATTTAGAGTTGGTTTAGTGGTATTTTGTAACTTTTTTATTTACACGTATGCCATTAAACGTTGTTTGTCTAAATTTATTGTTTTATTTCCACTTGATTAAAAACAGGGCAGCCGTTCTTCCGAATTTGCCCGGGGCGGCCAAAAGTCTGGAGCCGGCCCTGTTGTGGTCCTTGATTATTTTTTCTTCTTTTTAAGGTTACACCCGTAACTGCGTATGTGACGTGTGCGTCTCGACTTATGTTGAGGTGCACAGTCACATGCGTGGCCCTGATGAAGCCAGTGAGCAGAAACACATGTCGGACGGGTTACCATTCAAACTTTTTGTTTGATAGGGGTGTGTTTTTACCCCCTAGGGGTAAAATTCCAACACGAAAAAAAAGTAGCCTTATGTAAAAAAAAATAAACTAAAATTGACATATTTTGGCGTTTTCCTTAAAACTTAGTAGCCTTTAAAATAAAAAATAATTTAATTTTTAGGGGTTGCTTTTACCCCCCTTAGAGGGCGAGTTTTACAAAATCCTTTCATAGTGGACTTCGGCGTAAAATAAAGCTGTGTGCAAAATTTCAACTTTCTATAGCATTAGTAGTTTTGACTTGGCGTTGATGAATGAGTGAGTCAGTGAGTCAATTGACTCTTTTATATATTATTAGTATACAGTGACAGGCAGAAAGTGTGCGACATATGGGAAAATTTATTATTACATTTGGGGGAAAAATAACTTGACCATTTATCTCTGCAACACTTGAAACCCAGAAAACGATTCTGTGATGACGACTGTCATTTGTCATTTGGCGGGAAATTGAAATTTTCTGGGTTTGTATAGTCAAAACTCACACCATTTGTAAAAATATCGAAAAATATTATTTGAAAAAAGTGTTTATAATTTAATTTTATAGGCATGTACAGGACTTGGGTTTGTTTGGGATAAATTTAAGAATTGTCACTTTTTTGTCAATAAAAATACTACCATTAATAAATTTTCTGTTTCCGCCTTTAAAATAGATCTTTTGCCCTTGAATAAATGTTTTAGGATCAACTGTACTGATCTCCAGTTGTTTAGTACGTTTTTATTGAGAAATAACTGAAAATTGTTGTTTTAGGGGAATCGTAACTGTCGCGTAGGTGCTTTTCTAAGATTTTTAACCAGTATTTTAAATTTTACGGATTTGTCTATTAAAAGACATTATAAAGACGTAATTTATTACACAAAACTAAAAGAAAAGCTAAGAGGTAGGCATGTACTAACGAAATAATAACAGATAATATTTTTAAATTCAAACCCAATGTACCTTATTCCAACTTGCTTTTTACATAGGTGGCTATGAAAGAAATAAACAAATTTCTCTATTTTTCAAGCAATGATGTCATTTTAATCTGCAATGGCCGCAGAAAAGTTCTCTTCAAGAAACAATCGAGTTTGCTTGGGTTTTAAATTTAAGACACCCTACTTTTTTGTATAGTTCAAAATATTTTGAAAATGTGCAGAATATCCAACCATACCTTAACACAAAAGCTTATTATCGACAATTAATTATATTCTAGGTAGGTATAAAGTTACTCCGTGCAATCGTTAAATTACCCGGTACTTTGCATTAATTGCTCTTATGGTTCTATATTTCTTTAATTTTTGGCTAAATATTGTTTTTGTATTTTTAATATATTTTTTTTAGTTTTTAAGGTTATTTAGCCTAATAATTACTTTTATGGTTAGGTGGAAGACCAACTTTGATCCTAAGTGATAAAGAATGAACTTCGTCATTTTAAAGCAGTACCTAATAGTTGTAATGCAGCAATAATGTTTTTTAATGATTTTTTTATATTTTTTGCCGATTTAAATAAAGATTATTATTATTGTTCTTATTATTATTACTATATTAGGATTCATTTATAATAAAAATAAAAAAATTACTTAGAAAATATGGTTATAATATACTACGTATGTAGGTACACGATATACCAATAATATTTCCATTAAACCAAAGATATTTATATCACTAGGACAGAAGAATTTAAAATATTTATGCTTCTATATGAATGACCATTATTTTAAAAATTAAAAATCATTTAAAAATGTAAGTATTATTGTTTTGATATTATTATTATTATTATTATTATTATTATTATTATTATTATTATTATTATTATTATTATTATTATTATTATTATTGTTATTATTATTATTATTATTATTATTATTATTATTATTATTATTATTATTATTATTATTATTATTATTATTATTACTATTATTATTAGGAAGTGACTCCGCTGCCGGCGCCGGCAGCCCTAACGGTAACCAGCTGGGTGCCAGCACCGGCAGCCGAGCTGGGTGCCAGTAACATTAGAAAATTAATGTCAGACTACCTTAATTCAGTCAAAAAACAATAATTTATTATAGTGTAAACTTTATCGAAACTTAAATCTTGCTTCAAAAATATAACAATTATTATTCTGCGAATCATCCTCGTTCGCCAACAAGCAAATATCTACAATCAGTTGCGGTACCAAGGGGGGGGGGGGTTGGGTTGGTTTCCCCCCATGGGGTTGCCTCCATGTTTTTTTTATAATATCCAATCAATAAGAAGTTAACTCAAAACAACCACAACGAAATAAATATTTTATTACACTTCCTCCGAATTAACCAATAAAAACCGCGCTGTCCACTTGCTAATCAGTGATCCGAGGTTTGTTTTGTTTTGGTCTATCCATAGACAAGATATATTTAGACCTTCACAACGTATTGGCGACACCAGCTGAATCCGTCCAATATTTTATGTATGGGCAAAAAGTGCGTTGGTACGCATTTGGCGCCAGTCAGGTTTTTAAAACTCTGTTCTCTCGCGGCACGCGCACTCGGGACGTCTAGCAAAAGTGGGTGGTTAACTCGATGACGGCAACTCGTCAAACAGAACCGGGTCGACGCCATTTGCATTTTGTACTTCTGGGTGAAAAAGAAATAGTGTATGTTGCAAATATTTTAACCCCAAGTTTAATTTCTGATAGTAGTATCATGCTAATCAGTTGAAAATATTTTCCCTATATACATACGTACATCATTTAACCAAAACTTACTGAAACTTTGCTGTTTACTAGTATTGGTTTATTCTATGTTGCATAAAAATAAGCAGAAACAACCTCATTTAATAATAAACTAGCTTTCGCGGTAGAACAATTTTACTCAATTTAAAAATTTTTAACCCCCATTTCACCCCCTTAGGGGAGGCTTTATTTAAAACTGTAAAACACTTGTTTAAACATTTATTTTTTAGAGTACTTCTATTAAGATTCGACTTAATAGGACCATCTAATATTCTTTCCCCGTACAAAGTCTGAACCCCTATCTCACCCCCTTAGGAGTTGAATTTTGAAAAACCCTTCCTTAGTATATGCCTACGGTATATAAGAAACCTCTGTGCAAAATTTCAAGTTTCTAGACACAGTTTAGTTATTAACCCACACTTTGATTCCTTAAAGGAAAAGTGTGGGTAACTGGTAACTGGTAATTTTTTCGTTTCAAAAGCTAATAGCAACAAAAAGCTTTAAAAAAGAGAATGCTGTGTTTATTGGAAGTTTGTTTATTAGCAGCCCTTATTTTTTCCAAAAATTAAACTGCCGGTAGTCCATAATTAATTACTAATTAACAAGACAGGTCGTCGAATTGACTCTGACCATGTTTTAAATAAAAAGTACTAGGAACTAAAGATAAAAGCTGTTGCTTCTTCCATTCCTCACACTGTTAATAAAAAAGTGTGTGTAACTAAAAAAATTTAACGACAGTTTTGTATAGCCAGAAAAATCCCAGTTTTAAGAAAACAAAATATACAATTTTTATTAAAATCCCACAAGTGGGTTACATTTTTACCACTAACAAAAAGGATAATGACTTGTAATAAATAGTAGCATTTATTGCTCGATAAAATATTCATACCTATCATATTTTTTTACCTTGTTTTAATTACCTGCCACTATTCCATCCCTTTTCCTATATTTGTTTCTTGTTTTTCTACTTATTGTATTTCTTTCTTTGAGTTAGAGTTTGTATTTTTGTTTTCGATGTCGTTTTTTTGTTGCTGCTTTTATTGTACTTGAGTGTCGAGTTGACATTTTTTTGCAAATAAAAATTTTTAAAAATAATAGGTTTGTTTTTGTTCTAATGTTATACGTGTCTTTCCTAGTTTTTTTTTACCACCAAAAAGAACAAACATATATTTGTGAAAAACTGGTGAATGCACCGTAAAAAAATTTCGTCGGCGGCGTTGTCCTACTTTTCGCCCCCCCCCCCCCCATATTAAAATCCTGGGACCGCTACTGGCTACAATTTCACTCAGGCCGCTTCCATCTTCTACCATTATTAAGTAAGTCGCAAACCTTAGATTTACCAGGCAATAGGTACCATCAGAGACTATAAAGAATAGTACCATCAACAAAAATAATCTCTGGAAAACATTCCATTTACTTTTCCATTCCGTCATCTTGGAAAAATAAACCCTTGAAAAGCCCATTTTAATCAATTAAAATCTGAATATCAATACAATGGTATGAAATTCTTAAAATATGCATGCATTCTTCATGCCTCAGTCTTGTTACGATTTCCAAGATTAGCGAGGTCCTTTAATGTCATTATGCAACCTGTTTCTCTAATTAAGTTATCTAAAATGATTTTTTATTTGCCCCAACCTTCAAGGCTACTTGAGTAGTAAAGTTTGACATTTTCTGGCAAATTTAGTCTTTGTTTTGCTAGAGAATTGAAATAGGCTTTGGATGAAGGATGATCGTGATTTTGTTCAAGCACCAGGATGCATAGAAATTGTTTATGTTCACTTACTTTCAATAAAATTCTAGCCGCGCAGCCTTGCTTATACGTGGAACACTTCCTTGTTGACTTTTCATCTTTATCTTAAATAGTCTTCCACCTTTAACACAGACTAACCGCAGATAATAGTATTTCAGAGCCGGAATAATATCCACCACAGTATTAGAATTTCGTTGTCTTTGATTGTCAATTGTTCTGTTATTACGCAATCAAAACTAATTGTTTGTGGCTTTTTTTTTATCTAAGTCATCCCACGTAGACTTTAAGTCTAAGTACTAACGTACCGAGGGCGTCTGAAGAGAAGGGAAATTGAGTCTATTGACACGGGATTTGAAGGATTGGAGGTTGGGACGGAAAGGGAAAACATCTGCAGGCAATTTGTTCCATAATCTGGAGACGCTAGGTATGAATGAATGAGCGAGAGAAGTGGTCTGTTCTAGGCTTTTATAGCTGGACAGTAAAGGGATGCATACGCAATGTGCCTCTTGTTGTTCTGTTAGGAACAGTCAAGGGGAAAATAATACCGGCAAGTTCTTCAGAGCAAAATCCGTGGAAGTAGCGGTAGAAAAGGGATAAGTCCCCAACAGCGCGGCGATGAGCGAGAGAAGGGAGTTTTCTCGTGAGGGCTGAGTCATTGATAAGTCGAATGGCTCTCTTTTGGATAGAATCAAGGATCTTAAGTGTCGAAGGTGATGCCGCTCCCCAGATATGGGAGCAGTACTCTAGGTTAGGTCTTATTTGGGAAGCATAGAGAGTGTATAAGTTGGAAGGGGAGAAGTATTTTCTGGCTCGAAAGAGAAAACCAAGCTTTTTAGCTGCCGATGTAGCTACTGAAGTAATGTGTTTGTGCCAGCTGAGATCATGTTCAAAAGCGACGCCAACAAGATCGAATGTCTCATTGTTTTGTAGGGCCTGGCCATTCATGTGGATGGGGTAAGGCGTTGCCAGATTTTTTGCGTGACATGGAGCAAGACTGGGTTTTGGAGGCGTTGAACTGAACAATGTTCTTGGCACCCCAGTCTAAGATTAATTGGAGATCTTGGGAAAGGGATAGGTACATGGATCTGCGTCTATCATCCAACTCCCGATTCGAAACCTGTCTGGAAAAATGAATATTGGAGTGAAGAGTACTATCGTCAGCATAACTGTGGATGTGGTTGGTAGTTGAAGAGAGCAGGTCATTAATGTGAAGAAGAAATAGGGTTGGTGTCAGGACTGAACCTTGGGGGACGCCAGCATTGATAGGATGGAAGTTAGATGAGTGACCGTCGACCACAACAGATATTCGCCGATTAGAGAGGAAGCTACCGATCCAGGTACACAGTTTGGTAGGAAGGCCGTAAGAAGGCAGTTTTTTGAGGAGTGCGGCATGCCATACTTGGTCAAAGGCCTTGGAAATATCAAGAGCAACAATCTGAGATTCGCCATAAAATTCGAGAGACTTGTTCCAGTTATGTGTGAAAGCTAAGGAGATCAGCTGTGGATTTTTGGTGACGAAATCCGTACTGTCTGTCATGAATGATTTTGTGTTTTTCTAGATATTTTAGAATTTGCAAATTGATCACTTTCTCCATAACTTTGCTGACAATGGACAGAAGAGAGATAGCTCTATAATTGGATGGAAGGGACTTGGAACCTTTCTTCGGGACAGGCTGCACACGAGCAGTCTTCCAGCTATCTGGGAACATACCCTTGTCATAAGAGATCTGGAAAAGACGAGTTAAGATGGGTGCAAGTTCTGGAGCGCATTTTTTTAGGGAAATTGCTGGTATGCCATCCAGACCGGAGGACTTTTTGGTGTCGAGGAAAGAAGAATTTTTTGAACTTGCTTTACCTTAAGTAGTATATCGGGCATTTTGTGGGGTACAGACTTAGTGGTTGGAAGAGCGAAATTGGGGGAGGGATCAGGGTGGAATTAGCAGCGAATTGTTTGGCGAATAGTTCAGCTTTCCCTTTAGAGGTGGAGATAATTTCGTTGACAGAGGTCAGGGGAGAAAAAGTGCTTCTACAGAAGTTTTGACTAATGTTTTTGGCAAGGGACCAGAAGGATTTTCTGCCGTTGGGACAGGAAAGCACTCTATCTTTTATGCGGTTGTGACAAAACGGGTACATATATATTAAAATATTAGATAGCGTGTGAGACTAACATATTTTAAGAAAAGCCATAAAATTAAGAGAAAAAAGGTTTGCTTTGAAATCATTTTAGGGAGATTAGTTAACAGCTATTTCTTGGGAAACTTGCAAATGTGTTTGTCATTACGGATACCATAAAATTAAAAAGGGGCTTAGGACCGAGTTTTGAAACTGAGAACCAATATTTATATTTCCCCATTGTAAAAAGGGTCAGTTTACGGCAAATAGAATCGTGGTAATAAAACCCCGTTTCTCGGTTAGCTAAAGGAATATAACAGAGGAGTACAGGGACGTATCTAGAAACGTTTTGTCGATTTATTAATTATCGCGAGATAACGAATATTCTTCTTTATAGAAAAGGATGGAATGACAATACGGATAAAAGTGACTGCTAGAACTCCTTATGTGTAGGCTTTTTGGATGTGATTTTTTTACCTTTAGAAAGTGACAATAAAGGAGGTTTTTTCGATCACGTACTCAAGAGCCTTAGCGTAGAATAATATAGTGTTTTAACCTCTATACAATGGATAAATCATCCATTAAACAAAGAACAATTTATTTTAATTTTGCTTTGCATAAAATTCGGCATCCTCCGGCTCCGTAACATTTAGAAGGGCTAGAGTACCAGCCCTAACTGTAGAGAGTACGATGGAAAAATATCTACAGTTAGTTCCCAGCCGGGTTTTGAATGGGACAGTCGAAATGATTTCTGATCGGAAGTTCGGTAACTTGCTTTAAAGACTCGTTCGCGGGATGCCGCGGAGTGTAAGAACTTAGGTAATAGATAAATATGTAATCAGGGAACTTGTGTAATTTAACGGGGTTAACGGTTGTAAGGGTAAATTTGTAAAGTTATTTTTATGGGAAATTAATAGATCACAGAACAATGATTTTTATTTTTATATCTTTTGTAACCAGCCTCTTTATGATGTATGATTTGTTAATTAAGAAATAGGGCCTTATGCGGAAGCATGCTTTCCGTCAGGTCAAATCTTGTCAGCATCACGCTTCTGTCTCTCATCCAAGAGCAACAAAGTCTATTATTAAAATCATAAATCATAATTTAACACAGGTAGATTCGTTTCTCTAATTTTGATATATCAAAATGGTTTGACTTTTTCTAACTACGCACAGTTAGGAAATGAACATTTTTCGGACCTAGTGAGGAGGAGTAAATTGTTTTGACACCAGTTTTCTCTAAAAGAAACTTCAAACTGGTAAATTTCTATTAAGTCTCATCAATTATTATAAAGATTTTTTATTTTATGTTTAAAATTCAAAGAAGTAATAGGTATATGCGTGATTTGCAAGACCTCTCTTTGTTATTCTAGAAAACATCCCATTTGTCACACAAAATGAGGCATCTCCTAACCATTTAAATAAATACATATTTTTAATCGTAGACTGTTTTTCTTATTTAACTATTCAGAAATGTTCCGATAAAGAAAAAATAATGTGCTTTTGTAGAGATGTTGATATCGGAAAAAATATCAATTTTTATTATATCGATATTTTTAAAATGTATTATATCGGGTACTCGCAAAATTTCGATATTTTGATATATCGTTCTCAAAAAATGGCCCATTTTAGATACACTAAAACTGTATCAAAATTTCAACTAAATTATCATTAAGTTTTCGATGAGGCTGTATGCTATAACGGCAAATTCAACCAACAAAACAAAAAAAATAACATTGGTAAACAATTAATTAAAATTAAAAAATATAGTAAAAATTTTGTTTATTTAGCATATTATAGCATGATAAAAACAATAAACTTTGCTAAAAATGGTTTATTTCTAATAGACGTACATCTAGACTTAATAATTATGAAAAATAAATAATATATTTTATTGGAAAAAAAAATTCAGGTTAAGTATTTTTAAGGCCAAAAAAAGCAAATATTTTGGTCGGCTTACGGCGCTGGACCGTTGCAAAATGGCGTCATAACGTGCCGTAAATTAGTAAATTGCCCAAATTGCCGGTAAATTTTTTCTTCTTATCTAGTTGCGATGGCCTCTTATCGTATCCGATAGTAAGATTTTAATATAGATATATCGGTATAAAAAATATCGAACACAAAACATCATTTATTTGATATATGGATATTTTTTCAGCATCCCTACGTTCTGGAAATACCTAACGGAATAACGGCAGTTGCCGACAACTGAGAAGCAGGCTGTGAGATAGCAGCATATCAAGGGAACGCGCAGTAGAGGGGATGTTATAATTAGCACCAGATTAAAGTAATGCCTAGGGACGCATTAAACGATTTAGCTCTGTTAATTAAAAGTGTAGTGTGGAGTGGGGCAGTTAGATAAATGGCCGCTGAGGGCGAGCACTTTTTCTCTCCAACTCGGAACGGCAAAATTCTCTCTGCTTTTCACTTTTCCTCTTAATTGGATTTGATAGCAATTGAGGAAATAAAGAAAAGTAGAAAGTAGGCGTAGTTTTTCTTATAAAAGAAATAAAAGAGAAAACTATTTTGTAAACTAGCATAATATATATATATATATATATATATATATATATATATATATATATATATATATATATATATATATATATATATATATATATATATATATATATATATATATATGGTAACCACAGGGCCATACCTTAGCAGAGGCTTCTTTGGCTTAATTTAGGCCGATTTAACCTAACTTATCTTAGTACAAAAATTGATAAATAAGAGGGGTGTAAAAGTTAAAATTTTATTTTACATTTTTATCGATTTGTTTTGAAAGATACTAAATAATTTATTTGGTAGGAGGAGTTTTTTTGGGACGGGAAAACCAAATCCGTTCTCAAATTTGCTCTATGTATTTTGTAGGAGGGTGCCACATACAGCATTAACGGCCATTTTAAAACGTCCCAAATTTTTTGTGCTTTAGTGTACACAATTTCTGAATAGAAATTATTATTTCCCTATCTTTGCAGGGGAGACTGTCCTAAAATGGCATACCCAAACTATGTTATAAGAAATGCTTTAGTTAAATAAACGAAATACTATATTTATATTTTAGCGTCGTCATATTAAATACATTATACAAAAGAAAGCAAGTAAAAAAAACGTATGGTTGGCGAAGTAAAATTGGTGTTCTGTGAATTACAAATATGAAAATGACATATCATGTAAAAAAGGTTACATTTTTTAATAAAAAAAATTAAACTTTCTACTGTTAACAAACGCAATTTTAAACAACAAAAAACACTAATTATATTATTAAAAAAATTGTGACTTCTAATCCTGACAAAGTTCACAAATAAATTGCTTAGTATTTTTGTGATCCCAGCACATTCGTTGTGGTACCATTTTAAGCACATTTGGCACCTAATCCAAGTTTCTTTGGCTTTGGTAAGACTGTATAGTTCATTACAGTAAATACATGATGCATCTCCTCCTTCGTTAATATTCATTTCTCCATAATCAATACCTGTGTTATCGTCACTGGCACTTTCAAATTTATTTTTCTCTTGACTTCATTTCTATCTGATTGTCTTCTCTCTGTTTCAATGTTCTGCTCATATTTTTATTTTATTTCTTCTAGCTGTGGCGTACTAGTTAATACACTAGACTTTTGTGTCCTTTTTCCTGGTCGGCACATAATGCCTTTTGTGGAGGTGGGGAAACAACTGAAAGTGGAACTGATGTGCCCGCCGAGTCGCCGCCAATTTTAGTGTTAGCGTTACAGATTTCCGCTTCTTCAGCGCTTCTTTTGTTAATTATAAGATCATATTTTCTTATGATTTAATATGTCCTGGCCTACAAGTTCAGTTTCCATATCTGTTTAAAAAGTTGTGTAAAATTGTCCCCGACCTTTTCGAACGCCCTTTACCCTGATGTTTCTATTTAGTGCACGTATTCTTAATGTTGCTTCTGACATACTGTTTTGCATCAGCTAGCCGTCCAAGACCGTTCCGCTCTAGTGACTCAATAGCTAGCTCAATTGACTCCTCACTCCACGTCTGTCTTTTTTTCTTTTGTTAAGTTTAAACCATTCTGCAAATAAACACATGACCGCTAACTATACTCGGATAAAATGACATACCTGTGTCATTTTAGACAAAATACTGCTATGTTATTTTAAGAGAGTTGGACATTTAAACAAAAATATAAAAAATGTAAGTTTACTTACAGTCCAGGAGTTAGATGCGTCCAACCCAACCAGGAACCTAGCGACATGAACCCTTTTTGTATTGACTCCTAGCATTTGGATTAACAGGGAATGACATGTCTGCCGGCCTGTTTTTGCCCGGAATGTTAATAAAAATCGGCACATCCGGTTGTCTTCCACCTGGAAGGCAATTCTGATGGCCACTTTTTATAAGCTGCCTGCCATGCGATGTATATGTTACCGGCAAAGTCCGTTTCATCGTCATACTTAAGTTTGCCTAGGTAAACCGCACATTGCCGGGACGTTTTGGGCAAAGTCCGAAATTGTTCTCTATTTCGGAGTTTGCCTAGAATGTAACCCGGCAAACTTAGGTTTGCCAAACACGTTTTAGGAAAAGTCCGAAATATGTTCTAACCTTTGTGTTGTATCATGATAATTGGTATACTAGTGATGCTAAGCCTGTAAATAACATGATTTCATGGTATTTCGTTACGTTAAATATACCTTCATTATATACTTATGAAACTTTTTTTATTAAATGATAATAACAAACCTGAGCAAACCCGGTCCAGTTACACGAATAGACAAACACTCAAAGCAGGGCGCGCATTGAATTGACTCGGCTCGGTAAGTTTCGTTCGAAATGCCGACAGTCAAAGCACATTGATTCGGCTATTGGTTCTTTAAAATAGCTGCAACTATTGTGATGTATAGACGTAGTATCGTATCAGACGATTTTTCGCTATTTCCTCCTAAGCATTCTCCTTCCGCACATTGTCGTGATTCTTCGGGTCGTACAAAAAACATAAAAACCAACGTTTACTATCAAAACTTCGTCCGCCATTGCGTCTCAATACGAGAAGTAGTCGCAGGCAGTCGGACATTTCGACAATTTTTGGTCCGATTCCGATTTGGTCGTCCCCATGCAATTATATGAAGAGGAGCGCCTTGAATCGGTTTCGCCGCGAAACCGATTCAAGGCGCTCCTCTTCATATAATTGCATGTATACCAAACCTTTTGACTGGGCCTTGCCGTGTCGAGCCGAGTCGAGTCGATTCAATGCGCGCCCTGCTTAAGGCTGCATTTACCGACCACACCCATTTATTGCCAACTTAATTTTATTTTGGTACAATGTTTTACTTTATTTTTCTTTTGTATGAATATTGTCACAATATTAACCGTGGATTCATATTCTATAGGTATTTTTTAACGTATTAATAAAAGTCTCAAGCTATTTTATGATTTATTTTAGGAAAATAATATTTACAAAGAATATTGAGGTCCTAGTGTCAGAAAAAAAGTCACCATAGATATTTTAAAATATTAATCTTTTGAATGAAATCATTATACATGTTGAAACTTTAAAAAATTCGCTAAAAATTGCTTGCAGGATATTAATCTATATTTAATATACTTATAATTTTATTGTTAAAAATTTTAAAGCCGAAACACCATGACAAAATGAAATTAAGTTGACCACCATGGACGCGATCGGAAAATGCCACCTTAAACAATCAACGCAGTGCGTATGTACCTGCGACGTATTACAAACAGACTATAACAAGTTACGACTAGAAAATGAACAGCGACGTAACGGTCACAAATTTATTATTTCGGACTTTTCCTAAAACGTGTTTGGCAAACCTAAGTTTTCCGGGTTACACTCTAGGCAATCTCCGAAATAGAGAACAATTTCGGACTTTGCCGAAAACGCCCCGGCAATGTGCGGTTTACCTAGGCAAACTTAAGTATGACGATGAAACGGACTTTGCCGGTAACATATATACCTAGCCGTTAGCGAGAAAATGTTCGTTGGTTGCCGTCATTTTCGGTATTTCCCCAATCTCAATTTCTTTTCTCGAAAACGGTCAGAGGGACAGCACTCAAATTTTCTGTGTTAATACAGGGATGGTGTATCTAGTTTCGATAAAAAATTCAGTTATAGAGGGTGTATTGTTTCTGAGTCATTAAACGTCAAAGTAGAAATTTCCGCGATTTCGTATGCGATCGATTACAGGTCGCAAAAGATAATTAAATCGATTTAAATTTTCGGAGGTTGTAGAGGACCCGGAGCTTCAGAACGCTATTGAAATTGGTGAGTATCGGAAAATGGGAAGTATTTCTTTTGAATTTTTTTTAAGTGAAAAGACCTTGCAGACCCATTTTTGGTACTGAATACTCGAAATCGGAAAGTCGCATCGAAAAACGGTTTGACACGTCAAACTTTAGAATATCAAATACTTTCTTTTTGTAATACATTTTCCTATACCTAAAACGACTGGAAATTGGAAGAATTTGGAAAAAAGTGGAAATTACGATTTTTGATGCAAATTTGCGCCGGTTTTTAAATTTTTTTCGGAATCAAAATGGATCCAAATCGAAATCGGAAAGAGGTCATCGAAATACGTGATTTCCATATTTTTTAGTTTCTTCATTCTTTATAGGAAGTTAAATTTCGATTTTTTGACATTTTTTTTATGACATCTCTACATTCGAATCACTCTGTATTTTTTCCTATCTAATTTCTTCCAACTTTTTCAACGCTACGTTATAAAGGGGTAATCAGGCTTTAAAATGAATCCCGAATCGGTCTTCCGGAAGCGTATTTAGGGGGTAAATACTATTTTTTTTTCCCATCAAAACTCATCTTTAACCGGCATTATTCTACATTATTTCTCTTATTTATTAGTTCTTTCTGGGTTTATTTTCTTTCCTCATGATCTAAGAACACTCCGCACTAATTAAAATTGCATATTTTTTCGTTAAAGCTATAAATAAATACGTTTTTCTTCAAACGTCAATAAACCTGACATTTTTCTACTTATTTTTTGACGTTAAAGTTTTGCTTTTTTGTCAGTAGGCGGTTGCTATTGGCAGCGGAAGTAAAAGTACTTTTTCTGCCGCTGAGACCGGAGGTAAAAGTCTGACTGTGTGCTCATGAATAAATATACGTTGAATAATACAAGAAAGTTATAAAAAAAATAAGAAATAAATAAAAATAAATAAAATAAATTCTGAGTTTAACATTTTAATTTGGAGTAAGTGTGGTTTTAGAAAATGGTATTTTTAAAAGAGTAACAATTAAAGAAAGTTGCTCGCAATAATATACACTGACACTCTCAAACAATACAATAACAAATCCATAGCAACGCTAGGTCCACCCGAAACTCAACATTTTTAAATGAAAAAATTTATATCTTTATTTTTCTATATTTAAACGACGTTTGAAGAAAAAATAGTATGTTTTATTCGTAGTAAAAGCAAGTTCTTATGACTTGTCTGCAATTGCCTACAGACAGACAGTCTACCTACAGACTCGTCATAAAAGTATCGCTTTTATTCCTAATAAAACAATATACTATTTTCGGCATCGGGGCATAAACAATTTTAAAAAATTGAAATTTAAGACGATTGCCATGGAAAAACAAAAGAAGAAGCCTTGCTTTATGTCGAAATTAAATACCTATGTTGTGTCTAAATTTCGCCAAAATGTCAGTTTTTATTGCAAGATTGGAAGGCTCCTGGACCAATTTCGGCTTGGGTAATTATTCGGATTACCGGAAGCAGCGAATTTTTTCATGAAATTTTGCACAGACCCTAATTTTGGGTCGTAGAACACGAATCCGAAGTCAGCTTTTGGCGGTCTCGTAAGGTTTTTCCAAAAAAAAAATTTTTTTGGAAAACTTTTAGGTTAACTTTTAGGTTACCTTTTTTTTATAGATTCCTTTAAGTTTCGACACTTTCACTTAAACATATCTGTAAACTTATAATTTTTATTTTATTTCGTCACACAAAACACCACATTTAGGCAAAAATAGCTAAGAAAATTGCTTTTCCTATAGAAAACTCCACTTTACTGGCTTCTATCCGCCATTATTTTCCCAGCTGTCAAGTCGTCAAGTGTCCGGCGTTGCCAGGTTTGCTAATTTTTCATGAAAAAGTTGTAAATTAGGAATAATAAAAAAGCTAACTATACCAAACTAAAGTTACTATTCTGTCCAAGTTAGTCAACAACCCAATTTTAACCTACATCAGACCTAACCAAAATCCTATTGATCAGTAATCCAACACCTGCGTGCTGATGCATGCAACCATATCTGAACAAAAAGGCGTATACCCAACCCAAGCAAACCTGAGCAAAAAGGTGGTCAGGTTTGCTCAGTTTTCATTGATATAGATACATATATATCTATATCAATGAAAACTGAGCAAACCTGATCACCTTTTTGCTCAGGTTTGCTTGGGTGTAAACAACTTTTTGCACAGATTTTGTCCGCTAAAATTTGTGGGAAAAGCGATTTGTAAATTTGGCAACATCGCGTCTTTCAATCAGAAATTTGGAGTATGTGTATCAGGGGTGCGTGTTTATTTTCTTTCAGTTTTTTGATATTTTCTCTGTTTTTTTAATGTGTTTTAAATAAATTTGCCTAAATATGGTTCAGAAAAATAGTGTGTAATGACTTGTATAGATGTGTTTAAGTAAAAGTGTCGAAACTTAAAGGAAACTATAAAAAAAGGTAACCTAAAAGTTTTCCAAAAAAAAAATTTTTTTTGGAAAAACCATACGAGACCGCCAAAAGCTGACTTCGGATCCGTGTTTTACGACCCAAAATTAGGGTCTGTGCAAAATTTCATCAAAAAATTCGCTGCTTCCGGTAATCCGAATAATTACCTCGGCTTGTTGCGCGAGGTTCATATTGGCACCAGAGAAAAACCAAGATAGAGAGAATAATATCTCGTACCGATTTCATTCATAACTATGATTTGCTTTCTATGACCTCCAAACCGACGTTGAAATAAGCTACCATGGGCGTGCGCCGCAGATTTTGGGTTATTATAAAAAAAATACTACAAAATAAAAAATACAATATGAGTATACTACAGTAGTATAAAAATCTATTATTAAATATTTAATAACTAATCTAGGAACAATTAAGTAGGTACCTTATTTGTAGCAATTTTACTTCCACAAGAACACCTATAAAAAATGTAAAATAAAAAACTATGAAAACTGAACTCGTGAATTAGTAAAAATGAAAAGCATTGCATGAAATTACAAAACTACAGGCTTTTTACCATAATTTAAGCCCTTAATAATATTATGTAACAAAACATAATGAACGAAATGAAATATAGTTGTGACAAAGTGTAAATTCTTAGACAAAATACCCATCATTCTCTATTTCTGTCTTTATTATATGTCCGTTGTTATGGAGATTTCCGATGTACGGTGTTATCCTTTATATTTTGCATCAAATCTAAAACTTTTATCAATTGGAATTTAAAAAACTTTTACGCCAAAGTAAAATTATTTGTAAGGAACGGAAAAACAAAAATAGAGAAGTCGATAAAAAAGTTGGAAAAAGTTGGGGAGAAAAGTTAAATACGTAGTTGTACCTTTACTGCTGGCGATAATATATTCTTAAACGTGAATGGGTTCCAGTGTAGACTAGGTCTCGGAAGTTTTGACATTGAAGTATTTCAATACTTACTTCATTTATTATTCAAATAGTCTCCAGGAATATTCGATTCGACTAGTAGAATTTTCGAATAGTCGAGTAGACTATTCGAATAATCGAATCGAAAATTCCAATAGTTTATTCGACTATTCGAACAGTCGGTTCGACTATTCGAATAGTTGAATCGACTATTCGAATAGTCGAACTGACTATTCGAATAGTCGATTCGACTATTCGAATATTTGATTCGAATATTCGAATATTTGATTCAAATATTCGAATATTTCATTCGAATATTCGAATTTTTAATTCGAATATTCTAATATTTGATTCGAATATTCGAATAGTTGATTCGACTATTCGAATAGTCAGTTCGACTTTTCGAATATTCGATTCGAATATTTGATTCGACTATTCGAATAGTTGATTCGTTTATTCGAATAGTTGAATCAACTACTAGAATAGTCGAATAATTAAAATTCAAGGGAAATCGGCCTTTCTTCTAACTAATACTTGAATTGACATTCATTACTGACTGTTACTTCTTTTTTGAAACTGAAAACTTTTTCTAAACTTAACTACACAATTGAGTAAAGTGCATACGTATTTTTAACCGTTTCATATAGGAATTTGACTAATCAAATACCGGAATATTCACAAAATCGAAAACTGAATTATTTGAATACTCGAATACTGGAATAGTTATTTGAATATTCGAACATATGAATAATCTTTAAGGGAAAATATTCGCTATTCCAATATTCGAATATTGCATGCTCGGTTTGCGCATGGTTCGCATTTTGGTCTCCTGCGCAGATGTCAAAAACCGAAAAATATAAAACACAAAAAATAAACAAATGTAAAGAAAGTTGCGAAAAAAAGTTTTTCACAAAAGCAAAAAAAATGTGCACATGAATTGCGCAGGCCATGTGGCACCAGAGGTCGTCTATCGCTTGTGGACATATGCCTCGCCCGGACGGGTAACTTGAGTTGGGTGCCATTTTGACCTTTTCCGACTTTATGTTGCGTTACAACACTAGGTACACCATACTCGAAAGAAGCTTTTCTAGAGTTAGAGACATTCTTAATTACATTAATGACCTCGTTTTACTGAAACGAACTTTCAAAAATGGTAATTATATTATGTAATGCCAATAAATTGTACTATAGTCTAGATTTGTTTTAGTTTTTTATTACATTAGTACATTTATTACAAAAAAATATTTTCACGGCTCACCTGAACTTTCGTATTTTAAGTCGATAAGCATGACTCATTGGGATGAACTCGTACCCTTTTTCGGTTCTTTTTTCATTTGTCCTTGTTCTTTTATGCAATGAAAAAAAAGTGAAAACCGCTCACCTAGCCAACAATGTAAAACCTTAGTTATTTTAAACGGAACATGCAGTATATTTTCAAGTCAGCTTCTGAGTATAAATTCACGGATCTAGGTAAGATTTCATGGGCGTAATTTCAAGTTCTCCCTAAAGGAAAGATTATACAATAGCTGTGATGTCATGATTTGAAAAACAAACACACGAAGATACAAAAAGGTATAGAAAAAAGGTATACAACCAGGTATAGAACACGTAAACTACCCCGTTACAAAAAACATATGAAAACATTGTCAAAAGTTTACAAGATTCTCCAAAAATGTAGTTTCGCGTTAAAAACCAAATAGCGAGTCCGTATAAACGGTATAAAGCACAGTGAGAGTGAGTATTGAGACGCGCCACGCCGCAGAAAACTTTCCTTGCCGTGTTGCTACCGCACTGGCTAATCTCGGGGTGTCTTGTGAGAATCATACGCGCCAATCTCGGGGTGTCACCGTTTGAAGGCCATAGCGTAGTCGAGCTGGCGGGAAGAAGAGATATTATTCTCTCTATCTTGGTTTTTCTCTGTTGGCACCGTATACAGACAAAGACTGTATACGGTGATATTGGTCTTAACTGGACTATGAATCATCGTTCGCACGTTCGCAATATATTGCGTACATTAAACTAGGTTTTTTATTAGATCTGTAATACCTACTATTTCACAATGTACCTACTAAATTTAATGTAAGGACTAAGGACACTAGAGAAAGTCACTCAATTTTGTTTAATTTTAAATAATAATTATTATTTCGACGAAATTCTAATCTAACAAAACAAATGCATTTGTCGTTTCCTATAGAGAATCTAATTAACTATTTTTTAAATTAACTTAATAAAAATGGAGAAAAGGGCGGTCCTTTTAACCCTCTGGAAAGGAGGGACGCATGATGGGAAAAAGTTAAGAACTTTTTAGTATAGGTAATCCTAAGAAATCATTTTGATGTAAAATTTCATCCCGGAATTTTTTCCATCACAAAATACTTGGCATTTGGCCTATATCGAAAATCAATTTAAGAATACTAACTTTTCCGAAATTATCAGACTTTTGAAGAAAGATAAAGCACAAAAATATCAAAAACATACTTGCTTAGACCTGGTGAACCTACATAATATTGTCATATTTTCGTATTTCTTCCAAATTTCCCTATAATAATATTCTTGTTCAGTCTTGGACTGAAAAATTGTCATTTGGTAAATAACAATAATCTTTAATTTTAGTTTTTATTTTAGAGTAGCAACTTAAAAATATTTTCTTTTTGCTTTCTGCTTTGTGCCCCGTAAGTTTTCCTATTTCACAAGCTTTTATTTAACTTCACCTGTTAGTATGTATGTATGTTAGTATGTTTAGGTCAAATATTGCAATCAAAATTTCGACTATAGTAGTTCTAATTAAGCTAGAGCTTTGAAATTTTGTGCACGTACATATATAAGTCCGGTGACAATGTAACATAGTGTATTTAATATTGTTCTCAATCCAATAAGGCGGACGCGGGCGCCCAAGATGGCGGATTACCGTTTTCTTTACAATTCTCTTGATATGGGTATCAAATGAAAGGATTTGACTATGGATTTATTATAATAAGGATACGATGTCCGTATACTGTGAGCGTATCGAGCGTGAAGCCTTATAATTTGTTGTTTGTTATTCTCTTGGGGGAGCAGTTTACGAACTATACGAACATAGACAAGACTACGAATTACTACGTAATTGAATCAAGAATGGTAGTAGAAAGAGGTAACATAGCATTGGAGTGTTGGAGCTCAGAAATGTTGCTGTCTGTGCTGGTTGTTTAGGAAAACCTTCTGAACACTCGGTTACACGTACGTCTTTGTCTAATGAACTAGAAAAGAAAAAGTGCGACGTATAGATTTATATAGATTTATGAATGACTCGGAGCGACTTTAAATAAACACCTTTAGAAGTAACATAACCTATAAATAATAAAACCTTTTTAACTTAAATTTATTATTATTTAGCAGAAAAATAAAATATTTTGGGGCTTTAATAACTTTTAGTAAATCTTGTGATGCTTCTAACGTATTTTTGTACAAAAATACAAGGTAAAATAAGATGTGGCCAATGTTTACAAAAATTGTGTTTACAGTGTCGTTTAGAATGGTTTGTTTTGGCTTCAAAGAATGTGAAATCATCCCGTATCCAGTCCTAATAAATCCATGGGTTTGACGAGCAGAATACGATACGTTATGTGACGTCATTCTAAACCCAGTATGGCGGGCGCTATTAGATGACGGATTACCTTTTTTTCACGACCCCCTTGGCATGGGTATCAAATGAAAGGGTTTGACGAGTAGAATACGATATCTATGTATCTCAAGGGCGTCTATATGGGGGGTAATTCCCCCCCCCCAAAGAAATATCTGAAAAATATTATTGCTCTATTAAAAGTAGCCTGTTTGCATTACACATTTTAGCAAAAACTTTTTTCCCTAAAAATGATTTCCTTTTTTATTTTTATACTTCATGCTTCGACTCCATGCAATGTTGTAAAACTCCATAAATTGGGCGCCTGAATAGGAAACAGGCCTGCATCACGTCCTATGTGGACCGACACGCGACATTTCGGCCTTCAGGGCTTTAGCGCGCTTTTCAGAGCTGCACGCTCCACCCCACGCACTACGCAGTCGCGTAGTCGCGATTTAGCGGTGCCGGTAGCCGGTGGAGGGACTAGAGTCTGCAGCCAAAACCACTAGGCATCGCGCAAGCGCCAACTCGAGAAACCACGACGAAACGGAAGAAGAAATGGTTAACACTTAACATAACTTTAATTATTTTTTCCTGACCGTGTTTGTTTGGCAAATATTCTTGAGTTTTCCTGGGTTTATCGGTCAATTGGTTTAGAAATTTTAAAATTACCTTTATTTACATTTAAGGTGTTGGGTACCTACTTTCGGAAAAACCAAGTTATGTAATTGTAGGTTTTAGAGGCTATTAAAAAGGGATGTAACAACTAACAAAAAAACACTCCTCAGAGGAGGACGCTGTTTTCTACGCCTAAGAAGAAAAAATGTCGGAAAGAGAAGTTAAACCCCGAAGATACTGATAATTTATCTACAGCAATTTTGTTACATTAAAAATATGTATTTTATTAATTTTATATCATTTTCTTGTCATAACAAAAACTTAATTAGAGTAAATATTTCCTCGAAGGAAAAATGTACCTTAGACGTGTGGAAAGTATAGTTCTAGGCACCGCTTTGAAAAAAGTTAAATAAAAAATGATAATAAAAATAAAACACAAAAAATAAATACGTTTTATTTATTATTATTTCAGATATTGAAATATCTCCCCGTTTTATACAATACTAGCGTTAAACCCCGTTCTTCGCAAGCAAGCATTTTCACCATTGTGTCAAGAAATATTTAGATTTATTAGTTTATTCTAAAACTCGTCTCAGGATTAAAAATTTTCCAATTTTTCAGTTTTTCCTAATTTTGGTTTGTAATCTTAACCCCCATACCAAATTTCAACCCTCTAAGACATCTAGAAATAGAACATTTCCGGGCAAACATTGCTTTTTATATAGATTATAGTTGATAGATACTTGACATTTAAAAGTCTGTCTTGTAATTTAAAAAATTATGTAGATAGAAAAATTGTAATTCAAGTCTTTTTACCTACATTTCAGAATTTGTGAATAATAAGATTAATAAGTTGTAAATAAAATAAGAACAGAATTAATGAATAATATGCTCATTTTAGATCGAAATTTGGCGCGTGCATAAGTCACCAAATTCTGGGCAGATGCTTGTCATGGCCGTGAGGCATGCGCGATGCCCACTGGTTTTGGCTGCAGGTAGACTCTAGTGGTGGAGGGTGGAGGGTACACTCACAGTTCCAGTTTTCTTTTAGAACCCACGAGGCTGTAGCCCTGTGAGTGGTGTCTGTAAATAAGCTACGTGTTTTTGATGATAATATAAATAAAATATAGATTTGAGCTTTAAAAAACAGGTTTGTTATATAGAAAATAGTAGTGATTCAAATATTCGTATCCATAGGTATTCAAATTATTTTTTGTGCCCCTTGCAATTTTCAGTTTGTTTTGATACGTAAATAACTATTAACCCTTTTTAAGTTAGGAAGTGTTATAATTTTAGCTTTATTTCTTTCTTTTCGTAAAAATAAAAAGGAAAATTAAAATATTTATTTGAAAATTAACAAAGTATTTAAACATGTTAACAGACTTTGTTCTTATACATATTTACATACATTGGACTGGACTGCTTAAAAAATATTTGTATATTGGGTGATTACAGAGAGTGAAAACAGACAGTGAGAAAATGAAGAACTATAAAACAATCAGGCATCAGGGACCGTAAGAGGTTTAAAAATTCAGAAAAATATGAACTTCATATCTTAGTGATATTAAACAAAAAAAAACTAAATTTGGCCTTACCACTTTTTTAACGGAATAAAGGGCAAATTAAATATAATTTTCATCTATTGAAACATTTTTAAATTAACATTTTCGCGATAGCCATATTAAAATAATCGAGGTAAAATTTATGGTTGCTCCATTTTTCAACATCAACTTTTTGTTACTTTCTTCTCTTGCAAGAGAAAAATCATTTAAAAATGTTTTCATTATTTTTCTTTTTACATTTTGGGGACCCCGAAAAAATTCCTACTTGGTCAAGTTTTTTGTAAGTTTGGCGTCTGAGTCTTGCTATTATATCATTGTTTTCTGAATTGGTTCAGGCCCGTAGGTGTCCCCCTGGGACTCAAAGCTGGCTACGGCAAAGCTTGATTTTCTTAAAAATATTGATTTGTAATATTTTTTACCTCTGTCATTGAAAAACAGAGTTAAAACCATTTTTAAATTTAACTTAAACATTGTCATGGCAGATTTTTTATGGTACTCGAGTCCACTCTCCGTAATTATCCTACTTCTGTTCTCGAATAAAAATTAAAAAATAATATTATTTATTTTAGAACAATGAGTAAGCGCGCCAATCAACAAACCTTGGACTTCTTTTTAAATAAAAGAACAAACATTTCTGGGACTGATCATCCAAGTGAGTCTTACCATGACGAACCTGATTCTACACCAATCACTCCAATTTTCGGGATGCTTGAAGCAATAACTGAGCAAACATATTCAGGTCCTATGGTAACAGGGGGTTCGCCACATCGTAATGATACTAAATACGAACCAAAATGTTCTTCTGGCTCTAGTGAAATTTTAGTTAATGTTGACATTAGTAACCATATCAACAATAGTAATATAACAGACTTTGAAAAATATAATGCATTCAAAAATTCCTTCGTTCCGGGAGAAGATTTTGACTATCCCTATTCAGTCCATCGAAAAAATATCAAAGATATAAAGTGTTATCTGTCTGCAAAACATTTTAAGTCATTTCCGTGGTTAACGTTTTCAAGAACTTTGAATGGTTTGTTTTGCAAATCATGTGTATTGTTTGCAAAATTCGGAGGTAAACAAAAGGCAACTCCACTAAACAAATTTGTTGTTAATTGTGTGCAAAAATATTCGAAACTTCTTGGGAAAGATGGCGATTTGACAGTTCACAATAATTCAAATTATCATAAGGAAGCTATGGTTTTCGCAAGTAATTACATCAAAACCTATGAATCTCCAGAGAACGAAATATTAAATATTTTAGACCGTAAGCGTATAGAGCAGATTGAAGAAAATAGAAAGAAACTAAAAGGTATACTAAATACGGTCATTTTATTAGGACGACAAAACATACCACTCCGAGGCCATTATCATCAGTCCGACTTGACTCAGGCGTCGGAATTGAATGAGGGAAATCTTCGAGAAATTCTGCGCTACAGAATAGAGACTTGTGGGGACGATTTAATTTTAAAAAATCATTTTGAGTCAGCCCCAGCTCGTGCAAAATATATTGGTGTTATGATCCAAAATGAGTTAATTAAATGCTGCGAAGATGAAATTTTACGCACTATAGTGGAGAAAGTGAAGACATCCAAATACTATAGTATCATGTTTGACGAGAGTACGGATGTAGCTAATACTTCCCAAATGAGCATTATAATGCGATACCTAGATGAAAATCTTAATATTCGAGAGGATTTTCTCGGATTCTCGACTGCCACGAAGAGAGCTACGATGATTTTACGAAGGAGCCCATTCTTACCGGAAACATTTTGGCCGATACAGTTTTATCTTTTATTTTAAAGTTGGGCTTACCGCCAGAAAACTGCGTGGGTATTGGTACCGACACTTGCAGTGTTATGATGTCGGACCAAAAAGGAGCTGTCTCGATATTACAGAAGACATTAAAGAATTCAGTTAAGTGTCCGTGTTATAACCACTGTTTAAATTTATCAATTTCAAAATCAAGTAATGTGAACGATATTAGAAATTCTGTGGGTATAATAAAGGAAGTCATTAACTTTTTTAAATCATCTCCTAAAAGACACAAAGTTCTGGAATTTATTAATAATAAAGAATTAATAAGACTTTGCGAAACAAGGTGGTCGGAAAGACATGAATCTGTGCTAAGGTTTAAAATATGTTTCGAGAAAATAATTGAATGTTTAGAATTAATAACTCAATGGAAAGACAAAGAAAGCTCATCTAAGGCACGCACCTTATTGGATGCTCTTTTAACTACAAAAGTTATAATATTTTTGTACTGCGTGTCATATTTTTTAAGTTTAACAGCAAATTTAAGTAAACTTTTTCAAAATAAAGCCATAATAATATAACTTCCGTTCTTAATGATAAAAGAGAAAATGCAGAATCATGCTTCAAAAATATATTTAAAGAAGTAAAAGACTTACACGAAAAAATGAATCTGACTTTTAATGCCTCGAACCGCAGGCAAGCAAATAAATCGGGCCAATGTCCCGTCTTTAAATGCAGAGGAATACTATAGGCGAAGCATTTTTATACCCCTCTTAGACAATGTAATATCAGATTTAAATTTTCGTTTTCATAAAGACGTTAGACGTTTATAATATTCTAGCCATAAACAGTCTAATTCCATTAAATTTCTCAAAAATATCCGATACTGATATGAAAACTTTTCAGCAGAACTTAGCAGATTTTTTGTCAAAGTTTTTAAACAAAAGCAAAGATTTTACTTTCTCACTGTTAACTACTGAAATAGAAATATGGCTGAAAAAATGGGAGAACGAAACAAACTTTCCCGATTCTGCAATTTCTACTTTAAAAGAATGTGATGAAAAGCTATACCCACATGTATATTTAGCTTTGTATCTAATATGTACAATGCCAGTTAGTGTAGCATCTTCGGAAAGAAGTTTTTCCGCACTAAAAAGATTAAAAACCTGGCTTAGGGCAACTATGAGTCAGGAAAGATTAGTCGGATTAGCTCTCCTGCATGTAAATAGAGATATAACTATCGACATAAATGCTGTCTTGGACAGGTTGCTGTCTGTGCTGGTTGTTTAGGAAAACCCTCTGAACACTCGGCTACACGTACGTCTTTGTCTAATGAACTAGAAAAGAAAAAGTGCGACGTATAGATTTATATAGATTTATGAATGACTCGGAGCGACTTTAAATAAACACCTTTAGAAGTAACATAACCTATAAATAATAAAACCTTTTTAACTTAAATTTATTATTATTTAGCAGAAAAATAAAATATTTTGGGGCTTTAATAACTTTTAGTAAATCTTGTGATGCTTCTAACGTATTTTTGTACAAAAATACAAGGTAAAATAAGATGTGGCCAATGTTTACAAAAATTGTGTTTACAGTGTCGTTTAGAATGGTTTGTTTTGGCTTCAAAGAATGTGAAATCATCCCGTATCCAGTCCTAATAAATCCATGGGTTTGACGAGCAGAATACGATACGTTATGTGACGTCATTCTAAACCCAGTATGGCGGGCGCTATTAGATGACGGATTACCTTTTTTCACGACCCCCTTGGCATGGGTATCAAATGAAAGGGTTTGACGAGTAGAATACGATATCTATGTATCTCAAGGGCATCTATATGGGGGGTCATTCCCCCCTCCCCCCCCCCCCCCCCAAAGAAATATCTGAAAAATATTATTGCTCTATTAAAAGTAGCCTGTTTGCATTACACATTTTAGCAAAAACTTTTTTCCCTAAAAATGATTTCCTTTTTTATTTTTATACTTCATGCTTCGACTCCATGCAATGTTGTAAAACTCCATAAATTGGGCGCCTGAATAGGAAACAGGCCTGCATCACGTCCTATGTGGACCGACACGCGACATTTCGGCCTTCAGGGCTTTAGCGCGCTTTTCAGAGCTGCACGCTCCACCCCACGCACTACGCAGTCGCGATTTAGCGGTGCCGGTAGCCGGTGGAGGGACTAGAGTCTACCTGCAGCCAAAACCACTAGGCATCGCGCAAGCGCCAACTCGAGAAACCACGACGAAACGGAAGAAGAAATGGTTAACACTTAACATAACTTTAATTATTTTTTCCTGACTGTGTTTGTTTGGCAAATATTCTTGAGTTTTTCTGGGTTTATCGGTCAATTGGTTTAGAAATTTTAAAATTACCTTTATTTACATTTAAGGTGTTGGGTACCTACTTTCGGAAAAACCAAGTTATGTAATTGTAGGTTTTAGAGGCTATTAAAAAGGGATGTAACAACTAACAAAAAAACACTCCTCAGAGGAGGACGCTGTTTTCTACGCATAAGAAGAAAAAACGTCGGAAAGAGAAGTTAAACCCCGAAGATACTGATAATTTATCTACAGCAATTTTGTTACATTAAAAATATGTATTTTATTAATTTTATATCATTTTCTTGTCATAACAAAAACTTAATTAGAGTAAATATAAGCATTTTTATACCCCTCTTAGACAATGTAATATCAGATTTAAATTTTCGTTTTCATAAAGACGTTAGACGTTTATAATATTCTAGCCATAAACAGTCTAATTCCATTAAATTTCTCAAAAATATCCGATACTGATATGAAAACTTTTCAGCAGAACTTAGCAGATTTTTTGTCAAAGTTTTTAAACAAAAGCAAAGATTTTACTTTCTCACTGTTAACTACTGAAATAGAAATATGGCTGAAAAAATGGGAGAACGAAACAAACTTTCCCGATTCTGCAATTTCTACTTTAAAAGAATGTGATGAAAAGCTATACCCACATGTATATTTAGCTTTGTATCTAATATGTACAATGCCAGTTAGTGTAGCATCTTCGGAAAGAAGTTTTTCCGCACTAAAAAGATTAAAAACCTGGCTTAGGGCAACTATGAGTCAGGAAAGATTAGTCGGATTAGCTCTCCTGCATGTAAATAGAGATATAACTATCGACATAAATGCTGTCTTGGACAGATTCGCAAAAATTAAAAACAGGAATTTAGATTTTGTTCTTTAATTCAGAGTACCTACCTATTTTAAGTTTTCATTATGTGTAAATAAGTACATGCTCGTAACTTAAAACCAAATGAAAGTTAGTTTATTGTTTTAATAAGTTTTTATTTTTACTTTTTTATAGTTCCTCTTGAAACCAAATAAAAATTAGAGAATTATTTTAGGATTAAATTTTTTATATCCAAGTTCTTAGGAGTAAAAGATTTGATTTTTACACAAATATAATAATTTAATATATATTTGTTTCTTAAAGTGTGTTTTGTATTTTGATTTTTTTTCTTAATTTTATTTTGATCCGCTAGACAGAGACAGAATTTTCCATCAGTTTTTCATGCTAAAATAAGGACCTGTTCAACCCACACTGAAATTACCCCCCCCCCCAAAAGGAAAAAATATAGACACCCTTGATGTATCTACTCAAAAAATTAACCATGTAACAAACATCTGGTCTTGAAATGTTTTTTATATTTTATTATTTTGGCGGATTTTTGTTTAAAAAGAGTTCTATTTGGCTATTACCCCAAATATATATTAAAAGAATAATATTAACATACCTATGTTCTGCTCACCCTGATAGAACTAAATCTGTCCTTGTAACAATATGCCAGTACAAAGAAAATATGTTATCAAGTAATTATTTAAAAACTAACAAAATATTTAATTTATGGATTAATCAGATAGAATTCCCAATCATAGAAAAAAGAAATTAAAAATAAAATGATCCTACAAAAAATTATTGGAATTTAACCGACCTAGGTTTCATCCTTATTGAGACTTTTTATGCAGATGTATCTAATGAAAATATAACTTTAAAAAATAATCTAAGAATTCAAAATTACAAATTAACTTTTTTGTATAAATGACATCACTATCACTGTTATACCCTACCCTACTGGTAAAAATGTTAAGGTAACTACTATAAAAAACTAAATTAATTTTTTTAAAGGAATCGAAAATGTACAATATGTACAGATTTTTTATATTTTATTATTTTTGCTTAGGATACTTTTCTTACTAGTACCTAAGCATGTTGAAATTGTAAAAAAATTTATTTTTTCTTTTTAAAAAAGCAGTTTTGTCAATCCTTGTATATCAGGTATTAGATGATGACAGGTATTTACATTATTAAAAATAATTTGACACGTATTTACTATACGCGGCTTTGTATAACTGTTGTTACAAAAAAAAGTTGAATTGCCGCTATTTCTAAAATTTTACGAATAGAAACATAAGTAAATTTTAACAAATTTTCTCTTATAAACAAAATGTTTTCGCCAATACTTACGTACTATTGCCAAGAAATTAAAGGGGGAGATGAAAACAACAGTTTTTACGTTAGGAGCTCTTCATAAATTACGTAAAGCTGAAAGGTGGGGGGGTCATCCGGTCGTTACTAGCCGTTACGGAGGGGTCTGGGGGTGTTTAAGGCACCGTTACGTAACTTTACCAATTACAGTTCACATACGAACTATCTTTTCCTCTTCGTATTGCAATTTTTAATAAATTTAACTCTCTGTATACTAAAAAATAAATTAAAAGAACATTTATAAGTACCTATGTCCGTGGATGGGATTTAGAAGAGGACAAATGAACTAAATTTTGCAAGATACGTTAAAATGTCACTCCTAATTAAAGTTATTGCTTGTAAAATAAATAAAATTCACGTTATGAAAAATTTAATTTTTTATACAGGGAGTATACCTACAAAAAATACGAAAACGTTATTTTGCGGAAGAGTAAACATAATATATGTTCCTTGTTTATCAGTTTCTACCAAAAAACACAAATATGAAATAAGTTAGAACAATTTAGTAACATATTTGTAGAAATCCCAATAACTGAAATGACAGTCTACAACACAATAAAAAAGTTTCCAAGAACTGGTTCGGCTTTGAATCTCAAGAAGAAGGACAAGAAATATGACCAAAACGATGATGCCACAGTTTTAGTTCTTCACTCTGTTGGAGAAACTTCTGTGATGTTTCTTAGAAATCGTGCTAAACATCTTCTTGCTAGAAGTTGTGAAAAAACCTCATATTCCAATGATCTTAAAAGAAAATGAATGATTTCCGTTCAAACCCCACTTTAACCAAACATTGGAAGAGGGAGATGAAGCGAAAAGACTAGATTTTTGTTTATGAGTGGGAGGACCAAATTTTAAGTGGAAATATCCATTGTTATAAATTTATTATATTTTCTGATGAATGTACATTTTCCTCTAATGGAACTGTAGCATCCCAGCATGTCGAGTAACTGGTGGAGATAACCCCGAATTTAGGGTAATGAGGCGAAGACAATATTTTAGAAAAGTGAACGTGTGGTCCGCGATATCTGTCCATGGCATTATAGGCCCATATTTTTTTTAATAACACCTGCAATAGAATATCTTACTCAGAAATGCGGAATACAATTTTTAGCGATGAACTCGAAAATTTGCCATTCAATTTTCGCCAAAAAATCCATTTTTAACAAGACTAGATAGAATGGCTTCACCACAGATTTGGTCCAAGGTGGATTGGCAGAACTGGCCCAATTTTGTGGCCCCAAGGAGTCCCGACTTAACGTTAGCCGATCTACGGGGCCGTTTAAAACAAATTGTTTATGCTACTCCAATACCAAATAATATTGACGTGCTAAAAGGCAGAATTACCTAGGCTGTTCGTTCAATATCCCAGGAAGGAACCAAAAATTCCTTCAGATATCTAAAGAAAGCAATTAGAAAAAGTGTTGACTATGGGGGTGGAGTTTTTGAATTTTGATATCTTTATTGTATTGCTTAGTTTATCTCATATTCTTTTGAGATTAATTAAATGTTCGTATTATTAAAAAATTGCACTCAAGAAGCATTTTGAATTAAATATAATTCTTGCTTTATTTAATAAAGACATTGACAAACATGTCCATAGGCGTCATTATTGTTTAATATGTAGAAACTAGTACTCTGGTTAAGGCTGGCCGCAGACACTCAATTTTCAAATCAGGTTCCCTGATGCGGTTACCGAATCGGGGCAACCGAAGGTCAAAAGACAGTAATATAAAGGTGCACGCTCACTTAGGCGAAGCGTCGCGAAGAGAATTTTATCCGTCCAAGAAACTTACGTGCAATCAAATGGAAGCCCGCACAACGCCTCTCGACGCTTCAGTGTGCGGGCTCCCATTTGATTGCATGTAGAGTTCTTGGATGGATAAAATTCTCTTCTCTTCGCTTCGCGACGCTTCGCCTAAGTGAGCGTGCACCTTAAGGGAGTGCAGCGCAGACGCCCGATTTGGAACCAAACCGAACGTACGGTCCGAATGCACCGGTACTGCGTCAGGTTGGCCGCTTAGGTTAATAATCTGATGCGGTTTATCAGAAGACGAATTCTCCAAACTTCTTGCCAGTAATAAAGTTCATTTTGGAACTCTGCCAAGAAGTAACATCTGCCATTCTCGAAAACAACTTTAAAATGAGGTACCACACGGCATAGGGATGCATTTAAAATTTTTGACCTCAACTCCCCAGCGTAACCCCCCAAAGGGGTTGAAAAAGTCAAATTAGATAAGAAAGTAGACTTATTAAGCAATAAGATACAACTAAAATTTGGTGTCTCTATCTTTATTAATAGTAAAGATATTTGCCCATGCTAAGACTTTTCAGACACTGTAACCGAAGTATTTTCGTATATCGCATTTTCAAAGAACACAATGTGGGTAAATAAATATTTGTATTTTATTTTCAAATAGGGTACTAATTTAACTTCCAACTGGATTAGAGCCGTCCCTGGAATAACCCCCATTTGCAAAGCTTTAGTCATTATATATGTTCGAATAATTAGTAAAATAAAGAGCTACTTGAGTGAGACCGTGTTTCCATTCTGACAGACAACATCAGAAGTGGTCGTAACTTAGTGCCCGCATTGTGGACAATTGTAGTGTTTATAACAAATGATAATTTTCTGAATAGTGTGTTAAGTGATTTTTTTTCTCTCGCCATGCTTAAAAAGAGTAGAAAACGCAGTAGTAGCTCGACCACGAGCTCTTCCAATGATTCATTCAAGGATAACACAGTTCACGTTTATCACACACATCGAGAATGCACCGTAAATCTAGAAAAAAGAGTTCTAAGAGAAGTTATACACCTCCTGTCAGCTTGGCGAGTACTAATACCCTATTCTTGCCTAAGCCAAATATTGAAAATTTTCGAAATATGGAAAGTATGAGTTTTATTCCTGAATTTGGCCCATTAATCTGTCAAGTCGATCAGTGGCTCCAAATAATAGAACATAATTCCAAGAATTATGCATGGAACGATAATTTCACCGTTTATCAAGCATTAACGAAATTACGGGGAGCCGCACACACTTGGTACACAAGTTTTATCGAAAGCGAACCAGGATGGTCTCAGCTTGTTTGGAGCCAATGGAAATCTATTTTACAAAATACTTTCCAAAGTTCGAAAAATACTTATAATATTTTTATGGATATTGCAAATCATAGGCCTGAGATTGGTTCATCGCTTTATGAATTTCATTTTAACCATCTGGCAAAAATCAATAAATTGCAATCCAATTTTACTAATTCAGGTAAGGTCTCATTAATAATAGGAGCCATAAATGACGAACACATTACTTCGGCATGAGAAGCCGCAGATATAAAAGACCCGAACATATTAACCGTTTATTTAAAAAATAAATACTTCAAATCGAGTAAAGTGAATGACCATCATTATTTTACCTCTGATAAGGCAGGTCCTTCACGTGTTACATCAACAGTTTATAAGGAAAGTTATAGAAATAAAAAATAATGAACTTGTTGTTCGTTGGGACATTCCAAACAAGTATGTAGACATCGCTATAAAATGTCGTTTTTGTAATTATGCAGGTCATATAGAAAAGAACTGTTTTCAACGGAAAGATTTCGGACCCGGACAATCACACAACCAAAACATACAGTCAGCTGTATCACATTTCAATAAAGCCGGAGAAAATACCGAGTCAGTTAAAAGGATTAAATTCAGCAATAACAAAAATAAGTTTAATAAATTTATGTCTGTAAACACACATGATTATCAGGCTTTTATTGATTTTGGCAGTGACTGCTCCTTGATATCGAGAAAATTAGCTGAACGTTTTGGTCTAACAATACGTCGTCTTGAAAACCAGGGGCGGCTACTGTCAGGGGGCGCAGGGTCTCGCACCCCCCAATTAAATTACCAACTAAAATAATAAAATAAAATAAATATATAAAATATTTATTTCATTAAAGCAACTCAGCACCAAAAAAGTGTTCAAATTATCCTCGTAACATAAATTACAGAGCCAGCGAGAGCACAAATAAATAATGCAGCGTTTTTGCCTGGAAGGCAGTTTGGAGTACCTTGGCAAAAGTCCACGTTATAATCTGAACGGTGGATCAAGCGCGAACCTTCCGCAGGGTCTCAGCTTGAGAACAACCGCGAGATGATGTCACGCAAAAGGACGCGATGCTCGATGACCAATCAGATTGCGAATAAATCTGTGGTTGCTATGACAACGGTCGGCATAGAACACGTGCTTCGGTCTCTAAATTTCTGTAGCCTTTCTGCCTTTTCCGTTAAATAGTTTGTTTTGTTTTCTGTTTGTTCGGTATTTTCATTGTCAATATGAATTCTGTAAAGTATATTTTAGAAAATAGACCTGTTCCATTTGAAGAAAAAAGGTGTAATCAAAAAGTTGGGTCGTCCAACACCCGATTTAGAAATAAAATCAACGGTGTTTATGACGTTTTGAAAAAAAAATAGTGCAAGCTAGCATTCGGCGCTTTTCACTCCTCACCTTTAACCCTCCTCCCCCTCCCCCTAACAACTGCTTTTCACCCCCCATATTCAAAAACCACGAACCGCCACTGTTGAAAACAATGTTAATCTTTGTGGGTTTTTGGGTAATTCGCCAACAGTAGAAGAATACGTTGACGCAACTATTAAAATTGATGCTGTCGAATTAAATATAACACTGTACGTTTTGAACGCTGAATGCTGAATGGAATATTGAGTTGTTGATAGGTAGAAATTTTACGGAAAATACAGATATTGTATATTACGGAATTGATAACACCTTAACGTTTCAGTACAGAAAAGATTTTTCAAAAAGTATTATTACAGGCAGTTTAACATAAGATCAAAATACGAATTTACAAGCTATATTAACCAAACATAAGGACTGTTTCTTTCAGTCTTTAAAAACATTAAAGACCTCTCACACTGTCACGATGAACGTTGAACTGACAAGTACAAATATTGTAAAACATCGGCCATATATAGTAGCGGAAAACAGATAAAACCGTTTTAAGAGATATGGTTAATGAACTGTTGGAGGCTCAGATTATAAGAAAAAGTAATTCACCCTATGCAAGTCCGTCATTTTTAATTGACAAGCGAGATGGTCACAAGCGGCTAGTAGTTGATTTTCGTCAGATTAATAAAATTACGAAGAAAAAACCTGCAATGTTGCCAATTATAGATGAAATAATTGACAATATGTCAAATTGCAAATATTTTACTTCATTAGATTTAGCGGCTGGATATCATCAGATACCGATGGCAAAAGTCTCAATTCACTATACTGCGTTTGCTACATCTGAGGGACATTTTGAATACCTGCGTTGTCCATTTGGTTTGTGTAATGCGCCAGCAGTGTTTCAAGAAATGGTGAATGAAATATACTGCAGCCCTTAAGAATATTTCATATTATACCATATTTAGATGACATTTTAATACCATCGGAAACAATTGAACAAAGACTGGAATTATTAACCAAAGTGTTAGAAATTCTGCAAGAACATGGTTTAACAGTCAAAATGTCAAAGTTGTAGCGGTTAAATCTTTAACCACTATTACCCTTATTACTTCTCAAAATTTTTGTAAACTTCCATGATCCGCCAACTTCCAAATATATCTTGACCGGTTGCAGCCAAGCAGACGAGATGTCGTCTCGTACCCATGCGTGGTACTCGTAGCTCGTCGTGTCGTACCAGCGTTTTTCTAGAGTAGACACTCTGATTTTGCTAATCGTGCGAGGAGTCATGATTTTTCTGACTGAAGTTTTTTTGCCTTTATTGTGCTATTTTATGCACCAATTATTTTAATGTGATGTAGTGTCTGATTACCTACATATTATTATGTCTTTTTGCCGATTCATGATTATTCTTCCTGGGAGAAGTCCCGTTTTAATTTCTTATTCGCCATGTGCATAGTAAGGCGGATCCCCTCAACCTAGAGGGTTTTAGAGAGGCGTTAGATAGGGTGTTAGAGAGGCGCTAGGGAGGTGTCCGCGTTTCACAACACGTTTTTCTCCACTTTTCTCATTTACTTCAGGGAAGTAGTAGCTGTCCGTAGGCACCAGGATTGGCGGCCTAACATTTAGCCACCCACAAGCGTCTGTTTCACAGGATACATGGGACACCCTATAAGCTCCCACCAGGACCTAAGGCCAGTCTATTCCATTTTCTTTTAATTGCGTATTTTTTTTACTATAACTTTCTCTTGATATCCTCATTTCTTAAATTCATTCTTTACATTATTACTTGTGTAAGCTAGCCTTCTGATTATTTTAAAATTAAACTCACATGCGACTTTTAAATATATTTTTGTACATAAATGTACATAACATTAGGGTAATCTTTGGCCAAAGATAGGGGTTATGTATATATAACTATAACTCGGGAATTTTGGCTTCACTGCATTATATTTATTTTTATCAGAACAAAATGCATTTTTAAACTATGTTATTTGGTATTTATAAACATACTTTTTTCGGTTCCTCCTTTTGCATAATTCAATTAAATTGATTGAAGCTAATCTCAGGTAGGTAGTCTATTTATTTATTACCAACTAGTAATCTTAGATTAAAAGAGCTTGGTTTCTCAGTTCAGAAGCTCTGAAAACGAATCCATTAAAGCAAAAACTCAGTGGTGCCTTTAAAAAGCGTAAGTGTTCCTAGCCGACGACCATCTGTTCTACCGACGAAGAGCTGCCGTACGCAAGTGGGTACCTTTCTGAGGAAAACTAAATTTTCCCCTAAAAGTACGCCACAAAGTCTAAATTTTTAATGACAGAAATTACCTACTTAGATTATGAAATTTCTTTTAACCGTATTACTCCCAGTAAACATAAAATCGAATCTGTAAAATTGTTTCCCATCCCCAAGAATCAACATCAGTTACGTCAATTTTTGGGACTTATTGGGTTTTTCAAAAAATTTATTCCAAATTTTGCTAGAAGAACCACTACCTTGACTAATCTTTTAAAGAAACATTAGATCTGGAAATGGACAGAGGAAGAAACAAAAATAATGAAAGTAATGAAAAATTTAATAATTTCTGAACCAGTTTTACAGATTTTTAATCCAAAACACAAAACCATAGTCTACACAGATGCTAGTAGAGAAGGATTTGCCGGAATACTTACACAAATAGACGAAAACTTGGAAAGACCAGTGGCGTACTTTAGCAAACAAACCACAAAAGAGGAAAAGAAATATCATTCATTTGAGCTTGAACTTTTGGCAGTAATAAAAACCTTAGAGAGATATAAATATTATTTGCTGGGCAGAGAATTTATTGTCATAACAGATTGCAATTCCGTTAAAAATGCATTAATAAAACAGAGTATAGTGCCGAGAATTGCGAGATGGGTTTTATATTTACAAGATTTTTCATTTGAAGTTAAACATAAATCTGGAAATCAGTTACAGCACGTTGACGCCTTAAGTAGAAATTTTGTTGAAAATAGGGGGAAGGGTGGTCGATTGAGCCGGGGGGTCCTATGAGTCACGAAAATTCTCCTGTGGGACAACTGGCAACGTTGCACTTGTTTGCCTTTCATAGGTGTGGCTGGTAGATCAAATGTTCCAAACAGGCTAGAAGTTGTTAGTGGTCATAGTTCACGTGCAGAAGAGAAGTGAATGTGCGACGAGCGTAAATGTAAGTTATTTCGTTTTAATTTATGGACTACTTTTGCACTTTACAATTAATTTTTTTCAAATAGCAAGGTCGTATTATTAAACATTAGCATATAGGCTACAAAATCAAGTAATTGAACTGTACTTAAGTCTTACAATTTTTTTTAACGTGTTGCCATAAATTTTAGGTTAACAGGGGTCCATTGAGTCCATACATGGGTGGACCATTGAGACATGGCTCATTGGACCCCACCTTTATTGGTGAGTATATTTTAATGATTTTTTTCAGGAAATTTCAATGCCGCGATTTAAAAAAAGAAAAATGGACAGATCTTTGAATACAGATGCTGTTAAATCAGCGATACTGGCATATAGATCGGGAGTTTCTATTAGAAAAGCCGCGAAGGACCATGGAATTGATAAAGAAACATTGAGAAGGCATTTGAAAAAAGTTGGCCAAGCTGATGAAGAGTCTATGGTTATTTCACAGAACTATGGCTGGAATAAAATTTTTACAAGCGAGCAAGAAGAAGTTTTGGTTGAATATATCTTAAAATGTTGTGAAATGGGATACGGGTTTTCAAGAGATCAAGCCAGGCAACTTGCATATGAGATGGCTTTAAAAAATGATGTCAAAGTTCCTAATAATGGGAAAAAGCCGCTACAGCTGGAATTGAGTGGTACAAAGCATTTTACAAAAGGCACCCGCAGCTTTCTTTAAGAAAACCTGAAGCCTGTAGTTTGAGCAGGGCAACCTCTTTTAATCAACATACAGTGGGAACGTTTTTCGATAATCTTGAAAAAGTTCTCAAACGTCATCCTAATTTCATGAATGGTTCCAGAATTTTTAATTTAGATGAAAATGGCGACGAAAGGAGTTAGACAAGTGTCCCAAAACACTAGTGCTGAAAAGGGAACTCTGGTGACAACTTGCTGCATCGTTTCTTCTCAAGGAATAAATTACCCTCCAGTAATGATTTTCCCAGAGTCAATTTTAAAAATGTAATGACTACAAATTCATATCCCGGCACACTTGGACTTGCAGAGAAATCTGGATGGATGACTGCTGCAAATTTTCGGCATGTAATGAACCACTTCGTCAAAGTTACTAACAGTTCAAAAACCAATCCATCTTTGCTTATTTATGACAATCACGAAAGTCACCTGTCTATAGATGTTCTCGACATAGCTAAGGAAAATGGGGTCACAGTTTTAACTCTGCCCCCGCACACTTCCCAGAAGCTACAGCCGTTAGACGTTGGTGTCTTCGCTCCATTTCAGAACCACTACAGCAGAGGTGTTAGTAACTGGATGTTTAAGAATCCTGGACAGACTGTTACAATTTATGAACTGGCTTCGTTCTTCCATGAGGCAATGAACAAAGCTATGACATCTGAAAATATCAGGGCTGGTTTCCGTGCAAGCGGGATATTTCCTTTTAATCGTGATATATTCTCGGATAAAGACTTTGCTCTTAGTGAAGTGACTGATAGACCAAATCCCCATAGTGATACTAAAGATGCTGACGTTCAATCACCTCAAAATAAAAATTTACCAGGACCTTCTACAGAAGAAGGGATTGTCAAAGAAAACCAAAATGCTTTTCTCGATATTACTGATGAAGTTAATAACGGTAGTGACATAACCCAAGGTGACGCAATGAAAGCAGTATCAGATATCCAAGCTGCAAATGAAGCTTCTCCACCTCAAACTTCAGTAGATAAACCACAAAATATAAGAAAATTTTTTATAGCACCCATAGAATTCCGTGGCTATCCTAAGGCAAGAGAAAGGAAAACAACAAGAAAAGGAAGGAAAAAAGGAAGCACCATTATAGCGACAGATACGCCTGTTAAAAGAGAACTTGAGGAAGCACAAAATACAAGAAAGCCTTCAAAAGTAGTAAAAAGAAAAATCGCCACTAAAAAAGTAATTAAGAAGAAGAAAACTAAGCCTTCTTTTCCAGAGTCGTCATCCTCAGACGAAGATCAGCAACTATCGGTTCATTCAGACACCAGTTGCGCAGGATGGTATATCTGAAGGTGAAGAAATTCTACCAAAGCTTGATAAAGGAGCATTTCCTCCTCTTAGAAATGACCCGCAGATCGACGACTTCGTGGTCGTTGAACTTTTCAATAAACATGGCACTGGAATGTTTTATATTGGCAAAATTTTGTCTAATTCAGATGAAAATCATGAGTTCGAAATCAGCTATTCGCGCAGAAGCAGCAAGTCTGCAGAAAAGTTTGTGTTCCCGAGTATTCCTGACCTTGCTAGTGTAAGCATCGATGAAATAAAAATGATTTTGCCTAAACCAAATTCATTTGGTACAAAGAGACTATCTCGAATGTTTAACTTTGACCTAGATTTTTCAAATATTAAAATGGGTTAGTTTATTTAAATAATGAATTATGATATAAAAGTTAATATTGTTTAAAATATAAAAACTGAAGTTTTATGTTGTTCTAAATATGAAAAATACAGTTTTATATTGTTCTAAATATTAAAAATAAAGTGCATAGAACAATTTTCGTATTTACTACCCTGTACTTATTAAAAATTCTTCTGTTTTGAGCTGACTTTAGATATTGACTCATTGGTCCCCAGACCCAGACTCATTGGCCCCCTTGTCCCGGGGTCCAATGAGTCAAGGTGGTACAATGAGACAGTTGTCATTTTTCAGTAGAATTCTCACAGCTGTCCCCTTAGGCATTATGTCAGCATTACTAATGTTAATATGAAGTTGTTAAAGAGATCAGAGGAAAATAATGAAACTGTTGTAAGAGCTACAATCCTGAAAAAAAATGTGGCTCAATCGACCACCCTTCCCCCTACTCACGAAAACACTGAAACACAAAACGTATTTTTAATTGCGGAAGAGGATTACTTACGTGAAGTTCAAAAAACTGATAAAGAGATAAAAAAGATCAAAGATATTCTTTTATCTGGCGATGATAGAGATCACAAAGACGTTTTTAAAGGGTTCGATTTAAGAGGGAACAAAGTATATAAATTGACAGCTTATGGAAGAAGATGGTACGTCCCCAAAAATTGTAGATGGCAAATAGTACAGACCAACCACGATGATATAGGACATTTTGCATTAGATAAAACTATTGAACGAATAAAAGAAAGATATTGGTTTCCTAAAATGCGTAGATTCGTTAAGAAATATATTGAAGCTTGTATTCCTTGTTTATATCATAAACATCATGGTGGTAAGAAACCTGGCTATTTACACTCACTACCAAAGTATGCAAGACCCCTCCATACACTTCACGCTGATCATCTTGGACCTTTTGTAGAAACAGAAAGTGGAAATAAATACTTATTAGTAGTAATAGACCCTTCACGAAATTTGTCTATTTAACGGCAGTGCCTGATACTTCAAGCAAATATGCTTTAAAAGAATTAGACGATATTTTCAAAACATTTGGCAACCCGAAAAGGCTATAATAACAGATACAGGAAAGGCATTTGTTTCTAAAGATTTTATGAAATACACAGAAGAAAAGGGTATCAGGGTATTTACTACGGCAGTTGGCATGGCCAGAGGCAATGGACAAGTAGAGAGGGCTAACAAAACGGTATTAGACGCATTGGCAACCATGGGTGCCAATTTAGATAACTCATCATGTGATGTAAATTTAAAGAACATCCAACAAGGTATAAATAGTACGAAACACCGAATTGCGGAAACGACACCAGGTGAATTATTTTTTGGTTATAAATTAAGAGTAGATGGGGATAAATATGTCAGTGATGATGAGACTGACCCTATCGATATTACTAAATTACGCAATGCTGCTGCTACAAAACTTGAAGAAAGTCGACAGAAACAAAACAACCAATTTAATAAAAAGAGAAGGCCGCCTATTCATTACCTTGTTGGGGATCTGGTTTTGACCAAAATTATAAGTTTTCCCGCTAATCATAATGAAAGCAAGAAATTACTTGAGAAGTACAGAGGACCGTTCCGAATTATTGAGGTGCTGCCCCACGACAGATATATAGGGTAAAAGAGGACATTCATTCTACAAGAACACAACGTCCATATGAAGCTGTTATAGGCAACGAGCATCTCAAACTGTTCAGTTTTCAAAAAGTATAGATTAGCGTATCTGACGCATAGATATTTTTTTTATTTTTTGTTAAATAACGTATCTGACATATATATATATATATATATATATATATATATATATATATATATATATATATATATATATATATATATATATATATATATATATATATATATATATCTTTTTTATTGTTTCTTTCTTGGGATTAGGTTCATTATAAAAACATTTTTTTTTATTATTTTTTATTAAAAGTCCATTGACGTTTCGACCCCTTTTCGGGTCATTTTCAAAATGTTTTTTTTATTTGGTTTGTTAAAAGACAACGGATAAGGAAAATTCTTCGATTTTTCTGTGTCGCTAATTTTGCAATTAGTCTTGAGTATTCCTTTAGAATTTCCAGTGTGAATTGCCCATATGTCCATCCTATTTCCTCGAAGAAGGTCATTATGCTTAAAACTTTTTTAGCGTTTTCCACCCTTGCCACTATATAGATACTTTGTTACTTTTCTTGAACCATTTATAATATATCTTTTTTATTGTTTCTTTCTTGGGATTAGGTTCATTATAAAAACATTTTTTTTTTATTATTTTTTATTAAAAGTCCATTGACGTTTCGACCCCTTTTCGGGTCATTTTCAAAATGTTTTTTTTATTTGGTTTGTTAAAAGACAACGGATAAGGAAAATTCTTCGATTTTTCTGTGTCGCTAATTTTGCAATTAGTCTTGAGTATTCCTTTAGAATTTCCAGTGTGAATTGCCCATATGTCCATCCTATTTCCTCGAAGAAGGTCATTATGCTTAAAACTTTTTTAGCGTTTTCCACCCTTGCCACTATATAGATACTTTGTTACTTTTCTTGAACCATTTATAATATATCTTTTTTATTGTTTCTTTCTTGGGATTAGGTTCATTATAAAAACATTTTTTTTTTATTATTTTTTATTAAAAGTCCATTGACGTTTCGACCCCTTTTCGGGTCATTTTCAAAATGTTTTTTTTATTTGGTTTGTTAAAAGACAACGGATAAGGAAAATTCTTCGATTTTTCTGTGTCGCTAATTTTGCAATTAGTCTTGAGTATTCCTTTAGAATTTCCAGTGTGAATTGCCCATATGTCCATCCTATTTCCTCGAAGAAGGTCATTATGCTTAAAACTTTTTTAGCGTTTTCCACCCTTGCCACTATATAGATACTTTGTTACTTTTCTTGAACCATTTATAATATATCTTTTTTATTGTTTCTTTCTTGGGATTAGGTTCATTATAAAAACATTTTTTTTTTATTATTTTTTATTAAAAGTCCATTGACGTTTCGACCCCTTTTCGGGTCATTTTCAAAATGTTTTTTTTATTTGGTTTTATTTGACTTTTAATAAAAAATAATAAAAAAAAATGTTTTTATAATGAACCTAATCCCAAGAAAGAAACAATAAAAAAGATATATTATAAATGGTTCAAGAAAAGTAACAAAGTATCTATATAGTGGCAAGGGTGGAAAACGCTAAAAAAGTTTTAAGCATAATGACCTTCTTCGAGGAAATAGGATGGACATATGGGCAATTCACACTGGAAATTCTAAAGGAATACTCAAGACTAATTGCAAAATTAGCGACACAGAAAAATCGAAGAATTTTCCTTATCCGTTGTCTTTTAACAAACCAAATAAAAAAAACATTTTGAAAATGACCCGAAAAGGGGTCGAAACGTCAATGGACTTTTAATAAAAAATAATAAAAAAAAAAAATGTTTTTATAATGAACCTAATCCCAAGAAAGAAACAATAAAAAAGATATATTATAAATGGTTCAAGAAAAGTAACAAAGTATCTATATAGTGGCAAGGGTGGAAAACGCTAAAAAAGTTTTAAGCATAATGACCTTCTTCGAGGAAATAGGATGGACATATGGGCAATTCACACTGGAAATTCTAAAGGAATACTCAAGACTAATTGCAAAATTAGCGACACAGAAAAATCGAAGAATTTTCCTTATCCGTTGTCTTTTAACAAACCAAATAAAAAAAACATTTTGAAAATGACCCGAAAAGGGGTCGAAACGTCAATGGACTTTTAATAAAAAATAATAAAAAAAAAATGTTTTTATAATGAACCTAATCCCAAGAAAGAAACAATAAAAAAGATATATTATAAATGGTTCAAGAAAAGTAACAAAGTATATATATATATATATATATATATATATATATATATATATATATATATATATATATATATATATATATATGCCATGTTTTATTTTGCCTTGTTGGTGAGGTCACCCCACATCACCGTACATATCTGATGCTAACAAGTGTCTGAATTGTTAATGGCGTTTCTGACGCACATACATTTGGTTGATAAGGTGACGTCCACCTAAAGTTAAGCATATTTACGTATCTGACGTAATTGTTCGAATTGGTTCGACTCTATTGACAAGAGAATGCTAGTTGACGATCGAGGACGCTCTTACCGTCAGGATGGTCGAGTGCCGTCTGCGTCCTGTCAAATCTTAGAGAATAACCCTGGCTTGCTGGGAAGTACCGACGCAGAGGTGACCAATGAGATGGAACCAGTACATCACGTCGCCGGGAACTCGCCTGGCATGTTTGACGAAGAGAGAGTCAGTAATGAATGGGACAAGAGCAAAGCGCGCGGTAGAGAATTGGCTTGTCCTTAAGAGTCATTAGGTGTCTTCCTTTCACCCCAAGGAGGAGCTCCCGTGCAGCTCCTGAGCAGCACACACTTGTTCCATTCAACTGGGGCATCAAGCACCTGAACCGTTCGAACCCTATCCCCCCTGCCCCCTCGTGCATTACTTATGACTTGAGCTTAATGTCAAACTTGTCAATTGTTCCTTTCGGAACGGTGTCGAGTGACTCCGGGGCGAGTCGCTCCGGGGCGTCAGACACCTGAAAGGAATATTACTATTGTCATTATATGTTCGAATAATTAGTAAAATAAAGAGCTACTTGAGTGAGACCGTGTTTCCATTCTGACACACAACATTTAGTAGGTATTTTCACAAACTTTAGATACAAATGTGCAATAGCTGTTGTCACTTTTGCAATAATTCTTGAGGCACTACAAACATTCATACTAATAAAATCCTACACAAAATCTAAGTGCTGCCAATAACAGCTCAATGGATGCTACATTACTGTTTCTAAAAAACCATAAAAAATAACTCCATTAATAAAAAAAACACACAATTTTAAGTAATAATTTTAATTAGTGATGGGATCATCCGGATGAAAAATAATCGGTCATCCGATTATTAAAATATTCGGAACATTCTGATTAGAGACTTTTTGCACCTCTTAATTTAACATCAGTTTAGCTCCGTTATGGTTAACGTAATTAAGGGTAACGAGTACCACAACCTTTAAAAACAGAGATTTTGCAGCGCCTACGATTCTGCTATATCGGTTATCTTGCGTCGGCGCAACTAAACAAAATAACATAACCTAACCTATTTTCTGTTTTTATCTTATTTCACTTATTATTTTTTGTGTTCCTGATAGTCTTATTTCGATCTCTAAGTATTTATTATCTGTTTTCATCATTTAAATTTTGAACATAAAAAAATGGAAAACGCCTTAGATAACCTTATCAGAAGAGGCCGAGGGCCAAATGGTATCGACCATAATTTAGTAAGAGGAATAATCCTAAATGATATTTTGGTCAATCCAGTAGAAAATCCGGTTCAAGATCCAGTTTTGCGGTTTGATTTGGATAATATTGAAGATAAATATGTAAAGCTGTACTTCAGATTTCACAGAGAAGATATTCCCAGGTTGGCAAGGGCTTTGCGAATTCCTGAACAAATAAGAACAAGATCTAGGCATTCAGCTGCAGGTATGTTATATAATTTATGCAATAAATTACGTATATACATTTTAAAGTTTGGTTTTAATATTATTTGTAGGCATCGAAGGACTATGTTATTCTACTTAGAAGATTATCATATCCTAGCAGGCTATGTGATTTAGAACACATTTTTAAAAGGTCTTCTACAGCATTATCTGAAATTAGTAATTTCGTGAATGAGCACATTTGCAATAATCATGGTTACCTGTTGGAGGATTTGGGACATTTACCATGACTAAACAGGGACAAACTAAATACTTATGCTGAAGTAAGTAAAATAAATTACTATTTTGGCAAATTATTAATATTTCAAATATGACATGTTTTTAGGCAATTGCAGCAAAGGGAGCTGCTGTTCTAAATTTATTTATTTATTTTTTATTTTATTAAATTTACGGGTAACCCCATTTTTTATTACATGAATACAAAAGTATAATAACAAAACTAAAAGATGGCGATTAATTAACATAAGACATCGACACAATAGTTATATCACCAAATAGTGTCACAAAACAATAATATGTATCAATTATAATAATAATAACATAATAATAACATAAACTATGGAATACTCCTTAATCGACACTTGAAGCCAGACAGTGTGCATCCAAAGATGTCAACATCGAGTCTATTAAGCACTCGAAGAGTTCTATCTATGGGAGAGTGCCGTCCATAGTTCGTCGAATGGAATGGAACAAAAAATAGATCGAAGCGTTGTAAAGTGCGCTCAGGTACATTCAAGCAAATTCGGGACAGCAGACGGGGACAGTCAATCAGGCCGTGAATAACCTTATAAACATAACACAAATCAAATCTTTCACGTCTTCTCTCCAGTGTCTCCAAACCGATCATCTGAAGCATAACAGATCTGTGATAGTTTTCGAAAGGAATGTTGATCCTGAAACCTGCAAAGCGCAGAAACCTGTTTTGGACTCTTTCCAAAGAATCTTTATGTGATTGATACAAGGGTGACCATACGATTGTAGAGTACTCCAAATTTGACCTCACAAGAGAGATATAGAGCAGCCTAGCCACACTCAAGGAGAGCTCCCTACAATGTCTGGCCACGAATCCCAACATGCTCATGCCCTTCAAGGAAATTCTAGAAACGTGCTCCACAAAGGTTAGCTTCTCATCGAACCATACCCCCAGGTCCTTAATCAAGGCGGAGTATTTTAGGTTTTTATTACTAATGGTGTACTTGGTGTTAAATCTTTCACCTCCCCTAAAAAAACTGATATAGAAGCACTTGTCTACATTTAATTTTAAGTTATTGATCCGTGACCACTCACATAGAGCATCCAGATCGTTTTGAAGTCCCACTGAGTCCTCCCACTGCTCAACTGCCGAGTACAGCTTGAGATCATCCGCAAACATACTAACCGTAGAGTTCTTTATAATTTTAGAAACATCGTTGACAAATAGATTGAACAGTAGGGGGGCACAGTGTGAACCCTGAGGAACACCTGACAATACCTGAATGGGAGAAGAAAGAAAATTATTGATTTTTACACTCTGAGTCCTCCCCTCAAGAAAGCTCTTGAACCAAGCAATAAGTGAAGGATGAAATCCCATGGCACCAAGCTTTGTCAATAACAACTGAAAATTGACTCTGTCAAAGGCCTTCGAGAAGTCAGTGTACACAGAATCAACCTGCACTTTCCTCTCGAGGGCCTCCAGCAGGTCCATCTTATATAAAAGAAGGTTGTTGGGGGTTTATTGATGGAACGGCTAGATCAATATGTAGACCTACCGAGTTTCAAGAAGAGTATTATTCAGGCCACAAACGTGTACATTGTGTGAAGTACCAGTCACTAATTTGTCCTGATGGAATTATTGTAAGCCTTCTTGGAGCATACCCAGGACGTAGACACGATGCCTTTATTTTTGGATAGAGTGGCTTGTATGCTCAATTAGAACAAAAAGGGAGATTTCCAGATTGCCATTATGTTATTTATGGAGACCAAGCTTATGGAATCCGGGAGTTACTTTTATGTCCTTATCCAGGCCAAGGACTTAACGAGGAACAGCAAAATTTTAATTCAAGTATGAGTGTAGTCCGACAAGCCGTTGAATGGGGATTTCAAAAAATTGTTTCTCAATTTGCATTTTTAGATTTTAAGAAAAATCAGAAATTGTTGTTACAAGAAATAGAAGATATGTTTAAAACAGCTGTTATTTTATGTAACTGTCATACAACTTTGTATAGCAGTGAAACTGCACAATTTTTTAATGTTCAGCCTATATTGTTAGAACAGTATCTAAATGGATAATATATTTTTTGTTGAAATAAAACATTTTTTTATATAGTGGGTTAGTACATTAATATTTATATCAATATTTATTGATATAAAAATTATAACTGGACAGTTTTTAATTAAAACCCAACACATAGGTACCTTTAAAAATAAATAAAACAAAAATAAAAAGTCTTATCTAGGAAAGGAAACTTTTATTTACCAATAAAATAAAAATAATTTACCAGTGCTTGGCTTGGGAAACAGTCTAACGTCCAGTTGCACAAACAATTTAAACAAGAATGAGACTAATTGGACACTTGTAATGTACCAGCACTCATGCTTATGGCATTGTCAAAGATGGTTATAAACGTCAATTAAATTTATTACGTGATTAAAAGGTTTGTGCAACAGGCCGTAATATATTTAAATTTAAAAAAAAGAAGAACCACAAAATAATACCTTAATGATTAAGCAAATATGAAACCTGGCAGTCTTTATATATATACTGTGTAATGTTAACATCAAATCACATGTAATAATAATAATAATAATAATAATTTATTAAATTGGTAATTTATTAATAAGTATTCCCAAAAGTTCGGTTTGTTTCTTTATATTATCATTTATATTTCTTCTCTCTTCAATTTCTGACATTTGTTTTTCTTTTTCCAAGTTTAATTTAATTTTTTCTTTTTCCCTTTCGAACTCAAACTTTTGTTCTTCTAGGACAAGTCTTCTATCTTCTAACGTATGTCTTGCTTCATCTAAAGCACATTTCCTTTCTTCTAACGCAATTCTTCGTTCTTCTAATTTATACTCAAATTGTTTTACGGCCTTCTGTTCTTCATCATATTTCTCTAAATAATTGATCCCTTGTCTCTGAACATTTATTTTTCTTTTTCTTGTTTTCACAGGCTCTAAAACCAAAATCACTATATTACACCTATATTATGATGAAATAAAAAATAACATAAAGGTTTCTGAAGACTAATACGTACAGGCTAGAATTAAATGTTTATAAAAACATAAACTTACTTAAAACTTTGGACTGCACTGATGTTGTAATGGTTTTGTGGTCAATTGGTTGATCAGAACGTTTTGGTGTTACTGCAGCTGAAAAAATAGTATAGGTCAGCTAAATATTCCACAATATTCACAAAATTATAGTTTGTTTATTTTAGTAAATAATTACCACTACAACCAGGTAGATCCGAGTAGGAAGGAGTATTTTGTATCTCCACAATTTCCTCATTTCCTACCATATCTGGAAAAATATGTACTTAATGAATAAATAAGAATGGCTGACTTAATACTATTTAATACATAAAATTATACACCTCCCTAGAGGCTTTATATAATATTTAAATACAAAATTTGTAGGGTTCTAAAGTCTTCGAGATAATAAACAAAGGACCTTACAAATTTTGTATTTAAGGTTGTTTAAAGCTCTAAAAATAAAGCTTTAAAGAAGGTGGACCTTTTTTCTTATGTGTTAATTTTACATATATACAGGTCACTATGTACCTAGAAGTTTAAGGTCTAAAGAACTGTTTTTTAACCTAAATTAATTTAAGTACTTACAATAATTATCATAATACGTGTGATCTTGTAATGACAAATTTTCTACGAATTTCTCATTATCATTAATGGCAGGACTTTCCACATTATGATTAGTAAAATTAGTGGCCCATTTATCTCTTGCAGATTTTCCAAGAAATTTTCCTGCAGTGAAGCATTTTTCAATTTTTTCGGTTTCTCTCTGCATTGAATCATGTAATCGTGAATATTTTGGCACAACTGGTCTTTTTCATTATAGTCTTCTTCGATACCTGATCTAAAATTAATAATTCTATACCTAAGACCTATCATAGATAAAGAAAATTTATGTGAAGAATGAATTTCGGTTCAATTCTTGTAACCCAAACTTACCTATCTTTTAAAGTCTTTATTTTCTCGAGCCAGGCTTTTATCAAAATCATTAAATGCTCTTTTAGTGTTTTGACTGAAAAATCTTTTTTGGATAAAATATATAAAGTTTCTTTTATATTTTCCCAAACAGATGGGGTTTCAAAAGGGTTTTGTCCAGCCACTTCTCGAAGGAGATTTAAGTCATCTTCTTCACGAAAACGCAATCTTTTTTTTACAGGAATTACTAGGGGTCTTTGTATGTCCATACCTAAAAATAATAAAAAAAACTGGTAATATTCTTTAAAATAAATGTACACTCTTAAAATACAGCCTGAAACAGAACAAAGAACCACCTCACACTCTAAGTATTTTGGCTAAAACTTAACCAAAACAGCTATTTTATTTTATTTATAAATGTAAGTAGTTACTTACTTTTATTCTCCATACTTTGAATGCACTCAATACAAATAAATAAGAAAATAAGTGCTAATAATATTAATTTAATTCAAAAAATATAAAATTGAGAAACAGTACAGATTCGGTGCAGTACAGTGCACGTGCAAAAAAATATAAACAAACATAGAAAAGTAAGGTTAGGTTAGGTCATCAAAGCAGGTGTGCCAGACTGTTCAAGAAAATAAATCCGTACAAATATAAAATTTCTTTAAAAAATACAAGGTCCATTTTATTTATTTAAAATATTGCGCTTTTGTTGCTATTATCGTTTATTGTCATGTAAAGCTTAAATTTGCATCGACTTTTAATTAATTTCTTATTATTGCTTTCAGTCATTGTACTTATGCTTATTAAATTTTGTACATTCCGGCAACCATGCAGCTTAAGCATAACGAAAGCGTTAACCTCTTCCTTATTCCTCCGTAATTAAAGGAATCCGTTATGGTTAAAATCGATAGCGGATCAGTTTTTTAATACTACGCATGCTCAGAATAACGATAACCATAACAGAATGACGAATTAAGAGGTGCAAAAAGTCTCTAATATTGCCGCGACCGCTAGCCGGTAGCTTTAGTTTCATATCTAGGAAAATACTTAGATTTAGATAGGATGAACGAACAACGTAAATTATTGTCTATGGTTCGTCAGTTTAACATTCCGATCATTTTTTTAACAATAAGTGCAGCCGAGAGCTGCTGGCCAGAATTAATTGTTATTTTGGCAAAACTGGTGGATGACAAAATTATTGAAGAAGAGGAGGCTCAAAATCTTCCTTACAGCGAAAAAGTTCGATTGATTAGGGCAGACCCAATAACCTGCGCTAGATATTTTGATCACAGATTTCGTTTGCTGTTTAAACATTTGAAAAGTGATCAGGGACCATTTAAAGAAAATCCCATTGAGCATTTTTATTATAGAATAGAATTCCAAAACCGTGGCTCACCACATGTTTGCTCTACTTTGGTTAACGAATGCTCCACGGTATGGCTCTAATAACTCAGACTGGTAAGATTCGTTCTATTTTTGTTGACCAATATATAACCTGTAACAGTGAATTGGTCAGTGTTCAAGATATTATTAATTATAATATTCACAAGCACACTAAGTCATGCAGACGAGAAGTTAGAGGTCAGTTCATGTGTAGATACGGTATACCGTATCTACCCATGGATTGTACTACAATACTAGAACCGTTAGAAAGTAATGATGAAGGTTTTTTAAGTCACATGAAAGAAAAGTACCTTAAAATCAGGGAACTTTTAAATAAAAAAAATTCTATGACTTGAAGTCTTTCTAAACTCATTAAATCTTGAGAAGGAAGTATTTCTCAATAAAACAATACAACATACGAAAACCCACAATGTTTCTGAAACGAATCCTCGATCAGTGCTATGTAAATCATTTTAATGAAGAAATATTTTCTATGCATAGATCGAACATGGACATTCAATTCATATTAGATCCCTATGCTTGCTGCAAATACATTGTATCGTATATTAATAAGCCTGATCGAGGCGTTTCAGGAGTATTACGTGACGCAGTACATGAAATAAAAACCGGCAATTTGAATTTGAAAGCACAACTGAAAAAAATTGGCGGTGCTTTTCTAAATTCTTCAGAAATCAGTGCGCAAGAAGCAACATATAATGTTTTAAGAATACCAATACATGAAACTTGTACTGCTCATGTATTAATAAATACAAAACCAAAAAACCAACGTTTGCGTATGATGAAAAGTTTAAAAGACAAACTTGTTTCCACCTAACACTACAGACATTTATGTAGCTGGCATTATCGAACATTACATACAAACACCTGACGAACTATATATCTAATGTATGTCTCGCAGATTTTGCAGCTCATTACACTTTAAAACAAATATTACCACTTCCAAAAAGAAACTAATTTTAACAGATAACAGTGGCGCAGTAACTTATAAACAACATGCTAATATAATTTCATATATTCGTTATGGCTTACAAGATCCTGTTAACTTTTATAGGAAACAACTGATGCTTTACGTGCTATGGCGTAACGAATTTGAAAATGTCGACCAACAATTTGCATATACTGCAAATTTCGAAACCATTAACCCAATTAATAACCCAAGCAAAATATGATGCTTTAGATAGCAAAATATTGGACGATGCTTTGGAAAGAGCAGAACAACGTGAACATGACGTTGCGGATCGGTTAGGAGACCCTTTAGATCCAGAATTCTTGGCGTATGCCATTGACGACCCTCAATTCGATCCATTCAATATTTTGGATGAACCGAATGATAATACAGTTAAATATACTTATCCTACACCTTTTCAAATTCCCGATGATCAAGTTAACAATTTAATTGAATCTCTTAATTCAAAACAATACGAATATTTAAATCACGTATTGAATTGTATTAATAGAGGAGACACATTTTACAATATTATAGGTAGTGGTGCAGGCGTTGGAAAAACCAGATTAATATCTGCTATACATCAGTCACTATTGCGACATTACAATTCAATCGTAGGAACCGATCCTGATACTCTCAAAGTGTTGCTGACCGCGCCAACGGGAAAAGCAGCGTTTAGTATCGAGGGAACCACTTTGCATTCAGCTTTAGGTCTACCAGTTCAACGATCTCATGAAGAATTGGTTCCCTTAAGTGACGACTCTGTAAATTCAATATTTACTCACCTGTGTAGGTACTTTAAAATTGATTATTATTGATGGTTTCAATGGTAGGTTGTAAAACGTGACATCACGTAAATAAAAGATTACAACAAATTTTTAGATCAAGAGATGATTTGGTGGAATTTCCGTAATTATGTTTGGCGATTTACGTCAATTATCACCTGTCGGTGATCAGTGGATTTTCGAACCACTAAAAAGCAATAATCCGTACGACGAAATCTGTGGTACCTATTTGTGGGACAAATTCACCTTTTTCGAACTTACCGAAACAATGAGGCAAAAAGATGACAAGGACTTTGCCACGGCTTTAAATCATATGGCAAATGGTATGTCATTAGACGATATACGATTATTCCAAACTCGACTGGTGTCAGATGGAGAAAATTTGCCTGAAAATAGTATTCATTTGTTTAGAAGCAATAATGAAGTAGACGAGTTCAATGAATACAAGCTATCCACGCTAAAAACAGAACATACAGATAGTGCTGCAAAAGATATTAAAGGCAGCTGTAGCGAGGGGCTTAAACAACAGTTTCTCAAATCTGCCCAAAACTTAAGGAAATCTGAAACCTTTGGTTTAATGGTAAACTTGAAGTTACAGATCAGTGTAAAATATATGGTATCAACAAACATTGATACGTCTGATGGTATCGTCAATGGCGCAGCCGGAACACTAACGAAGATTGAATATGACGATAATCAAACTGCGAAACGCTGTTGGTCAGGAATTGCTGCCCGACGAAAACATGCCAATTATATGAGAAACAACATCCCCGATACATGGACACCTATTGAAAAATGCGCTAAAGCTTTTCCAGTTAAAAAAGGTAGCAACGTTATGGTAGAACGTTCTCAATTTCCTTTGCAAATCAGCGAAGGAATAACCATTCATAAAAGTCAAGGTGCCACTTATGAACAGGTCGCAGTACATGTGAAAAAAGGTATGCCTAGAAATGCTATATACTCGTATGTACCATGTAGTCGATCCACTAGTCTCCAAGGGCTTTATATTTTCGGTAATTTCGAACCACCGAAAAAAACAACTTATAAAGATAAAGCGCTTGGCGAATTGGAAAATTTGCGAAGTACCAAATATCTTCGTAGTACATTTAAACAACAGTACTATGAAAGCCAAAAATTAACATTTATTTATCAAAACGTTCAAAGCTTGAAAAAGCATTTCGGTCAAATAAAAAATAATCCTCTTTTTGTAAATGGGGATATTCTACTACTTTTAGAAACTTGGTTAAAATGCGGCGATATAATTGAATTTGAAAATTTTGAATGTTTTGCTAAAATATGTATGATTACAAAAGAACAAAGAAAGCCTTATGGCATTTCGTGCTATAGGAAGAAAGATAGTGTTGATAATACATGTACTAATATAAGGCAATATATTAAAACCATTTCTTACCGTACTTTTCAGGGAGTGACATTTACGTGTCACAATATTTACATAATTGTAAAGTATATTCCTCCAAAGCTGACAGTAAGGGGTACATTAACATGTTTAGCTGAAATTGTAACAGGTAATAATGGACCTACCATTATAGTAGGAGATTTCAATCATTTCCCTTCTCTTCAGACGCCCACGGTACGTTAGTACTTAGGCTTGAAGTCTACGTGGGATGTACGCTAGGGGTCGTCAGGGTTGATAAAATAGGCTGCGGTTTACCAAAACACTTATATTGATATCAGGTACAAGCACAATAATACACTTACGTAACTAAGTTGGGTAGCGTAGGGGGCAGCTTCTAGCCGAGTACTTTGTCAGCCTAAAGGGCTGGCGCTATTCGTACTATGCGTACTATTCGTGCGGCACCACAGTGACGCCTCCCCCGTCGGGACACGACGCCCTCCTTTGCATCTCGCTGGTACGCTTTTTATATGAACCCCTCAAGAACAGTTTATACAAACAGTTCAAACTGGTCAGGGTTCATAAAATAAAGGCGAGGCCAGCGATATGCAATCGCAGCACGTAGAGTGGTTTCCGAAATGTTAAATAAATAATATCAAAAATATATAGAAATTTGGAAAAAATGATGAATATCTGGGGAAATATGACATTTCCCCCGCGCCTGTAAAAGTTAGCCCCTAGCTTTAAAAATTTACACAATACATATATACAAAATATCACATATTTACAAAATACAAATATACAAAACGGAGATAAACAAAATATACAATAAACAAACATAAGAACATTATTAATAAACAAACAATTGGAGCTCGCAGGCTCGGTACACTCCGTATTTATTTGGGTGAAATGAGGAATGGTAAAACTAGCTAAAAAATGAAGAATAAAAATGGTTACTGTCCTGGTAGTCTGGTTCACATTTACACACTTTCTTTACAAAGTTCTATTATTAGGGAGTTCCAACACGTTACTGATCGAATAGCCTACACACCGACAAAACCCGACACATCCTAGGCGTTGAGGCTCCTTGTCATCTGCTTCTTGCTCAGACGCAGCGGTCACGGTTCCTGTGTCCTGGGGGTGGGATCGGCTAGTTTTGTTGCCGACTCCCAGTGCAGCAGGGGTCTCCCTCCTCCAAAGAGTTCGGCCACCCGGACTTTGGGTGTCGTTGAGTGCCGTTACTAAGCCGTGATTGACGGGAACTTTGCAGGGCTAATCCTAAGGGTAGTTGTGATCAACCAGTGTCGTCACGGCTCGTTGTGCAGAAGTTCGGCGTTTGTGAGGGAAGACCAGGCTGGCGAGCCATGGTGGACCGTGCGTGGCTGATGCATGACGCTGGCTCTGTGGATGCGAGCGGCGACTGGCCTTTGGGTTTTTGGTGTGTTTTGTGGCTCTCGATCCAGGTCGTGTGGTCTCCCAATGGTACATGGAAAAAAAAGACTACCGGCAGTTAAAAGAAAAAAACAGTTTATAAATAATGAAAAATAATGAAAACCTACATGATACTATGATGTTTAAGTAAAAGTAGACAGGCTAAGAACATTCACCCGGTTTTTACATAGAACTTTTATTGGTGTCTAAGTATTACTCTATTGGAGACAGAGAGACATCGGTCTCTAATTCATCAGGGAAAAACAAAATTATACACATTTACATAACAATTTAAAACCCAAATATAGCGTAATCACATCATCAAATATTTACCATATTTACCATCCTATTTGTTCATCAATAAAGTCACATAAACTTCAAATACAACTTGCATATAACTCTTAATATTTCACATAAGTCACATAAACTTCAAATACTACTTGCATAAAACTCTTAATATTTCGCATAGGCAGACATTCAACCCTATATGAAGGTCATCTTCCATGTCTCCCTATACTCACATAATGACTCTTAGTCATTTAAGAAACGGTATACATACCACCATCGAGTAGGCGAACATTCAACTCTATATGAAGGTCCTCTTCCATGTTCCCCTACTCGGAAACATGACTTTTAGTCATTTAAATAAATAATCATAACACATAATACCATCAAATAGGCGGACATTCAACTCCGTGTTCAAAGTCGTCTTCCATGTCCCCCTATTTGGAAAACATATGACTTTCAGTCATATAAACAAATAAACACCCGATTACAAAATGCATATGGTAATCATTATTTTACGCTATATTTAAATTTATTTAATAATATTCGACTTAAAAATATAAAAGAAGTTGGATTTATAAAAAAAATTCTGACCCTGATTTATTTTCAATGTCTCAGTCATAAAATATACCCTTGTTTTTGTTTAACTTATTTTCATTAGACACCGTATATTACAATTTAAAAACTACCTAGGTGAATGGTATCTTTAATATTAAATATCAATTGTTTACTTTTCTGCTGATTAAATAAAATAATGAACTGTCTACCTTTACCTTCGTGATTTATTTATACATGAACTTGATAATATTATACGTGATGATTTGTTTGTTTATTAAAAACGCAAAACATTTAATAAAATAAAATAAATGGTATTCTAAATGATTGCACTGACAATCTAAAATTTACTACCGTAATTCATAAATAAGCATATAGTACAAATACGTAAAATATTCTTAAAATTTCCCAAGCATAAAACACTCAAACCAATACATTTTGGGTATACCCTCTTTCATACTAACACAAAACATACATTTAAATACTAACCATTTGTTTGTACCCAACTATAAAAACAAATTTGAAAACTTTATAATTATAATTTTTAAAATTGAATTCATAAAAAAATTGAAAAAATAAAATTCAGTCAAGAATAGCTTGTTCTTTCTTACCATCTTACCATACATCAATTCCCAAAATTCTTTTATCCAGTTGAGCTCCCTTATATATTTTTGAAATTAAATAGATTATTCTTGTTCTTAATTCTCAAGTCCCTTTTTAAAAGAAAAAGTACCTTACATTTAGCCCAGATTGTATGAATAAAGACCATGTATAAAATACTAAGTATCCCTTTCTTTGATTTCCCAAAAGGGTACTAGTTCCATTTTTTCCACAGCTTTTAAAACTTTTTGAAAAAAAAATCCATTATTTTATTTTTTGGAAGGTCGTCCTATAAAATAAAAAAGAGATTAGTCAGAAAATAAAAAGTAAAAAATGAACATGCTCCTAAAAACAGGTATAAAGTTTTGTATTTGCTGCCCGTGGTCCTGGTTACCGGCAATGGCGGCTGCTCATTAAACATCAGAGGCGAAATATACATATATACTGTTATTATATAAAGTATCAAACCTAAAAATGATAATAAAATATAAATATCTCTATGGTACCTTATCAAAATGGCGATAAAAAAAAAAGGCAGTACAAATATACCTACAAGATAATAATAAAAAAAAATATATTTAAAAAATTGGAAATCTTTATATTTGAATGGCGCTTAGATATGAAAATATGTTTATAAAAATAACGGTACTATTTGCATAACACTTTGTTAATAATATTACATGCTTAATTGATAACATAACAAGCCCGTGAACCTTGTGTATTGAATTTCAAAATACACTTTAAGTTCATGAGCGACGACCTCAATGTCAAAACAAAATATTATATTTCATTGTCGCCAAATAAATTTAAAAATTTCCTTTTTAATCTCAGGGCCCTTAATTGTTGCTCGTTTGAAATAAAATTTTTTACGGGTAGTGTATTTGGTAAACCTAACGATGTGCCGTTATTAACAACCCTTAACTTCTCTTGCCTTTTTCGTTCTCTTTGAATCTTGTTAAGCTTCCTACGGGCCATAAAAATTAAATAAAAGGGATAACAGGAATAAAAAAGGTTAAGGGTAGTTTAGTGATTAACCCCAATATATAATAATTCTAGCCTCGCCAGCGTTAACGGGCACGAGGTGGAACTACTTCTATATTTAGCAGTCTATGTAATCTAATCTCGCCAGCGTTAACGGGCACAAGACAGGACTACAGTAGACGCTTTGAGGTGGGATTTATAGTAAACCTAGCCTCGCCAGCGTTAACGGGCACGAGGTGGGTTTTCCTATAGGTTCTGTTTGGATAATTTTAATCTCGCCAGCGTTAACGGGCACAAGACAAAATTATGTCAAACGTTTTTTGGGATGAGAATGGGGTAGGAAAATTATATAGACGTAAAAAGCACTGTAAAAATTCCCCTTAAAACCACTGTAAAATAAATACCCTTTAAAAACCAATGTAAAAAAAACCCTGAAAAAAAACACTGTAAAAATGCCCTTTAAAAAAAAATCACTGTAAAAAATAATTTGACAAAAAAAATGCACTATAACGCCCTGCAAAAAAACACTTTAAAAATGCACTGAAAAACACTAAAATGACCTGAAAGAGATAGTAAAAAATTATAAAACACAAAAGGCCCTTGGCAAGTTAGGAAGAACTTACCAACGAGAACGAACCAGGCGCCTCCACCAAATGTCGCGCTAGGGGTCGTCAGGGTTGATAAAATAGGCTGCGGTTTACCAAAACACTTATATTGATATCAGGTACAAGCACAATAATACACTTACGTAACTAAGTTGGGTAGCGTAGGGGGCAGCTTCTAGCCGAGTACTTTGTCAGCCTAAAGGGCTGGCGCTATTCGTACTATGCGTACTATTCGTGCGGCACCACAGTGACGCCTCCCCCGTCGGGACACGACGCCCTCCTTTGCATCTCGCTGGTACGCTTTTTATATGAACCCCTCAAGAACAGTTTATACAAACAGTTCAAACTGGTCAGGGTTCATAAAATAAAGGCGAGGCCAGCGATATGCAATCGCAGCACGTAGAGTGGTTTCCGAAATGTTAAATAAATAATATCAAAAATATATAGAAATTTGGAAAAAATGATGAATATCTGGGGAAATATGACAATATATCCGTAAGTAACCTAAATGGTTTACAACAATTTTTAATAACTAAAAACTTTACATCACAGCTCGATACAAACCAGCCTACAACTAATGCAAAAACCCATTAAAACAAATTAAAACATTTACACTACAGCGTATAGTCATCATAAAGCTATTTCTTTTAACTTATATGAAAATAGTGTTGCAAACTATAGTTTTCTAGATGATCACCTACAAAATAAATCTTTGTCAAATCTAAATAAAATAAATATTAACCTTGATGACGATAATGATAATTTATCCAATCATAGTAATAATTCAATAGACATAGTCCCATTAGACAATGATGACGACTGCACTAATATGACAATAGACGACTTTGAAGATGTAACTGTTATTGATTCCTCTACCCCCAGAGTAGAAAATTTCCAAAAATTTGGTCTAAATAACAGGCGGTGTAAGTTGTTATGCCAATGTGACGGTCCAATGTTTGGTGTCTATGGCAGAATTTCGTAATTGTATTGCAAATTACAATAATCTGGTTATTACTGACGGGGATAAAATTAAAAATAGTCTACATAAAATAATAACGGGAAGAGTTACAAATTGTGTGAATATTTCTTATTGATCGGCTTAATAAGATGCGAGACGAAAAATTTTTTACGAAATTTTCGTTTTTCGTATATTCCAAATTATCAGTATTGTGCAAATTGTAATGTTCAAACTAGAGGGCAAGAAAGACACGATTTATCGTGCGTTCTTTATTTTCCTCCAAATTCCCCACAAATAGTCGACTTTGGCACAATGTTTCACGCACGAGAAACCGATATTCGATGTGACTCGTGTCAGAATCATGTAACAAGTAAAATAGAAATAGTTTCCGTACCGAAATATTTAATTCTTTGTTTACAGAGAATCCAACACATCAATAATAGGCCTGTTAAAATTTTTACTACATTTAGAGATTTTGACCCAGATGAAGTAATAATTAATAACTTAGCATTGTATCAAGTAAAAGGAGTTCTAAAACATATTTCAAATAATCCCAATAATGTCATTGCTGGTGGCCATTATATAGTCCACATTAGATATAATGATGGATGGTGGGAATTTAGTTATAGGCAGTTTACTAAAAAAACATTCGATAAAACATTAGCTAATGTTAGTTATGCTTTTAGAAAAAAATATATTAAATTATGACAACCAGCCTCGATTTTATAAACTTAGTTTTATAAATCTTATCATTGTATACCTTAAACTATAAAAGTTAGTCAATGATACCCAATAAGAAAGCGAATAGATATAAAATTAACGAAACTATATTTTATTCAGCAACATTTAGTATATATTATAACATATAGATACTTTGTTATTTTTCTTGAACCATTTATAATATATTTTTTTTGTTGTTTGTTTCTTGGGATTAGGTTCATTGTAAAACCATTTTTTTATATTAAAAGTCCATTGACGTTTCGACCCTTTTTCGGGTCATTTTCAAAATATATATATTTTTTTTATTCGGTTTGGTAAAAGACCTTGAAAACTTTGAGGTCTTTGAAGGACTTTCAGGAAGGTCCTTCAAAGACGTTAAAGTTTTCAAGGTCTTTTACCAAACCGAATAAAAAAATATATATTTTGAAAATGACCCGAAAAAGGGTCGAAACGTCAATGGACTTTTAATATAAAAAATGTTTTTACAATGCACCTAATCCCAAGAAACAAACAACAATATATATATATATATATATATATATATATATATATATATATATATATATATATATATATATATATATATATATATATATATATATATATATATATATATATATAAATGTAAATGCGAAGATTTACTTCTTCGCTAGTGCAGCGAAAAGGCCGTGAATGAAAAATAAAAATAATAATAATGAGGACTATCTTTGATTCTGGTCTGGGTGACCTCCTGCTATCGATTTCTGGGCCCTTACCCATCAGCGGGCAGGCTTACACCCAGGGTGGCTGAAGAACAGACCACGATTTGACCAGAATCAAAGAGAGTCCTTATATCCAAAATGTTCGGAAAGGATGGGTAAGATGTAGTGGCTCGCGCCAACTAGTTCACCCAGTGTTGCTCCAAAAATGTTTGGCTGCTAACACAATAATACTCGAAAGTATGTCGAATGTCGATTTTCTCGACGTCGACGGTACAAATGCACCATTGTACAACAATAGTAGAAAAATGGAAGATTTCTTGGCCTATAGGTAATATAATAAATGTAAATGCGAAGATTTACTTCTTCGCTAGTGCAGCGAAAAGGCCGTGAATGAAAAATAAAAATAATAATAATGAGGACTATCTTTGATTCTGGTCTGGGTGACCTCCTGCTATCGATTTCTGGGCCCTTACCCATCAGCGGGCAGGCTTACACCCAGGGTGGCTGAAGAACAGACCACGATTTGACCAGAATCAAAGAGAGTCCTTATCAAAGAAAATAAAAGGGTTTGAGAAAAGTCAAAACAGTGTATTTCCGTCGAAACACGAATATCAGCCGGTTTCAAGTGGGCTGAATTGCAACACTGTTTGTTAACCAAAATGACAGATCCTTGTGTCAAAAACTGCTGGCAAAACAGCTAACCTCTTTACCGACTGAGATAACTTTGCGCGGGAAAGCCATTCAAAATTTTTTAAAAATTTGCTAAAGGTAACGCTTAAGCAACGCACAAAAAAATAGTGTTTGATCTCAAAATTTGTATTGTGTTCTAAAGACCTACTTAAACATTTGACTTATTCATAGTAATCTATATCAGGGATAAGCAAGTAGTTTGACTTACCCGATAAAACAATTTCCCCCAAGTTAAGAGAAAAATAGGTAATGTTTATTTTTGTCAATGTTTTTACTACTTGTACCTGTTATTCTGTAACATACAATGAGTAATACATTTAAAAGGCCTTTAGAACTCATTAAGAATTTCGAGAACCACACTAAATTTCAGTACGATGCTTAAAGCGTTACCTTACATTTAATTTAGAATCTTTTCAGTTTAACATTTTGAACGGTGTTTAACCCTAATTATTACATTTTAACGTTAATTAAACATATGACTTATGACTTAATTAAAAATCTTGAGCTGTAACATGCTTCTCAAAATTTTTAATCCAGTACTAAATTTAATTGACATTTAGGCAGCGACATCAACATGAGTGCTGTCACATTAGTCTAATTACTTTAATTCTTGATTAAATTGTCTGTGCAACTGAACTAAGACTCTTTAAATGAAGAAAGGGTAAATAAAATCCAAAAGTTATAAAAAAGTTAAATTTATTTAAAACAAGCTAAAACTGGAAATCGTAAACAAAAATCCGATAGAATAATAATAATAAATGCTTTTGTTTTTGGTAACAATTAACTACATATACATTTTGTTTTCGATAAGTACCAATTATTAATATTATATCTATACAAGTACATATTTTGCGTAGCAGCATCTTCAAGTGGCCTTTTTTCATCTTTAGTAGTTCTTCAAATTTTTCGTTACGTGGTACAAAATTATCAAAAATTGGAACAATACAGTGCTAAATAATAAAATATTGCTCTCAAATTCAAAAACTAGTTTCCTTCATCCCAATAGCAATTTAAATACAACAAATAATGCTAACCTCAAACTCCACATAGTATGAAATAATAAGTTTGGTAATTTTATGCAAAAAATTAGTTTTCTAAAAAAAATTCTTACCTAGGCACAAATTATGAATATGAGGTTTTTAGGTTATTTCTATTAGACCCTTAAAACACTACAGCTTGCTAACACACAATAAATGCAAATTTTAAAATGTCAATAATTCACATATGCAGAAAAACCACCTCGTGTGGGTAAAACAAAAGTTTTTTCTTTTATTACTTAGGTACATAAAACAAACATTTTTTTCTACTTCTAAAATAAAGTCGTACAGGGTCTCGACTAAAAATATTTGAATATTATAATCTTACTTGTACCGTTAAAATATCAATTAGGTACATTTTATCACTTTTTAAATAATTCTATGTTAAGAAATTTTTCAAATAATGTGGTGCCCCACTTGTCTACTAGTTTATTTGCCACTACTAATATTCCACTTGTATGTTTAAGGTACAAAGCGTTAAAAATGGCAGCAACTCAGTGTGAAAAAACAACTATTAGCCCCATCATCACAATCCTCATTGATTGAAAAGTCTCTAACCCGAATGATTTTAAATAATATGTTCATAAAACAATGGAATTATACTGAAAAAAATTCACATTCATAACCTGCATCTCAAAGTAAGGATTTCATTAAAAAAATCATTGTTTGATGTAGGTATTCCATAAAATTTTACCAATCTTTTTGTTTAGGAAAGCTCGATATATACAACATTTAGTAATATACAACGTTCAACATAAAAACTTGAAATGATGGAACTCTATCTCTGAAAATTCTCAATAATTGATGATCAAACCCAAGTAATAAATTCACAATTTACACTTACATTACCTGCCTGCAGTCCTCCCTCACGAAATCCTTAACCAAAACGAACGTGGAGGTGGACTTAATTTTCAACTTCTACGATAAAATCAAATTCCAGTCAAACAAATGTGTTATCAATTATTATCTAACTTACCTGATGGATAGGAAGAATCCCTTTTAACTTTAAAAAGGCCAAAGAAATTTTAAAGATTCACGAAAAAGCACTTTAGGCTTACGAATTAAACATTAAAATGAACAATGGCGGTTTGACAGAGTTTGAGATGGTCTCAAGTGGGAGCAGTGCTACCAAGAGTAAAACTTCTTTGAAAATATCGACATAATTTTGATATTTCAAACAGTTTCTTAATTAATAAAATTAGTATCCTGACGTTAAAATTTGTACAAGTGTTTTTATAAATTGAATAAATCCAATTAAACTTTTAAACTTAGTCCGAAAACAAAAACCCCAAAAATCTAGTGTCATTTTGGGGGTTCGGATATTCATCAGCGAGCGTTTAGATGACAGTAATGGCAGCTGGTCACGTGGTTACTTATCAAATGATTGGTAGTAATCCATCTCTAGATAGTGTCATCGATGAATAAAGAAACTTTCTTTATTCATTGTGTCATCAATGAATATATTCATTGAGTGTCATCTAAACGCTCGCTGATGAGTTGCCGAACCCACATATTCTCAAGTGGGCGACGTTGACAGGTTGTGCGATTTCTCTGGGTTTTCGTGTTGCCATTTTCCCCATTTAACTGACATGGCCCTGGTCCTTATATCCAAAATGTTCGGAAAGGATGGGTAAGATGTAGTGGCTCGCGCCAACTAGTTCACCCAGTGTTGCTCCAAAAATGTTTGGCTGCTAACACAATAATACTCGAAAGTATGTCGAATGTCGATTTTCTCGACGTCGACGGTACAAATGCACCATTGTACAACAATAGTAGAAAAATGGAAGATTTCTTGGCCTATAGGTAATATAATAAATGTAAATGCGAAGATTTACTTCTTCGCTAGTGCAGCGAAAAGGCCGTGAATGAAAAATAAAAATAATAATAATGAGGACTATCTTTGATTCTGGTCTGGGTGACCTCCTGCTATCGATTTCTGGGCCCTTACCCATCAGCGGGCAGGCTTACACCCAGGGTGGCTGAAGAACAGACTACGATTTGACCAGAATCAAAGAGAGTCCTTATATCCAAAATGTTCGGAAAGGATGGGTAAGATGTAGTGGCTCGCGCCAACTAGTTCACCCAGTGTTGCTCCAAAAATGTTTGGCTGCTAACACAATAATACTCGAAAGTATGTCGAATGTCGATTTTCTCGACGTCGACGGTACAAATGCACCATTGTACAACAATAGTAGAAAAATGGAAGATTTCTTGGCCTATAGGTAATATAATAAATGTAAATGCGAAGATTTACTTCTTCGCTAGTGCAGCGAAAAGGCCGTGAATGAAAAATAAAAATAATAATAATGAGGACTATCTTTGATTCTGGTCTGGGTGACCTCCTGCTATCGATTTCTGGGCCCTTACCCATCAGCGGGCAGGCTTACACCCAGGGTGGCTGAAGAACAGACCACGATAGCGAAGAAGTAAATCTTCGCATTTACATTTATTATATTACCTATAGGCCAAGAAATCTTCCATTTTTCTACTATTGTTGTACAATGGTGCATTTGTACCGTCGACGTCGAGAAAATCGACATTCGACATACTTTCGAGTATTATTGTGTTAGCAGCCAAACATTTTTGGAGCAACACTGTAGTTGGCGCGAGCCACTACATCTTACCCATCCTTTCCAAACATTTTGGATATAAGGACTCTTTGATTCTGGTCAAATCGTGGTCTGTTCTTCAGCCACCCTGGGTGTAAGCCTGCCCGCTGATGGGTAAGGGCCCAGAAATCGATAGCAGGAGGTCACCCAGACCAGAATCAAAGATAGTCCTCATTATTATTATTTTTATTTTTCATTCACGGCCTTTTCGCTGCACTAGCGAAGAAGTAAATCTTCGCATTTACATTTATTATATTACCTATAGGCCAAGAAATCTTCCATTTTTCTACTATTGTTGTACAATGGTGCATTTGTACCGTGGACGTCGAGAAAATCGACATTCGCCATACTTTCGAGTATTATTGTGTTAGCAGCCAAACATTTTTGGAGCAACACTGGGTGAACTAGTTGGCGCGAGCCACTACATCTTACCCATACTTTCCGAACATTTTGGATATAAGGACTCTCTTTGATTCTGGTCAAATCGTGGTCTGTTCTTCAGCCACCCTGGGTGTAAGCCTGCCCGCTGATGGGTAAGGGCCCAGAAATCGATAGCAGGAGGTCACCCAGACCAGAATCAAAGATAGTCCTCATTATTATTATTTTTATTTTTCATTCACGGCCTTTTCGCTGCACTAGCGAAGAAGTAAATCTTCGCATTTACATTTATTATATTACCTATAGGCCAAGAAATCTTCCATTTTTCTACTATTGTTGTACAATGGTGCATTTGTACCGTCGACGTCGAGAAAATCGACATTCGACATACTTTCGAGTATTATTGTGTTAGCAGCCAAACATTTTTGGAGCAACACTGGGTGAACTAGTTGGCGCGAGCCACTACATCTTACCCATCCTTTCCGAACATTTTGGATATAAGGACTCTCTTTGATTCTGGTCAAATCGTGGTCTGTTCTTCAGCCACCCTGGGTGTAAGCCTGCCCGCTGATGGGTAAGGGCCCAGAAATCGATAGCAGGAGGTCACCCAGACCAGAATCAAAGATAGTCCTCATTATTATTATTTTTATTTTTCATTCACGGCCTTTTCGCTGCACTAGCGAAGAAGTAAATCTTCGCATTTACATTTATTATATTACCTATAGGCCAAGAAATCTTCCATTTTTCTACTATATATATATATATATATATATATATATATATATATATATATATATATATATATATATATATATATATATATATATATATATATATATATATATTTGTTATTTGTCTTTCATGCTGATTAGTTATCTGACTTATTTGCAGAATAAACTTAAATAATCCAATTATTAGTCTACAGGATAATTGCTTAGACTCTTGTATATTAAAAACAAAGTGAACATATTTCTAGTACTTCAACAGTAGACAACTATAATATGGCAAAGAAAACACCAAAAGAAATAAAAATCAGGCGTTTTCAAAATATCAATTTCAATTGTTATTAAAAATCTATAAATACTGAACAATGCAATTAAACAAATAAAAGTATAGTTAAATGCTATACAAATGAGTAAACAAGTCAACATTGTTGCCGGCTTCACCACCAAGATGCTGTCTCCCATCAATACAGACTTCCTAGTAAAATAAATAAAAGCACTTGGAAGAGAGAATGCGTAAGTGAGGTGGGCCCTAGAAATATAGTTAAAGTAATTCCATAAATTAAAATATAGTTTCCCAAAATTTAAAAAACACTGAATGTATTGTATTTTGAAAGTCATTAAATTTAACATTAATTCTACTGAAGCAACCGAGAATCAGTTATAAATTCTAAAACCGAAATTCAATTATATTAACCACAAATTGATTTAATTACACTTATATAGTTTTATAATATTATTGTTATTAAATAAGATTCCCAAAGATGTATTAAAAATAATTTTTCAAATCGAATCAAAAGCATGAAAATATAATTTCTTTAAAGTTAAATTCGAACTTAAACTTAATCATGTATATGATGGTATATGTACAGAGTTTTTCCATATAATTGGCCACCCGTTTACAGACTTTATTTAACGAGATACAACAAGAAAGTTTATATGAAAGCGGTAGGTTTTTCCATGAAAATTTTTATTATGCTAATTAGAAAAATGAATGTCTATCACATGACCAGTAAATTTGAAAAACATAATTTTTTCAAATGGAACACATGTTATGATATTTTTAAAATCTTCTTAACTTATTCTTTTCAAAAAAATATAATATGTCTATATTTGGATCAGCGGTTTTCGAGTTATTTGACTGTAAATAGTTTCATCTAGTTAGCCATGCCTGGCAAACCAAAATAATAATATATGACGTGTTATCGCACTGGCCATGGAAATCAAAACAAAGAAATTCTAATATTACATTATATTTTAAAAATTTACAGAAGACTTATCTATATTAAATATTAATGAATATTTTGTTACAACGAATGTCTTAATTTATATGAGAACCTCCGTTATTACGGCAATCTTGAAATAATCCGATTAATTTACGAACTGCGTTCCTGATAAAGTAACTGTTTTCATTATTGAAAATAAAAATTTCTTGTTCAATTTTTCGACGCAAATCCAACAAATTATTTGTTCGATCATAATAAATTTTATCTTTTAAATACCCCCACAAAAAATTGTCAAGTGGTGTGAGATCAGGGCTATTAGCTGGCCATTGAATGGGGCCGTATCTCTCAATCCATAAATCGTACCGATTATTTAAATAATTCGTTACCGCTTGAATATTGTGGGACGGTGCGCCATCTTGATGCCAAATAATCTGGTTATATTGGAGGACTGGAAGCTCCTCTAACAGACGTTCTATTTCATTTCTCAAAAAATCTAAATATCGTTGTCCTGTCAAAGCTCCCTTAAAAAATAATTGGACCAATAATTTTGTCTTTTATTAAACCGCACCACACATGTAGAGATTTACGGCCCTGCTTTTTGATTGGTTCTATTTTTTGTGGGTTTTGGGTTGCCCAGAAATGTTTATTTTTTCGGTTGAAAATGCCAGCTGTCGTAAAAGTTGCTTCGTCAGACCACAGGACTTTATCAATGAGTTGGTTATCATTTTGCAGACGCCCCAATATGTCTTCACAGAATCGGTATCTTTGAATAATATTGCCTTCTGTCAAATGTTGGACTGGTCTGATTTTAAAAGGATAATAGCCGTATTTTTTTAATGTTAAATAGATCTTTTTCCAGGATTTACCAGTGAGTCGTGAAACATCTGGTATTGATCTATAAGGATTTTCTACAAAATATTTATTTTTAGAATACGTCCTACATTTAAATAACAATATTTACCTTCAAAATATAATAAAATTGCCAAATCTTCATCTGCATTTACTTTAGCGACTCTCTTTTTTCTCTGAAGAGTTTTTCTATCGGCATGATTTTTTTGCAACATATGCTATTGTTTTTCTGGATGGAACTCGATCTCCTGGATACGTAATTCTGTATTGACGCATCGCTTTTGAAGCATTTCCATTCGAAAAATAAATTTGAATTATACGAAGTTTCTCTTCCTCGGTGAAAAGCATTTTCACGTCAAACACAAATGAAGATTGAGTGTCATATAATTTCTTTGTTTTAATTTCCATGGCCAGTGCGATAACACGTCATATATTATTATTTTGGTTTGCCAGGCATGGCTAACTAGATGAAACTATTTAAGTCAAATAACTCGAAAACCGTTGATCCAAATATAGACATATTATATATTTTTGAAAAGAGTAAGTTAAGAAGATTTTAAAAATATCATAACATACGGGGTGTTCCATTTGAAAAAATTATGTTTTTCAAATTTACTGGTCGTGTGACAGACATTCATTTTTCTAATTAGCATAATAAAAATTTTCATGGAAAACCTACCGCTTTCATATAAACTTTTTCGTTGTATCTCGTTAAATAAAGTCTGTAAACGGGTGGCCAATTATATGGAAAAACCCTGTACACATATACTCGTATCTTATTAACTATGAATATACATTTACAAAATTGGTAATGTTTTACCAAAACTATCACGTTAATGCAATATGTATTTTTTATTAAAAAATTGTCTATCTTTTTAAAATAACTGATTCTAGAAATGTTTATAATACAAATATAGAGCCACAGGAAAATTATTGTGGCCCGATGGGGGAAAAAGTCTAGTAGTAGTACGATCTCAAGGATCAGTATGAAACCGAGCTAATTGTTTACCGCTCCACCAGTTTACTCATATGAAAACGCAGGGTGGTGGGTTGGAGGTGGAGCCTAGATTTAAAATTAAAGTAATTTGTCAAATTTATCATCTGAATATTAAAAATAAGCATTTGCGAAATACATACACAGTAATTAATTATTAACTTAAAATGTCATTCATTATTCTATATTCAGTAAATATGAACCCATTAAAATTAAGAAAATATTTAAATAATGTATAACTTAGCAAATCACTTTCAAATTCTATTAAATACATTATATGGGCGTATAAATTTTTTAACTTAAATATTGAAGCAAGATATGTTTTAATTTTGTCATATACGTAACTACAAAATAAATTATTACTTTAATTCGAATAAATCTAGCAGCAAGTAAACCGGGAATTAGGCGGTTTGTTATAAAAATTATTTATTTAAACATCTATATTTGATTATTTAATTTCATGTTTATATAATATTAAATCCAATCTTATATTTAAAATATAAGATATAAAATAAACACATTTCAAAATTCTTTTTTAAGGCAATACAAATTTGAACCTATACTACTTTACCCAGTAAATTAAATAAATTTGACAATGAATAAAGATGCTATAATATATATATATATATATATATATATATATATATATATATATATATATATATATATATATATATATATATATATATATATATTTTAAAGCAAATATTTTATAACTGAGACGTTATAATCATAATCTATTTAAAGTTAAATTCAAACATTTATTTCAATACTACTGATGTACGTTCGGATTTTAATAAATATTTATTTATAATTTTTATATATAAACAACTGACTCTAGAGCCAGCTAAGCATTAACTAGGGAGCCGCCTTACTATCTTTACATAGTCCGAGCGAGAAATTACTCTAGTTCAGTATAATAATAAAAATAAAGGAATGTATTTCACAATTTACATTTTTATGGATTTATTATTCATTAAGTCATGTGTTCATAAAGTTTTCAAAACAACGGAGAACAATTTTCATTTTAAATACTTTACGAAAAGTTACTTAAAGTTTTTAGCATTTAAAAATCGAAAACCCGAATTATGGAATCGATCGAATTTTATGTACAGTTGCAAACAGTCCTTTTCACAAATGTCATTAAGTGTATAAAAAAATTTCTATACCTTAGCAAAACTAATAATATAATTACTTATCGATCCATATCCACGATATTCCAATTTCCTATTAATTATTGCTCTAAACAACATTAATAATTTCATTTATTTCACTTATAACAAATTTTATGATGGTTTACAATTTAAATCTCTACATTTCATAAATTTTTTGTAAAAATACATCACCATAAAATGACTTTTTGAAAACTTTATGGAAACGTAACAATATTATAAATGTTTAGTTATCAAAAATGTCAACAATTTTTATAACAATCTTCAGATTCTCAAAAAGGATTCACATTTAAAACCAATAAAATTAGATAAGTAATTTCTGGATAATACGTAAGGTTACAATAATGGGTTGCATACTTCAAAAAAATAGAGGTAATTTTAATGTAGAAAACAACAAAAAGAGTTACAATCATTTCGATTAAAAATGACAAATAGACCAAATACGTTACTATTGAATTTATAGTAAATTATATAAGATATCTGTGTCGCCTATCATTATAGCCATAAAAATAATTAAAAACTCAGGTCAGTATTGTACGAATAAAATAATATGTATGAAATAAAAAACTCTACATGTAATTTAAATATTTAGCAATAAACTTAAAAACTTCTTATAAATAAACCCAGTTAAGTGAATTTATCTTTTTTTGACAGTTTTACTGAATTACAAAATTCCAACAATACTAGGATATTTTAGTGGAAAATGTACGAACCAAAAAGGCACAGGTGTAGTAAATTGTTCATTATTCGACTCTTACATATACAACGTAATTAAAAATCTTAAATCAATTAAATTTTTTGTAAAATATAAGTTTAGGTAGATTTATTCAACTATATAGACAGGTACACAGAAACATATATTGCAGCCTTAGGATGCCAATAATATGTAACTCACATTCAAAACTCGTTAACAAGATAGTCTGGCAACAGTTACGATAAATTTATTTGAAAAATAGTGAGTTAAAATAATCTAAACAATAAAGCTAACATATGACTGATAAAAAAATATATTTTTTTAATAACTAATGCAACATATTACATTTTTTAGGAGACTCCTTTTCCAAAAATCCGGAGTGGAGGAAACTTTATTATTTAACAGATATACTTCTGATATTTTTTTAAGAATACCTAACAAAGGTGAAAAGAAAAACAATGCATATTAAACTAAGGGAATCCAATGAAAAGTATAGTGACAGTAGCTGTAAAATTTTGTGAAACAGGTACTAATTTGTTCAGACCTAATAAAAATAAAAATCTTGTTTATCAACAATATTTTAAAATTTTCTTCTTGCACTGTATAAACAATTATATAACAAAACTATTCTTTTTCATTTAATCGTATGTCATACTATCAAAAACTTTTACTAAAAATAATGTAACGTAAATCCAAATAAAAATTGTTATATTTAAAATTAAAGCATAGTATACCATTTCATCACGATAAAGGGTCTAGCCGGTTAACTATATGAAAAGTGCCCCAACGTCGTTGCCATGTTCTTACCTCGTAAATTATTGTTCTTTGACAGAAACATTTTTACACCAAATTTCAAACCCCTCCTCTCAGTAATGAGGGATATGGGGGTGGCAACCCTTAACTTAAAAATTCATTATCTTTAAAACCATTTGAGATATCTCAATGAAATTTTAACTGTGCATAGTTATTTATAAGGTTCATATAATATAATTTTTTTTAGATTTTTATCTCATTAATAAATGGTAAAAAACAAGATGTCTAATTTTTAGGGGTGGTTTATCATCCTTACCACCGGAGTGACACCAACTAAAAAAATAGTATAATCGTCTATTCTGTGGCAATAACATAACAAAATTACACAAAGCTCGAATAGGTGGAACATTGTTAAAAAAAATAAAAATCAATGTGACATATAAAACGAAGCATATATTTTGGCGAATTAATGTAAGTATAAGTCATACAAATGAAGGAATCGGGAATAACACATTGATTTTTATTTTTTTAACAATGTTCCACCTATTCGAGCTTTGTGTAAATTTTTTATGTTATTACGAGAGAATAGACGATTATACTAACTTTTTTTAGTTGGTGTCACTCCGGGGGTAAGTATGATAAACCACCCCTAAAAATTAAAAATCTTGTTTTTTACTATTTATTAATGATATAAAAATCAGAAAAAATTACATTATATAAACCTTATAAATAACTATGTACATTTAAAATTTCATTGAGATATCTCAAATGGTTTTAAAGATAAGGAATTTTTAAGTTAAGGGTTGCCACCCCCATATCTCCCTCATTACTGAGAGGAGGGGTTTGAAATTTGGTGTAAAAATGTTTCTGTCAAAGAACAATAATTTACGAGGTAAGAACATGGAAACGACGTTGGGGCACTTTTCATATGGTTAACCGGCTAGACCCTTTATATGGAAAAATGGCGAATTAAAATAATCATATGGCTGTTTGATAAAAAGAATCCTTTTTTTAATAACTAATGCAAAATATTACATTTTTAGCAGACTTCTTTTCCGAATATCCTTAGAAAAGACTTTATTACTCAGCAGAAATACTTTTAATATTTTTTGACGAATACCTAACAAACACAAGTGAAAAAAACAATGCATAATGAAGTAAGAAAATCCTATGAAAAAAATAATGGCGGTTGCGGTAAAATATTATGGAACAGGTAATAATTTTTTCAGACCTTATAAAAATAAAATCCTTGTATATTAGCAAAATTTTAAAATTTTGTTCTCGCACTGTATAAAAAATGAAAGATTAAAACTGCTTTTTCATTTAATAATACGTCTTATACTATCAAAAACTTTTACTAAAAATAATGTAAAAATCCAAACAAAAATTGTTATATTCAAAATTATTACATAGTGTACCATTTTGTTACGATAAATTTATTTAGAAAAATGATATGTTTGATAAAAAATTAGTTTTTTGTTAATAACTTTAGTGCAAAATATAACACTTTTTAGAAAACTCCTCCGAATATCCTTAGAAAAGAAGATTTTATTGTTCACCAGAAATACTTTCGATATTTTTTGACGAATGCCTAACAAAGAAAAGTGAAAAATAGAAAGCATATTAGACTAAGAAAATCCAATGAAAAAAATAATGGTGGTTGCTGTAAAGTTTTGTGAAACAGGTACTAATTTTTTCGGACCTAATAAAAATAAAAATCTTGGATATCAGCAATATTTTAAAATTTTGTTACCGCGCTGTATAAAAATTGATATATCGAAACTATGCTTTTCCATTTTTTAGAACATCTAATACTATAAAAAAACTTTTACTAAAAATAATGCAACGTAAATCCAAAAAAAAAATTGTTATATTTAAAATTAATAAATAATATACCATTTCTTCACGATCAATTTATTTGGAAAACTGGCAAGTTAAGATAATCTCTCGGACAATAAAGTTGTGACTGTTTGATAAAAAAATCCTTTTTCAATAATTGTAATGCAAAAGATTACATTTTAATGCCATTCCTTTTTCCAATATCTTTAGGAAAAGTTTTGATTGTTCAACAGAAATACTTTATATTTTTTGACGAATACCTAACAAAGAAAAGTGAAAAAGTACAATTCATATTAAACCAAGAAAATCCAATGGAAAACATAGAGGCAGTTGCTGGAAAATTTTGTGAATCAGGTACTAATTTTTTCAGACCTAATAAAAACCTTGTATATAATCAATATTTTAAAATTTTGTTCTCGCACTGTATAAAAAATTAAATACCCAAACTACTTTTCCATTTAATAATACATTAAATACTATCAAAAACATCTACTAAAAATAATGTAAAGTGAATCCAAAAAAAAATTGTTATAGTCAAAATTAATACATAGTATACCATTTCTTAGAATGCACCGTCATATCTTTCAGTTTTACCTTATCATAGCATTTTTCAAATATTTTAAAGATTTTATGAAACCATTAACAAAACCGAAAATTTTATATTTAAATTATCTACATTAACTTCTGTTTTTTTAGATAACAACAAGAAAAGAAATAAAAAGTGACTCAAACTTCAGTCCTAAATTACAAATTATATATATTTAGTTGCTTAGTAACCCATGGACGCTTATTTTATGTATATTTTATTAGTTAAAACTTGTATTGTACATATTATATTGTTGTCCATTTGGTTTTTTGCAGTTTTCCATATGCATTTTCCTCATTAGATTGGATATTCTATAATTTATAACGGTAACCTAATTAGTTCTAGTCAACAAAAAATAAATTGCGTATTATTCATTTGCACAAGGCAACTCGAATCCACAATAATAAAACAGTTAAACTTTCAAAGCATAAATAAGACTGTGACCGTAACCTTTTTTATTTTAAGCAGCCAATCAGTGAGGATTTTCCACATGAACAACAATTTAATAGGTACTTATCTATATGAAATGAAATATAGCCACCGTTATATGTTAATACATATTGTTATTTTATTGTCCTTATATGACTAATTATTCATTATACCATCTTCAAAAAACATTTAGATATCTTATTTCATTAACTACATAAATAAAATAAGATCAATTTATACACAAGAAATGCTTGAAAATGTGAAAAATATCTGATTGAAATGAACGCGAAGACGATCGAAATGGGGAAGGAATAACTTTTTTAGGGTAGAGAAATCGGTGGCGTGCCCTAAGGGCTCGCCACAAATCATATCCAACTCGGTCACCTCGTTCGAAAATAAACTTAATTGCGTCGGATTTTAGGGAAATCGTATTCATAATACTATATCTTCAAAAAACATTTCGATATTTTATTTCATAAACTAAATAAAATAAGACGCAACTTTTACACCAGAAATACTTGAGACTGAAAAATATCTGGTGACCGAGGTGACCGAGTTCACCTCGTTCGAAAATAAACTTAATTGCGTCTGATTTTAGGAAAATCGCATTCATTATACATTCTTCGAAAAACATTTAGATATTTTATTTCATAAACTAAATAAAATAAGACTAACTTATACACAAGAAATTCTTGAAAATGTGAAAAATATCTGATTGAAATGAACGAGAAGGCGATCGAAATGGGGAAGGAAATAACTTTTTTTGTGCCGAGAAATCAGTGGCGTGCCCGAAGGGCTCGCCACAAATCACCATCTAACCCGGTCACCTCGTTCGAAAATAAACTTAATTGCGTCGGATTGTAGGAAAATCGTATATATTTGTATTTCTATATGTAGGTGTATGTTTGTCCGTAGCGATACGGTTACGAAGGGCGGTCTGTTCTGCATCATCAAATTTTGGCGGTCTTTGGGAGAGTAACATTAAGGCCCGGTTTCACAATGTCTGGTCACCAAAAGGTTAGGATGCAACCTTGGGTTAAGTTGATCAAAAGTGTTCAAAGTTCATGGTTAGTAAACCAGAGGTATACTTTTCCATGTGAAACATTTCACAGGTTAACCATAAGGTCAAGGTTAGGTGACCAAAAAGTTTACCATACATTGTGAGACCGGGCCTAACTCAACATGACATATTTAGCTAGGGTTGTTGGTTTGCAAATTCTCATATGAAGAATTTTACACAGTTCTTTGCCAAATTGAGGCCATTATTAATTCAAGACCTACAAACACCTTTAAGTTCTGATCCCTATGATATAATTCCATTAACTCCCGGTCATTTTCTGACACTGGAGCCTTTAAGTGCTGCTCCAGATGCTGACATTACTCAATTAAAAATAAATCGCTTAACTCGTTGGCAATTAGGGTACCGCGGGGTAATGGGTGCCAGTGGGTAATGGGAGCCAGCGTGTAATTTCAAATTACGTGGTCTTTGTTAGGTAGTAACTGTTATGATCCACCAGATTTGTCATCAAAAAGTTCTTAAAACAATCGACGCTGTCGTTCTGTTGCGTTAAGTCTGTTTTAGAACGCATCGTGTTTGTGAGTCTTGCTTATAACGGGCACGTGTGAAAAAATGAAGGGTAAGTTGTATTATTTTTTAATTTAAGCAAACTAGCGGTAGTGCACGAAACCTAGTGAACTGTAGAATCGATATGCGTGATTGTTTTGCTTATTTTAGTGCATTTAATTTTATTATTGATAATTTACAAATCTGTCAACAAACGAGGTAATCGGAGCCATTGGCTCTCATTGCCCCATAGTTGTCATGGATTTTATACCTAACTATATTTAGGTATACGTTATTTCAGATAGGGATAGGGTTACCATCTGACCGGATAAATCCGGTCTTGACCGGATTTTAAAGGCGTTGACCGGATTCCGCTCGGATTTCCTTAAAGATCGGATTTTCTACACCATCAGGCAATAATGCAATTTCCGGCAAAAAAGACTTTTTAAACGCTGTTTCAAGTGGCCATAAATATAAATAATTTAAGGGGTTATAAAAAAGACTGATAAAACTAATAAAGTGGTAATAACAAATTTTAGTTTTATTTTTTACACCAAAAACCGGATTTTTTTTTTAAATCAGAATTTTTCACCGGTCACGACCGGATTTACGAATTTAGCACCTGGTAACCCTAGATGGGGAGAAATCGACAAAGAACCACAGAAATCTTCATGGACCCTGGAATATTTAAGAAGGGCTGCCAATTTAGGAAGGACCAAAAATTATACGTGACTATTGTTCTAATTAAAATGATTTCAAACGTTTTTTCGGATATTTTAAATATATTTATGGTTACCTACTGTTTGTACTCACACATAACTTGAAATACTTTTAAGATTTATTTTTTAAATAAAAAGCTTTGAAATATGTTTATTGTGGTTTATCGTTCAATAAAACACATTATATTATTTAAAAATTATGGTGGCTCCCATTACCCGATACAGTACGGGAATGAGAGCCAATCGTAGGCTAAATTTTTTTTGCCTACCCATTATATTTACCTTTATCAAAAAACTAATACTAAAAAAGCCTTAAATATTTTGGAATATTCATTATCCAATCAAACATACGCAAAAAAATTGTTGCTATAAATGGCTAGGATAATATTTTATTTCAGCTGTTCCTTAGGTGGCTCCCATTACCCCCTGTTCCCCTACTTCAAAGAATGCAACAAGATTTGTGGAGGCGTTGATAACGTGAATACCTTTATGCTCTCCAACAGCGAAGTAAGTGGTTAGATAACAACAGCGTTCCTGAGGTGATAAGTGGGAGTAATAATACAAAATATTTTGTTACCACCACTTCAATGACAATTAGGGAGAATTACTAAATTATATCGTGGATCGGATAATGTGGCACGTGTTGCACTAGTTAAGACTAGCAATAATGTGTTAAAACGCCCAATGTCTAAATTATGCTCATTACCGATGGATTCTACGGTAAATGCATATCATTTACGGTGGGCCGTTATGGTCCGGTTTCCTTTAGTTTTGTTTCTTTTCTTAGGTTTAAATTTAGTGCAGTAATGCATTCATATAATTTCTGTGAAAATAATATAATTTAACATTTAATACTAATATGCACTTTTTATCGCAACTTAACTTACCTAATATTAGCTTAAATATCTATTATTTAATAAATCCGTGATTTGGCTTTTACCCGAGAGGTGGCTTCTTATCGCGGAAGTGGAAGTCTCGGCTTGCAAAAATAAGTACTTAACGCACGCAGAAACCGCCTAAACGCTTTAAATAAAACAGCTATTTAAATTCAATTTTCTTCCGCATATTTTAAATAATTTAGTGTTAAGACGTCATGTAAGTGGTAGTGCCAACCAGAAATATATAATCAGAGTTGAACACATCCAGGGAGCCCTGCTACGCCAGTGGACTGACTCCAAATGTGGTAAGTCATTCTCTCTCCTTTTCGTCATATTACTGAACCGTTAAAACTACAGCTATCGAAGGAATTAATAAGTCATAAGTAGATACTTTCAGGGGGTGGGAATGTTCTGTTCCAATTTATTAATTTATTTTATTATTATTTACTGTTTGTTCCGGTTTTGCTTACAATAGATAAATAGTATATAAGTTTTCGGTTAATTATGTTTACTTATTTGTATTTAAAAATATCGCGCTAAATTTGCCATAGTCTGCTCGTTTAATTAACTCGACCAGTCTTTACTGCCCGTCGCCATCCTTTTCTGTCCAACCCATATCCTAATTTCCTTTTTTATCCTACTCGCATCATGAACCGCGTGTGTACTTTGCTTACTGGTGCAGCGGGGGCGGGAGTGGTGGTGCTACTGCACAGAGAGTCGTACTACAACACTGCTTGACTGCTGCAGACTAGTGTTATCCTGCTTTTTCCTGCGTTTGCCCATAAAGGCTCTGTTCACAAGCCCCCTCTAATTATTTTGCTAAGTTATTACGTGATTTCAAATATATATAAAGCAATATAATCACAAAGAACGTATTCATTGTTAAGATATTATTAATACCCAAGTAGTATATTTACGCACAAATTGGACACCAATTCTTTGCTGCGAAACATTTCGAAACATTTTCGATTCACATTATAAAATTGTGTCCAGACACATGCGTCCCGAAACTTTTGTAACACATTTTCGAATTCAGTTACTTGAAACACTTACGAACCGTTTGTTTCGAAATGTTTTACAAACCACTGTGTCGATACATTTTCAACACGCGGAAATGAATATGTTTCGAAACATTTTTATATAAAATTATGAAGTTGTGGTAAGACACACGCGCTCCCAAATTGTAGCAACACATTTTCGAATTAAGTTAATCGAAATAAATTGGCATTTTTCTGTTTCGAAATATTTACCAGACAATGGTATCCATTCATTTACGAAACTTGTGAAGAAAATAATTTTCGAAACTTCGAGAAACATGCACACTACGACCCGTTCGGAACAAATTTTCATAACCTATAATTTTTACATTTTGTTTACTTTGTTTTTTTTTTGAATCGGCTATTTAACCATTTTACGTTTATGTTTTTAAAATATGGGAAGAAAACAAGAGTATAAACATTTTTCAAGTTGTACAAGACACTAAAAAGAAAAAAGAAAGAATTTGAAAAGGAAAAGTAAAACCACAGCCTGATTTTCTTATTATTAGTGATGTCCCATCGACATCTGTAATGACGACTTTTCCTTGATTTCAACTACAGACTACATTTCTATTTTCCGTTCTTTTTGTTTAAAAGAAAATATTAATGATCTGAACTATTTCTGTAGGTTTTGGTTTTAGGTTATGATTTGGCAGTGTTGCGTTTGTTCCGCACATTTTCGATACATTAACGAAACAGTGTTTCTGTTTCGACAATTTTCTATTAATTATAGCTACATCATGTATGAAACATAATAGAAACCAAATACTAGAAATTGTGTGTTGACTCCATTTTAGGCCAGAATAATTTCTCGCTTTCTGGCGGCCATTTTGACAAATGAATGGTTATCTTGTTAAAATTATTATTTAAATTCCTGCATTTTTCGAAAAGCCAAAAAGCTGTTACGTTAGTTCCATTTTACTAGCTAATTCAATTTAAAAAAGAAAAAAGTAAAATTTTAAAAATATTTTGAATTAAATTTTTTTACAAAGTATTATTTTTTCTGTAAATACAAATAAATGGAGAGCGCGTTAAATATATAAAGCTAAATTACTAAATTGCACAACAGAATTTATTTCGACAATGATTTTTGGTTCACTTTTGCAATAACTATGAAATTATTCTACCGTAACTTATAGAAAATACACTTGTGACAAATTCATGATGGCGAAATTATTTTGTCTTCATATTGTTGTTCCTTATTTTATCCATTGTGACATATTTAAATAGAAATATCAGCCACAGCTGGAAACAATTTTACCAAAATGTTTGAGCTGGTTTTGCCCATGCTCCTACAGTACAGCGCCCTCTATGTTGAACTCTCCCTTGTCCGTCTTGAATAAACACATTTTCGAAACATTTTCGATAAAAGTTTCGAAACAGCGAAAGTCACAGCTAGTACCAACCACTTGAAAACACGTGCAAATGCGCCGTTTAAAATGTATACGTTTCGAAAATATTTCCACATTTCTTGCCAACAGTTTCCAATTTGTGTCGGAAACGGAAACAATGGTTTCGATACATTTACCAAAATGTATCTAAAAATGCAACTTGGGTACATGGCCTAAATAGGACAAAAATTACGTCAGCCATATTTAGGTCATGTATTAGTAGTATCTTAACAATTAGTAAGTTTTTAGGGAATAAATTGTTGTCTTTTTTGTATATTAACATTTAGATTCAATAAAAATTTTGTATCAGCAGGAACTGTATATGTTTAATTTTGTTTAAATAAGTCTGTCTCCTTTCACAGTCCGTCTTTCAATTTAAGACAATCTTCAAAAATCCTTTTAAAAAAACAATATTTAATACAATATCAGTCTATTTCTAAAAACTCTTAAATCAAGTTATAAATGGACGTTTAGTCACCTTTGGCAATGACGTTAATATAAATGCTGTCACATTACAAATGTTAGTTTAATTGTTGATTAAATTGTTTGTGCAACCGGACGTTGTTAGTGTATTACCGGGGTTGTCACGTTAATAAATAATATTTACAATACTCATTAACACACATACACATTTAAATTATCTTTAAATATGTAGGTTAAAACTTATAACCTGAAATAAAAACAAAACAAATAAAAAATCAAGTATCAAGTCCACGTAAAAGTTTGATTATTACCAGAGTATTTTAAACATTCAATGTTAGAAACTATTGATAGATCGACCGAACAAAAATGTTGCAAAATTTTTGCATTTAACCCGCACTCGGATAGATTTTCTTTGCTAAAAACTGTGGTACCTTGGCCTTCTAATTCTGATTTTCTTTGATTTACTCTCAAAACTTTGCTTAACGCACGAGTACTTTCAATATCACTAAAAGTAACAGTCATGCTATGATCAGGTGCATTTATATTAAATAAATTGTGCACGGTAGTTGGTAAAATTGGTCCTGTTAATTCCAGTGAATAAAAATTTATCCCGTCAGAATGTATTTTGTTTTCTCGTACTTTTAATGCGTTTAAAGTAGCTCCGTGAAAGGATACAGGTGCCAGTAATGTTGGAGGTATTCCTGCTAGTGGCCCCGTTGAAGGTACTGCACTTTTGCAGTTAATTAGAAAGTTGAAAAATGCATTGACTTCCACTCCTTCGATGAGGATTAGACTTTGGTCGCTACTATCAACCATGCATTCAGTTTTGTGTTCTATTCTAGCCTAAAAAATATATCTGATTTAGTGATAAGGGTAAATTTTGAAAGTCTAACTAGACTAAATGGCGATTGTGCAATCTGCATTATAATGTATTACGTTTATGGGTAAAGAAACACTTATTTAAATAACATTCGACTAAATGGCGATTGTGCAATCTGCATTATAATGTATTACGTTTATGGGTAAAGAAACACTTATTTAAATAACATTCCCATTAGGTGACATGAAGGTAGGCACGATTACGTAAACGCCGATTTAACAGATGTTTATGCCATCATGACAGCTTTCTTGCCTATTTGAACAGGTATACTCTTGTTCCAGCGTGAAACGACAATTATCAAACGTTTTCGTCACTATGACGAGTTTCATATTCTTTTTTTTTCCTTTTCCTTGATGTATGTTCTAAGCAACTTAGAAAAATTCTTAAAATACGAAACTTGTAGTCAATTCCAGTACCTATATATATATATATATATATATATATATATATATATATATATATATATATATATATATATATATATATATATATATATATATATATATATATATACAGTGACCGGCAAAAAGTTCGCAACATATGGGAAAAATTTTTATTAGGTGAGTATTGGAAAAACTTTTCCGGGGGATCGGTTCTGCATGTCCGATAACCTAAAAATCGATTTTGACATACGTCACGTGACCACTAGTATAGCGTCAAATTAAAAAAAAAATTGTTAATTTACAAAAAGTGGGGTTAGTTGACGAGATATCAAAAAAAGTTATTTGAAAAAATTGCTTAGAATTAAATTCTAGGTCCTTGTGCAAAATTTTAAGATTTTATTTAAAAAAATTGGAAAACTCAATTTTTTTTAAATATTTTTTTATCGATTTACAAATTTCCAGTTTTTTTCGTTTAGATAGCTTGGCTAATGTAAAGCCCATGTATCTGGATGAAAATAAACGAATGTAGTAGTTTTTTCTACAATTGACAGGACAAAATTAAAAAAAACAGGGTTTCGCCGGACGCTAGCTGTTGCAATGATTTGTATCTAGCAGCAGTGTCAAAATTTTAGAGACATTTCAATGAGATTACATTGAGAAAACCTTAATCGTCTTAAATATATCTGAAGTTCGACTTTTTGTAAAGTTAAGGGGAGTAAAATAGATAATAAACAAAAAATTACCTGTTTATTTAATCGAAATTTCATAAACGAAAACCAATGTAAGGAAAACTTAAAAGTAGTCAAATTCTGTACTAACAACATAAAAAATCATTGTTTTTCCTTGGGTGCACAAAATTTAAAACTCAGTATGACCACCATTTCTCTCCATACATACTATTGTTCTCGAGCGCAACTTTCGATTAACATTTCGGAGCATTTTACGATTTATTTGCAATACACAATTTCTAATGACATTCTCTAAATTTTGTATATTCCTAAAGGGTCGATGTTTGTACACAGAGTTCTTTAGGTATCCCCACATAAAGAAATCTAACGGAGTCAGATCTGGTGATCTCGCAGGCCACGGATTTTCAGAAAACCGTCCTATCCACTGGTTTCCAAATTCTTGATCCAGCCATCTCTTCACCTCATTTGTGGAATGAATGCTAGCTCCGTCTTGTTGAAAGTATAAATTTCTTCTTTCGGCTAATGACAAATTGTCTAAAAAGTCAGATATCTCAGTTTGTAGAAATTCTAAATATCGTTCTGAATTTAAATTGTCTCTAAAGAAAAAAGGTCCCACTATTCTGAGGTTGAAAATTCCGCACCACACATTAACTTTAAAACTATATTGGTCTTTACTCTGAATTACAAAGTCTGGGTTTTCGGTGGCCCACCATCTACAGTTTTGTGAACTGACGGTTCCGTTAGAGGTAAATGTAGCTTCATCCGAGAAAAGAAAGTTCTTTGGGAAATTAAAATCTTCCTCAATCATACCCTGGAACCAGGCACAAAAATCGAAGCGGGCGTCATAATCCCTATCTTTTAATACTTGTACAAATTTAGGTTTGTACGGATGAAATTTGTTTCTTTTTAATATCCTCCGCACAGATCTTTCGTGAATGTTAGTGATCTCCGATATTTGACTAACTGCTAATTGGGGTGTTTCTGTGATCGACAAACACACATCCAGAGAACCTTCGTCACCTGTTACCGGTTTTTCATGGGAAACTTTATACTGATTTTCTACCGATCCCGTTTCTTTAAATTTATTGACTAGACGAGATACTGTGGAATAATGGAGGGATTTATCGGGGTGCCTCTAATTAAAAATTGCTGCTGTTTCTCTATGGCTTTTGTAATTATCTCCAGAAATTAAAATAATTTCTATCTTTTCCTGAAGAAGTAGTGTGGGTGCCATTTTAAGGAATAAAATATTAATAAACTTATGTAAAATATCAAACTTAGTAAGATGCGAGACATAAACCAATGACATAGGTTGAAATCAAACAAATTATAATTTGTTTGACATTTTTCTGTTGTTTTTAACCTACTAGATTATTTGGTTGTTTTAATAATATATATATATATATATATATATATATATATATATATATATATATATATATATATATATATATATATACAGTGACCGACAAAAAGTTCGCAACATATGGGAAAAATTTTTATTAGGAGAGTATCGGAAAAACTTTCCCAGGGGATCGGTTCTGCATGTCCGATAACCTAAAAATCGATTTTGACATACGTCACGTGACCACTGGTATAGCGTCAAATTAAAAAAAAAATTGTTAATTTACAAAAAGTGAGGTTAGTTGACGAGATATCAAAAAAAGTTATTTGAAAAAATTGCTTAGAATTAAATTCTAGGTCCTTGTGCAATTTTAAGATTTTATTTAAAAAAATTGGAAAACTCAATTTTTTTTAAATATTTTTTTATCGATTTACAAATTTCCGGTTTTTTTCGTTTAGATAGCTTGGCTAATGTAAAGCCCATGTATCTGGATGAAAATAAACGAATGTAGTAGTTTTTTCTACAATTGACAGGACAAAATTAAAAAAACAGGGTTTCGCCGGACGCTAGCTGTTGCAATGATTTGTATCTAGCAGCAGTGTCAAAATTTTAGAGACATTTCAATGAGATTACATTGAGAAAACCTTAATCGTCTTAAATATATCTGAAGTTCGACTTTTTGTAAAGTTAAGGGGATTAAAATAGATAATAAACAAAAAATTACCTGTTTATTTAATCGAAATTTTATAAACGAAAACCAATGTAAGAAAAACTTAAAAGTAGTCAAATTCTGTACTAACAACACAAAAAATCATTGTTTTTCCTTGGGTGCACAAAATTTAAAACTCAGTATGACCACCATTTCTCTCCATACATACTGTTGTTCTCGAGCGCAACTCTCGATTAACATTTCGGAGCATTTTACGATTTATTTGCAATACACAATTTATAATGACATTCTCTAAATTTTGTATATTCCTAAAGGGTCGATGTTTGTACACAGGGTTCTTTAGGTATCCCCACATAAAAAAATCTAACGGAGTCAGATCTACAATTCTACAATTGACAGGACAAAATCGAAAAAATAGGTGTTCGCCGGACGCTCGCTGTTGCAATGGTTTGAATCTAATGAAATGACTGTATCAAGATTTTATTAAGATTTTTCGCACATAAATTTAACAACCAGGTCTATTTAGTTGTACTTAAAACTACCAAAGCAGGCTCTGAAATTAAAACAACCAAATAATCTAGTAGGTTAAAAACAACAGAAAAATGTCAAACAAATTATAATTTGTTTGATTTCAACCTATGTCATTGGTTTATGTCTCGCATCTTACTAAGTTTGATATTTTACATAAGTTTATTAATATTTTATTCCTTAAAATGGCACCCACACTACTTCTTCAGGAAAAGATAGAAATTATTTTAATTTCTGGAGATAATTACAAAAGCCATAGAGAAACAGCAGCAATTTTTAATGAGAGGCACCCCGATAAATCCCTCCATTATTCCACAGTATCTCGTCTAGTCAATAAATTTAAAGAAACGGGATCGGTAGAAAATCAGTATAAAGTTTCCCATGAAAAACCGGTAACAGGTGACGAAGGTTCTCTGGATGTGTGTTTGTCGATCACAGAAACACCCCAATTAGCAGTTAGTCAAATATCGGAGATCACTAACATTCACGAAAGATCTGTGCGGAGGATATTAAAAAGAAACAAATTTCATCCGTACAAACCTAAATTTGTACAAGTATTAAAAGATAGGGATTATGACGCCCGCTTCGATTTTTGTGCCTGGTTCCAGGGTATGATTGAGGAAGATTTTAATTTCCCAAAGAACGTTCTTTTCTCGGATGAAGCTACATTTACCTCTAACGGAACCGTCAGTTCACAAAACTGTAGATGGTGGGCCACCGAAAACCCAGACTTTGTAATTCAGAGTAAAGACCAATATAGTTTTAAGGTTAATGTGTGGTGCGGAATTTTCAACCTCAGAATAGTGGGACCTTTTTTCTTTAGAGACAATTTAAATTCAGAACGATATTTAGAATTTCTACAAACTGAGATATCTGACTTTTTAGACAATTTGTCATTAGCCGAAAGAAGAAATTTATACTTTCAACAAGACGGAGCTAGCATTCATTCCACAAATGAGGTGAAGAGATGGCTGGATCAAGAATTTGGAAACCAGTGGATAGGACGGTTTTCTGAAAATCCGTGGCCTGCGAGATCACCAGATCTGACTCCGTTAGATTTCTTTATGTGGGGATACCTAAAGAACTCTGTGTACAAACATCGACCCTTTAGGAATATACAAAATTTAGAGAATGTCATTAGAAATTGTGTATTGCAAATAAATCGTAAAATGCTCCGAAATGTTAATCGAAAGTTGCGCTCGAGAACAATAGTATGTATGGAGAGAAATGGTGGTCATACTGAGTTTTAAATTTTGTGCACCCAAGGAAAAACAATGATTTTTTATGTTGTTAGTACAGAATTTGACTACTTTTAAGTTTTTCTTACATTGGTTTTCGTTTATGAAATTTCGATTAAATAAACAGGTAATTTTTTGTTTATTATCTATTTTACTCCCCTTAACTTTACAAAAAGTCGAACTTCAGATATATTTAAGACGATTAAGGTTTTCTCAATGTAATCTCATTGAAATGTCTCTAAAATTTTGACACTGCTGCTAGATACAAATCATTGCAACAGCTAGCGTCCGGCGAAACCCTGTTTTTTTTAATTTTGTCCTGTCAATTGTAGAAAAAACTACTACATTCGTTTATTTTCATCCAGATACATGGGCTTTACATTAGCCAAGCTATCTAAACGAAAAAAAGTGGAAATTTGTAAATCGATAAAAAAATATTTAAAAAAAATTGAGTTTTCCAATTTTTTTAAATAAAATCTTAAAATTTTGCACAAGGATCTAGAATTTAATTCTAAGCAATTTTTTCAAATAACTTTTTTTGATATCTCGTCAACTAACCTCACTTTTTGTAAATTAACAATTTTTTTTTTAATTTGACGCTATACCAGTGGTCACGTGACGTATGTCAAAATCGATTTTTAGGTTATCGGACATGCAGAACCGATCCCCCGGAAAAGTTTTTACAATACTCACCTAATAAAAATTTTTCCCATATGTTGCGAACTTTTTGCCGGTCACTGTATATATATATATATATATATATATATATATATATATATATATATATATATATATATATATATATATATATATATATATGTACTGGAATTGACTACAAGTTTCGTATTTTAAGAATATATATATATATATATATATATATATATATATATATATATATATATATATATATATATATATATATATATATATATATATATATATATATAATATATAATATATATACAGGTTGTTTCAAAAAACATGTGCCATCGCTTAAAGGAAGGTTCTTTGAAAGAAATTAAGGCAAAAAGTTCTTATGAACATGGGTCCGCAGATGCTTTGTTTCAAAGATACAGGACGTTCAATTTTTAAATGGTCTTTATATGTTAAAACCGCTGGTTGGGAAAACTAAACCAGTAAGACGGTTAATAAAATTACATTTAACTCCTAAACGAAATGAAAATTGAAAAAGTATGAAGAGACAAGTTTTGTTAAGAATTTAACATACTATTTGACCGATATAAGAAAATGTGAAAAAATCAGTGGCGTACATGTTTTTATTGGAAAAATATTCTACCGTCCTCTCATATGTACGCCCCTGGAGGACCTGTCAAAATCTTTTCATGGTCAGAATTATGCTTACTTTAAGTACTTTACACAGTGTAAATTTCGTCAAAATTGATGAAGCCATTTTGAAAATATTTTGGAAAAACTGAAAAAAATTAAAAAATTTAACACCCTGTATCTTTGAAACGAAGCATCTGCGGACCCATGTTTATATAAACTGTTTGCCTTAGTTTCTTACAAGGAATCTCTCCTTGAGCGATGGCACATGTTTTTTGAAACACCCTGTATATACATATATATATATATATATATATATATATATATATATATATATATATATATATATATATATATATATAGAGTATACGTTATGAAATTTACTACATATATTGAAACCGGTACATTCTGGTATGAATTCAGATTAGAGAAAAATAGTCACAAATGGCGCATCGCCATAATAAGCTAGTAATTTTACCTTTAACGAAAGAAAACCTACCAACTCTTTCGAAATACTCAATTTCAAAAAGTTAAAATACTATTACACAAATAAAACAACAATACACAGAACAGTTGTTAAAACCAAGGGTAAAGTAATGACGCTCAACTAAACACCCAGCAATGTTGTTTTACTAACTTGCACAGCACTAAGCTATTATAATGTATTACGTTTATGGGTAACGAAATGCTTATTTTAAATATCATACCCATTAGGTGACATGAAAGTAGGCACGATTATGTCAACGCCGATTTAACAGATGTTTATGCCATAGCCTTCTCGATGTGCTTCGCTAGACAGAGACAAATTTACTAGCCTGTTCAAAAACTCCACTTGAGTTGTGCTAGGCAGAACAGCAAAGACATACAATGTTCCATAACTCACATTCAATTTACACCGCACCAAATCTATTTTTATGAGATTGTTGCGAACGACCCTAAGGTCAGTTTTACTTTTTATTAACAATGTAACGTCAATTTTTGTGAAATGTAAATGTCTACTTTATGCCCATGACTTAAAACTGTTTTGTAAGGTCAAATCTTTAGATGATTGCCGAGAAGTTCAAAAAGATCTCAACAATCTAGTCAACTGGTGTGATAAAAACAGCTTAGAAATTAAATGTATCGAAATGTAAAGTAATGAAATTTTATAAATGTAAAAACCCTATAGACTGTAATTATTTTATTGGCAACACAATTTTAGAGACCGTTACTAGCTTTAATGACTTAGGAGTAATATTTAGTAGTGACTTAAGTTTTAATAAGCATATTGACGCAGTTATATTGAAAGCATCTAGAATGTTAGGATTTCTAAAAAGAACCTGTTTAAAAATCTGTGATATAAGAGCAATTAAATCTGTGTACAATTGTTTAGTTTGTAGTGTGTTAGAGTACAACAGTGTAATATGGAGTCCGTTTTATAATTGTCAGGTGAACCGTTTAGAACAAGTTCAAAACAAGTTTGTGAAATTTTTACTGTATAAATTAAGATTTCCCTATAAGGAAATACCTTACCCTACGCGCATTAAGTTGGCGGGAATTAAAAGCCTTAAAAGTCGCAGGTGTGAGGCCCTAGTTTTATTTCTGTATAAATTGTTAAATGGTCAAATTGACTGCTCTGAATTACTATCCCTAGTATCATTTAGAACAGCATTACGAACAACCAGATCTAGGCAGCTTTTTTATTATCTTTCACATAGAACAAATTATGGCATGCAGAGTTTTATTACTAGCCTAGCTAAGAACTACGATGATCATTATGGAAATCTGGATATGTTTAATGACAGTTTTGCTTCTTTTAGGCGTAAGGTTAAAAATTAATTTTTAAAATGTTTAGCATTAGGGTACTATTTGGAATTTTTTTTGTAAATTCTGTAAGTACTATTGTAAATAAATAAATAAAAAAAATTTGTCGCCTTAAATTATTTCTTTACAGCCAATATAACGCCTCCTCCCTGAGCCACACCCATCCCAGCAAGGTCCCTGTCACATCGGAAACAGAATATTTATCATCGAAGAGCTCACTTGAAGAAATATTATCTTGAATACAGCTTTCTGTAATGGCAATGATATCGTGTTCGTTACCACAAACTGACTTATAAAATTCAGTCGTTTTCGTGTTGCGTCCCCTGAAATTTTGATGGAGGCAACCAAGAGCAATGTATTTTTAAGAACCAACCCTTTTTTTAAGTCTTTTGCGTGTCGCATAATCTCTAACGTTAGTTGAGCACTCCAGTACCACTTTCATGGGTCTGATCCTCGATGGGCTCTCGCGACCAACACGAAAAACTTTCATCCCTCGTATATTGGCGTCAGGGCATGCTTTGAGAATAATGTCGCTGGCCAAGGTGGCATCAATTTCACCTCCTGGGCGATGATAAGTAGGAGCAGCCTCTGCCGCGCGCGAAGATCATCAGATTCTTCTGACGCAGTTCGCTGAGTTCACGCACCGATTCATTGATAATCTCATTGGGGGCAGTACTTAACCCACTTCTTTGATAATATCTGCAATTTCAGCTTCTAGTTCACCATTTATTTTTATTTGGTCGTCATACTTAGCAAAAAGTATATTAAACTGTGAGTCTATATTAATCAACTTCTCCATGATGCCATTCAAAGAAATCCGATCCCTCCTGCGTATCGACGCGCTACTGATAGGTTCGATGTTCTTCAATGCTCTTCTTCCTCACCACGTTCGTCCTGTACCGCAGCGGCTGCCCCAGGACTAATAGAAAGCCGATTACGTGACCGTCCTGGAGTTGCATTAGTCATATTTGACTTATTTGCGTCCCGTCCCTTAACCTTGTTAGCATTATCCAGATCACTTGTTTGATTTTGACAGGAAGCACAGATACAAGTGGTTTCTTTTGATCTGTTTTATAGTGAGACTTGTTTATTAAGTTGTCTTGCGATAAGTCCGGAACATTCTTTGTACAACCATGACAAGCATATGCAGCATGAAATTGATGGCGAGTTTTCGTTTAGAATAGTTTCACAGTGTGAACAATTTGCAGACTTCTTACTGTCAGGCGCCATTCTAAACCATCAAGCACAAACGCTTAATTTATTTTGATCAATGCAACCGACCGTGCAAGCCGTCCAGTCCCACAGGCTCAACAAAAAAAATCGATACAAAAACTAACCCATTCACACCACCAATCCATGCACGTATAAACTAATTTTACCAAATCCGTAAGTGATTTCATTAAAATACATATGCCAATAAGTGCACGCAATGATATTACATCACTTGTCCACTCTGAAAAAATTTAATCGGTAACCCGTTTACGATTAAACAAAACACCAGCACCTTTAGCGCGTGTACGACATGCACGATATAATAACTTTTTTGAGCGAAAAACCCATAATATGGCATTAACGACTAGTTTGTCACGGTCAGTTTTCTTATAATGATCCAAAATAATTTTTAGGTTAACTCTCATGGGGATCATTCCTTCGCTGGCCTAATCTCGGATGGTAATCGTTTTTTTTTATCTAAAAATCCCACGTAGACTTCAAGCCCAAGTACTCGCGTACCGTGGGCGTCTGAAGAGAAGGGAAATGTAGTCTATTGGAAATGTCATAGCTTGTTGGGGAAACCCAACAGTTCGTTTATTTCTATATTTCTATTTTTATTTCCAAATAAATATTAATAACCAAGCAGGTATAAAACCCCTTTCAAAAAATAAAATTGAAGTTAGCATCTCTTGTTGATTTAACTTCTATTTTAAATACGTAGTAGTCGGCTACACACAAAGCCCATTTCGGAGAAAATATCTACAGAAAATCTTTTCAATTTAGTTATTCCAAACCGGCACCTTTGTCGGCGAAACTTCAAAAGCCTAGTTTCCTCAGAAAATCTCTTATCTTTTAGTTTTAGTGCTTTAGCGTTCTAAAAATACACTTCTCCTAAATGCAAAAATGTCAAAAATGGCTACGATATCTATCCCCTTGCGTCTCCCGGTCGTCGTACCTTGGTATCAGGAGCCAACCCTTTCAATATCCTAACCAATGAAATAATATCTGCTAAAATATAATTCGTACGCGTCATAGCCAAATTAATTCGAATTGGTCAAGGCGAGTCCCCGAAGAGGTGGTATAGTTTGGCAAGTCTGTAACAGGGACGAAAGGGGGAAATGCCGCAAAAAATGGCCAGAATATTCTAATAAATTCTCCGAAAATGGGCGTGCTTATTATTTTTGGATGAATACAAGGTAGCAAATAAATATAACGAAAGTATTCACTATAAATTTACTTAAATATTTAACAATGAAAACATTGGCCTTTTTATCACAGACCCTATAAACATTGGCAATCACTCCTGGCGTTGACACTTTTAGCGTTTTTCCATAAATAAATTGATACATGAATAATGATTACGCCGCGCCGCGCCAATGGAAGAATAATCAAGGCGCTTGCTATCGCCAGTCTCTCTCGGTACATTTCTGGTCAGCCATCATTTCTTTCGCAATAAACGATTCATTAAGGAAGAATATTTGACTGCTCTGTCTTACGTTGCCAGTTAAGTATATCAAAATTAGAACTGTAATGTAAATGTAATGGTAATTTAAAAAATCTGACAACACAGCAGCTTAGCCATAAAATATTTTTAATCTTCTGCCACCATTCTTTTGGTTGTTACAGACTCTCTTGCCAAACTATACATATCATTTGAACTTCATGGCCAATCGAGCAAGAGTTAGTTACCAAGTAAACTGAGAGCAAGAGGGTTGTAAGTGGGTCGCGTCGAGAAAGCGACGTGACGAAAAGTCGGTCAAGTGTATGACCAAACACGTTCACATAAAGTCGGTGTGAAAAAGTGAGTGCGAGAAAAAGTTCCGTTTCTCTCGGGTCATCAGTACCCACTTCTAAACAAGGCCCCTCTCCTGTTTCTTCTAGGTTTACAGAAAACCCCCCATTTCTCCAGGCCAAGCCCTGTTCTCAGGTCATCAGAACCCTCCTATTTCTAAAGGCATAGTCCTGTTCTTTTCGGGTCAAAAGCACCTAATCTAAGAAGCAAATTCCTGCACTCTTCCTCTTCTCGGGTTACCAGTACCCAATCTCAATACTTCTGCAGGCCATCAGAGCCGGAGTAACCTTTTTTTGTCCTTGGCCATTTTACGCAATATTTCAAACCTCTTTCGAGTTACCAGTGCTCAAATAACATTTCGGCCAAAAGCCAATCTAAGGAATAAAATCTCGGAATGTGAAAATGAACATTCTTCTTACAACTGTCAGAATCAAGAGTCGTGTTATGTAAATATGTAAATAACTGTAAATATACATAGTGGTTAGTGAAATTGATGTATTTTACTGTCTACAAGTCGCAGCTGCCAGAGATTGCGCACCCAGATGAAAATGAACCAGCAACCCATGGAAATAGTTTACAGTAAGGTGGGTCTTGGTAAAACGCCCCTTTAGGCTAGGCAATGAATGGCCGAAAAGGGGGTGTAGAGTGCATGGAGGGGGGACAATTTTTTGCTTCAGGAATGTATTGGGGGTAGCTAGAAATTAAACATACTAAAAGTCCCCGCCCCTAGTGCGTCCGCTTCAGGAGGGGAGGGGGATAGAAAGTTCTCCTTTTTTGGTTTTTCGCTTATAACTCAAAAATGGTGCGTCGTAACGAAAAATTCCTCGCATAAAGATGAAAGCTTATAAACTTTTCGACAAGATTAGTTCTATACATTTTTTTACTACGACACACCGTTTTCGATATATCTTCTCTCAAAAGTCGGTAATTTAAAAAAAAAAAATTTTGCACACGTTTTTTGTCATAATTCTCCTGGTAGCTCCTCGACCGTTTGTTCAAAAAACCCCATTAGAGAATGTTATAGAGCGTTAAATTTTCTTTATATATATATATATATATATATATATATATATATATATATATATATATATATATATATATATATAATATATGGTTTTATTTTTCCATGGGGTTGCGGTCAAAATGTTTACATTAAAACAATAGTCATCTTTGACATTTCGGTTTATTGACTGACTGTATGGTCAGGCCGACATCTCAATTTTAATTCATACACACCTATTAAATATAAAAAAAGCGTAGTCAATTCACTAGTTGATAGGGCTGTCATATTAACTAATCCGATAAATAGACCACAAAATCTTAGAAAAGTTAGAGACGTTTTACAAAAAAATAATTACCCCAAACACTTCTGTGAACCGATTATTAAAAACCGGATTAATAAAATATACAATAACTCCACAAATCGCGAAACTCAGAACACCGAAAGTAATTATATTTCATTACCACACATACCCCATATAAATCAAAAAATTAAAAAAGTCCTTAAACCTTATAACATAAATATCGCCGAAAAACCAAACAATAGTACTAATAAATTATTTACACATTTAAAACCAAAAACACCTAAAGAATTTCAGACAAATCTAATATACAAAATTGACTCTTCTGATTGTCCAAAAACATATATAGGACAAACAAAACAACATTTAAAAAACCGAATAAAAGAACATAAGAATAGCCTGCGTAATACCAACCATAACCCCACAGCCCTATCTAAACATGCTCTTGACGAACTACATAATTTCAATTTCAATAATGTTCAAATATTAGAGTTTGAATCGAATAACAAAAAAAGGAATATTAAAGAAATCATTCATATTAAAAAAACCAATAACACCATCAATTTCAGGTCAGATACCGAAAATTTAAGTTCAGTTTATGGAGGCCTAATTATGTCATAAAAATAAAATTTTTGCATTATTCACAAAACACTTTGTACCTATAGTGGACTTTCCATCCATTATACCTTCTAAAAGGTACGATGCAAATTTGGTTGTTAAGGCAAGTTAGTAAATAATAGTTTAACTCTGTGTCTCGTAGAGAGTACATGGTTGTTAAAATGTAGTAGTATTAGTGCTAAGTTTGTTCATCATAGTTAAAAGGTATGTCTATTTGTGTTATTATTAGTAAACCTGATAAAATAAGTTTTTTTAAAAAATTTGTAGTTAACTTTCTGATGATGGTTTAGTCAGTCAATAAACCGAAACGTCAAAGATGACTATTGTTTTAATGTAAACATTTGGACCGCAACCCCATGGAAAAATAAAACCATATATTATAATTTAAACGGTCAGGAAAAACAATACTATTATATATATATATATATATATATATATATATATATATATATATATATATATATATATATATATATATATATTTAGGTTAAAATTGTTGGGATTGTGGTTCCAATTAATTAATTAACTGCAGTTGTTAGACAGTTACATATTTATTTGTTATAGTATAGAACGTTTCGGTCATTTTGTTTGACCTTTGTCAACTATATTAATACACGATGTTGGCACTAAAATGAAACAATTACAAATAGATGACGTACGTACAAAACATTTATATTTAAAATTTACCCTAGAGACAGAAATTATCCTCTGGTATCAGCCCTGATATCCTCGGTAACAAGGAACACATATGCATAACAGACACTCATTCAAACAACACAAATTATATTTATAACGTCACTGTTTAAAAGTTTAAAATGCACTGATTTCGGTGTAGGAATACGGTAAAGAGAATGTAAAGAGTTTTTTATGCTCCGGTTATCTTATAAATTCTGTTGATAAAGGAATAAAAATAGTACCAAAACCAAAATTGTTGTTACCCCTTACCCTTAATAATTGACAAATATATATTAAATTAATATGTTATTGTATATTTTATTTAGCCCAGTTATATCGGATTTATCATTAATAGGCTAAACTAAATAAACGATAACTGGGCTGGACGATATAACTGGGCTAAATAAAATATACAATAACATATTAATTTAATATATATTTGTCAATTATTAAGGGTAAGGGGTAACAACAATTTTGGTTTTGGTACTATTTTTATTCCTTTATCAACAGAATTTACAAGATAACCGGAGCATAAAAAACTCTAACTTTACATTCTCTTTACCGTATTCCTACACCGAAATCAGTGCATTTTAAACTTTTAAACAGTGACGTTATAAATATAATTTGTGTTGTTTGAATGAGTGTCTGTTATGCATATGTGTTCCTTGTTACCGAGGATATCAGGGCTGATACCAGAGGATAATTTCTGTCTCTAGGGTAAATTTTAAATATAAATGTTTTGTACGTACGTCATCTATTTGTAATTGTTTCATTTTAGTGCCAACATCGTGTATTAATATAGTTGACAAAGGTCAAACAAAATGACCGAAACGTTCTATACTATAACAAATAAATATGTAACTGTCTAACAACTGCAGTTAATTAATTAATTGGAACCACAATCCCTAGAATTTTAACCTAAATATATTCACAATGGTTCAAGAACTTTCTAATGTAAACTATATATATATATATATATATATATATATATATATATATATATATATATATATATATATATATATATATATGTATATGTATATATATATATATATATATATATATATATATATATATATATATATATATATATATATATAGTTTATGGTTTGATTTGTTTCTTGGATCCTTATATATATTTTTTTATTTGAGGGTTCTTGGGTTTTTGGATCCCGGGGAAAAAATTTATACAATTTTGTGGGTTGTTAATCACATTATATTTACGTTTCGGTCGTATTCTTCGACCGTCATCAGAATTTTTTTTGTTTTTTGAAAGCTTCGAACGAAACTTCAGTGGTGCACTGGTAAACAATCACAAATTATATTTACATAGGACTAGTGACACAGACATAATTACAGTTAAAAACATTTAATTTATTAATATATTTATCTAAAACAACGTCACATTCAGCACCATTTGGGTTCAATTGGAGAACTCCAATTGAAACCTCTCCAATTGAACCCAAATGGTGCTGAATGTGACGTTGTTTTAGATAAATATATTAATAAATTAAATATTTTTAACTGTAATTATGTCTGTGTCACTAGTCCTATGTAAATATAATTTGTGATTGTTTACCAGTGCACCACTGAAGTTTCGTTCGAAGCTTTCAAAAAACAAAAAAAATTCTGATGAAGGTCGAAGAATACGACCGAAACGTAAATATAATGTGATTAACAACCCACAAAATTGTATAAATTTTTTCCCCGGGATCCAAAAACCCAAGAACCCTCAAATAATATATATATATATATATATATATATATATATATATATATATATATATATATATATATATATATATATATATAAATGTAGAAGTTTATCGTCCGTACAATATATAAGAGAGAAAGAAGAATATCGGTTTTGCGGACTGTGGAAGTGTGTTCTTCTCTTGCATCAAAGTACGGGGAGTCCAAGAAAATGGACAACCCCGGGCCGGGTAGACCATGACAGCTGTTTCGTCCTTGTTGGGAATCATTCAGACAGCCATAACCCAGTCGCACCGAGGCAATCGACGCTACTGTATCTTAAATCCGTTTTGCAAAACACAAGCAGGAAATAACATACCATAACGCCACCTAGCGGGTGCTGGCTCTAATGCAAAAGCAGAACACACTGAGAAGGTAAAATATCTAAGGGCGAACACGGCATCTCTAGCTTTCGAGAAACGCATTTTCGCAAATTCGCCCAACTCGTCCGCACCATTCGCGCAGATCAAGGAGGGAGGTCACGACGTCCTCACCAGAAAGACGTGTAAACCCTTAACAAAAGGCCAAGTAAGAGTAAAAATGTAGCAGTTTATCGTCCGTACAATATATAAGAGAGAAAGAAGAATATCGGCTTTGCGGACTGTGGACTTCTCTTGCATCAAAGTACGGGGAGTCCAAGAAAATGGACAACCCCGGGCCGGGTAGACCATGACAGCTGTTTCGTCCTTGTTGGGACTCATTCAGACAGCCATAACCCAGTCGCACCGAGGCAATCGACGCTACTGTATCTTAAATCCGTTTTGCAAAACACAAGCAGGAAATAACATACCATAACGCCACCTAGCGGGTGCTGACTCTACTGCAAAAGCAGAAGGTAAAATATCTAAGGGCGAACACGGCATCTCTAGCTTTCGAGAAACGCAAGTTCGCCCAACTCGTCCGCACCATTCGCGCAGATCAAGGAGGGAGGTCACGACGTCCTCACCAGAAAGACGTGTAAACCCTTAACAAAAGGCCAAGTAAGAGTAAAAATGTAGAAGTTTATCGTCCGTACAATATATAAGAGAGAAAGAAGAATATCGGCTTTGCCGACTGTGGAAGTGTGTTCTTCTCTTGCATCAAAGTACGGGGAGTCCCAGAAAATGGGCAACCCCGGGCCGGGTAGACCATGACAGCTGTTTCGTCCTTGTTGGGACTCATTCAGACAGCCATAACCCAGTAGCACCGAGGCAATCGACGCTACTGTATCTTAAATCCGTTTTGCAAAACACAAGCAGGAAATAACATACCATAACGCCACCTAGCGGGTGCTGGCTCTAATGCAAAAGCATTTAAGATACAGTAGCGTCGATTGCCTCGGCGCGACTGGGTTATGGCTGTCTGAATGAGTCCCGACAAGGACGAAACAGCTGTCATGGTCTACCCGGCCCGGGGTTGTCCATTTTCTTGGACTCCCCGTACTTTGATGCAAGAGAAGAACACACTTCCACAGTCCACAAAGCCGATATTCTTCTTTCTCTCTCTTATATATATATATATATATATATATATATATATATATATATATATATATATATATATATATATATATATATATATATATACAGGGTGTTCCACGACGAACTGCCGCGATCGATTATGGAAAAAGTATAAATAGCAAAGATCTGAAAATTGGGTAACATACTAATGTCAATGGGGGCAATTCGGCTAAAATATTTTCAAAATGGTGGTACTTCCGGTTGTACCGGAAGTAAATATCAACTTGCTTATTTTAAATGGAACACCCTATATATTATTTCATTTTCGGATTTTACGTAAAATTCTAATCGCATTTCATGTATAATCTCCTATACCTAACTCTAACCGTTTTTGACATATTTCAAATTTTATGCCAAAAATGACGTTTGCAGGCCGAAAAATAATTATCGATTTTTCCTACATCAATGCCTTTATGATTTAATTGGGGTTGGTTTCCTTGTGGAAGGGGATCTACTTTAGTAGACTGTGTTGATAATTTGGTAATACATAAATACAGGGTGATCAAAAACTAACATTAACCATGAAATAGAAAAAATCGTTAAAAGTCATTTTTTTCAAATGGAAGCCCCCTATTTTTATAATTTTAACCTACTCAGCATTAAAAATAAGGGTAACTTTGTATAAGGTTGTCTATTCCGAAAATCGATAGTTTTAGAAAAAATGGCAGTTAAACATTTTTCTATTGTAAAAATCATATACGGTTTTCAAGTTTTGATATTAGTTGGCCATGACCGCGAGGCGCGGCCAATAAAAACACTCGAGCACTACAGAAATGTCATTATTTCTTGCCATTTGACAATTATTGATAATAATCATGCCAGGGCGATTAAATTATACAAACGAAGATTTTTTAAATTTGTTTATTATCTATGGGGAATGTAACAAAGTTTTATCAAGAACATGCGAGACATTTGCTGACAGATATCCAGATAAACAGAAACCGTCACGGGACAGTGTTAACCGAATAATGGAAAATTTCAAAAATTCAGGGAAACAACTTATTTTAATAAATGTTCAAAATTTCCACCATGAGCTTCCAAACATTTGTCGAATCTCCGAGTTAATTCGTCATGGGTGGCCGTTCTTATTGAATCTGGAGATAAACTTTCGAACGCGTCCCTTACCCTTGCCATACAGTCCTCCATTGTTGTAACTGGATTAAGATAAACGATGTTTTTTATCGTTCCCCATATAAAATAGTCTAAGACAGTCAAATCAGGAGAACGGGGAGGCCACAGGTAAGGCCCATTGTTGGCAATCCACTTGGCATAAAATGTTAAATGTAAGAAGTTGGTAACTGGAACGGTTCTGTGTGGTGGGACGCCATCGTGTTGGTAAAAAATTTGCCTGTGTTCCGCTAGAGGTAAATTGCTTAAATATTGATTGTCTAAGTCTTCTAGAATATTTAAGTATCTTTCTCCTACAAAGGTTAATACATAATTTAAAATGGGGAGATAATTTGTTTTGTAATGACTTACCATTTAAGTTTTGTTCATAAAAATGTAGTTTTACTATTCCATCATTCCTTACAGCACAAAATACGTTAAATTGCCAGGTTTCTTGATAATTCCGCGATCTTACTGCGTGAGGATTTGAATTACTCCAAAAATGGGAATTATGTCTGTTAAAAAGGCCATTTTTCGTAAATTTTGCTTCATCAGTCCAAATTATGTTGTCCAAAATTCTAGCGTCGTCTTGTATCATCGTTAAAAGAAATTCACAAAACTGCACTCTTTTCGGCAAATCAGTATCTTTCAGGTGTTGAACCAAAGATATTAAATAAGGGTGGAAGTTGTGTTTCAACAGAATTCTATGGATTGAGCTCTTTGAGATTCCTGTTTGTAGAGCCACTTGTCTTAATGATGTCATAGGATATGCCGCAAAATATCCCAAAATTGCAATTCCGACATTGTCATCATTGAGAATGGGTTTTCTTTTATGCATTTTTGCCTTAACAGTGCCAAAATTTTTGAAATTTTCCATTATTCGTTTAACACTGTTCCGTGACGGTTTCTGTTTATCTGAATATCTGTCAGCAAATGTCTCGCATGTTCTTGATAAAACTTTGTTACATTCCCCATAGATAATAAACAAATTTAAATAATCTTCGTTTGTATAATTTAATCGCCCTGGCATGATTATTATCAATAATTGTCAAATGGCAAGAAATAATGACATTTCTGTAGTGCTCGAGTGTTTTTTTTTGGCCGCGCCTTGCGGCCATGGCCAACTAATAACAAAACTTGAAAACCGTATATGATTTTTACAATAGAAAAATGTTAAACTGCCATTTTTTCTAAAACTATCGATTTTCGGAATAGACAACCTTATACAAAGTTACCCTTATTTTTAATGCTGAGTAGGGTAAAATTATAAAAATAGGGGGCTTCCATTTGAAAAAAATGACTTTTAACGATTTTTTCAATTTCATTGTTAATGTTAGTTTTTGATCACCCTGTATTTATTTATTACCAAATTATCAACAGTCTACTAAAGTAGATCCCCTTCCACAAGGAAACCAACCCCAATTAAATCAGAAAGGCATTCATGTAGAAAAAATCGATAATTATTTTTCGGCCTGCAAACGTCATTTTTGGCATAAAATTTGAAATATGTCAAAAACGGTTAGAGTTAGGTATAGGAGATTATACATGAAATGCGATTAGAATTTTACGTAAAATCCGAAAATGAAATAATATATAGGGTGTTCCATTTAAAATAAGCAAGTTGATATCTACTTCCGGTACAACCGGAAGTGCCACCATTTTGAAAATATTTTAGCCGAATTGCCCCACTGACATTAGTATGTTACCAAATTTCGCGGCAGTTCGTCGTGGGACACCCTATATATATATATATATATATATATATATATATATATATATATATATATATATATATATATATATATATATATATATATATATACAGGGTGTTTCAAAAAACATGTGCCATCGCTTAAGTGGAGATGCTTCGTTTCAAAGATACAGAGTGTTCAATTTCTCAATTTTTTTCAGTTTTTCCAAAATATTTTCAAAATGGCTTCATAAATTTTGATGAAATTTACGTTGTGCAAAGTACCTAAATTAAGCATAATTCTGACCATGAAAAGACTTTGACAGGTCCTCCAGGGGGTACATATGAGAAGACGGTACAATATTTTTCCAATAATGTACGCCACTGATTTTTTCACATTTTCCTATATCGGTCAAATAGTATGTTAAATTCTTAACAAAACTTATCTCTTAATATTTTTTCAATTTCCATTTCGTTTAGGAGATAAATGTAATTTTATTAACCGTCTTACTGGTTTAGTTTTCCCAACCATCGGTTTTAACATGTAAAGACCATTTAAAAATTTAACGTCCTGTATCTCTCAAACAAAGCATCTGCGGACCGATATTCATAAGAACTTTTCGCCTTAATTTCTTTCAAAGAAGTTCCCTTTAAGCGATGGCACATGTTTTTTGAAACACCCTATATATATATATATATATATATATATATATATATATATATATATATATATATATATATATATATAATCATATAAAATTTTAAGGTGCTCGTTTTTTTGTATACTAAGTTATTATTTGTATAATATTAATATACTAATTTTTCTCCAATGAGTCAGAAGTTACAGCAATTTGAATTTTTTGGCTAAAAGTAATGAGTTTTCAAGAAAACTCCTTAAACCTTTCGTTATTTTCGTTATTCCAGAGTTGCAACTATCTATATAAGCTAATATACTGTGCATTTATACATAAAGAGCGTGTACTACGCGTACATGAAGTGCAGTACCAAGCATACATATGTACACATAGGTAAAAGATTACCAATTTTCAAGTTAATTGTGAAAATTGAAAACCTGGGAAGAAGGCGATTGTGTAACGACCATTTGTACAATTTTTATTTTACGAAAACTGACATCAAAACGAGAAATGTGAAACATTAAACTACAAGAAATGCAAGAACAAACAAAAATCTTAATAGGTACATGAATTATGAATTATTATTTTCAAAACACAAATTAATTGGGCCTGTTTCTCTTGGGCCGGGAGGGTCCGGCTTCTGGCTCCACCATGGACACTGATCACAGCACGAATTGCGAATCACCTCCGTCTTCGTCATCAGTTTCCTGAATGTTGGATAAAGTGTCCGCAGGGAATGTGGGAAGGTGCTCCAAGCCTTCTTCGTCGCCGTTCTCGTTCAAAATGGGCACGCCGTTTAAACAGTGACCCTGGCAGTTTTGACACAGCGAGAGCAACTCATCGCTGCTTTTTGCAGCTGCCCCTTCCACTGCTGCAGTCTTTTGTGCACTTGCAAAAGATGAGATCCAAAATTTCTCTGGGCGCTGCTTGGTTTTTCGTCAGCACAGGAGCTAGAATGTTGCCTTTTCGTTCCCAACCCCATAGGTCTGGGGGTAGTTGGTTTCCCAGCCAGAGCTGCACCTGGTGGAATGTGCGCAATGCATGCTCTTTCGCTGCCCTCTCGCCGGGTGGAAGTGATGCGAGATCCCGTTTTATGTTGGATACCGTTTTCAAAAACGAATCGTACGTGAAGGTGTTAAGAGAGTTCATTTTTGCAGGGGCGCCGTACCATTTCAACATGCATATTCGCCCGGCTTCCTCAACATCAGCATCCGAGGAGGAGGGGTTGTGGAACACTTCGGCTCCTCTTTGTACGTCAGGGTGTTTTTGGTAAATTTTTACAAAACCAAGTTTACCATTCCGGAATGTCGCACTAGTAGAATCGCAGCCAGTGAATGCATGTAGGAACAAAATTTCCTTGAGTCCCAGCTGTTGCATTTGGTGGGTGGGATAAACGTTGGCTTGCAATTTTCCCCTGCCAGGTTTTATGAACATGATGTTGTGGTCGGGTGGCGTTTTTACTGCAAGTAGCACAGCGAGATCGACGTCTTCCCCTATAACAGCCACATTGGATGTTTCAACACATCAGCATCGTGTGATGATTGATTTGTTGTGATACGCTCTTTATGTGTGAATGCACAGTATATTAACCTAAACGGATTTTTTTTTATCTTCTGACAACCCACGAAGACCGAGGTCTAAGTACTATGTACCGTGGGTGTACTGGGGAATCGACTCACACATCCAGAGCTGGAAACATCCGTTGGGATTTCACCAGCCCTTTAAAAGGATGTGTGGGGTGGTACCACCTCGGTCGAGGAAGAATTCCTCTACCACCTTCCGATAGTTGCAATTCTGAAATAACGAAAGTTTTAAAATCATTGCTTTTAGCCAAAAAATTCAAATTGCTGTAACTTCTGACCCATTGGAGAAAAAGTAGTATATGTATATATATATATATATATATATATATATATATATATATATATATATATATATATATATATATATGCAAGGAATTTTTCGTTACGACGCACCATTTTTGAGTTATAAGCGAAAAACCAAAAAAAGATACCTTTCTATCCCCCTCCCCCCCTGAAGCGGACGCACTAGGGGCGGGGACTTTTAGTATGTTTAATTCCTAACTACCCCCAATACATTCCTGAAGCAAAAAATCCCCCCCCCCTCCATGCACTCTACACCCCCTTCGTTGACTAGCCTACTTATACATCCATAGCTGATAGATGAAAGTTTTTTTCGAGGATTTTATAAATAGCTAATTTATATTTAATATTTATTGTATTGGGCTTTTGTTAAAAGAAATTTGTGGTTTAAGGTTTTGGTAAATATTTTCCTAAATATGTGTTTTGTAGAACGGGGCCTATTATTGCAACGTTGGTGTCGAAGAATTTAATCAGGTATAATGCTTTGTTCTAATAGGACTATTACTTTGAGCCAAGATATTTCTGCTTTATCGTGTTGTAGTGGAGGTACAAATTAATTTATATTTTTTAGGGCTCCCAACATACTGTACAGGATATTCCTGTATATGTAGAAAGCACAGGAGTTATTTATTGTAAGTCGAAATTGAAAACTGAAATACTAAAAACAAACTAGATTTAAAACCTGATATTATTGTATATTTTAAATTTTAATATTTTTTAAAGGGGTGTCAACAAAACAGTTTTTTTTTCAGAGCCATCCACTTCCCAAACAGCAAGTCTACTAAGTTAGTTAAACACAAATATAAAATTATAATAATTGAAATATTATCATTATATGTTTTTAATGTTATTTTGTTACCTATTAGTTTTTGATATATCATATAATTAATATTTTAGTAATACTATAAAACAGCTTTAATTCGTATTTAAAAATTGTTGTTTGTTGTAAAGAAAATTATCGTTCAGATTCACTAAGAAGGTTTAAGATTTAGTACTGGTTTAAATTAAGATCTTCTAGTTTATCAGATATGTTTTGACAAGTTCGTGTCCTGTCATTGTTAATAAGTCGTCATTAAAAACTTATGAATTATTATGATATTTCATCGATTTGCTCGGTTTCCAAATGATTTTCACCTTGGAACGAGTTGCTAGAATTAATTTATTCTATTATTGTCGCAAGTGCGTACTAAAATTGCCCTTTTCTTTATAAATTTGCGAAAAAAAACTCGGAAACAAGTTCATAGTATAAAATTGAGTTGTCTTAACTTGTTAGTTTAAAACTTTTGGTTGTCAAATTAGACCGGACTAGCGTTGGAGAATCTGGCCGTAAATTTGTATAGCCTTCTACGCATATATATCTGCAGGGAAATTCTACTGCTCAGCAAAATATGAGCAATGCATTTAAGTTAAAAAAAATCAGTTCCTGGATGATGGAAGAGCTGCTCTTCGAGCCAGTATTTGGTTTATACTAGAGCAACAAATTCGAAAATTCATTATTCTTTAATTTGTATGCCATTAATATTTGGTAAAGAAAAGGGGTTCCTTCCTTCAACTACCATGTCCTATTGGGTGCCTACAGCTAGGGTTGCCTATCCCACAGATGATCGATATTTTCAATTTTTTGAGAAGTGTTATTATTACCACAAAAGTTTTGATTTATAAAATATCAAATACTTGATTTTTTGAAAAGTAAAAGTTTTTATGAACACTAACTGAAATATTAAATTTAAGGCGTCTGTTGTATAAACAACTACATCAGAGGGCATAATGTATTATACTCATATGTAAAATAGTAATTTGTATAGTCCTCGTCAACTATAAGTCATATTGTTACTATTTATGTAAAAAAAAACTCTATAAAATAACTCACATACCCGAGCAAAAAATCGCCAGCCGAGATAAGAATTTTAGTCCGGGCGCATATATTAAATTATATTTTTCGACTATTGTATTGTTCTAGTTTTCCGTGCAAGCTCAAAAGGCCTGAGAAAAGGTGTAAGATAATTTAAATACACTCTTTGCAAAAAATGTAAACAATAATTTGTACCAATTTATTTTATTATTAAACACGGTTCAGAAAGCCTATTCGCCTGGACTAAATACTGGCAATATCTTAGACAGTCGGCATATCCAAACAAAAAAAAATCAGTTTTTATATGACTTGTAGTTGACGGGGACTATATGTAATGTACATGTATCATATTTCAGATAACACTGCTGCAACAGGTATTAATAAATTTACCATCACAAAATAAAAGGATGGGCCCTGTAAGGAGACTACTAGGCCTCTTAAAAGAAGGACGGCCAAGCCAGCTACTGAGGTCAGCGACTCTACTGCATATGAGATTCGTCATGAAATACATGACATGTACGCCAAACTTGATTATTTAACTATTGCAGATAATAGACTAAATCTGAACAAGAAATTTTGAATAGCAAGAAAATTATTTTTCAAGTTGTCAGACATTACAGAAGATTTCATATTCTTTTAACTAATAGTGAATAGTACTTAAACTTTTAAATATCGCCAAGTCTTTTATTTCCTTTTCAGTAATAATTGCTAGTTGGGATCCGATGTTCAGACTCCGATTTCCAGCCAAAAATATCTCAAAAACCGTATGGCCTATTAAGCTGAAATTTTGCAGGCAGGTAGCCCTTATCCCAAGAGCGGGTACCAGTGTTTTTTCGATCTCCCCCTCCGCCCGGGAGATAAGCTACCACCAAGTAAATTTCCATAATGAACAATTACAAACAAATTACAATTATTTGCTTTAATCTTCAATTGAAGGTTTATTGAAAATTAACACTTTGAACCGTTGATTTTTCAGCAGACCATAAGTTAGTTTTTTCATAAATTGGTGAACGAAACGTTTAAATGCGAGAATGTGCTTCAATGCAGGGAGTAAATCACTCCTGTATGTATGTACATTGAATTCCAAGCATTTCTCATCAGAGCAATATACAAAAATATTCCAAATTACGCCCTAATCGAATATAATACTCTTCACAAACGCATTTTCCGGGTAATTTATCTAATAATTTATATGCATCTTATTTCTGTAATATTTTAAATAAAGAAAATTAATAACCAAAAATCATTGCTTGGTTTTATTTATTTATCTGGTTCACTTTAGGAAACACGTTGTTCAAATAAAAAGTTTTACCTCAATTTGGAAAAAAAATTTAGAAAAAGTACTTATAATATAATAACTGCCCTAGAGATTGGTTTTCAATTTTTTGTTCTTTCGAAAGATTGTTATAGAGTACACAAAACAAATAACATTGCGAGAAATAAACATAATACAATTAAAACTAACAAACAAAAAAAGTTTTTTCTCAATAAAATTTTAATTTTAAAAAGTCCATTAGTCCATTACGGTCCTGTTTTTTGTTATTTTGCCAACTTGATGAGAAAATCAAAAATCACTAGAATTTAGGGTTATGGAATGCCAACAAAATAGTGTTACGTTAGACAAAGATTACCTTCAGTCACACACGCACACACTACAACTTAACTAAAACAAATACAAGTTCATTTTTCTTAGAACTTGTAGTCAAACAATTCTTGAAGAGAATAAAAGCGATTATGTAGTAACATTTGTTTTAATTTTATTTTAAAAAAGGTTCTATTATTGATTTCTCTAATTTTACTAGGTGAATGATTATATATTTTGATCGGCGTTACATAACTGTTATCTGCCGTACGGGCAAGGCGATGGTGAGGCACTCTCAGAGTGTCCAAAGTCCTCAACGAATGCAGATGTGGCATATCACCTGCCTGTTGAAAAGTTTATATATTATCCTTGATATAAAGAGCACGTTGCAATCTGTATATTTCTTTTGCAGTTAGAATTTTAAGATCTTTGAATAGTTGACGACATGAGAAGCCCATTTCTTTTTAAATAGTATTTTTATTATTATTTTCTGTGAGACTAAAATTTCTTTAAGCGGCTTTCCTAACACTCTGTCCCTCACGACAAAGCTGAGTTTACATAGGCATAATAATATGATAGAAGTATATTTCTATTAACAAATGATCTCAGTCGCCACAGTACGAACCAGTGACAAGCCATCTTTTGAAGGATGTTGTCAACATGGATACTCCAAGACAGTTGAGTCTCTCCTATACTCAAAAACTTTGAATGGTTCACCTGCTTGACCGAATCAACACTGGACTTTATATAAAGGTTAAAATCACATTCCTTCGTGGAAAATATCACCTATTTGATAAGTTTAGTAACCGTTTATTATCGCCGCTAAGCTCTTATATTTCGGGCACAGTAGTTTTATTACTCAAGTTTTGGACATCGAAAGAGGTTATAATTGCAGAAACATCATCTGCAAACTTTGTTAGACGTTTGACCAGATTAATTGTGCTATTCTTTATATTATCGATAAATATGTGAAAAGTAGTAGTTCCATTACCTGAATGACATCCACATCAACACTCTGCAGGCCAGAGCAGTACTTCCTGCTCCCCGTTCTCAGAACCACCATCTGTTCTTTCCCGTCAGATAAGAAGTTACTCAGTCATAGGACAGACCCCTCACTCCATAGTTGTAAAATTTAGATTTTAATACTGCGTGATTAACCATTTCGAAAGCCCTTGTGTAGTCGAAAACAGACCATTTACCATACTTTTCGCGTCCAAATTTTTAATTATAGTTTTTACAGCATCCTGTATTAATATTCCTGCACGGAAACCATACTGCCCAGAAAATAGCATATTATTTTTATTTAAAAAACCAGACTAATCTTATGTAAAGTATTGTTTTAAACCATAAGGAAATACCCCTTCAGCAAATGACTCATTTATTAAGTAACTAAGGCAGGTGCTATTTGACTAGGAACCTCACTAAACACCGAATAGGGAATATCATCCGCTCCCGCTGAGTTCTTAGACGCCACCGCCTTTATTACACGATATACCTCACCAGGTTCGACCGGAGACAGAAACATAGACCCAGTAGTCGTCTGTTCCCCTCCACAAACGGTTACAGGTTCCGCAGAATTAGACATTTGTTTGATGGACTGCAAGAAATTGTAGTTAAATTCACTTGCAGCCATTTCGTAAGATTTAATCTTTTGCCCATCAGCACCGGTGAAATCCGATGGTGATGGTGATTTCTCAAGCTTTAAATTAACTTCACTCTTTATTATTTGCCCTGCAATTTTTGATTTATATAGCAGTTTAAATAAATACAATCATTAAAACTATGCTTACTCTGCCTAATCGTATTTCTATGTTTTTAAGCGATTTTTGTATCTATGTAGAAAAGTTGTGTCATTGTTGTTTTTATTTTTAATGATGTTATGCAAATCTCGAAGGTAGTTCCCTTCTTGCACTATCTCTTCGGTGATTTATGACGTCCTTGTTATTGTTCATACCGTTAAATTTCCTTAGTTCCAAGTTCCAATGGAAAGCCTTATCAATTATGTTCGCAAATGGGTCAAATGTATGGTTGATATCTCTACCTAAAAAACTTGAGGACATGTGTCATTGCTTACAAGCTTCTTGAAAAGCATTAAATTATATTCTTTTAAAGCATCTTAAAAATGTAAAATCAGTCCCCTGCATCTGCTGATGATTTTGGTAGTGAATTATCCATGTAAAATGTCACAAGTTGCATGAAGTGGTCCGATAAACCAGTCTCAATGCTTTCAGATTTTTTGAGATTTTATTTAAAATTATTAAAAATGTTATCAGTCAGTGATTTATTAGTGCCCTGCACTCTACTGTAGTCACTAATACAGGACATCAAGCCCTAGTTCAATTGTAGTTTTTTATATTTAAGTCAAAGTTAATATTAAAATCACCACATAGTCTTACAAACGTATTATTATCATTATTAATTACCTTAAAAAGTTTGTTAAAATTTTAAATAAAACTTTTTACATCTGCCGAGGAAGCTCGATAAAAACATGCTATTATAATACATTGAAAATTAAAAAAAAACACTTCAGTACAAGCACACTCAAAGACATCATCACTTGTGTCCACAGTTATGCCTTTCCTTTAAATATGTATAATGATATTTTGCAGGTAGATTGCTACTCTGCCTCCACGGGAGTCTGTATGACTGTAGTAATCAGCCAAAACATAAGACTCTAGCTTCAATATCTCAATTTCTCCCTTTGTACACTATGTCTCCGTTACACATATTACGTCTGGGTATTGAAAGCCTCTAAGCAATATGACAGGTCAACACTCTTACCTCTTAGGGTTCTTCAATTAAAGTTATAAATTTTGATCGCTTTTCTACTAGTTCCAATTGAGTTATTTAGAGTGACAGACCCTTCACTTCCTATGAGCGTGGTGCGATCTTTTTCTTCAGAAAAAAAAAACGCGAAACCAATGCCCCATCTGGCCAAGTTTCACACTTCCATGCCTCGATTTCATCTTCACCGATAACAAACCTAGTTTTTCCATTGTTTTCGTCTCTGCTGTTTCCAATTTCCTTCGTGGGTAGTCCCTCGCAGCTCAAATTTTGCAATTCGTGTATCTTACTGATTGCCTGCGACTCATTAATGGCCGCCTTTACAGAAGATGTGAACTTTCTGATTATCCGTATTTCTTGTTTGCATTAAGTTTTCTTTATTTTTTGTTGTTTGAGCTTGACACATTTGACCTCCGAGTTAAATTCTTAAAGGAATTTTTAATATTACTGTTGGCAACATTACTTGATACAGTGGTTGCATAAGATTTAGCCACAGGTTGCGAAGCAACACCATGTGCCCGCGCATATGTTTGTTGGGTTGCCTTAACTGTTGTGTGGTGTGGTTTTTCGCCATTTTTTTCCAATAATTCAATTTGTTTGTGAAGTATCACTTTATCCTTAATTTTTAGGCTTTCCTCCTTGGCTTTTATTAGTTCGTGGAAAACTTCGGAGGCAACGTATTTCTCATGTTTACACTTAATCTCATTCTGTTGGACACAACATCTCACAAATTATCTTTTCCCACGACCACAAGGCCCGCTATTCTTAAAGCACATGACGTATGATATAAGTACTTACAAATTATGCACTTTGCAGTTGGACGGACATGCTATGTTTTTCTTACAATATTTGCAAACATTCTTTCCTTCATATATTTGCTGCACCTTCTCATTTGCCGCCACCTTGAATGTAGGGAGTGTTACCTTGTAATTTTAAGCAACATCAGAAATTATAGCAGAAAATGGGAAAATAAAATTTTGATCCGTGACAACTTTTTCGAGCAACCTGTATTTTCCAACTAATTTTCTTTTGAAAAGCCCTTGAACTTTTGTCTGAAACATTTTTTGCTAACTTTTCTAGCTTTTAAAATAATTGGTCGGTCCGAGACTTTTTGCACACAGTGTATGTCTCTAGACAGATGAGTCGAGATGCAAGTAGTAGCATATTCTTATTTGAACGAGGATGTGAAGTCTGCAGAAGTGAATCAAGTAACTAGGGTGCAGACCACCCAATCGGCCCCCAGAGGGGCTTATAAGGTCGGCGTTGTCATCATTGTCATGCACTTAAAATTTCGTGTTTCTGGAGCATGTAATAATAGAGATATCACACTCCTTCGGATTGATAATTGAGAACAGACCGCCCTTCGTATCCGTATCGCTACATACATACATACATACATACACCCTCACATAAAAATACAAATATATTCGATTTGCTTAAAATCCGACTCAATTAAATGAAATTTAAACGTCGATTACTCCCTTCCTATAAGGAATGAAGAATCTAAAAAATATGGGTATCACGTATTTCGACGAACTCTTTCCGACGAGGTATGAGATTTTGATTTGGATCCATTTTGACCCCGAAAAAATTAAACACCGTGAAAAATTTGGGTCAAAAATCGAAATTTCCAGTTTTTCCCAAATAAATCCATTTTCCAGCCGTTTTATGTATAGGTAAATGTATTGCAAAAAGAAAGTATCTGAGATTTTAAATTTTCACGTATGAATTCGTTTTTCGGTCCGACTTTTCGTTTTCGAGTTACCAAGTACCAAAAAAGGGTCTGCATGCGATGGCATTTTTGACATAAAAAAATTCAAACATTTTTTATTAGGGTTCTGAAGCCCCGGGTACTCTACAACCTCCGAAAATTTGAATCGATTTAATTCACTGTTGCGACCTATAATCGATCACACAAAACCATTGATTTCTAATATGGATCCGCAAACAATAATCGCGAAAGTGGCAAATTTCTGGCCTTGCGCATGTAAACAAAGCTGATCGGCCATGGGCATGCGCACTGTAAAATGTGTCAGCTGTGATGGTCGATCCCACTCTGATTGTGAAGGAACATAAAAGGGTTTGCCGATTGTTTTCCTGCTGGTTATGCAACACGTGTAGCAGATGACAACAAGCGAGTTGTGCGCATGCCCCTCGCCGATCTGGCTCGAGAAATATGACCGGTGGTCGTGCGTACAACCACACTATTTCACCCGGCTAACTTAACTTTTGTGTATGGGTCTATATATAGAAGTCAATGCACAAAACCGAGTAAATTTCGACTTTGACGTTTAATAGCTTCGAAACCGTACATCCTGTATAACTGACTTTTTTACCGAAGCTAGTTGCACTATCCCTCTATTAACCCCGACCGTTTTCGAGAAAAAGAATTGAAATGGTTAAAGTCAGTGGCGGCTCGTGACTTTTTTATTTGGGGGGGGGGGGGGGGGGCACAAATACAAATCAATAAATAATAACTACTTAAAAAATTGTAAAACAGTATTTTGTAAACGGCGCGGCGGATCAGGAAAACCTAAAAGTAAGAACAAAACAAAATACACTACTAGAATTACTAGTAATACTACGCACTAATGCACTACTAATAATTAATAAACTATTTAAATAAAAAAAATATCCCTCAACTGATCACAAAAAAAAATATTAGGCCTTCGCGTGTTAATATACATATCAAGAAAACTAAACATAAAATTGTGCAATAATCTCTTCCGCCCGCCGCGCCAAGGACAACGCAGCTCGAAATCCAAACAATAAACAAGTGCTAGGAGACACGAATTATTAGGCGATTTTAAATCAGTGACCTCGTCATGACTACGTCACCTTATTTGGCAACGTTGCTCCATATACTTAATGTTTAACCTAAAAAATCAGAGTATTAAGATTAAATGAGACAGTGTTGCCCAATGGTCTGACTAGGTCATGACTTGATCGCTGATTTAAAAATGGCTAAAGTGACCATCGAGATGCCGATACCACGCGATTTTAATCCTAATTCTCCAATGCATAGACCGGCGTCGGCCACCAAAATTGATGATGAAATTGGGACAAATCTGCTGTGTCCCCGGAGATAAGTTTTGATCGCCGGCGGTCGCGTTCGCCGTGGTGTGACATGCAAGGAAAGAGGTATTGAGGCGCGGCGGTGTATAATTTCTTTTTGACTTTTGATAAAAGATTTTTTATTTGTCGATAATCTAGAGTGGGCACGTGCCCTTGTGCCCTTTAGGACCAGCCGCCACTGGTTAAAGTGTCAAACGCTACAACATACACATATTTTATCCGATCACGGCTCGGTACATAGACGCCGTTGGCGGTCTATAATAAGTGAAGCAGCTAAGGTTTATATACTTCGTTTGACCACTGTCAGTATTTATTTTTGCCGGAACCCCGATATTGCTAAAAAAACGAGTCAAGAAAAAATTCTACATTATTGTACTATTATATACAATCCTTAGAGCAAACTCTAAAACATTATTGTGATGCATACCTGTGTATAGTTTATTTGTTTAATATCTTCTGCGTTAATGCCCATAGTTTTCAACCACTCTTCGTCAGGTGTGTCATCGTCCTCAAGAACATTCTGATCCTAAAAAACATGTTATCAGATAATGTCTCGAATATCTGCAATTAAATATGCTATTTTGACTCAATGCACAGGAATATATAAACTGAAATACATACAGTGCGCATGACTAGTCATTCACCCATATTAATTTTTTTCTGCCAATACGATATACCGGCTAATACTGATATTTAATAGCCGATATACCAATATGTCGAACACAGTTTTATTGTGACTTAAAACATCAAATGTAGAAGTGGGGACAATCTCGGCATATTAAATTCGGGAAAATACTGACAACTGAGACTTTTAATGTCAACAAACATTAACCTATTTCAGACTGGCGAAAATGAGAACAAACTTTCAAAGCAAACAATTATTTTACTTCTTCATACATAAGTGGTTGCAAAAAAAATTGAAATTAAAGAAAACATTTTTTTATTATTACACAACTAATCAGATATTAAAACGTAAGAAAGTAAGATCGCGCAAAAAAAATATTTACAATAAAAGTTTTGAAGACGACAGAAATAAAAAGCACTTCTAAAAATGGAGCAATAAAGTTTTAGCAAAATTTCCTCATTAAGACATACTCAAAAAGTTAGTTTCACTATTTTTAGAAGTAATTAATGGAACAATTAGTCTTAACCAAGAAATTTCATAGGGCTGTTTTGTGTGTTTATAATCTTAAATTCGACTGTCTCAAAAATTTTAGTTGTAGTAGAGGTAGACAAGCATTTTCGGATTTTTGGCGCACTTTGTATATCTTATCTTATAACGTTTTCCATTGGTCAAGTTAGTGCGCACTGAATGTGTTTCTATCAATTATTAGCTGCATGAAATGCACTGAATGCAGATACACTCAAAGCGACTAGTTCTTCTAATGAACTAGTCGCTTTGAAACATTAATTATAGCACGACCAGTATGCACAGTTGGGCAATATTTGCATTTGTAAATAGTTTTTTTCTACAAACGTGTTAAAAATGCATTTTTTCTACAAACGTGTTAAAAATGCATTTTTTAACACGCCGCAGACGCCTTAAAAATGTTACTTTATGGCACTAGTGTTAAAAGTACTTTATAGCACTAGTGTTAAAAGTACTACTATGGCAACTACGACGCCAACAATGGTTGTTAGATTTTTTGACAAATGTCAACTTCATAATTTTATATTATATCTACGATGCTACTTAAAACTATGTGTTTCGAATATGTTAAACTTTCTAAAAATTGTAATTGTATTTTTGTTTTTTATTGTCGTTTGTAGAAAAAATTTTGTATGATATTTGTGTTAAAAGTACTTTTAAGGCACGCATTTGAATTGCAGAATTCGCTTCGCTCATTCTGCAAACTTTCAAATTCGTGCCGTAAAATTATACTTTTAACACTTATATCATAAATAACTATTTTAACACGCCGCAGACGCCTTAAAAATGTTACGTTATGGCACTAGTGTTAAAAGTACTTTATAGCACTAGTGAGTACTACTATGGCAACTACGACGCCAACAATGGTTGTTAGATTTTTTGACAAATGTCAACTTCATAATTTTATATTATATCTACGATGCTACTTAAAACTATGTGTTTCGAATATGTTAAACTTTCTAAAAATTGTAATTGTATTTTTGTTTTTTATTGTCGTTTGTAGAAAAAATTTTGTATGATATTTGTGTTAAAAGTACTTTTAAGGCACTCATTTGAATTGCAGAATTCGCTTCGCTCATTCTGCAAACTTTCAAATTCGTGCCGTAAAATTATACTTTTAACACTTATAAATAACTATTTTATTTAAATATTTTTTAGTATTTAAGCACTCAGTATTTAGATACTTTGTTAGGTACTAGAGGTATTTGTATACACCAATACTGTCCTAAGTATTTGGTATTTAAATCTAGAGATCTGGCAATTTAATTATGGATCGTTTTACGACGGAAGAACGTGGTATAATTGTTGAAATACGAATATTTCCGTTCTTGTGTGAAAACAAACAATTTTTGGACGTAATCATGTGCGAAGTGACATAGCAATTGTCAATGTGAACATGTTGCTGAAAATCCCAGAACCTCAGTTCATCGTCGACCTCAACAGTTGAACATAACGAAAAGCTCTTCGCATGGAATTTAGAGCAAAGATCTGGCCTTGCACGCGTATAAAATTCAACTACCTCAAGAGTTAAAGCCTCCAGACCACGTGCGTTAGCTACTTTTATCTTAAAAGTTAGAAATATTGCAGAATTTTGCAATAAAATTATCTTTTCCGAAGAAGCTCGGAGGTTATGTGAGCCAGGCGCGGCTCGTCCATAAGGTCATTTGGTCAATAACCCACCTAAATTTATTGTCAATGATCCACCTAATAATTTATTTTTTAAAATCAAAAAATAATTATCTTTTCTTTCAACAAAGTGCAAGTTCCATGCGAAAACTCACGAAGAAAGAATCGAGCCAAGCTTGCTCCGGGCTCGCCTGTATTTTAAATTGACCTCATAGGTTTATATGGAACTAGAAAACTATATAAATGCATTAAAACTAAGAGAGAAACAAACATACGCGCTTTAGGGAATTAAAAAGAGAAAAATATATAACGAAATTGTCGACGACCCACCAATAATATCGCTTGCGGCGCGTCACCGTCGACGCCGGCGCCGCCGAGAAATATACTATTGCAAAACATTTGGGTTAGACAAAAAAAAACTAATTACCTAATAGCGAAAGAGAGATACATAGAGAAAATAACAACAGGAAGAAATTGAAAGTCTGAGCAGGGATACTATGAATATAAAAAGTGAGGCGGAACAACTTCGAGAAGAATTAAAGAGCAACAAGCAAATGATAGGAGCAGCTAACGGGAGGAAAATACTCTTTAGTTTAGGCATGTGCCAGAATCATCTGTCACTAATGTACCAGTTCTGTAGGAACGTCTACATTCAAAATAAAGTTTTTCAAACTCTCGGAGGCACTCACGGAGGGCACCCTAAGGTCGGAACAGGGTTAGCACCTGGTTAGGGGCCCTGACAAGTCTATTTCCTCGCAGGCGAAGAGGGATCGGTGCGAAAAAATCCGGAAAATCAAGGAAATCTTAGGTTAGAAATGTCAACAAACACCGAATCGCTGACATTTGTAGCGCATGCGTAATATGAAGAATATTTTCCTCCCATTAGCCGGTCCTCAAATGATAGCTAGGCTGGAACACGATATGGAGGATCTTAATGGCATCAGTAGACAGATGGCCGAGGCAATGAGGATGTTGGAAGGGGATAATGAACGGCATATGGCTGAGAACAGAAGATTGAGGCAAGGACCTATTATGGAAGATAAGGAGGCGCAATATGCACTGGAAAATGTCGTTAAGGGTGTGACCGGTAATAAGGACAATAATAGATAAAAGGAGGTGAATAAAGTCGACTTGCGTATTGATAAAAATAGGATTACAGGTCGTAGGATGTTAGTTCTGGGCGATGAGAATATATACAGTCCGAATAGTGTATTGCCTAGGAAGTTAAAAGATTTAAAAGTGCAAACATTTATTAAACTACATGCCCGGTTTGAACAGGTAATTGAAAACCTTATTATTACAACACACTATTTTACACTTAAAGACTATGTTCTTGTGTTTGCAGGAAGTAACGACTTTGCAAAACACAAGGTTTGTCTTTTAAAAATCGTAACTCCAAACTTAGATATTGTACCCACACAAATTTTATTTTTGTCAGTACCGTACTCAATTATTAATTCTAATATAAATAATATGATATATAACTTGGCTAAATAATGAGGAAACTTTTGAATCAAGGCAATTATAATTTGGCTGTTCGTTATTGTCGAAAGGAAAGTATGCATGGGAGTGTGATTGTTTTTGTTCGTAATGACGTGAGGTTTAACCCAATAAATTTGGAGTGTTGTGAAGCTGAGTGCAGGTTTCCTGGTATGGATGTTTGTATGATCATATGTATGTATGGTAGCCCCTGTGTGGCAGTAAACGTGTTTCTGGATCAGCTGGAATCGGTATTACACTATCTTTCTTCTTTGAAAAGACCCATAATTATGCGTGGCGATTTTAATTTAAATATCGCCAAAAAATCTAATGATTGTTGTGACTTTTTGTCGCTACTTAATGACTACCGCCTGCAGATCACTGTTTTTGAGCCGACTAGGGAGACCTATGCTTCTGCTATAGATAATATAGTAACAGATATTGATCCTGAACTTTATCAATATGTGGTTAATGATTTGGGTATCTCAGACCACAAGGCAATTATATTATGTACTGAGGATGTAAAAAAAATACAAGTTTGTTACTAAAAGAACCTTTTCAGTAAAAAATCTGAATGATGGTGTCCATTGTGTAACTCAATAAACTGGTCAGTATCAAATAGCCTCTCTGTTCAGGAGAAATTTAACACATTTTATGGCAGAATAAATCCCGTAATTAGTTAGTTTTCCTTTTAAAAAAATATACAGGCATAGATCAAAGACCAGGACGACGACAAAGAAATCTTGCAAGCATAAAAGATTACTTTTCAAATTTCTAAAGAATAATTCTATTCCTATACTACAAATCTTGTATAGGAAATATTGTAGAAAATTAAAGGTTATATCAGAAGCAAAGACGGTGAGTGTGAATAGAAAATTTAACAAACTTAGCAAGGATTGTCTGGAGAATCGCAAGACGAGAAACGGGCAGAAAGAGGGTAATAAAGAACTATAAGTGGAATATACCAATAGATGGTAGGGAAAGCACTGATAGTTCTGAAATTGCAAATGCTTTTAATAACTTTTTTACTAGCTTAGCGGTCTCGTTCGGTTGTCCTAATATACCTCTGCCACGAACAAAGTTGGTCGAGAGTATCCGGTCCGGAAATAAATGATATAGTAAACTGCATGAAAACACCTCTCCAGTGGGTACTGACGAGATGCCTTTTTTATTAAAAAACATATAAATATTTTAGCTCTTGTGTTGACAGATTTAATAAACTTCATTTACCGAGTATTATTTTCCGAATCAGCTGAAGATCTCTAAAGTTTTACCTATTTTTAAAAAGGGCGCACATAATGATATATCAAACTATCGTCTACTCTCAATAGCTAATGTAGTAACTAAAATAATCGAAAAGGCAGTGCATAGTCGTCTGGTTGCGTTTCCGGAGGGAAATAATTTAATCATGTGTGCGAATTGTCAAAAGCATTTGATGTTGTTGACAAAGCTGAAGAGATCTGGTATAAGAGGGGGAGTACTGAGGTGGTTTGCTTCCTATTTGTCGGACAGACGTCAGTATGTATGCATTGGTAAGGGCAAAGAGGTTAAAAGTCCGATTTGAGAGCAGTCATTTCAGGGGTTCCCCAGGGTTCAGTACTTGGGCCCCTCTTGTTCAGCATATTTATAAATGATGTTCCTGATCACGTAACATCCAAGGTTGTCATGTATGCCGACGACACTACCTGTTTAATGAATGACAGTGACCCAATTGAGTTGGAGGCAGCAGCTCGGGGGTCGGTTACTCAATTGGCTTCTTGGTTTGATGCCAACAAGCTAAAGGTTAATTTTGACAAAACACATCGTGGTATTTAAAAAATTGAACTCAGGTCCTCTGTGTGAAAATACCTCAATGTCGGGAAGGCTGATTGAAACTGTTACTGAAACTAAAATACTTGGATTAACTATTGGTACATCACTTCAATACGAAACCCACTTAAAGGAATTAAATCTTAGGTTAAACACTATATGATATTTAATTAGGGTTCTTAGAGAGATAGTCTTAGCAGGGGTGCTTAAGAGTGTATACTCTGGATACTTTCACTCAAGAATGGTGTATGCCTAGGAGTTCTGGGGAGCCGAATCCTCAAGTCTGGCTATTTTTCGTGCCCAGAAAAGATGTGTGAGATACTTAAATAATACAGATCCCAGAGCGTCATGTAGGGAATATTTAAAAAAAAAACAGAATGACACGACCGTCGTCATATATAAACAAATGTCTACTTTCCGCTCATCGAAGAAGGTATGCCACTACTTCTGCCAGTACTCCATACCTCTTTCGTCCTGCGCTTCCAAATACTACTAAGTACTAAAATAGTTATTTTTATCGGGGCATAATATTGTATAATCTGTTTCCTGTATCATTTTGAATTTAGGGAATTTAGTTTACGCATGTTTAATAGAGCGATCAAAAAGATATTACTGGGTAACGTTTGTACAGCGTCCAAGAGTTTGAAAATTATATAAACCAACTTTGACCGCTCGGAAAGGCTACGGTATTGCTTATACTGTGTCTCTACTTGTTTGTTGTTGCTTGGGCCGGATTGTGTGATTCTCCGCATATATTTTATACTGCAATCTGGTTTAATGTATTGGACGTTTTGATGTCTTAGACAACACCGCTCAGCAAAAACCAAACAAAATTCTGATTGTGGGTTGAGACCTTTTTTTTCTTACTCTGCAGGAACAAAAACAAAGGAAACCGCCGCGCCGGTTATACGATCTAAAGTTTGATTTCATTGTCACAATCAAAATATGTAAAAGAAAAAAAAGATAACGCTATTATTGGAATGAAGGGAACGTTGTATACCCCCCCCCCCCAGTGGCGCACCCGGGGGATGCAGCCTCCCCAGATGAACTAACTGAAGAAATCCATCGAATTGCATTATTCAGCCCCCCTCAAGACAAAGTTACTATTGTTTCTCCCTGGATACTTATGTTTGCGTATTATTATGTTGTATTTAACATAAAGATGCGAACTCTTACCTATACACCATTTCTGATCACTATGTTTCTTTTATTTTTTTGTTGTATCTTCTTTAATAGCTGTAAGTACTTTACTTGTAAGGCTGTCCAAAGCCAAATTACGCAAAATGGACAATAAAGATTTTTGATTTGATAATATTGTCACCAATCGTTTTTTCGCTCGTTCCCGGTTCACCCGTTCCTGCCCTTAATACTGCTCCCTGCTCTTAATTCGACGCACGTCGATGTAGGCCCGGAGAGTAGGGCGAGAATGGGTCGACTTGGAGAGAGGGAACCAGCCGTAGAGATCAGTCGATACCTCGAGTCAAGCGAGACAGCTACGACCAGTACCACTTTCCTGCCCTGCCTGGCGTGTTTTTAGGAGTTCAAAGGTATGAATCTTTCTGGGTTGTTGTATAAAATATAAATATTCTTTTTAATTTAATAAATGCTGCAGAATTAATGATGAAACCAGTGGTTTTATTAAAGATCCCGCGACAATCTTGGTGGAGGCGCCGTGTTCGGTCAGAACGGCCGTAGTTTTCGTGAATAATTACCTTTGGTTTCATTCTTAGTTCATGCAAAAAATTCGCAAACTGCTTATTGTACCGATTTTTTATTTTGTTTTATAGGGTAAAATATATTTTTGAAATAGATATGAAATTATTGAAATGTTATTTGCTGGTAAAATTCCAAAAAGGTCATGATCAAGTTTGTTTGATTCCTGACCGTATTTTTAAACAATTGAGTGTGTGGTTTCCTGGGCATATCGGTCAAAGGTTATAAATGAAAAAAAACTTATTTGAAGCTGACGTTTCGGTTATGTTATAATATAGTTTTAGTTAAGAAATCTGTATAGTAATAAGGTATGTCTTTTTTTTAATGTATGTTTACAAACTAAACAAAGGTCGCGCACTTTTATAATTGTTACAAAATATAATTATTTTAGCTCTGAAGATGGTAATATACCGAAACGTCAGCTTCAAATAAGTTTTTTTCATTTATAACCTTTGACCGATATGCCCAGGAAACCACACACTCAGTCATGATCAAGGTTATCGTTTTTTATTTGCTTTTTGCGGATTGACCAAATGTTTTTTAGGCACATTCCTGGTACGAAGCGAACAATCTTTCATGCTTTTAACGGTATTATTTTATATTTAAAATTTATTTAGAGCGTTTTTAAACAAATATTTTATTGGCAAGTGTTACATTTTGGTACGTTTTCGTTGGATAAACTTAGTTTATTTTTAAATGATTTTGAATTTTTCGGGTTCTGTAAAATATGTACATATTGGATTTTTTAATTATTGGGTTTTCTCTAGTAACTAATGCCGGTAGAAAACTTGTTTAAAATTTGTTTTTAACTTTTTGAGTTCTTTTTTTTAACGAGAACCAGTAAATATCTTCTGCCTTTTTGGGTTTGAATGCTAAAAGTAAGCAAAATTAAAATTATGCCAGTTATGCAGTATGAAAATTGCTACGTATTTAAAATAAATTTTTTATCGCGGGTCTACTATTTAAGTATGCGTTATTTTTTAAACTGTGCACTTTTCTTACTACATGGAAAAATTAATGGTGTTGAGAAGTCATTCTAAGAAGACAGAAAATAAAAATAAAGTAACAGAAAGTGAAAATAAAGCGGAAAACAAGGGAATAAGCGGTACTAAAGAAAACGACAAAGTTGTTGAAACGTCATCAACCCCTAAAAGTAAAGAAAGTGTTAGAAGGTCATTAATATTTAATAACTCGCCGGAAAGCATACAGTCGTCAATTTTAGCGGAAAATAGCAGTAGCAATAGCTCCATTTCTGAAAATTTTTCAAACGAGTCACTAACTTTATTGCCAAGTAACGACCAGGTAACCCCTAAATCAGATAGAAATATTTTTTCAAAAATGCCGAACACCTTAAATTGCACGTTGGGAAATCTTATAAATCCAGGTAGAACACCGGCAGTTCCACAATTTGTACCGCCGCGTTCGTATAATTCGGATTGCGATAATTTAAGTGTATTTTTGGAAGACTATGAAAAAACATCTTTGATTAACAACTGGAATGACAACCTTAAGCTGTGTTATTTTTCGTCGTATTTATTGGGACAAGCACAAACTTGGTTGCAAATTTATGTAATAAGAAACCCAGGTTCCGATTGGAAAGCAACAGTAGAAGACCTGAAAAAAGAATTTTCGTTTAGCACATATATCAACGAAACAAAGCTAAAATTACGTTATAGAAGACAGCAGCCAGGTGAAAACGTAATGAATTATCTACGGGAAATGGTGTACCTATGCGACAAAGTAGATCCAAAAATGAAGGACGAAGTTAGACGTGAACATTTTGATCAAGGTCTACTGCCCACATACGCCTACCAAATCAAGCTTAGGCAGTCAAAAAATTTTGCAGAGGTACAAGAGCTTGTTAAAACCATAAACGACGCTGAAAAAGAGATTAGTCATGCTTCGGAAATCTTCGCACAGCTGTCACTGTCAGAAAAAGTAACAGGGACGAGTCAGCAGGTTCAGCCAGAAAAAACAAAATCGAACTTGATGGATGAAAGCACGCAAGTTGTGAGAGATGAAATTGGAAAAGCTATGCAAAACCAAGACAGAAGAGAAAAACGAAATTTTAAACTGGCAGCCACGTACTACCGACAGTCGACCAGTATGTTTTCAGTGTGGAAAACCAGGTCACAAGGCGAGAGTATGTTTCAGCAACCCGCAACAAAGAAACAACCAGAACTACAAGGGACAGCGAAATTTAGAAAACCAAAGACCAAGATGGACGCCAAGTCAACCTAGTCGAGAACAAAATGGCCGCCGTCCAGAGCAGCAAACCAATAGGTATCAAAATTGGCAACAGCGACAGTCGGAAAACTCCAACGGACAGTGTTAACACACATAAGCACTGTCCAGAAACAGCAACAGAATCAGAATCAGAACAAGAATCAGCAAGAAGCAGCAACAGATGTTCTCTCCGTAAAAGGAAGTTTAAATAATGTAAATACTGAGGTTATAATAGACACTGCGTCAGTTAAAAATATTGTAGATAGTAAATATGTAAATAAAAATGAAATAAAGCCCGGCACAGGCATAACTTTTATTAAAGTAGCGAATAGTTCGCTGGTAAAAATTATTGGTTATGCAGAAATAAATGTTTGTTTTATTGGTTGTACCTTTTCCTTAGAAGCATTAGTTATAGAAAATCTACCCCAACCCGTGTTATTAGGATTAGAATTTCTTAAGGCCCACGAAGCTATGATAAATTTAAAAGCGAATGAAATTAGTTTGAAAACGGATGAAAATGAAGTAGTTACCTTGGCAATGAATTTAGGAGATAGTAGTAGTCATAAAGAAATTGTAAATAGTCAAATCAGTAATGTAAATAGTTGTTTTTGGGATGAGCTACCTGTAGAAATTGAAAACTGCAGAACAGACAGTGCGAAAATTACGTTGCGTAGTGATACGGTAATTGCGAAAGACGTTATTAAATGCGAAGTGAACTTTAAAAAAACTGGTGAAAATAAAATAAACTTTACCCCGAACTATGATTTTTTAATAAAAAATGGACTTCAAATTAATAAAATTTTTAGTGATAATTTGACGTGGTACGCCGAAATAAAAAACTACGGTAGAAAGACAAAAAAACCTTTTGCAGGCACATGCATCGCGTTTAAAGCAGATAGTGACTTTATAAAAAATATAAGCGAAACTTTAGTGACTTTACCGAACGATAATCTAGTAAAAAGTTATAATGTAAATAGGGACTTGTGTAAAAATGACTTTCAAAGTGTAAGTGAATCAGTTCAAGATTTTGAAGATACTTTTGCTTGGAGCATCAGCGACCTAGGAAAAACGGATTTAGTGAAGCACCGAATTGAGACGACCGATGACGTTCCAGTGGTTTCCAGACCATACAGAGTTTCTCACACAGAACGAAGAATTATTAATAAACAAGTAGAAGAAATGTTGGAAAATTAGGTCATAAGAAAGTCTGTAAGTCCGTATTCCAGTCCAGTAGTCCTAGTTCCCAAAAAAGATGGTGATATGAGGTTCTGCGTTAACTATAAAAAATTGAACGCAAAAACAATAAAGAATGTGTATTTGCATAAACTTTTGTTTACATTTCAATAGCTTATTTATTGAATATGCATTAAAACTGCAACTATGAAATATTATAGTTCCTTTATGAAACCAAACAATTAGTTTCAATAAATTATTTAAACGACGCCGAGTCATCAAGTCAACAGAATCGCCGTTTCTGACTCAAAGTACATGCTTCTCCAAAAGGGGAGGAAACTGCTAAATGGATGATAGGGCGATGGGAAAGGCGAGTGTTGGAAAAAACACTAGTGCACAATCCCCGGTCCGTACGCTGATTTGACATTGTGATAGACTCTGAAAGAGTGGTAGAAGAGATGGTCTTCAAATTTATATCAATGTATGTGTCTTTCAAGAGTAATTACATATATGTGTCCTTTATTTTATGTCAAGATTGAATCATTTTATACTTTATATTTTATATATATTTATGTAATTTATTGTGAATAAATAATTTAAGTTTGTTTTGCGTTTAATTCTAATCTAGTTAAGTTCCGATACCTCTACGGCCCTAGCCGCGCTCCTAAAACAAGGGCGTGACAATACATCAAGACTAATCATATACAAACGTAACTCATGGGACGGATGGGCCTGCTGATTACTGCACATTTTTTCAAATCTGTGTATTAAGTTTGACACAGCCATCCTCATTTCCTTTTCGACGTTTATTTTTGCTCGGTATTTACTTTAATCACAGTGAAACTGCTCGACCCCCAGTCTATTCATCACGTGACAAAGTCAATCACGTTGGCTGTAATCGTCTGGATGTATTACCTTATTTTCCTACGTTGTGTTTATTTCAGGTTCTTTTAAAGTTTGGTACAACAGTAAATTTTAGATCAGATTTTGATAGTTTTTAATTATATTTTCCCTTTCTTAATCTGTCACATTGTAGATATAAGAAATCAAAGAATTAATCGGTTTTTATCATTTATTTATTTGTACACCAGTTATTTATCAATTTCACATTCAAAATAACAATAAAATATGTATAACAATTTAGAATTCAATATATTAACATAGGCCTTTGTCTGTCTTCCGTAATTTGCACCCTTTTTCCTTTTTGTCACCTGTTTATGTCTGCGACATTACAGGTGATTTTCTTGACTACACTTTACCGGTGATTTTCTTGGCTGCGCCCTTTCCCCTATAAGCTCACCCATCTAATGTCTGCGACACTGATGGTGATACTCGTAAAGTGTTTCTTTACATGTTGTTTTACCAAACCCCTATACCTGTTACTGTGCGTCTGCAGCGAACCTCTGCATGCACTTTATCACTTCGTCCCTTTTCATATATCACCCCTTTTCTGATATAACCCGGATATAACCTGCATTTTATTATTGGTGTCGCCCCTCTGACGTGTACGAATAATTTTCATTTACTCTTTAAATACCTTTTAACACTCAGTATCACCCCAAATGACGTACACGCTTGGCATAATGCGACTACGTAGGGTGGAAAGCCTCCAGCGGAACCCCACTTTTGGACAGTCCATGAGGAGCCGAAAACCTGAACAGTGGAACCCCACTGTTAAATTAATTTACTGTAATTAGCCGATTACAATCAGCACAAACCCAAACAAAATATCGGACACCTCAACGTATAACATATAAAGGTGCAATAAAAGTTAGCTAGTCCATCCGACTCCATCCGCCCATCCGCATGTGTCACTTTTCTTCTCGAGCGGACGTTGTTTTCTTATTACTTAGGTACCGGAAACCTCGACAGCGCACCGTCGCCGGTTATAACCCGTTCCTAAGAAAACCCACGCACTGTTTTATATATACCTATTATCTGTTAACGTTCTACAGGTAGCATCATGTCAATACCTACACCCATAATTTATTTTATCATTGCCAATCTTGATAATACGTTGGTCCAGGGGCGTGCGGTGAAATTTGGGAGAAGGGAAGCAATTTTCAAAACTGTGGAATAATTATTTGGAATAGTTATTTGGAATAATTATTTGGAATAAGTATTTGGAATAATTATTTGAAATAATTATTTGGAATAATTATTTAGAATAATTCGTTGCAATAATTATGTGGAATAATTATTTGGAATAATTATTTAGAATAATTTTTGCAACTACACAATTGTACAGTTTGAACACTTTCAACCGCCGAAACATGATTTTCCTGGAAATCATCTGATGTAAATGTATTTAATCAATCCGAGTAACTGCTTATTCGGCAACAAACCGCCCGCAACTTGAACTTTCCACTTTTGCATTTGAACCCGAAATTTGTTTATCTACGGCAATAAGCAACAGCAACTTAAGATTTACATACACGCGAGATGGAAGGCGGCGAGATCACGATGCAGTGCGCGATAGCGCGATGATCTCCGATGAGAGGAGAAAGACGGGAGACGTATGAAGCAGAAACTGGCTCACTGGCTGCACTGTTATTAGTACGACAAAGACAGAGTAATGTGTTATTGTCTTTTATTAACTTTTCTGCCGCATATTTAACTTGGTGGGTAACACTCAAGGCCCACTATTTTTTTGAGGCTTGCCTGATCTATGTTTATTTAGGATGAGATGAATTTATTATGAAATAAAGAATTAAAGATATTATGACGATTTTATTTGACTTTTACTCCTCTATATTTTAGGGGAAGCAATGCTTCCCTTGCTTCCATGGACCGCACGCCCCTGCGTTGGTCATACGCGATTATTCATATTTACTCATACTCAACCCTTTTTATTATTATTCTTTAATAATGCAGATTACCTTTAATTTAATACAATACCCCTTTTTAATTTTTTATCTACCCTGTCGGTTTACTGACCTTTATTTTTTCTTCGTTATGCCAAATAAACCCCGGAAGACAAACTGGCCATCTGTATTTACAAGAAAGGTGCTTTTGCACTTGCCCTACCATACTGACCCAAATCTCGAAAGCAAAAGTTTATTGACACAATCATCTGGTACCGTTGGAAATTAGGTCTCTCTTTCAGTCATAATTTATGTAAAATAATATTTGATAATCTTATTTTATACTTTCATTTTAAGTTCTCCCCCAAATGTTGTCCCATTTTTAAGATTTAGATTAATATTTTTAAACAGATTACTTTATATTGTTTATAAGATTAAACTGTGATGTACGACTGCCAGTATTTGAATTCACATAATGTATTACATTAAATTACAGTAAAGGATTTAATTTCGTTACCAAAGACACACCTATATCCACCAGTTAGATCAGCCTCGGCGTAATCCATTGTCAGCTGAAATCGGCGTACAAGGTACTTCACTAAGTAAAAAGAAATCAAATTTTATGTAGAATTATCAATGAGATGTAAGTATATTTTTAAGCTTTTCATGGATTTAATTTCGTTACCAAAGACACCTATATCCACCAGTTAGATCAGCCTCGGCGTAATCCACCGTCAGCTGAAATCGGCGTACAAGGTATCTCACTAAGTAAAAAGAAATCCAATTTTACTACTTGCTTAATATTACAACACAAGTTAACGTAACTGTACTTTGGACAAAGAGCAAAGGACTTACTGGCAGCTTTTCAACACAGAAAATTTACTAACAGAGAAACCCACCGACATCGTCACGACTTAACTCTTAAAAAGAGGAAAATTTGAATGTCTATCTGATATCTGAATGCGAGTCGAATGTTAATCTGAATGCCTCCCTGCGGTGGCGTCGAGCGCTTAAGTACTCGCGCGAGGGGAAGCCTCCCTGCGGGCGGGTTAAGCGTGGCTTGGCTGCTTGGCTGGGCCATCTGGTTTCCCATAATCTTAAGAATTTGACCTGGAGATCCTTTTTATGCACACTTTTGTCGTTTTCGACATTTTTAGACTATTTTAAAACAGAGGTTTCTATGTATGTATATTATTAGCATTTTATAGTTTAGAACAGGATTTCCCAACCAGTGGGGTGGGCGCCTCCCTAGGGGGGCGTAGAGAGATGGCGAGGGGGGCGCGGAATGTTTTGCATTTTCGAAAAAAGAGTCAATGTAACGTATAGATCAATATAACACATTCATTGATACAGTCGGTCTCTGTTCCACAACGCGAAGTCGTCGGTCGTCGCTACTGGACAAGTTTCGACAAGTACCTAATAATCATAATTCAACAGGCGGGGCGCTCCTCCCGCGCTTCCCGCTCATTCCCGCCTAATTATTTACGTAACATCCATCAGTCAGTCATGCTAATGTTAATCCAAAAGTTGCCTCTCTTGCTTTGCGAACACTTGTTGGGTTTTCCTCGACATATTTGTTTGAGACAGGTTTTTCAGCTCTGGCTTTAATCAAAACTAAGCAGCGAAATCGTCTTGCCGTCGATAGCAACCTGACAATAGCTCTGGCAAAAACTGAACCTAGAATCGACCAGCTGGTACAGAACATGCAAGCTCAAGTATCTCACTAGTAACACTAATACTAATCAAATAAATCATTTGTTTGACAATACTAGTAATAAAAAAAGTTTATTCTACGTTTCGTTAAATTGGATTAAAGTTTACTTTGTATAACTGTTTACTTTGTATAAATTAAAAGTTATAATTGACAAGTAAATGTTGTTAAAATAATGTGCGTTTGTTTTTTGTCACGAAAAAAATTTAAGGGGGGCACGAAAATATTATATATAATCCTGGGGGGCTCGACGCAACAAAGGTTGGGAAACCCTGCTTTAGAATATTCAGTTTTATTTTAGAGATTTTGCAAAATTTCCCAGATATACCGACCCGGGTACGGGCGGTTTCAACAGCAACCGCAGAAAACCCAGCTTCACACTAGTAAGAGGTGGAAAATGGTATTAAGATCTTCTGTGCTTTCCTACTTAAAAGAGGATATTTATTTATTAGAATATTTATTTATTAAAATCCAAAATTCAGTTAACTCCATGCTGGTAAATTTTCCTTTCAGGGTTGTGTCACAAGAGAGCTCAATGAGATTTTTCTCTTCTGCCAAAATAAACCCGGAGGGGGCACTAGTGCAAAATGGATCTTGAATACATGCAAACTTATTGATTTTTTCATTTTTAAAATATTTGTCAAAACGCGAATTAAGCTGTGATAAATGTTTTTCAAAAACTGTTTATATTTTGAGAAAGCTCAGCTTGACTGGTGAGCAAAAACTGCTGCAGTAATAGAAAACAATCTTTGCCTCCGTCTTTGTTCATTTTCCTCCTCCATAGTTCTAGTTTTCTTACAAAAGCTTCAATTTTTTCAACGCACTTTAAAACGTTCAGGTTTTTTCCTGCATTGAGAGATTTAAAACATTCAAAAGCATTTTCGACAAAAGTTTGCCAGCGGACTCACCCACCATAATGTTTACCATATCTACAGGAGCCGGAAGAATCAATTCTTCAGCGATGGTATGAGGTTTCTTGCCCTTTGCGATCCTATATGCCACCTTGCAAGATGCTAGCCAAGCATTGTTTGGAATCGATGCCTGCTTAAGAAAAGTTTAATCATCTTAACTTTCTTTCGAAAAAGTCACGAGATTTGCTAACCATATTGCCGTGGTTGATTTCTAAATGACAAATAGACAGACATAAGTAGAATCAATTAGAAAAAGGGAACCTAGGTTATTCGTAGTATGTGGCTCTTAAAGTGTCAATAATTTGTTGTTTACCTTAATCATCTATTTATTTAAATAATTTTAATCTGTTTTTAATCCATGCACTTTAACTAAGTAGTGTAAGAAATTTTTGACTACTAAATGTAATTTTGGATATGATGTGTATTGTGTAACATGTAACTGTTCACTATACCCAAGACTATACCTAATTGCCTCGCTAATTGCTATACATAGTAGATAATTTGTTTGATTAGTTGATAAGCAAATTTATATAAATTTGACATGTGTGCAAATGCTTTGTATATTGAAATTAAATCAATCAATCCATAATGATTTATTGTCTAAAGAATCCAAATTCTAATTGACAAAGCTGTATTAAAAAAGAACAAATGTAAATAAGACTCTACTTAAATAAAATATACTTACTTGACTAAAAAAGTACAAAACAGAAAATGGTGTACCTATCATTCTGTAATATCATGTAATCATTAAAGAGCTTTAATTTGATAGGACCCGCAGTACTTCTCCAATACTCACAATACTTCTGCAGTACTGAGCAGTTAGGCAAATTCTGCAGTAGGTGTACAAATTTTCAGGTAGGTTGTTGACCCATTGTTTGTCAGTTTTTTCTTATTACTTATTTAAAATTAAGAGAAATAAGTCAGTTTCAAGTCGGATTAAAGTCACAAAACTAATGATTTATAAAAGTTTTTACAATAATTCAATAAACTAGTTAGGTATATCTGGTGGTGGTATTATATTATTATACATCCAAAGAGTATAGGTTCTACCATATCCATTAAAAAAATTTGCATGGAATGCATAAACTTACTGCTTGATTTCCTGCTTCAAGAATACCATCACATTCTGTAGTTTCTGACTCAAGTATTTCATCTTCTAATATTTTTTTGTTTTTTAAGGGCATGGTGTATTCTATTTCCTCCTGCTGCAACATATGTCTAAATCCTCTTGTAGTTGGTGTTACAATCACATGTATGTCAGTGTAACCCAAAATACCAGCAGCCCGAAAAAGTGCTGTAAAACTATTAGCACAAACATAAAAATAAGGACACTGTCGTGTTCGTATAAGCTGAAACAAGGACTTAAAACTATCTGTCCAACTCTGATAAAGACTACTTTTGACAACTGTGCTTGCCCCTAAGTTAATTCCACTTGTATTGTTCATAGATGCACTTCGGGGAAACAATGGAAGCCATGGAAGATATGGCTGTTGCCAAAATAAACAACACTGATGAAACTTTGCATTTGGTGATGCATTTAATGTTGTTGTACTATCATCTATATCTAAACAACGTGTAAAACTGGTTATTCCAGATGCTTCTTCACTTATTTTTAATTTTTGATTCCAAGGAAATGACTTTAAAGAAATTAATCTCATCTTCCTTTTTAAAGTCCAGTCTATTGGACACCAAGGCTTTCCAGTAGCTTTTGCTGTTTCTGCGACCACTGTAGCATCCGTTTCATTTACCTTTGTTAAAATATCATCAAAAGATGTTAAAGAATGGTCACTTACATTCGAGCTTACATTAGAGGGTGTCCGATTAAATAACTTAAATAATGTCTGATCAGTTGATTCATTTAAAAAGGTTTCATCACTTTTGATTTTTTTTGACTCATTTAAATCTTTTAAAAAGGGGTTTTTTCTTTTTCTACCAGTAAAAATATTCTGAAATGCGGCTGTTGTAACAGACTCTTCAGATTTAGCCTTGACTTTAACAGGCAAACTACCATTTATTCTGTCTTGCAAAGCTCTTTTCCTTAGCTTTAATTTTTGAAATTTTAATAGATCTCTAGGATGGTCCCACCTTGTTTCTTTATTCGGACTTGCTGGCATTGTTTGAGATTCAAGACAAAATGTTTTTAGAAAGATTCAAAAATTTTATAGGGTTAATCACAGAACAGGTTTATAAATAGAGATGACAAAGGTAGATCGATATTTGTTATATATCGATATATCAGGAAACCATATCGATATTTCTTCAATAATAAATCGATGAATAATTTTCTGTATTTTGAAAACGGATTAATAGTATTTTATATTGGATAAGTTAGTGCGCACTGAATGTATTTCTATCATTTGTTAACAATATACAATTAGAATGAAATAAGATTCGGATACACTCACACCGCACTACCTCTGCAACTGAAAACGTTGTAAGGCTGACGACAACGAATACTAACAGGTTGGCTGACGAATAAGCCGGGGCCGGGGACCGGGGACGTAACTTTAAACGTGAGTATCAAAAAATATATAAGAGGTTAGAAATGTTAACTCCTAAGTAAACCGAAGAAACACGAAATTTAAATAAAAATCAATAAATTAGTATGCCACCGTGTTCTCAGATGTCGCTCCAGGTCGTTTTCTCGTGGCGGGTAGTTTAAAAGTGATGTTGAATATATTGATTTATTTTCAAGCTAGTATTTGATTGTTTTAAAGACGATTTATTGTTTTTTTTTCGTATGGCACAATAAAATATTATGTATTCAGTAAAATCAGCTATAAATTGATGGTTTACTGATTAAATTATATTTTAGAGGAAATTACAAAGTAAAAAACAATAATAGTCTTTAACAATCAAATACCGATACTTCTAAACCCTGCACAGTATAATATGTAAAATATAAATTATATAATAAAACTACAAAGTTGCATGTAGGCTTTATTTACCAAACAGTTATTGTTACCACATTGTTATTAAAAAATAGCCCAAGTTCCTTTTATATACGAGTAGTTTTCCATGCACCTAAATGTGTAAATTTTCATAAAGTTGAAATTATATTTACTAAATACCGTTAACTCCTGAGCTTGAAAGATAATCCCTATTTTTATACGAATTCATGTTGGCATGCTGAAATTCATCAAGGAATGGATAACTACACAAATGTAAAACCGGCATTAAAAACATCGTCTACCAGGATTTATAAAAAAATTAGGGAGTGCATGGAAGAAAAATTTAAAAAATTAACCGACAACATTGAGTCGAGGCTAAGTAATTTCTCTGCCTGCCCTGCAACCCAGCATCAGTTAAAACAGATATTAAATATATTGTTTAAACAAAAGCAGAATTCTTAAAGAACAAACAACAAAAAGAACAATGTTACAAAAGGCTCTTTTGTGTCCATTAAGGCAGGGGACAAAAATGATATTTTTTGTGAATTTTGACCTGCTGAACATGATGGCACCATTAGAATTACCGGATGCTTCCGGAAAAACCTTTTTTTTAAGATCAAGTAAATTCTAATCACATCACGTTGTTGAGCAGGTCCATTATAAATATCTTTTACGTTTGATACATTGACTGGCAAAAAATAGCCTTTTTTACCATCGTTCTTTAAACATACTTTATTATTAAAACAAAATATGAACTCTCATACAATAATAACAGTATATACATATGTACATAACAATACAAATAAAAAATAAATTCTATAAATAAAAACCACGTCCTGAGTAAACAAAAGGTAATTATTTAGATTAACGTAAACAGCGAATTTTTTCATGAAATTTTGCACAGACCCTAATTTTGGGTCGTAGAACACGAATCCGAAGTCAGTTTTTGGCGGTCTCGTAAAAATTTTTTTTAAATTTTTAGGTTAGCTTTTTCAATGAATTTCTTTAAATTTGTTGGGTGAGCAAAAAGGTGGTCAGGTTTGCTCAGTTTTGATTGATATAGATACATATATATCTATATCAATCAAAACTGAGCAAACCTGACCACCTTTTTGCTCAGGTTGGGTGAGCACAAAAATTTTTTTTTTTTACGAGACCGCCAAAAACTGACTTCGGATTCGTGTTCTACGACCCAAAATTAGGGTCTGTGCAAAATTTCATGAAAAAATTCGCTGTTTACGTTAATCTAAATAATTACCAAAAAATATAATATTCTCTAAACAAAAACAATATTCCTAACAAATGAAAATCAAGGAAAGCTACATACAGTCTTTATATTTTATTTTCTCCTAGTTCTTGAATCACAGGTCATGTTAGGGGATCACAGGTCACATTAGGAGAGTCACAGTCGGGTATCACAGGTCACGTTGTGGTATTACTGGTCACATTCTGGAATGATATGGTCACGTTTGCCAATATTTCGTCCAATCCGAATTAAAATGTCTCGTTGAGGCTATGCTGTTCTGGTCTTTCTTTTCAAAATTCGTACTCTCTCAACCTATTATCATTATGTCACCGAAGGAACCGATGTTTCCCCGCTGGTTTCCGGTTTATGTCATTTTGTTTAAATTTAAATTCATTTTTTCACAAATGTTAAAAATCATCCGTTTTAAAATGTTGGAAGCAGGAGGAGAGGTATGTAGTGATGGGCGGATCGGATCTGAACCGGTTCAATGAGTCGGATCTCAAGAAGGATTCGGACTGATCCGACTCCTCAAATAAAACAGACGGTTCACGGATCTTAAATGGAAACTGTTTGATTTGACTGTCGATTGCGCTACGTATGTCGTAAGGTGACGAACGCGGCGATTGCTGGCGGCTCTCGGTTCAGTTTGAAGTAAAATTTGGCAAGGGATCCGGGATCCGATTGCCATTGCCCGACGGGCGGATCTACGTTAAAGCGATCGGTGATACCCTTTTATTTTCTTTGGAAGCGATACTCCATATTATTTGGGTATTGTGTGTTGCGTTTGTCTATATATTTTTTTGCGTATTAAATCATCTTAATAGTAATAATTGTGGGATTCCTTATAATAAAAACTAAAATAAATACACATTATAGATATATGTACATGTAACAGCAATTAAAACGAATTTATGCCAAAACTACAAAGACAAATAAACTGTGGGAATCCCCAACCTCGAAACAAAATACAAGCTTGCTCTGTCTTGAAGTACCTAGTTCAGATCCGTTACCACCGCGCGCCGTCCGCCACCTCTCGAAACAACAACGAGCGCGATTCGGTCTTCGGTCGATATGGAGATCCAGTAATATTTCAGATTCCACAAGGATCCGTTCGGAGCCGAGATCCGGTTCAGTGATCCGGATCTCTGTACTGGTCCAGATTTAGTGAACCGAATCTCAAAAAAGAACCGCATTGCTCACCACTAGAGGTATGTTTTTAGGTTTAGTCGATATCCGTAAACATAAACAGAAATCTGACAGAAACGACCGAACTGCGTTCCGTAGTAAAACCGGTTCTTTCAGGAACCATAGACATTTTCAGGTGGCTCTGGTTTTAGTTACGGTTGACAGTTAAATAATGAATTAAACTTCATTTGTCACCTGTTTCGTTGACAAATGAAGTTTAGTCCATTGTTTATCTGTCAACCGCTACCGTAACGAAAGCCATCTGAAAACGTCTAATGTTTACCATTGATTCATCGCATTATACCGAGTGGTTAATCAGGTTTGACAACGGTACACAGCCTAAATTGAATGGTGAGTACAAGTCCGGTCGTGTTTTTTTAGCCAACCTCTAAACGTCGAATAGATCAGACTAGGGGTATATTTGGGTTGACGCTCCATAAAGCGAGCGGAGCGCGGAGCTAGTACGGAATGTGATGACGTCATACAGAGCGAGCGGCGCCAAACCAAACATATTCGATCTGCTTCAACTCTCAGTCACAGATTACTCCTACCAGATGCGAATCTCTTAATAAATTTCCTATATCAAGATTCCGCGGTCTTGGCGATACGGACAGGGCGGCCGGTCGCTTCGAGCGTCGATGCCGTGACTGAAATTTTCCACGCGTTTGGTAGGTTTTAATTCAGAGAAATTATGGATTATATTTTAAAATATTAAAACATGATATTGTGTGGCATTTTATATAAAATTATATCATTAACAAATACAAAAACGTATACCGTTTATTAAAATTACACTGCAACCTAGTACAACCCCAAACAGCACACTGACATCTTATGTACATCCTATGGAAGTCCGAAAATTGTGAACAACACATCCAAAGGATGTCCAAATTTGGTCCATGTTTGGTCCAATAGAAGTCCAACTGATGATACAAATGTCACAAATTATGACATCCGCAAGATGTCCAATTTAGGACGTCCAATGAATATCCTCTAGCACAACATCCATAGGATGTCCGTTAAGGATGTCCATTGGAATATACAAAACTTTTTCTAAATTTTATTAATTTGCTAAATTGCTAAATTACCTTGTAGGTTCCTGCGTAATCCATTTACTATACTATCCTGTTGATATTACTTACCTTTTTATACATACTTTCACTGTCACATTTCCTACTTTTAGACAATATCACTTAAATTTTATTATTAATTGCTCAATTACCTTGTATGTACCTGCGTAATCCATATTACTTACCTTTTTTATACATAAGCAGCATTCCTGGGAGACTTATATTCCTTATGGTAATAAAATTTATGAATATGTAACAATGTATTTGAAGTTATTTCACTTCGGAAAACAATGATAAGATAAATGGAACACGTCGCCCTCTTTTAATAACTGGTTCAATTGTTTAGTTTACCAATTTTCTTAGTGAGGGCGCTGTTTCGAAGTACAAAACATGTCCAAAATTGTACATCCATAATCACTAGAATAAATGGATATCCATATGACCTCCGTTACAGGACCATGGATATTCTGGATTACCAGTGGACGTACAAATTTACATGTCCATTGGAATTACATAAATGTATATCCATATGACCTCCGTTATAGGACCAAGGATATTCTGGATTACCAATGGACGTTCAAATTTACATGTCCATTGGAATTACATAAATGTATATCCATATGACTTCCGTTACAGGACCATGGATATTCTGGATTACCAATGGGCGTACAAATTTACATGTCCATTGTCATTACATAAATGGATATCCATATGGCCTCCGTTACAGGACCATGGATATTATGGATTACCAATGGACGTACAAATGTACATGTCCATGGGCATTACATAAATGGATATCCATATGACTTCCGTAAGTGGTCCATGGACGTCCTGACCCTCTAATGGCTTTAAAATGGACGTCCATTGGATATCGTGTGCTGTTTGGGACCAGAATTTCAACCATAAAATCAACGCAACAAAACTGATGTAATAACATTAGCCTGCTATCTATTCCACCGAGACGCTCGCACACGCTAACAGCGAGGAATTCACCGTTCGGCAACAGACTAAATAAGGTGCATCGCCACCTTATAATTCCTCTAAATTGGGCCACCGTCGAAAGCGTAAGATTCGCATCTGGTAGGAGTAATCTGTGTCTCAGTTTTGGAATTCGAGGTTATAATTACGATACAAACGATAAACGTAAATACATTATAGTGAGGTCGTTTTAATATTTATGCAAGTTTTGTATTTTCCACATGAATTTTATTAACAATATTCTTACCCCAAACAGCACACGATATCCAATGGACGTCCATTTTAAAGCCATTAGAGGGTCAGGACGTCCATGAACCACTTACGGAAGTCATATGGATATCCATTTGACTTCCGTAAGTGGTGAACGAATCGTAGGGAATGGACTTTAACAAACCCAGAGTTTCCTCCGGGGCAATCATATGGTACACCGACGGATCAAAAACCGAAGCGGGAACCGGAGCAGGAGTACATGGGGTCGGGCCAAGGAGGGACATGTATTTTTCCTTGGGGAAGTACCCCACGGTATTCCAAGCAGAAACCTACGCCATCTTACAATGTGCGCTGGAAAACAATAGGAGGGCTTATTCAAATAAGCGGATCTATATCTGTTCAGACAGTCAAGCCGCTTTGAGGGCACTCTCATGCCACAGGGTCACTTCTTATGGTATGGGAGTGCATTAACGATCTTGGCGCGCTTGCTGCCAGAAACTCAGTCAAGCTCATGTGGGTACCGGGACACAGGGGCATCACTGGTAACGAAAAAGCCGACGAACTTGCTAGACAGGGATCGGCTACACCATACAATGGCCCAGAACCGTCTCTCGGGGTGCCAAAGTGCACGGCACGAGAGGCGGTAAACAGATGGATCAAACACCAACACAAAGTCCACTGGAACGGAGTACAGGGACTGAACCACAGCAAGGCCGCTATAGGAAATCCCAATCCTAGACTCAATCTAAGCAGGATCCAGTTGAGGACAATCGTAGGGGTACTAACAGAACACATGGCTGTAAAAGACCTCCTCAACAAAATGAAACTGTACCAGGGAGACCTTAGCTGCAGACTATGCGGTAGGGACAGGGAAACAGTTCAGCACATAATCTATAATTGCGAGTCACTAGGGGCGTGTACCGTTGTCAACTTCGGTTACGGTTTTGTGTCCCGTAAGTATCGGTAATCTGAAAAGTTGACAGATTGGAAACGCAATAACTGTCATTAATGTCACCGAAGAAACCGAGCGGTTAACCAGGTTTGACAACGGTACACAGCCTAGATCGCAAGCGCCACCAACTAATCGGGCAACCAAAGTTAGAACCGGATGAATTGATCACCCACTCCCTTGTAGACCTGTACAGGCTTGTGCAGGAAACTGGGATAACAGAGTGGGTGTAACAAAAATTATTGGGTAGGCACAATAGGCCCCTAGTGGCCGCAGTGCTTCCGGTCTCGGACGAAGCCCAAAGGAGAAAAAAAAAATATCCATTTATGTAATGCCCATGGACATGTACATTTGTACGTCCATTGGTAATCCATAATACCCATGGTCCTGTAACGGAGGCCATATGGTTATCCATTGATGTAATGACAATGGACATGTAAATTTGTACGTCCATTCCCAGCAAACAACAAACATCCCCAGGGCGTCCCATTTTGATCCGCAACGTCCCAGGTGGGATGATCCCAGCTAAGACGTCCCTGGGACGTCCCCTGGACGTTAGAAAGATCCCAAATTGGTCAAAAAGTGACGTCCAACGGACGTCTCATGTTGCCGTCCCAAGGACGTCCGCAATGGGATTTAAAAAGAAATTAATTTGGTAAAATGTTTTTATAATGTGTAAAAACAAAATACTGTTGGAATCTTTGTTGTATTGATGACTCTATATTATAATGACTACATTACCCCAAAAAGCGTTTTTTTTTTGTCAGTACTAGGACTGTTTGGAATTGCTAGGAGATGGCGCTGCCTGTGTCATGCTACTTCAGTAATTCAACAAAATAATGTTAAATATTTACTCTTTGCACTCTGAATAATTATTCTGTTATCTAACCGTGTTGGAACGATTTGATATGGGAAATGTCAAAATTTCCTCTCTAAGGGGAAGTGCAGTAAATTGAAAATGCTATAAAACGTATCCAGGCCCTTTAAGGCGTAGATAATGTCCAACAATGATCCTATATACGTCCCAAATATAGTCTCTATAACATCCTAGTAAGGCCCTGAGATGATCCCATATATGTCCTGTGTAACCTTTATGGGATGATCCCAGATACATCCCAACCTGTTCCAAACGGATATCCCAGGGACGTCCTTGGGATCTTATGGGACATTCCGGGACGTCCCTGGGATGTAGGATATATCCCAGACTTACGTCCCAGGGACGGTTTTGTGTTGACTGGGTTGGTAATCCAGAATATCCATGGTCCTGTAACGGAAGTCATATGGATATACATTTATGTAATTCCAATGGACATGTAAATTTGTACGTCCATTGGTAATCCAGAATATCCATGGTCCTATAACGGAGGTCATATGGATATCCATTTATTCTAGTGGTTATGGATGTACAATTTTGGACATGTTTTGTACTTCGATATAGCGCCCTCACTCAGAAAATTGGTAAACTAAATAATTGCACCAGTTATTAAAAGAGGGCGACGTGTTCCATTTATCTTATCGTTGTTTTCCGAAGTGAAATAACTTCAAATACATTGTTACATATTCAAAAATTATTACCATAAGGCTACTTTCAGACGGACGGTTTCTTGTCGTTGTCGTGCAGCGATCGTGTCGTGGAAAAAAAAATGTGCTTGTATTTCCACGTATACGGCTCCGATTAAAATCGTGTGGTGTGAAAGCTTGCATTTAAAACAATGCATAACCATTATATACGATATCGTTGCCGTACACGACAACGACAAAAAACCGTACCGTCTGAAAGTAGCCTTAGGAATATAAGTCTCCCAGGAATGCTGCTTATAACCCCCCCCCCCCCCGCGCCAGACCGACGCGTCGCGACGGCAGGGCGGAGGCAAACTAATCAACCTCCCATCTAAATCCAGTCATAACCATTATATCGAAATAGAAAGTCACGTGTTCCTTATATAAATCAAGGTGGTTTTTTGCGCTCAATTTTTCCACCCAAAAACCAACTAACTACGACACACACTAACAAAACATTTACCGACAAACGACTTTCAAATTCCACAAGAATAAACATTAAATAAAATGTGCTGTAAGGTTACTCCGCAAGGCTACTTATTCATCAAAATTTGAATTTTCCAAAGGGTTTCTAGGGCCAACACCAGCCGCTAGCTTCGCTGGCTTTCTCTCGGAGGAACGGGTGCTAAGCTCCCTAAACTTCGGGAATTCTTATTGTCCATGTCATCGTGTATTGCGTTATAATAGCTGTTGTTATGTAATGTAATATATTGTATGTATGTATGTGTGCTATGTGTACACATAAGAACCTTTTGTTAATGCAATGTAAAATATCTATGTCAATATATGTATTAAAAAGTAAGTAGCTGCTTATGTATAAAAAAGGTAAGTAATATGGATTACGCAGGTACATACAAGGTAATTGAGCAATTAATAATAAAATTTAAGTGATTGTTGTCAAAACAATAGTAAATCTATTTCATACTTTGACAGTTAACCTTAAAGTTACATTTACAGAAATGTCAAAATTTAAGTTGGTACTTTTAGTATTATGTTTGAAGGTTGGTAATACTGAAATAAGTTATTCTAGTAGCCGTAGCTCTATTTGTATTTTTTGAGCCGTAGTTTCAGTTTGAGAAAAAAGATTGTTGTAGTTACAATAGCAATGTTTTATTAATATACAGTTGTATACAGATAAAAAAGTTGTGAGTAAAAAAATAAAAATAGTAACGTGTACAAGTGGAGCCTTTTTAAGCCTTCGAATTTGGGGTATCAATCAATAGGTTATGGGCCCAGTCCCGCAATTGATTTGTTAAAAGTGGAAGATCAAGCATATTCAAATTTGAGGTTAGAACCTGGTACGCGGTAAAGAAGTTTAAATACCCAAGCTAAGGAACAGAGAAGAATACCTGAAAAAGTAGGGGAACATTGAGAAGAATTAAAATACCTAGGCGAGGAAAATTTAAAAAAAGTGAGTTTAAATACCCAAGCTAGGGAACAGAGAAGAATACCCGAAAAAGTAGGGGAACATAGAGAAGAATTAAAATACCTAGGCGAGGGAAACGAGATCACAACTTCAAAATGGAAATACAATTACCACAAACTGCCAAATTAAGTGGTGAAAACTGGACCTTATGGAAGTTCCAGATTGAGATAATGTTTAAAGCAAAAGGGCTAATTGAAATAGTTGATGGTACAAAAGAAAGAACATCAATGCTGAAGAGTGGGACAGGAAAGACGCAAAGGCACAAGAAATTATAATTATGAGAATGGAAGAAAAGATTTTAACACATATCATAACATGTAAGACTGCCAAAGAGATGTGGACCAAACTAAAAACAATTTATGAACGTAAAAGTCAAATAAGCGTGCACCTTTTACAACAAAGATTCTTTAGCCTTGAGTTTAAAGAAGGTGGAATTGCCGAATTTATATCTAAGATAGAAGAAATTCAAGGAAATCTAAAACACATGGGTGAAGAGATAAGTGACAAGATGGTCATAACAAAGATTTTGATGGCTTTACCAGAAAATATGAAACATTTCGTTTCTGCATGGGAATCTGTATCAGCTGACAAGCAAACAGTAAGTGAATTGGTGTCAAGGTTGATGATTGAAGAAGAAAGAACAAAACAGTATGAACAAGTAACTGCATTGGCAATTAGAAGCAAAGGGATGAAACCAAATAGAGAATTTCGAATGCAATAAGGTTGGTCATGTAAAGAAGTATTGCCCACAATTAGAGTCAAGGGAGTATAAAAGTCATGTAATTACTGTAAGAAGAATGGTCATTTAATACAAGAATGTTGATTTAGGAAAAAGAAAGATGAAGTATTTATGTAGTCAGGAACAGATAGCAGACATTTGTACTAAACCTTTGGGTACTATAATCTTTAAAAATTTTGTAATGAATTAGGTATGTCTTATGTAAAAGTTAAAGGTTGAAAGGTGATTTACCATTGAGGGGGAATGTTGTCAAAACAATGGCAAATCTATTTCATACTTTGACAGTTAACCTTAAAGTTACATTTACAGAAATGTCAAAATTTAAGTTGGTAGTTTTAGTATCATGTTTGAAGGTTGGTAATACTGAAATAAGTTATTCTAGTAGCCGTAGTTTGAGAAAAAAGATTGTTGTAGTTACAATAGCAATGTTTTATTGATTATACAGTTTTATACATATAAAAAAGTTGTGAGTAAAAATAAAAATAGTAACGTGTACAAGTGGAGCTTTTTATTAAGCCTCAGCTTTTGGGGTACCAGTCAATAGTGATATTGTGTAAAAGTAGGAAATGTGAAAGTGAAAGTATGTATAAAAAAGGTAATTAATATCAACAGGATAGTATAGTAAATGGATTACGCAGGAACCTACAAGGTAATTTAGCAATTTAATAAAATTTAGAAAAAGTTTTGTATATTCCAATGGACATCCTTAACGGACATCCTATGGATGTTGTGCTAGAGGATATTCATTGGACGTCTAAAATTGACATCCTGCGGATGTCATAATTTGTGACATTTGTATCATCAGTTGGACTTCTATTGGACCAAACATGGACCAAATTTTTACATCCTTTGGACGTGTTGTTGACAATTTTCGGACTTCCATAGGATGTACATAAGATGCCAGTGTGCTGTTTGGGACATTACTGCAGAGAATTTATTTACTCTGTAAGTAAAGTTCACGGTGTTGAGTTATACAGGAAGTCAATTTTTTATCCATTTTAAAATGTGCCCTGATACATTTCAGTCCCTGTTAAATAAACTAATTTAATTGGCTGGTCTGCCGTTGTCAGCAGCGAATTTTACTGTCTGCTTTTTACATTAGACGTAGCGTAGTACATTGTAATAGGGTAACTTATATACCTAATACTTATATATACCTGTAAAGTTCTGACTGAAATAAATAAACAAATAAATCCACAAAAATTGCGACTAACAATTTTTTAAGTTTTGATCAGTTTGAATCAGAAAGAACACAGTGCGCATGCCCACCCCAGCTACTTTCTTTTAAAATCGGAGTAATAAGAGTACGCTCGGAGAGCTCCAAAAAGACCAACCCAAATGGAATAGAGCGGGCTCGGTGCTCCAAAAATAACAGAAAATAGTAAGAAGAGCTCACTCGGAGTACTCCGAGCGTCAACCCAAACATACCCTACGAAGGACTTGAAGGGAGGAGACCGATCGCAATACGTTGGCTTCGGTCTCAAATTTGCATCGGTACTTCAGCTTTACGATTTCGCCGCAAGTAGCGCATGTGTCCCAGTGATATCTCAAATACTTGGATTCTTATGGGTGCCATAACTATTTTTATTTAAATTAGTTTATTTTCTTTTCTTAGGGGAACAAATAACGACTTTTATATGAAGTTAAATCTACTTTATCACACTTATTGAAACACCCGGCCTGTATGTAGCTCCAACGACGGACGCTTGGTTTTTAAAATACAGGTTATTAAACATTCTAACCACTAGAAATTTTTTTTTCGAAAACTAAACAACCTTACAACCCCAGAATACCTTGTAGATAAGGTATTCTAGGGTACAACAATATTAATTTTAAATTTTTTTATTATTCCTATATTATACAAAACGAATAATATTGCGTGAAACAAACATAATACAATTAAAACTGATAAAAGAAGATTTTTCTCGATAAAATTTAAATTTTAAAAGTTCATCACAGTCCTGATTTTTTTATTATACCAACTTAATTAGAAAATCAAAAATCACTAGTATTTAAGGTTAGTAGGAATGCCAACACAAAAATGTTACGTTAGACAGAGTTTACCGCAAATACATATTAAGGGCGTGTACCGTTGTCAACTTCGGTTACGGTTTTGTGTCCCGTAAGTATCGGTAATCTGAAAAGTTGACAGATTGGAAACGCAATATCTGTCATTAATGTCACCGAAGAAACCGAGCGGTTAACCAGGTTTGACAACGGTACACAGCCTAAAAGAAAATATTAACATATGTACTGTTCACATTGATACAACCAAATCTGTCCTTGTATATAACAATGTGGTAGCACCAAGAAAACATTTTATCCAGTAATTATTAAAAATTTATAAACAAAATTATTTCTAGATTAATCAGAAATAATTCCCTACCGTGTTACAAGAGCAAATTTAGTTCTATCAATGTGAACAATACAGGGTTATTAATTGTATTTGGACCAATAGATAACTTTTTTCTTGAAGAGAAAGAAAGATGTTTAAATCAGAAAAAATGTAGATTTGTACAAGAACCATCAGCTAACGTAACTGGAAAAACAATTAAACATGAAATAAAATTAAGCGAAATTTTAACTAACCTTAAGTTTTTTCAAAGGGCTCGCCATATTATTTTTGTGTTTTTTAAATTCTACTCTCTCCTACACCGATGTTCGACTGGTTTCCTATAATATTAAAAAAGAAAACGAAACTTTAGTCATTTTCCATACCCCTCGTACGTGAGTCAAGGAAACATCGATAATCTTTAGTTATGTGGCAGGTGCTCTAATCAGGTGTTTTTACGGCGATTCAAATTAAGGATACGGCAACACTGTCCTACGCCACTATCGGCCGTTTTGGTACTAGCATAGTAGGCAATTTTTACAACCGTTTTTTAATCTTCGAAATTAGTTTTATTTCGTAAGTTATCGATGAAGTGCTAAATAATATTTAAATACAGGGACAAACTGCAACAAAATCAATAAAAAAAAAATTAATTTAAAATAATCCTACTTTTACAGTACAGGCAGATATGTACCCCGTCATTCGGCGAGTTAATCTTAGTATTTCGTTGATGTAATCACATAATATCCCTCTTGAGTTGTAAAATATTGTGCGCTGACAGTTTTATCGTTTTTTTTTAATATACTTCTGCATAGCGTTTGTGTAATTTTTGAATATTAAAATATTTTTTCCTGATCTTGTGTATGGAACCACAGCCTCCTTTAACAAGAAAGCCATGAAGTAGATTATCTGGCAACACAGCACGGGAGGTTGGAAACAGTAAACAGCTGATCGTGTACGCACATGTTAAAAATCCATGCCTGCAGTGGGACTCTGCGTCGTTATAGTAATCTACTATAGCTTTCTACTATAGAAATCTATTAGCGTTTTCTACTATCGTCAAATGTGCAACTCTGTTTAGTTGTAGACAATGATCGGGTATCTTCGGAACTCGCCAAAGGGCAAAATATAATATAAAAATATTACATTTTTTCCGAAATTAAAATTATAATGCTTTTGGTAATTTTGAGTATAGGTATACCTGAAAATGTTTTTATGACGCTGAATTTAAATACGACAATAAATTAATAAAATTATAATCTCTTAGATACTTTTCAGATTTGAAATTAACCATCTAAAACTGCAAAAAAAATCCCATTTAATAGCTTAAAATTGAGGACACACTGAGTCTAAAGGAGATTATAAAATACTTAATAACTCACAACATAAATAACAAAAGAATTATAAACAATAGTATCAGAAAATATAATAAAAAAAAACATTTCCTTTTATATCTAGCTATGTCCTGCAGTGGGACTCTGCGTGGTTATAGAAAACTACTATTGCTTTCTACTATAGAAATCTATTCGCGTTTTCTACTAAAGAAAATTTGCAACTCTATTTAATTGTAGACTAATGATCGGGTATCTTCGGAACTCGCCAAACGGATAACTATCGGAGCTAAAAACATTTGCGAAAATTCTAGGGATTTTAAATTTTATAACTAGAAGTTTTGGATAGAAAGAAAAGTTTGGTTATATTTAATGTTCAAGGTTCATGTTCAAAAGTATTTTACCCTTTACCTAAGTTCAATTTTTTCATTTTTTCCATGTGCCATCCAAAGCCCTTCTAGAACTAGTAACACCTAAGTATAGCTTATACAATAACACAGCTACCTAAGTAAGTTAAACAGGGGTGCACCCAGGATTTTGTCTCAGTAGTAGTTTGTAGGAGTGTTTCAGGGACCACGCGATTTGGTGGATTTTTTCAATTATTAGTGCACTTTTTTAATTTTTGTGTGTCTAGGATGTTAGTGTAGGGGCAACTGCCCCCCCCCCCCTGGGTACGCCGCTGAAGTTAAACACCGCAACGCAAGTCGCAACGTCATCAGCCGAGAACTTACTGCCGCTGTCGACTGGTGACGTTGCGGTGTTGTAACTTAAAGAAGGTCCTCAACTCACGGGCAGAAGAAGCGGAACAGCGGACAGGAACTTCGTTTGTTAAACATGGCAGAATTCAACTAATCATATAACGAAGCGCCTCTCCGCTGTTCCGCTTCCTCCGCCCGTGAGGACCCACTTTTACGGCGTTACTAGTTCTAGCATCTTTGGCTATTTTTATTTCTGGATGAGATTCAGCGAAGTTGATGAAATAAAGCCAGTGTTCACTTCTTACGCGCATTTTACTACAAAGATACTTTTTGTTTGTTGCTTATTTAAAACTATTTATAAAAAATGTATGTATTTCGATCTCAAAATTTTCAACTGAGTAATTTGTATCCAAATTATAAGCAAAGTGCATAAAAGCAAAGTAAGGAGCTTTTACTGGTACTTTTTATTTTTTATAAGCTCTGCACTTAGGACAATTTGTGGTTATACCTAATGCCAGAGTGAAAATGCACAAAATTTTGAGACTCAGACTCATTAGGAATAATCTTAAACAGAAAAAGCAATAGTTCAAACATAATATGACCTCTAAAGCCTTCGTTCACCGAACACCGAACCGGCAGTGCTCTGATCCAAAAACATGTAAACAACTTGATACATAACCTCACAAAACCGATAACTACAGCATTGGCGATGTCGTTTCAAGACGACAAGATGGCTGTCACATAATCGACTTCGAACCATACGCAGAGTACGAAACGATCGTTCCGTTTCTACAAATAGAATTCTATGACATCGTGGAGTCCCACTGCAGCGTTAGCGATGTCGCTTTCGTTTCAAGACGACAATATGGCTGCCACATAATCGACTTCGAAACCTACGCGGAGTACGAAACGATCGCTTTGTTTCTACAAATTGAATTCTACGACATCGCGGAGTCCCACTGCCGTTTCCTAAAGTGGCAGTTTTTTAAATTAAATATATTGTTTTCTATAATCGGTAACGATATTGTTGAACAATAATAATATTATGGACTTTTGTGTGTTTTGAGATTTTAGGTTTATTTTATATTCGTTTTTATTTTAATACTCTGGTTAATTTTCACATGTTACCCCTATGAAAGAAGGTCTGGATCTTTGCTTTGCAGAATACTCGATTCTCATGATACAAATAAAAGAAGATGTGATACCGTGCAGGTAGGCGTGGCCATTTACGTCACGCCGTGACCAATTCCGCGATATTTTGTAAACGAAACACGTCTTTTTTAAGATCACGTTGTGTTTTTAACTATTTGTTGGTGTTTTTATATTACTTTTAGGAATTTAAAAATAAAAATTAAATGTGCTGTGTATGGTTGTGATGTGGACAATCAATCAATCAATGTAATCAATGTATATATTTATCCCTTTATTTATATGGTTATTTTAAATCATATACAATAAAATTCGTCTTATAAGCAGGAGGCAAAGTATATTGCCAATAGAATTTATATAAAATCGCCTATAACTAACGTAACCTCTATATTGCGTGTTATAAATTTCAAAAATAGGACATAGCGTGACGTCATGCGCGAATCCGGACGAATTTGACACGGTTTGTTATCATACCTTCTTTTATTTGTATCATGCTCGATTCTATTATTTTTTGCGTGAAACGCCTACGATGGTGCGCCTAGAATTTACCACAGTCTTCTATTTTCTTCTTTTAATGCTCCTCGTATCCTTCCAAAATGTTTCAGAATTATCCAGAACCAACAAAAGGGTATGTAAAGGATCCAGACCGGCTTTGGTTGTTTTGATTGTTAGTTTGACCTTAGAAACGTACAGCAGTGCTACTCCGGGTGGTTACAGTTTTCTATAATCGACAGAAAGTGATCGTGTTGTTTTTGCCTGCCGATCATTCGACAGCGGACGTAAAACATAGCGAAAAATATAGCTTCGTTTCTACAAATAAAATTCTACAACCCCGCGGAGTTCCACTGCAGTGGGACTCTGCGTCGTTATAGTAATCTACTGTAGCTTGCTCCTATAGAAATCTATTAGCGTTTTCTACTATCGTCAAATGTGCAGCTCTGTTTTGTTGTAGACAATGATCGGGTATCTGCGGAACTCGCCAAAGTGGTTACTGTCGTAGCTAAAAACATTGCGGAAATTCCAGGGATTTTTAATTTTATAACTAGAAGTTTTGGACAGAAGAAAAAGTTTGGTTATATTCTAGGGATTTTAAATTTTATAATTAGAAGTTTGGTTATTTAATGTTCCAGGTTCATGTTCAAAAGTATTTTACCCTTTACCTAAGTTCAACTTTTTCAGTTTTTCCATGTGCCATCCAAAGCCCTTCCAGAACTTGTAACACCTAAGTACAGCTTATGCCCTAACAAAGCTGCGATCTAAGTAAGTTAAACAGGGGCGCATCCAGGATTTTGTCTCAGTAGTAGACCTTTAGGGTGTCTCGGGAATTACACAATTCGGTGGATTTTTCAATTAGTAGTGCACTTTTTAAATTTTTGTGTGTCTAGGATGTTAGTTTAGGGAGACTGCAGCTCCCAACCCCCTGAGTACCTACATCACTGAAGTTAGACACCGCAATGCAAGTCGCAACGTCATCAGCCGAGAACTTACTGCCATTGCGGGGTTTAGCGTAAAGAAGGTCCTCACGGGCGGAAGAAGCGGAACAGCGGACAGGCGCTTCGTTTGTTAAACATGGCGGCATTCAACTTGCTCCGCCCGTGAGGACCCACTTTTATAGCGTTAGTAGTTCTAGTGTCTTTGTCTGTTTATTTGAATCTTTTTATTACTGAATGAGCTTCAGCGAAGTTAATGAAATAAAGCCAGTATTCATTTCTTACGCGCATTTTAATACAAAAATACTTTTTGTTTGTTGCTTATTTAAAACTATTTAGTAAAAAATGTATGTATTTCGATCTCAAAATTTTCAATCCAAATTATAAGCAAAGCGCCATGTATGCATAAAAGCAAAGTAAGGAGCTTTCACTGGTCTTTTTATTTCTTATAGGCTCTGCACTTATTAGGATGATAGTTGTGGTTATACCTAACGCCAGAGTGAAAATGTTCAAAATTTTGAGACTCGTTAGGAATAATCGTAAATAGAAAAGCAATAGTTCAAACATATAACCTCTAAAGCTTTGGTTCACCGAACACCGAACCGGCGCGCGGCGATGCTCTGATCCAAAAATATGTAAACAACTTGATTCATAACCTCACAAAACCGATAACTACAGCATTGGCGATGTCGTTTCAAGACGACACGATAGCTTTCACATAATCGACTTCGAAACCTACGCAGAGTACGAAACGATTGATCCGTTTCTACAAATAGAATTCGACGACATCGCGGAGTCCCACTGCAGCGTTGGCGATGTCGATATCGTTTCAAGACGACAATATGGCTGCCACATAATCGACTTCTAAAGCTACGCGGAGTACGAAACGATCGCTTCGTTTCTATAAATAGAATTCTACGACATCGCGGATTGACAATAAAAAAGGTTATTGTCAGGGAATAAAGATGGGAAAACCGGTAGTTTGTTTGGTATTTCGGCCGTTTGGTACAATAATAAACATTTTTACTTTAAAGCGATTAATATTAATCGCTATGTAAAAGATGTTTGTTTCTTCTTTGATGTGCCTTCCTGAAATTTTAAACTGTTTTTTGGTTTTTGGTTAAGTTTAAGAGCAATCTTTATGTGAGTAAAGAATGAACTTCGCCACTTTGAAAAGATTGTATTATTATTGTACCTATATAAAGTATGTACTTTTTCCCTTAATCTTTTCAAATAAAGCTTTTATTTATTTATTTTTGTGTTTAACGTTACTAGTGATGGGTAGTTCGCGAACGAACTATTTAAAAGAACTGTTCTTTGAAGTGAACTAGAGAACTAGTTCTCAAGTTTATATGGAACTAGTTTGCCGCGAACTATTAAGCACAGCCACCTGTGTGACGGTCAAATGTTGTCGTTAGATCAACGCAAGAGTCGCGAGAAAGCTGAACTGCTGAACTACAGGGAAGAAGCGATATAAAAGTCGAACTAGTTCGCTGAGAACTATATTAAGTAAACCGACCTGTGACGGTCAGACGTCGTTAGATCTACGTGAGAGTCACGGGAAAGCTGAACTACAAGGAAGAAGCGATATAAAAATCGAACTAGTTCCCTGAGAACTGTTAAGTAGGCTGCTGCCGCGGCGGTTCCATCACCGCTCGAAACTGCTGAACTACAAGTTTATAAGCGGTAAAGAGAGCGACGCGACGGATGGATAAAATAAGGAAATCAAAATATCAATTGAATAGAATGCAAATTTATTAGAGGCGATCAATGATATGTAACGTATGTTTACGTTTATCATTTATTTATTGATTCATTTTATATACAGGGTGTTACAAAAAGATGTTAAGAAATTTTAAGGGCAGATTCTACATCTAAAAATATGAAAATAAGTTTATATAAACACGGATCCTCAAACGCTTCTTTTTCAAGCTACAGGGAGATGATTATTTTCACACCTCAAGCATTCCGACCCTAATAATACAGTACGTTCTGTGAACGTACTTTTTAGGTCCTAACTAGGTCCGAACGTCTAATACCCACCAAAGACGTTCCAAAAACGTTTAATTTGTAACGTTACAGGTACGTTGTGTTAGAACGTACATAAAACGATTCTCTAGGACAAAGGAACTGAATAATTATTTGCGTTTATATAATATAATTGATAAAAATTTAATACGGTATACTATAAGATTTCATTTAAATTTAAAATTTTGGTTCTCATGGTACTCTTTAAATTATTTGTGAATACCCCCTGCGGTGCATGGCAATTTTAAATTTGGCTCTTTTTTACCGATTGTGAACAGAAAAATGATTGGTTGCTGTTTTCTGTCGGAAAAAGGTGCCGGCCTATGTGCAGTGATTTAGCAGTCGATATAGTGGTGACAACTGTAGCGATAACAGGCGGACAAGAAATCTGATATAAATCATCGTTAAAAAGTCATTAAAAATTTGCTAGTTAGAATGAAAAACTAACATAACAGTATTTGTTAACCCTTCATTGCCTATAAATTTCACGATCAAGAAATCAAACAAAAACAATTGTCGTCACCCTTGTAGTACAGTTATTGCCATAATCGTCCTCGCGTACTACTATATTGTTAGCATCCAATCTACCCGTTGTTAAAATTTGAAGCAAAGATAAAATCTGCTTTTCATTGGTTTTGTACCACGTGATGTCTCAGTACTTTTGAAGTTTTGACGGAACTGTCACTGTCAGTTCTGACAGCAGTTTAAAATGTGAGCTTGTCGGTTTCCTTTTCATCTTTTTACCTTTCAAAAGTAAAGATTAACGTGTTATTATTTGTGAAAAGTGGATTAAACGTTAATCCTAATCCTATTGACGATAATGTCGTAGCTAATGTACCGATAATGCCAGTTTTAAACAGCAAGAAGTGAAAAAATTACTTGTAGCTTTAGCGGCGGATATTCTTCACAAGAATGTAAACTGAAGAGTGGATACATCATTTTTAATTTTTAATTTGAGATTTTGGGGCAAAACGGGTAAGAACATTATGTAAATAAAGCGTGGCATCGTTTGGAAATCTAAAAAAAACACATTATTTAAGTTCGAATTAAAACTCAAAATACGTAAGTATAATTTATTGTAATCATTAATTTATATATAATACATTATAATTAGAATCAAAATATTCTTATAATTAATTACCTCTACCTATGCAAAATCACTTTGTCTTTCTCAACTGACCGTCGACATGCGAAACAAGATCTCATTTTCTATCTAAAATATTATTAACTGTGTTTCGATATTGTACTTTAAAGTATATTAATTTATACTTACTGGTTTTTCTGATATTTTATTATAAATTAAAATAAATATTCACAAAATAACGCTACGGCGAAATCGAAGGCTTGTCAGATTCAAATTTGAATTTTTGAATATAACAGGTGCGAGGTGCGAGCGGCCATGTTGTCGTATTTGGTGTTTTGATTAGCGGACGGTACGTAGTATTGAGTTCACTGGCTGGGAAAATCACGTGGTGATTTATGAGGGATATTCAGGACATCACGTGACTGGTTAGCAATTGTTTCCAAAGGCTACGTCTTTGCTTCAACATTTTTTCGTCGTTCGCTATATAGTATATAGTAGTAATACGTATATGCTCACGTCCTTAACGTAACCTTACTTTTTCATTACACCATCTTCCATAACAGCAACTATATATATATATATATATATATATATATATATATATATATATATATATATATATATATATATATATATATATATATATATATATATATATATATATATATATATATATATACAGCGTCTGCCCAGATTTGGTTACCAAATGGGAAACTTTTTTTAAAGTTTTGCTTGTTGTAAAAGTAAGACTGGCATTGAAAAAAAAAAGATATGTTATACAGGGCGTAAAGAAAATAAAGAAAATCGAGTAGTTAAGGTAAATAGCATGGAATTTTCGCTGTTAATGTCGTTTGTAAATGCAAATAAATACTTTTTTAATGAAACGTTTCATGAAACTTCTGTCTTAATACTTCTTGTACGACTGAAAACCGTTGTTTCTTTTGTGAAAAATCTAATAACTTATTTTTATTATTATACCTGGATGTGGTGCTGGTTTCATAATAGGTAAGAGGTAAGGGTGACATTGACGAGGATGAGCTCGATGTATTGCTTCATGATACACAGGAACCCAAAAAAAGTCTTGAACAAAGATCCCATGAATTGTGTTACTTAATTAAATTTATCCGAACTGTTTTGAAGAAAAACAAAGAGAAATATTTTAAACCAAAATTAATTTACGCGTTTCCTGGAGACATGGATATACGATTGATTACTGTCACTGGATAATGGGGTATTATGAAGATCATCCAAATTTTGGGTTTCAAATTTTGTTTTCCGTCGAAGCGACGGTTACCACCAACGGAATTTTTTCATCACAAAATTCGAGGTTTTGGAGTACAACTAATCCTTACTGGGTAGTAGAATGTCGCAGTCAAGTGTCTCAGAAAGTTAACGTTTGGTGTGGTTTTAAAAAAAATAATTTTATAACCAATTTTTTTCGATAATAACATTACCGGACAAATATTTCTAACTTTTTTGCAAAATAGATTTTCTGATATTATTGATGAATTGCCCCTGAATGCAAGGCATGATTTAATATTTCAGTTAGATGGTGCCCCTTGTCATTTCTCGGCAGAAGTAAGAGCCTGGCTTAAATTCAATTTTAAAACTGAGCGTACTTCGAATCAAGATGATAATCTTGCGGATTGGCCGCCTAGGTCCCCCGACCTCACATCTCTTGATTTCTTCTTTTGGGGACGAATTAAGGGATTTTTTTACAAATACAGACCTGAAAATCTTATTCAAATAAAAAACAGGATACGAGAAGCATGTGAAGAAATCCCAGCCGATTATGTGAGACATGCTGTTTGCCGCTTTAAGAAAAATCTTATCAAGTGCATTAAAAATAACGGTGGTTCTGTTGAGGCCTAAAATTTGTTTTTAAGATCTGTTAGTTAAAATAAATAGCTTCCTAAAAATTTTTTTTTATTTTTATTACGCCCTGTATAACATATCTTTTTTTCAATGCAAGTCTTACTTTCACAACAAGCAAAACTTTTTATCAAGAATAAATTTTTCGCATAAAATCAAAAATAAAAAAGTTTCCCATTTGGTAACCAAATCTGGGCAGACGCTGTATATACAGTGTGTCTACTTAAGTTGGAATCATATGGAAAACTTTTTTATTATCCATTTTACGAAAAAAAGTTATTCTTCATAAAAAGTTCTGCATGATCTAGAACCTAGGTACAATAAAATAATCAGACATCAATTTTTTGCAGTCGTATACGAGGATTGTCAAAAAATGGGAATTTTGCTCAGGAGTAAAGTAGGTACCTTTATTTTTGCCAATATCGAAAATTATTATAAAAAAAGTTGATCAGAATCGAAAACTACATTCAAATATGCAATCATATCCATTTCCGTTAAAAAACGATTTTTCTACTTTTTCGAAACTTATCTCTGTAATTACAATGAAAATGTAACTGTAGTTACATGCAATAATGTAATGTAATGTAGTTTGGCAATAGAACGATTAAATGTTTTGAAAAAGAGGGTGGCTATATCGAGGCATTAGTGGAATGACTTAAAATTAAATTATATTTATTTCTATTAATGTTATGTTAGTTACACAACTTATAATTTGTATGTATTTTTCTATTTTTAAAATAAATGATTGTTATGCATTAAATTGCGAATTTTTTAAAAAACATATTAAGAAACGGAAAGGTTATCATGTTTTTAATAAACACAAGAGGAAAATGTTCATTATTGAAATTAACAAAATTTAAAGTAGGTAATTTATAATGTAGAAAAATTTGTAAAAAATAACAAATCCTGATTTTTCATGGAAGATGGATATGATTGCATATTCGAATGTAGTTTTCAATTCTGATCAACTTTTTTTTATAACAATTTTCCATATTGTCAAAAATAAAGGTACTTTACTCTTGAGCAAAATTCACATTTTTTGACAAAGCTCGTATATGACTGCAAAAAATGATGTCTGATTACTTCATTTTAGGTTTTAGACCATGCAGAACTTTTTATGAAGAATAACTTTTTTTCGTAAAACGGATAATAAAAAAGTTTTCCATATAATTTCAACTTAAGTAGACACACTGTGTATATGTATATACCGAATATACTATACCCAAGAATTATTGTTATTTTAATAATCTGGGGATTTTGTTCAAAATCTGGAAACTTTTTAAAGTAATTCTGGGGAAAACAAATTTAAGAACCTGGCAACGTATATAGTAGTAGTAGTAATACGTATATGCTCGCGTCCTTAACGTAACCTTACTTTTTCATTACACCATCTTCCATAACAGCAACTGTGTTTGTAACCCGTTTAGTAAATATTATGTGTTATGTGCAGGAGCGTGAATTTTGATTTGTGATAAAATATCAACAGATAAGTGTATATTTTAAACAATTTATTATTTATTTATTTTATTTACTTATTCTTTTGCAATGGATTCCCAAGATAATAAAAGAAGACTTTTAGGGGAAGGGCCAGGAAAAACGGTAGATAAAACCCGAAGCAATAAATGTCATTTAAGAAATATTAGTGTTTACTTTTAGTACCCAAAGCCCCAAATGACCAGTTTGTAGTTTGTAATGTAGTGTTGATGCTTAGGTTTGTAAAAAGTATTTGCGAAACTATATATTCTGTGTGTTCATAATTAAATTCCATTCCAAAAGGTAAAAATAGAAGGAAGGGATGTGATAAAAAGATACAAAGCAAACAATAGCAATGCATACATGACTATATTCTATAACTAAAAAATAATTTTAACAAAAAACGTATAAAATAAAAACTAATCATTTTAAACCCTTGGGTCATATTATGACAATGTATTAGTATAAAAAGTAAAAAGTATTTTAGCTCAGCAGGTACCTATAATTTATCCAAAGTCAGTCTGATGTGATGTGATGACATAAAAAATCTTTTAACATGCTTCAAAGAGACTGACCTCATAAACCAGGGTTGTCAGATCTTTTTTTAAAGATTCTTTAAGGTTTTTAATTAAAAATGTTCTTTTTATAACAGTATTCAATTGTTAGTCAGTAACTCTTTTTGAAAGATAGTTTGCAAATGTACTTTGAACCAAGAACAGGCCATTCATTAATATTATAATAGCTTTTTTAGTCCTTAAGAAATATTATTTATAAAAAAAATAATTGAAATCAAAATAAAAAGGGGTTTCACTGTTGTCAAAAACAACAACGAATTAACAAACCCTTATGTTTCTCCCATACTTACGAACATTTTGTAGAACTGACAACACCCTGGAGACAGCCGCTTCGGTCGAGCCATGCTATCTCGAAAAGAATGCAAAGACAAAGACAACTGCAAATGTATATGTTCTAGACAAGAACAGCGGAATATTTTCGGTGAATGAAAATATTTCTGTCCACCTGCTAAAAGAACAACGATTCAGATGATTGAGCCATCACTGTCACAGGAGTTATTAATATAGCATGTTTCCGCGAGATCCCATTGATCTACCTTGACAGCGTGTCACGTGTATGTCACTTAATATATCAATGCAGATACCATATTATGTAGTTCCCGGCCGTTCACGGTTGGTCAACGGGATCGCGCGGAAACACGCTGATAGTTTCTTAAGGGTGCGTTCCACTAAGGAACTGCAACGCTCGTGATGCCCACCGAGTCGTTCCAGAAGGCGACCGCGGGCTTTTGTGGTCGTCTTTGAACCGTCATGGATGACGTCATTGTTGAAGACCGCTTCGAGCCCACAACGCTTATGATTTTACAGTGGGTTAATGCGGTCGTTTAATTATTTCGCGCCCTAATATGCAACGAAAAATGACCACTGGGGTTCTTTCCTTATATAATTCCGAAACAGATTCAATTATCGAGATAGAGGTGTCGGTTGACGACGCTCAACATGCACGGAACGGTACATATTAGTTTGGTTGTTTTTGTATTTATATTTATTCATAAAAATAAGCGATAGTTCATTCAAAAATTCATAACCTAATTTTTGTTGATACTAATCACATCAATGAATAAGCTATATTTCAATAATAATAATAATAATAATAATAATAATAATAATAATAATAATAATAATAATAATAATAATAATAAAGTTGGTGTAGAACATTTATAAAATACATTTTAGGTTTAAGATTTCAACAATACATATATTTCACTAAAATAACTACAATTTAATGTCATTTTTGGCAGAGTACAGAGTACAATTATTTATTAATAACTAATATATTATTTAGTAGTACTTACTAAATTGGATTTGATACCATCTTCAACCTATTTTAACCAAAGAAAATAAAAGGGTATGAATTTTAACATGCCAACTATGCGCTCGCATCCCCCAAAACTCGTTCCACTTGAATTATCAACAACAACGCTCACAAGCTACTGGAACAGGAATACCTGTGATCGCGGGCGTAAACGTTGCGATTGACTACTGGAACGCGCCCTAAATGAATAGGACAGTGGCCTGTATGATTTTAAATGATTTGCTCTAATTTCCGTATTTAATTTTGTTCTATAACTGTGGATTTGGACAGGTAAGTTTTTAGTTGGTATATTTTATTATCAGCATGGCTTTTTGGCGACCATTTGAAGCAACACTGCAGTGGCGGATGGAGAAATTTCAAGTTGTATATCTCTGTTCCTGCTTACAGGATCCGTACCAAATTTAGGGGTTGTAATACTGAGCCCACTGGGAATGTTTTGGTAAAGAAAAAAACATTTTGTATTTTGCGAAAAAAAGTTAAATTTTTGCTGGGTCCCCCCTGGGAAAAAAATTAACGCGTTTAGGTATTTTATTTATTACTTTTTCTAAACAAATACACTGCTCCAAGAAATTAACGCACCACTTAATAATTTCAGAAAAATATTTTCATTTTAAACAAACTGTAAAATATTTTATCACATTTTGAAGGACCCTTGTATATTATTTTTTTTAACAACCCAAACAGTTTTATCCGTGCTGATAATTTTTTGCTATTGGGCTTTTTTACTGGAGCACTAACATTCCTTGTAAGATAAATCGACTTTCAATTCAGTTAATGCTTTGATTTTTGCACGTTGGAACTGAATTGATACGTGTTTCTATATTTTTCGGTGTGAACTGCCAAGATGCAACGCGAATCGAGAAATTGAACTCCTGCCGAATGTGCACAAGCCGTCGTATTGCTCGAAGAAGGTTGGAGTTACCGCCGAATAGGCGAAAGATTCGGTGTGTCCCATCTGTCAGTATCGCTTATGGTTGAAAGGTACCGGGTAACTGGTGAGCACAGCAGAAGAGCTGGGCAAGGCAGACATCGTGTCACGACCCCCGGCCAATACCATTTTCTAAGCTATCCGCTCTAAGACAGAGATTTGTAACAACAAGACTGTTGCAATCACAACTTCAGCAAGCACATGGCCTTCAAGTAAGTCTGGAAACCGTTCGCCAGCGACTTCTAGAAGATAATTTGCGTCCTCGCATTGCTGCCAGAGGTCCAGCGTTAACCGTGGATCATCGTAGAGCCCGGTTAAACTTTGCCATGGAATACGTGAACTGGGGAGAAGCTGACTGGGAACGAGTTCTCTGGACGGATGAGTCGCGCTTTTGCCTGCATACATGTAATAGACGAGTTCGCATTTTTAGAAGGCCAAATGAACGATATGCTCAATGTAATATCCAGAGTACCACTTTATACGGTGGAGGCTCGGTTATGGTGTGGGGAGGATTTTCATTAACGGCACGCACGGACTTGGTAGTGATAAATAATGGAAATTTGAATGCTGAACGGTACATATTGGACATTCTCCAGGAGCATGTTGTGCCATTTGCCCCATACATTGGCCAAAATTTTTTGCTAATGCAGGATAATGCTCGACCTCATGCAGCTCGAGTAGTTCGAGATTACCTGTTGGAAGTTGGCATTGAAACTATAGCCTGGCCAGCACGAAGTCCAGACCTCAATCCACTAGAGCATGTCTAGGATATGCTCGGAAGGCAATTACGTTCTCATCCAAATCGATCAAACAACTTGGAGAACTTGGGGCGATTTCTGGTTCCAATTTGGAATGGTCTGGATCAAAGCATCCTTCGAGATCTTATTTTAAACATGAATCGTCGATGTCAGGACACGATTAGAAGCAGAGGTGGAAATACCCGCTATTAAGATTAAAAAGTTCCCTAGAAATTCTTGATAGTCCTTATTTCTTTCAAAAATTAGAATTTAAAATTTTGTTCGATTTTTTATTTTTCATTGCTTTATGCTTATTTTTAGGTCCGTATGTTTAAAACATGCTTAATCTAGAGGTAATTTAATAAAAGTTATTGAAATATAATGTCTGATTCATTAATTTAACTGTACAAATAAATTAGTAAGAAATTTCCTAGTGGTGCGTTAATTTCTTGGAGCAGTGTATTACATCATTTTCTTGAGAATTTTTACATTTTAAGAGAAAAAATGTGTTAGTAGAAAGTTATAGTCATTTGGATTTTTTTAAACCTAAAATATAAGTTAAAATAAAATTCAGATGACTATAACTTTCCACTAACACATTTTTTTCTCTTAAAATTTTAAAATTCTCGACAAAATGATGAATAATTTTTGTTTAGAAAAAATAATAAACCAAATACCTAAACGCGTTCATTTTTTCCCAGGGGACAGCAAAAACTCAACTTTTTTTCGTAAATTAAAAAATGTTTTTTCTTTACCAGAACATTCCCAGTTGGCTCACTATTAACAACTTTAAATTTGGTGCGGGTCCTGTAAGTAGGTTGGGTTTGATGGAACAGAGATATATAACTTTGAAATTCTTCCATCCGCCTCTGAGATCAAGGTGAATTATCGCAGGAGTATTAGCTATGTTCGTAGAGAAATCACAAACCGATCAGCGCCAATCAAGTTTTAGTTATTTGGTAACATGACGGTTTGCGAACTGGTTTCCAGTAATTTCATTGGCTCTGACTGGTTTGTGATTCTTGTGCGAACAGAGCTACATATAATGAATCGGTGCCAGAGTACCCGGTGGAGTCGGCCATCGAAAGCAAAACAAGTCCGGAATTGAGAAACAAAGATCTACATGTTCAGTGTCAATGCACGCGCATCAAACTTGGTTGGGTGTGTTTTAGTCGCTCATAATAAACGCACATCGGACCCGTCGACGCTGGCACAAATATGCTGATAGCGAATTTCGCAGCGACTTTTAGCGCTTTTTCGTGGCTGACAGAAACCGCTTTGCCGAAAGCCGCTTCCGGCACGAAACGGGATAAACTCAGCGAATTGTAGACCGGGCATGTCCTCTTTGCCGCGGCGGCCCATGGAATGTAATGCCGCTCGTGGGCCATGAGCGACATTACAGTACAGGGCCCAGTACCGCTGAAGATTCGCTGTCCGTCCACTAGTGGATTAGCCAAGTACAGTGGATGGCTCGCCCACGGCTAGGCGGGCTATAGGTGCAGTATAATGTGTGGTTTTAATATAAATTTAAGATGGTCCGCATCAGGCATTTTAGAAAGACTTTTACAGCAAAATAGTCAATGGAAATTCACAAAAATAATTTGCACGTGCTGTCATATCAATTCTAGACGAGGCATTCTAAATATGAATTTGATTCTGTAAAAATGTTTCTAGAATGGGTAACCAATGTTAACAATCTTAAATTATATACATTTGAATATACAGTTCATTTTGTTCTTTATAAAAACGTGCTGAACATCTCTGCTCCCAGTATTTAAATAGCTATTCGCAGATTAACAAACCTTGCTATTTTTAATGGAAGAGATAGGTATAAATAGTAAATTTATCTCATCACGTTAAAGTAGTTCATAACTTTTCTAGTTAGGAAAGAAATAAAATGGCAGATGAGAAGGAAAAAAAGTATGAAACTATAATAATTATTTTATTATAAAGTAGTTGACAAATTTATTTTAAAACATATTTACATAAACACCAAGGAACAATACAAAACCAGATCACTGAAAGTACTGCAATATATATTCCAAAAAAATATATAGGCGAACAATACACAAAAAAATCAGACACGTCTATGACGCTTCCACAAAATGGTGATTCTTTGTTATCGAGTCGCACCGACCTGTAAACTCGGAAATTTACTACCACGGATGTTCATTGCATTCTCCAACAAGAAGAAGAGTCAGCCGCTTAAGACCCGAATGCCGAGCGAAAGCTGATTTTCGCAACTGGGCTACCAGAATCGTAACCGCATTCGATCCGAAACTTAAGTATCGTTTCTGGTGTGCCGAGTCCGTGACGCTTTAGGTTGAAGGCTAGCAACTAGCAATTCATCGAATGGAAATATCACGCGCGTGCTGTATGCAGTCAGAAAATGGCAAAAAGAGCCTCCGAGACCGACTTCCCACCAGTGCCGGCAGGCGGTCGGCTGTTTTCCGACTGCCGTTGGTTTACTGGGTAGGTATCGACGCGAATATTTGTATTGTTCGCTTGACGTTGATGCTGGCAGCCCTAAGCGAATTCGCCCATAGCGTACCAGCTCGTGGCCCTCGGGTTACGGCTACGTATTTTTATTTTCTCTTTAGTCTAAAGTGGTATACCTACACTGATTTTTAACATGCCGCGAAAATGTTGTGTGCCTGGCTGTAGACAAATTATTATATCGTTATTAAAACCGAAGGATATCAAACAATTAACGTTGAGTTTTCCAAAAGACGATGAAAATAAAAAGATTTAGTTGTGGGTTATCAAAGACCATTTATTCTCAGTGACTAATTCTTCAGTTGTGTGTTGTAAACATTTTGATGCAAGTGACATTATTAAAAATGAAACATACCTACCAAGATAAAAATGGCAATACTCACGAGTTTCCTTTCCCATGTCCTAAGTTAAGGGATGGTACAGTACCCCATCTATTTAAAAATCCACCAAAATATTTGTCTATACCAATAATTAAAAAAAACTAATTTAATTATTTATTTCTCTGAAATAAAATGTTTAAAAGGTATTCTAAGGAAGACGGATCATAAAACCGAACGCAACAGTTCCTGTCACGTGACGGCGGCTAGAGCTAACTTCATGCATTACGTCATTATAAATTTGAGAAATTCTGAGTTTTCTTCCCTTTTTTACGAAGTTTCGGGTAGAGTGAGGTTCTGAGGTTTTGTTTTCGGGTGCTGCTGTGGTGTGATAAAATTTGGAAAGAATCTTTCCTTATTTTAGTGATCTTATAACATTTTGAACTTTTCAAAGAGTGTTTTTGTAGAAAGCATTTAAATTTACTAATTTTCGTAAACATTTTTTAACATGTCTGAATCTGATATATCTGTTACTGAAAACGTGAAAATTTTATCCCCTGAGGAAATACAGCTTTTAGATCATCAAAACACTCGCGTGGTAAGCGAACATAAGGCAAAATTATTAGAAATACAAGCTGCAAAATACTGGGATTTGTTTTATAAAAGAAATGAAGCACGCTTTTTTAAAGACCGACATTGGACAACAAGAGAATTTTCTGAACTTCTTAACGATAATAATTTGCACAAAGTTTTATTTGAAGTAGGCTGTGGGGTAGGGAATTTTATATTCCCCCTAATCGAGGAAAACTTAAATTTTAGAATATTTGCATGTGATTTATCATTCAGAGCTATTGAAATTGTAAAAAAACACCCCTTATATGAATCTTCAAAAATAACAGCTTTTCAAGGTGATATTACATCTACAGCAATTTTTAACAGCATTAAAACTGAATCTATAGATATTGTAACTTTGATATTTGTTCTGTCTGCAATACATCCTCAAAAATTTGTCATTGCTTTAAAAAACATCCTAAAACTTCTAAAGCCAGGTGGCCTTATTTTTTTCCGTGATTATGGCTTATACGACATGGCTCAGTTGCGATTTAAACCTGGTAACAAGATATCCGAAAACTTTTACATGAGACAAGATGGAACAAGGAGTTATTACTTTTCTATTGATTATGCTGAAGAGATTTTTAAGGAAGCTGGATTGGAAATTTTGTCTAATTCCTATATTCGCCGAAGGACTGTTAATAAAAAAGAACATATAGATGTTCCTAGAATTTTTATTCAAATCAAAGCTAGAAGACCAGTTTTAGAAGTAGCCTAAAGGTAAGTAACTAAAAAAAAATCATTTGGTACGTTTTCATGTAGATTTTGGAAGTGATTTGAGAACCTTTACACTGGATTTATAAACTCAGTTGAGGTTCGGTTGAAGTTGAGGTTCAAGATAAATAAACGCAAACGCGTACTTTCGTTTATAAACAAAGTTCACTTCAGTTCAGAAGTTTCCATTATGCTGGCGTAAAGTTCGAGATAACCAAATTTTATGTTCGCAGTTGGTGCATTTGGGCTCTCACCAATCAAAACACAGAATTAATACACGTGATGGTGAAGCCACACCTCTGCCGATCATTTGCCATCATTTTGTAAACAAAACAATTGTTTTTCCGCTTGGTGTGCCTGTGTTTCCATATATTTTTTTCCAAATATTGCGATTGTGGATTGTGTGCTTTTATTTTTTCTACATATGTTTATGATGTCACAGTTGTCAGTAACGTCACTTTACCCTGGACCAATGAAATGAAAGCAGCGAACTGTGTTTATAAATGGCCCGAAAGCTCAACTGCGAACTTTCAACTACACCAGCGTTGCCACGATTTCAATTTCCACTGTGATGCAGTGCACCTCAAAATGTGGTATACTGTGGTACTTGACTGACTTGAAATAGTGGTACATTTTTATCAAAACAGTGGTGCCCTTTGATCACTTTATTCGGCAGAAAAAAATAAATATTTGAATAATATCACAGTATAGAGACATAGAGTAGTTCAACTCGAATTTTTTCTACTTAGAAATAAAGACATATACTGTTATGTCTTTATACTCTTATAATAATTATTTCTAATTATCATCAAAAATAAAAATTTAACGAATCATCAGCATCACAATCTTTTTTATAGAAATTTGTATAGAAGAGTCATAAATTTGCATTTATATTTAGGAAAATGTTGAAAAAGATGAGAATGGTAAAATAGTGGAACTTGGAGTAAATTGAACAAAAAAGGGTGGAACCAAAGAGTCAATAGTGGTGTAAACACCACTTAAGTGGTATCATTGGCAACACTGAACTACACGAACTGCGAACCTCAACCTCAACTGAACCACAACTTGGTTTATAAATCCAGCTTTACAGTTTTTAATAATAATAATAATAATTTTATTGTGTCATATTTCACAAAAGGACAAAATACACTGATGTGCTATTAAAAATTTTGCCCTAAAAAATAGTTACAGTGTTTTAAAAGAAAAATAAATTTTTTGATTACCTAAGGGTTTTTATGCACAGGTTTCAATATAATATAAAAACTTTTGGCAATTTCGATGTTGGACTGCTGTCAAGATCCACGGTATCTTAAAACAGGAAATTGAAGGGCTTGTATCTAAAAGCAAGAAGCATAGAAAGATGTCAAATTAATTGCAAATTGCATATTAAAAATATTTTTTTTTACATTACCAGTATCCCATTCAAATTTGTAGGTTAGCATCCTTTCACTTAATGCGAGTGCAGTTTTCAGTTCACAGGGGTATGTTCATGATACTCAATCCTCCAATTAGAATGTTTCTAAGAAAACAAAAATAATCATTAATGTTAAAATTAAAATAATTTTGAATTTCTAAGTGATTTTGGGTATCATAATTTGTAGTAGTAGTATCAAAGAAGTTGTCCAAATGTTAAGAATTTTATTACTCGAGAGGTGAACAGAAAAGATGCATTTTTTGTAGGAATGTATAGTGATGTTAAATTCCTGAGAAGTTATCGTTAGCGAAAATTCAAAAATATTCGTTCTTAAAATTACCAAAATTAGCTTATTAGCAAAGATTAATTTTTTTGGAATGTCGAGCACATAAGTTTGATGCTATGTGGCATGTGCATGAATTATTTACACGAAATCGTCGCGCCGCGCCGGTGCGGTGCGGACATTAATTATATTATAATATATTATTATATAGGTATTAAATAATATTGGCGCAAATATTTAAATAAATTTTCGCAAAAGTGTTTGCATTCTTCGTATGGAAAAGTTCATGAGTCTCATATCTAGGATGTAATTAATTGATAAGGAGGTTATTAATGTGATTATTTTAAGAAATGGTCAAATAAATGATAAGGCCCAGAGTTGTTTCAGGCGCTTTTTTCATATTTCTGGTATATTTAATATTGAGTTTTTCTTTCAAGTTAAGTTATGCAAATTCGGAAATTTAGTCTGGACAAAATACATATTACACATACAAAATATTATATAAATGTAACAAGAACTGTTTCTCTCATTAGGTAGTTTTAGAGACATTTTCCTCAAATTAGGTCTATATGTGTATTTTGTTTTTAACAATAATTACTTACAATTTTTCAAAATCTTTTTTATATAGAAATATTACTTGTGCAATTTTAATGTATTTTGGGAGCATGCTTGTCTCTGATCTGATCTGATCTAATCTCCAATTTGCAACCATATCTACTTAGTACTACATAACTTTCTATGGCGGCATTTATGTCAAGTTTAGTTTGGGATATTCCTATATGAAAGTGTTTTAAGTTTTATCTAATTTTCTTGTATGATGCTAGTAGTCCTTACTGATTCTCTGTGATTTCTTTTTATTAGCTCTATCTGATGTCCGCTTTCCTATAGTACAAATTAGAATTTGTAAGTTTTAAATTATTAATTCTCTTTCTGTTACAGGACATCCTTATTCAGAGGAACTACAGTGGTGCTAAACAAGGAACTGATCTCTTTCTATTACGGGGCATCCTTACTCAAATGAATTACAGTGGTGCTAAAAATGGGACTGATAATTTTAAGAGTGTAAGTAAAATGGTTACCTGCACATGGGTGTTGAAATTGGAACACAATTTAGGAAACTAGAGTTGTCATAAGTCATAACGACAATCAGCTGATTCCTAAGGGTCTTTTTGTGTGTGTTTAGTAAGCTGTCAAGATACATAATTTAACAAATTTTAATGTTAACAATATTAAAGACAAAATTATATAGATTAGGCAATGTAGATGCTAATGGTCACATTGCAAACTTACAGTCTTTAAATGCGTTTCCAATAGTAATAAGCTTTTTTAGAATCAATTATTGCATAAAAATAATGGTGGGAAATATTTAATGCAGTGACACCTGACAGTGACCCCTTTTGCTAATTATGTTACATATGGTATGGGTAAATTAATATTTAATACTATATGCTAGTACTCTGGATTAGTCAGTGTTTGCACCAAATTCTTCATTTGTTTACAAATTTGAGAATAATAGTACATTTCATGCCAACTTCAGAAAAATGAAAGTTTACTAGATGAGTATGACAAGTTTAAATGCTTTATGAGTCTAGTAAAATCACTTTTATGACTCGGTGCGTACACAATATTCTGATTACATTAATAATAATAATAATAATAACTTTATTTCAAATCATGTGCAATATACATAAAGGAAACGACGTCAGTCTCAACAGTTTACACTTAAACTATGGGCAGAAATCAATTATATTATATGGTTCTAAATTAATCAGCAGTTTCTTAATTTCTAGCTTAAATCTCTTGTATGAATTTATCTGTTTAATATTATTTGGCAAGGCATTATATAACCTTAAACACATATAGTGTGGGCATTTTTCTGTTAGAGTTAGTCGGTGTACCGGGTATGACACATCCATTGTCCTTGTTTTGTACTCATGGGCTATAGTTAAATTAAACATTCCTTTGTGCTTAAAGAAAAACATTAAACATTCATATATATAAATCCCATACACTGTCATTATTCCTAAATTTTTAAAAACACTTCTACAACTTTCCCTGTATTCCATTTTTTTTAAAGTTCTCACTACTCGCTTTTGAGCCACAAAGATATCATGTGTCAAGTTGTGCTTTCCCCAGAAGACAATCCCATATCTCATCACGGATTCAAAATTTGTAAAATATAGCATTCTAAGAGTTTTCTCTCCCATATATTTTCCGACGACCCTTATGCTGTAGCATATTGAATTTAGTTTTTTTCTCAAGGTGTCTATATGGTATGACCAATCAAAGAATTCGTTAATATAGACCCCCAGAAATTTTACGTCATTCGAGAAATTTATTTTTGTGTTTTCTAGTTCTATAGTTGTTGGTTTTTCTATGATTGACTGTTTCGTTCTAAATAGCATTATATTTGTTTTATCTTTATTTAAAATTAGTTTATTTCTTGTAAACCATTCTGTTACAGCAGCAAAAAAACGTTTAGCTTTTGTGAAAAGATCTTCCACATCCTGGCTACTTACAATAAGATTTGTATCATCTGCATATTTGACTAAATGTTCATAATTTTTAGATGTTATACACGCCAGATCATTGACAAATATTATGAAGAGAATCGGACCCAAGATACTTCCTTGTGCTATACCAATATCATTGTGCAAAATTTCAGAGCTACAGGTTTTCCCATTTTTTGTGACTATCACGGATTGTCTTCTGTTATGCACATAGGACTCTAACCATTTTTTAGCAATCCCCCTGATACCATACATTTCTAATTTTTTAATTAATATTTCCCTATCTAGACAATCATATGCTTTTGACAGATCCAAAAAAATGCCCATTGTCAGTTCCCCTTTTTCAAGATGGTCTATAATAAATTGTAAAAACTGAAAAATGTGTGGACTTTTCTTTCATGAAACCATGTTGGAATTTGCTAAAAACGTTATATTCCTTTAAGAAATTGATTATTCTCGTGCTCATGGCTAATTCGAATATTTTAGAAAAAGAGTTCAGCAAACTTATAGGTCTATAATTGTTTATATTTTCTGGGTCACCTTTTTTATACAAAGGCATGATCTTAGCTATTTTTAAGTTATCAGGAAATATGCCAAATTGAAGCGAGTTATTTATAAGGTAGCACAAGACATCCTGTAACTTAATTGCAGTTAGTTTTACAATGCTTATTGGTATATCATCAACCCCACTACTATGCTTATTTTTGATTTTCTTTGCTATTTCACAGATCTCTGTGGGCGTTACCGGTGCCAAGAACATGGAATTTTCATTCTCTTTTATATTGCAAGTAAAGGGTAGGGTAGTTGAATCGTTTAATAGGTTTGGAATTATAGATAACAAATGCTCATTATATTTTTTAGCAATGACCTCAGAATCACCCTCCAATGCAATCTCTGCATGGTTTTTACCCTTTCCACTGATTTCCTTACAGATAGTCCACACAGACTTTGATTTATTGTCGCAATTTTTAACCCTGTCCTCATAGATTTTGGAACGAGATTTAATCAACATCTGGTCATATTTTCTTTTTTCCTGATTATATAATTCTTTGTATACTTGGTTATGTCTTGATAGCGTTAGGAAAATGTCCAATCTGCGTTTGCATTCTATGAGTTCAGGGTTTTTTGCGTCGAGGTGTGATTGTTTTGTTCCAGTTAATATGAGAGGAAAATGTTGATTAAACAATAACTTAAAGTTGTTCATGAAAACATTCCACTGCTTATTGACGTCACCCTCCCCCACGCTATACACCTCCAACCAGTTTTGATCTTGTAGAGAAGCTAGAAAATTATTTTTGTTTTCTTCTGAAAATACTCTTTTATACTGTGTTTCTTTCTTTTTAAGATATTCAATGCTAAAAGAAACCTTCTGTGCAGTGTGATCTGACACATGGCTTTCAAATGTCGATGCCTCTAAATAATCATAATTGGTGAATATATTTTCTATACAGCTAGCTGTATTTTTAGATATGCGCGTATTTTCAAAAATGGTTGGTTTTAAATTAAAAGAATACATTAATGAAAACAAATCATTTTTATGCTTATTTGTTTTTATCATTTCAATGTTAAAGTCCCCTACTATCGAAATTAATTTGTTCTCACTAAATATATTTACCAGGAGGCATTCAATTTTGTCCATGAAGATATTTATATCACCTGATGGTGGTCTATATATAGTTACTATAATTATTTGTACATTATTAAAACTACATTCTACTGCTGCACACTCAAACACGCCACTCACTGAAAGATTATTTAGTTTTGTACGGGTTTTAAATTTAGTCTTTTTCTTTATATACACTGCTGCACCTCCATGTTTTCCTTCTTCACGGCAGAACATTGAAGCCAGTTGAAAGCCTTGTATTGCGAAATTTCCTAGTTGTGTTTCTGTTTTCCAATGTTCGCTAATGCACAGTATCTCACAATTCATGTGATCTTGTAGCATACTGTCTATTCTGTCAACAGAATTTCCTATTGACTGCACATTTTGATGAATTATGTTAATAATTCTTTTGTTCTCAAACTTGTGAGAAATTGTGCTTTGGTTGGTTTTTGGTGTTATAAAAAATGGCCTGAATAGTCTATTTGGTTCTTGTAGTTTTTAAGTCGTCTTTGGTATATTGGACAGTTTGTGTCTCGTGACGAATGCTGGCTGTCTTCTTCTTTGTACTTCATTTTTATACAGTTTATGCATTTTAATTTTCCTGAGTTACATTCTGTTCCAATGTGGTCGCCTGCGCTACATTTATGACAAGAAGGGTTTTGATTGCAATACTTGACGACATGCCCGAACCCGGAACATTTAAAACATTGTGGCATGTTGACGTATTCTTGAACGTAGACTTTCACGAGGTCAAAATTAACAGTTTGTTTCTTTAAGAACCATTTGGCAATGGTTGGGGGGGCTTGCAAGATCCAGTTTTCTTTGTACGGGTTTCGGCATGTTTTTTTTGCGATGATTTTAATATTATCCAGACTATTTATTGTGCCTAAGTCAGCTTCTATTTCGTCATTCACTCTAATTAATTCCTCGACAAATTCCTTGTCTGAGTATCCTTTTAGAATTCCAGTGATCATAAACATTGGATTTATAACTTCATTTTCTTTTAATTTTATGTTGTTTTTATCTTTCAGTGTAGTTTTTAGTTTTTCTTGTTGTGATTCATTTCTACTTTCAATTATTATGGCCCCACTTTTTAGTTGTTTTATTGCTTTAAAACCTCCATCATTGTCTGCTTTTCCAATTTCATTTTTTAGTAGGCGTAATGTTTCTTTAGGGTTTGATACATCATCTATTTTAATTAATGTTTCCAATTTTTTTGTAATCTTTTCAGGTGTGGTCCATGTCATTGCTTCTTTTTCTTTGTTGGGTGTTGTATAAGTCCTTTGTTGTGTTATGGGTACATACGTTTTTTGTTGTATGACGTCTGAATATAGGGCGTTTGTTTTGGGGATGTTTTCTTGTGTGTTTATTGTCCCTAAATTTTTTAATTGCAATTTGTATTCCAATGTAATTTTTTCTTGCTCCAATTGCCCATATTTATATGTAATTAGTGTTAGGTTTTTATGTATTTCAGTGGTGGCACTTCTTATTTTATCCTGATCTTGTTTATTGAAAACGGGTATTTCATTTATGTCTTTATTTGCATGAGATTGTATCTTATCTAGAGCTCCCAAAATATTAAGCAATACATTATGCATATCTATTTTTTGGGCATCTGATTCATGACCGGTTTTTGGCGATTTTTGGTTCATGTTATTTGGTTTTAGACCATCACGGGATTTTTTATTGTGATTTTCTTCCCCTGGAGATACGTCACTTCTTGGTCGTTTACTACTGTTTTCGAACCCGATTGGCGGAGGTGAATGAACTATAGACTTTTTTGGTTTAAACACCGATTCAGGTTCACCATCTTTTTTCATCAACGTATCGATATCCCCCGGTAATTCTAATTCAATATCATTGGTGTTGGACACCTTGTCCTTGTTATCTTTATATTTATATTTAGATTTGCCTAAGTAGGTTTTTATCTGATTTATATTTACCGTTTTTTCATTATAAGCACTATCAAGATAAAATGTTCTTGTTAAAATAGGGTGGGCCAGGCTGGCCTAGTATTTTACTCCACAGGTCATAGTTTCTAATAGATGAATATAACATTTTCCGTGAATTATGCCAGCATATTTGTGTCAACATTTCTCTTAATTTAACATAAGATCAAAAATACAAACTCTTCATGATTAAACCTTTTTGTTAAAATTAGGGATCGACCGATATATATATATATAATTATCGGCATCTGTGCCGTCGTATCGGCAAAAGATGCAGATATATGTTTTTTGAATTCAAAAATCCATATATTGTATTCTTTAACTTTTTTATTACGTTGTACCTATTTAAAGTACACATGCCTTCAAAATAAAAGTATAAAGAAGAAGAAATTATGGTCTGTTTCAAATTGACCTCTTTGTATTTTACTAAAATTTTTCAGCGCAACTTGCTTGTCAAAGACAAAATTATTAACGCTTATTTTTTTTTATAAAGCACAACGTATGGGGGCCGTGACGTTACTATGCAGTAATGTGGCCCATTGCGAGAGTATTGATATAGTACATGTATGAAATGCGAGAAAATAACTTTCATTACATTTAAATTTAAGTAATCTTTTCAATAATGGGGGGCAAATATATATGTTCTGTCCAGGGGACGGTTAAGAGATAGTCTGTTTGCACTCAATAATACCATAGAAAAGCCTTTTCACATTTTTTATTCTAGAAATTCAATTGCCTGCCGTCTCTGTTTCCACTTAACTATTCATGTATGGGATTTCTAATTAAAAATGATCTTTTTTAGTTTTATTTAATAAGCTAGTCCTCTTGTGGAACTGATATGCTTTAGGCTGTATGCTGCTTAGCTTTGGAAAATCACAATTTACCCAAGTATCAGATTATTTGAATATTACCTGTGTCACTAAATTGATCCATATAAACGTTTTAAAATGTACCATTCAGATTTACTAAAAAGGTTTAAGATTTAGTACTGGTTTAAATTAAGATCTAGTTGATCAGTTAGGTTTTGACAGACTTTTGTCCTGTCATTCTTAATATGCTTTCATTAAAAACTCATTAGTTATGCTACTATTTCAGCAATTTACTTGATTTTCAAATGATTTTCATCTTGGACCATCTTGGTAAAATGAATTTAGTTTTATTATTGTAGAAAGTAGCTACTAATATTGATCTTTTTGATAAATTTGCGAAAAAACAAACAAATTCATAGTATAAAACTTAGTTGTATTATTCTTACTCATGCTCAGTTTAAAACTTTTGGTTGTCAAATTAGACCTGTCTAGTGTTGGAGGAACCTGGCCTTACTTTTTTAAGATTTTAATGATGATAACTGACACCATGTATGAAAATACATGATTATTTGTTTTTACATGCACTACCAACTGAATTATTAATTCTTACATTTATTCACGTACTAAGAGAAGTACCAGGATTACTAATTTTTATTTTGTTTTTTTTAGACTCCTGCTTAAGAATATCCTCACTAAGTTTGCCTCTATACCGAATTGGTAAGTATTTGTTAATAGATACAGGTAGTGACTAAATGTTAACCGAAGTAATGTTGTTTTTTATAAATTCGTAGCAATTAAATCCAATCTAAATAAAATCATGTTCTTACTATCGCTAGTTTTGAGTATCTCATAACTATCCTTAGAATAATATTTTTATTTGCTTAAAAATAAAAGTTACCTAATATACTGTCATTTACCAAAAATATATTATACTTTTTAATATTTGCAACTTCATAAGACTAACTTTGAATTATTTAATTACTGTGAACACCACCTATGAGATTTGATAATGTATGATAATTTGTTTAACATTGCACTACCAACTTAAAATCCTAATTCTCATATCAATAATTTTCCGAGATGCTAGCTTAAAAGTTACAAAATAAATTAATTTTTTTTTGGTATTTCATGTGAAATTAGTAAGTTTATTTTGTAATCAAATTTAACATATTCAGGTATGAACCCCTTGAAAACTTTTAGAAGAAGCTTTGATCTTTGTTTACGTTCTAAATGCGTTTTGAAAGACCTCAACATTATTAATTTTGTAGGATGATTGTTCTAAGGCGTATTTGTTGACCTGGTTTTCATCGCGGTTTTACTTTTTTATACATGTCTCAAAAAATGAGAAATCTTTCCACAAAATTGTTGTAGGTTAGATTAAATAGTACTACAAGGTTTTATAATTTTCCTTTTAATGAGATCTTGATCCCTGGAAGAGCAGTTAAAAACTGTTACTTCATTATACCTTTTGTACCAGTCTGTATATATCTGAAACGTTTCAGTATGTTCTAAATTAGATAAAACTGCGTAATTTATCTGATAACATCCTGTCGGAAGACATTTTTAGAGGCTTAGTGCCCCAGATGGATCTTGAATTTAATTTAGTAATTAACATTCAGATTCACTAAGAAGGTTTAAGATTTAGTACTGGTTTAAATTAAGATCTAGTTGACCAGTTATGTTTTGACAGGTTTTTGTCCGATCATTGTTAATAAGTCGTCGATACAATTTTATGAATTCTGATTTTTCCGTGATTTGCTTGATTTCCCAATAATTTTTTTCGTGGAACAGGTTGCTAGAATGAACTTTGTTCTATTATTGTCGAAAGTACATACTAAAATTGCCCTGTCATTTATAAATTTGCAAAAAAAACGGAAACAAATTCATGATATAAAACTTACTGTCCTTTATAAATTTGCGAAAAAACCCGGAAACAAATTCATGATATAACACTTACTTGTCATATTCTTCCGTTTGTCAGTTTAAAACTTTTGGTTGCCAAATTAAACTGGACTAGCGTTGGGGAATTGGGACGTCGTCGTTTGCAAATTTTAAAAATCATGCAATTTGCTCCTAGTTATGTATGAGCATTGACTCATAGAGTAGCATGGCACTACAATTCTGTATGCTCAGACTGCGATATTTTTAATAGTACTTTGTCAAAACTGAAAGGATTAATGTTATTTAAATAATTTTAATTGTTTTATACTCTTTCCTCTGTTGTTAGGTTACTCATCATGTTCATGTTTTTCTTTCTTATCTTTGAGGTGTTTTTCTGTTTTGTTTGTATACTTGATTTTTTATTTTCTCTGTGCCGTTTGGAATTTACATTCCGATGAAACAAATTTGAAAAAAGCAAATCTGTCTTGTAAATGATGATTTATCTTAGGACACCGATGAATATATATGATAACATTCATGATAGTGGGACTGACTCAAGCCTGAAGTTCAAAAAAATATACAATCTGTACGTGTTTTTAGCAATTATCTGTTTCGTTTTTTCTAGGTAGTCTACCAATGTCCTATTATCTGGCATCAGTTTTATAATTTTATTGAAGTCAATCTGGCCATAAGGAAATGATTTTCTGTAAGTACTACCTGTGTATTTATGACATTATTTATTACAGGAAACACTGTAGGTTTGCTGTGGGGGTTCATTGTTTTTGGAGTTTTTTTGTTCTAAAATTTAAATCGAGCAATAGGCGCCTTCTCCTTAAAAGCTAAGACTTAAGACAAAAATGAATGATACTAAAATCGCTAAATATGTTGCTTTTGGGTTACATTGTGCGTTGAATTTCTGACTTGTCAACGACGCCAGACAATGTGCCGCAACATCAACTTTTCTAATTTTAATCCAGGGTTCCCACTTTTCTGGAAAGTCAGGGAATTCAAAAGTGGTCAGCGAATGTCAGGGAAAACTAGTTGAAAACCTGGAAAATTTGTCTTTCAGTTTTAGATAAGAATAATTTCATTTCCTAACAAAATTGAAAATAAGGGAATAAATGTAGGTAATAAACTATCAACTATAAAATGCAATTTTTTCTTACTCGGTGACCTTCTTTTTAGTCTTGGAATTTTTGTTTCAGGAGACCTGGAAAGTCAGGGAATTCGATTTAAGAATTTTGGTGGGAACCCTGTAATCCAAATATATAGGGCGAAGATTTTAAAGTGTTACAATGAGATATCTCAAAAACGGTTTGGAATGTTTAAATAAAAATTTGTCAAGGCGATAATAAGGCAGGACGACAATTTAAAATGCTTGCCATTGACCCAGCCTTCTTTCACATTTTGAAGGGCGGGTGGCAAGTTGAATTGTTAAATGGAAAGGTATATTTTGTTTTAAAAATTGTTGCATTTACTGTACTGGTTGCATAGTTGCGAATTTTTCAATAAATAAAAGAAGAGTAAAAACCATCATAACAATGATGCCTTAAATTTAACTACGGTCGTGCTTTAAAAGGTGTTCAATATGCCCTCCATCTTCTAAACATTTTAAAAATTTTTGATGATATGTAGTTCCGAACACGATTTAACATTCCGGGAGTTACTAATATACATGCATTAATTTTTTCTGGTGTGGTTGGTCCTGTAGCCATCATTTTTTCTTTTATAAATGTTCTCAAAAAAAATCTAAGGGGGTCAGAAGACTTGAAGGCCAGTTTACAGGGCTGGAATAATCCTTTTGTAGATGTCGCAAATCGACAACCAAGCAACTATCAATGAAACCAACTATTTTTAATTCCATTACTTGGGTATACCTTTACCATTTAAACAGCTCTTTATACCCTATTCTTCAAAAATTCGTAACTTTGCGACCAATAGAGTAAATACAATTTCCTCCCTGCACACGTAGTTTATCAGAGAATCGAGTTTTCGAAGATAAAAATATACATTTCCACTTGACATTTCAAACTTTCCACCCCTCCTTCAAAATGTGTAGAGGGGACTGGGTTGTCAAATATTTTAAAATGTGCCGCTGCATTCTTATTTTGGGTATTTGTTTATTCTTCTTCAACATTGATTTCTATGCTAGTGTCTTACATTGGAGTGTTCTACGCATGCTGTAATAAATTGCCATATACATATGTGAAATACTCCAGTGAGAGGCACTTACTATAGAAATCACATAGGTGTTAAAAACATTAAAATACATAAAATAAAATATGCAATATTTTTGTCTGTGAGTGTATTTTTGGTAGTTCCAAATTAAAATTTGGAATTACCTTGAAAGGCGATATTTAAGGGGGAGATGAATGAGGGTGTGTGGACATATACATGGAAAGCGCGGCACACTGTAAAATTTTAAAGATTGTAATAACATAATTATATTGGTGTTCTATTTTTATTTTGTGATGAATGTCATGCACCACTCCGATGTATACTGAGGAGGAACAAGACTCACTTGAACTGACTAATAATTGTAATAAAAATTATATCTTGTTTACATCAGATATCACCGTTGACTAAACTCTAAATGTTGTTTCAGATGTTTCTGAAAACTGAAGCTCTCCGTACCGACTTCATTTAAGGTAAGATTTTGATAATTTTTGTAATAAGATATTATTTGTTCATTTAATTTTGTGATTTATCAATAAACACAAAGCACGGGTATGCTGATATTCGCTGCTTTAGATTTTGTACAGTTGAGCATCACGCTGGATAAATTGGTAGGCGAATATTTTTTTTAAAATTCGTTTTATTAAAATTTCAAAAAAAAATAATGATTACAATAATTTATTGGGTCTTAATCTTAATCAAAGTATGCCCGAGGGAAATGTCGGAATATCGTTTGAATATTTTTTGATGAAATTTAAAGTTCCCGGGATTGTTTTTGACTGGATCATCTATATATTGAATATTATGTAAAATAGAGCAAAACATCATAGGACTTTTTTGTAAAGCATTAAAACTACTAAGTCAGTAAGGGTCATATTTATAGTCGTTCCTTGAATATTCCTTAGACCTTGAGATATGATTTCAGCACGGTGTCACCCATACTTAAGGAAACCTCGAAGCCTGAGGAGCTATTATAAATACGGCCCTTAGAGTCACTGATGGTATGTATGGGAATTTTCTAATTGCGCGCCGCAAAAAGGCCTCTTATCATGTAAACATTGGACACTTATTTTAATGGATAAGATTGATCTATTGAATTATATTAATCTATATAATTATATTAAAGAAATTTCGAAAAAATCATTTAAGAGTGAACCGTTATTTTGAGACTACATTTTACCAAACTCCATTGCTTATGTAGCGAATACTGAGCAAGATAGAAAATAATGCATAGGACCAATTTTCTAGAGCATAAAATTTACCACAAAAAGTCTGGGATGGCATATGTCTAAAGTTAATAGTTAAGACGAAAGAGGCTCGCGACTTTTGTGCATCTTCTATTTAACAGCCATTCTACGCCCGCCTCTGAAGGCTTCTCACGCCTAAATATTAAGTTTAGACAAGCCATCGCGGATCGTTTTTATAGTAAATTTTATTATTCACAAAGGATCCTATGCAGTTGAAGCCTTACTTTTCTTGGTGTTTGCTACTTAACCGACGAAAAGCCTAAGACCATAATATTCAACAAAAAAATATATACTTTTAAGTTTCTAGATCAGCGTTTCTCAAACTTTTTTCCTTGTCGACCCACTTCGAAAAATGATAATTTCTTGCGACCCTCGTGAATTTTCGAACAAAGAAACAGTCTATTTATTTCGACGATAGATCGAATATAAACAGATGCATGCTGCCTACAAGTGATCGGTTCAAACGGTGAAATTGAACAGGGCCGCATTGAGAATGAGAAGGAAAACTTTAAACTGCAAAACTGTTTACAATTAAATAAAAACTAAAATAATTGCCAGCCTTGACAACCAAACAAACAAAACAGCGATTAAAAGTCAACGCAAAAAATTAAATCTACAAAACAAGTCAAAACTCGACAGAAAGTCGAATAGCCTTTTTCACTAGACAGCCTAATTACAATCCTGCGAAATACCGCCGATAGCTGTCTGGCACGCCTCTTTCAATTTAATGTCCGGTCGACCAATAGAAATAGGAAGCTGGTGGAGGCTCGACGAGATCGTCTGACTATGATGTGTAGGGTTAATATTTACATCGGTCTATCTTCGAGATGTCTATACTTTAGATTAAAATTATTTAAAAACATGTTTTTAAACACTGCGATCCAGCAAAAACCAGCTTGCGACCCACCAGTGGGTCGCGACTCACAGTTTTGGGAACCGCTGGTCTAGATTATGGTCCACGCATTTCCTTCGCCGTAGACAAATTAATCGGTTCCAACTAACTATAAAAACTGTTAGAATGAACAAAATTTTTCTCAATTTTATCGCTTTATATTTGCCGAAGTGGCGTCATGTGCAAACACGAAATTAGGTTCAGCATACTGATACGTATATTGGGTAGAATTAATATCACATTTCAAATCAATTATTTTTAGACTTCACACTATATCCAACAAATTGTCAATAGTAACATCGGGTTTGTCGGGGATCCGCAAAAATTAAATTTTTTTTATAAGGTCATTGCAATAACTATTTAATTTCTATCATTTATGATGACTGCATAGTTCAGATGAATGTACATTTGATTACAAACATGTTTCGTCTTTCGCTCCTATCTGATATTTTTTTATTTATATTGTATATATGATACATATTTTTTATTCTGAAGACCTCATGCTGTCTTTTTTTTTAGGAAAGTACCAGCCAGGATATAAAAGCTTGTATAGCAGAATTTTGTAAGTATTTTTTAAAAAATATATTTGTGTCGGGTTTGACTGGCTTAGTGTCAAATTATCAAAGTACTGGGAAAGTTACCAGCAAGATAAATTGTATGTCTATCTTTTTAATTCTATTTCTAGAAGCATAATTGTCATTTACCTTGCTGGTAACTTTGCCAGCACTTGGACAATTTGAACCTTAATGGGACATTTTTCCAGTCAAGATTTAAATTGATATTTAGTTACAATTATTGTATATTTCAATTTTCGATAAACTATTATGATACAGTTGTTTTCAGTAGGTGGTTTTGGTTGCATTTTAAATACAGTTCGGGACATAAATAAGTCATATAATAAGCATAAGGGTAAAAATATATCTTAGTCCAAAGGAATAATGAAGTAATCTAAGTAATAAATTGAGTGTTAGAGATTTATTTTTTTATTAATTACTGAGCCAAAAACAAAAAACTATAACCTTTCATCAAAAAATAAAATGAGCAATACTGGTATGTCAAATTTTTCCGATAACACAAATATTTTTACATTAGCAAAAAGGCAAAATTAAAGGGTGGTGAATTTTGTTTCAATACTCTATGGTTAATAGTTTAATAGCTTCTTTTGAAGTATTCTTGCCTGCAGTACTAATTATGCCAGACATTTTTGATCGGATTTAGGTCTGGGGATTGAGGAAGTCCGATAAATTATTAGGAACATTGTCTATGATCCAGGGGCGTGCCGTCCGTGGAAGCGGGGAAAACAACGGTTCCCTAAACTTTTTGCAGATAAAAAAGTAATTTTTATTCATTAATAATGCAAAATTTTTATCATACTATAATTTTATAATATGGATTTAATTTCTTATAATTTATCTGAAATCTTACGTAAACGTAAAAAACTTTACTGCGTAACGCAACCAGTTTCTCTCGCGTCGCCGTCGTGACCTGCGCCTAGAAGCACATTTCGTAATGACCGCAAATCGCCTATTACGCCTTCATGTTGGTTGTTGTTGCTTACAGGCAACGACACGGCACGCGTTACGCGAGAAACTGGTCAAATTTAATAACCAGGGCAGCACTGTTATAGTTTGCGGATATACATATGGCCGCATAGGGGTTGGGGGTATTGTATTTATAGGCAAAATAATGGACAATGAGTTACCAATCATAACACATAAACTATTAAAACAAAATCATGACTCTTTAATTTAGCCTCTGTTATTGTACGGGTATTTTCATCCTCTAAAGAATTTGATACATCTGTATTAATCGTTTCATTTTTTAAATAAAGCGTTATTTCTTTCTTTTGATTTTTGACTGTGTAATCTCTATAATATATAAAAAAAGAAACTGACTGACTGATTGATTGACGTATCAGTGCACAGCCCACAGCGCTCGGTCTAGAAACTTGTAATTTTCCAGAGAGGTTTCTTAAATAACGCAGACATGCACTAAGGAAGGGTTTTTCAAAATTCAACCCCTAAGGGGGTGAAACAGGGGTTCAAACTTTGTATAGAGAAAAAATATTAGATGGTACTATTAACTCGAAACTTCATAGAAGTATTCTAAATACTACATGTTTGAACACGGGTTTTACAGTTTTTACTAAATCAACCCCTAAGAGGGTGAAATGGGGGTTCAAAGTTTGTAATAGAGTAAAATTGTTACACCGCGGATGAAGTTACGGGCGCAAGCTAGTTAATGACAAATAAAGCTGCCTTAAAATGACAATTTATTACCGAGATTAGTAAAAAGTCCCAAATTTTTTCGATTCCCGGCGCCCTTAATGAATCAAATATCTTTCTAGGCGCCCCGCAGAGGGGACCCTTACATAGAAACTTCCTAGTTACATATTACCACCACTGGCTTGGATTACTTAATTATTCCTCTGGACCTGGATATATTACAGTATTATAAATACTTGTGTACCTGACTGTTGGTCAATAAATAGATAAACTGATTTTTCAGAATGGTTTTAGTTAATATTACCAAGAATAAGAAAGATCCATATTATATATATTAAGAAAAATGATGACCGCATAGTTCAGATGAATATTTTTGATTACACACAATATGTTTGTCTTTCGCTCCTATCTGATTATATAAATATATTTGTAGTACCTAGTTCTTTCAAGTATTAATTTAATTAATTTCCGTTTTATTTTTAGGAATATTCATGAGCAAGCCTCAGTCTCGTTAAAAGTAAGTTTTTTAATAAATGTCTTTTATCAGTATTTCCAAATATCATATTAAATAGTGTCTTTACTCTTACTAGGTGGTGTCTGTTAGTTTTTAGGATTCTGTAAATATGCTATCCTATCCGACCAGCTCTGTTGTCATGAGAATCAATCTAAAACTATTGGATCAATTGGTCTGGAATTTGAAATACATATGTAAAATTCCGGGAAAGCGTGCGGTCCCTTACTGAAATTTCATAAAATAACTGCCCATTTTTTTTCTGTATGTCCACATTTTGTTAATGAGCTAATTAAAAATCTATAGTATGCGTATAATTAGTGTACGTTAAAAAGATATATAACAAGCGAGCTTTTGAAGCGTGACTGCAAATTTTCAAGAAATGATTTCCACACATATAACTTTAAAACTACTATTAAAAAAAGACTACACATTGCTGGCTTTTAATATCTCGTCAGCCCTTGTTTTTGGTTAAAATTTTCATAATATTTAAATCCATTGTTAAAAAGAGCCCAATTTCAATACAACTTCCTGAAAAACGGGAAAGTCGAGAGATTTCAAAAACCGCCAGGAAAACGGAAAATTTCAGTAGTGTCAGTAAAAATAAAGACGTATGCCTAAAGTCGGAGAAAATAGCAACTTCAGTTATTTTTTTAGTTTTTTTTTATCTTCTGACAGCCCACGAAGACCGAAGTCTAAGTACTATGTACCGTGGGTGTACAGGGGAAATCCGACTCGCACATCCACTGAGTTTAGCGCACCCTGTATATTATATCAAAATTTTAATATCGAGTGATAGCATAATTACTATTAACTAAATAAAAAACCTATAATATAGTCTTTTAATTCAATAAATTTAACAAATTTACATCTTGGATCTAAACATGATTATAAACTTAATCCATCCTAGTAAAATACACAAGTTTGTGTTCACCTTATCGATTTAAGCAACAACTGTTTGATATCAGTTTTAAGGTATTTTAAAATATGGTTTCATTCATATAATATTTATGATGATTTACTAAAATTGAAAAAAGAGTACATCCATTCGACTCTTTTTACCTGTGATAACAATCGAGGCATTTGTCTGATACTCAAAATAAAAATATATGGTTATGTAGATAATTGTAGCAAAATAACATGTAAGTTGTTTTTTTTTTTAACAGGTCAGTGATGTTAGGAGAAAATCAACATTAGGAGTTCAATATTTTAAGATTTCTGGATCTTTTGGAATGTAGACTTAAACAGGTAAGTGTATTTATATAGAAAATCTGTTTTGTGAAGTCACTAGTTTATAAATAGTAGTAACTTTATAATCTACTCGTTTTAGTATATTTGACATAGCCCCTGACTATAGTTAGTATGGTCATAATGTAGGGCACAATGCCTGCTACATAGGAAGCAACTCTTTGTGACATCAAAGTTTAAAAAAAAACGATTTTTTACTTCTCGGATGATAAGAGCACAAATTTTAAAGATCACTTTTTTTATATATGGCAATAGATTCGGAAATAAAACATTTCACCAATCGTTATTGACTTATAAATAAAGCAGTTCAAAATCCTGCAATGTCAGCTGCGGAGCAAATGGAAAAGTTAGGGGAAGTAGGGTACGAACCACATACAAATGTGCAAATAAAATAAAAAATAGCACTGGCGATAATGCTAGCTATTCTTATGGTTAACTATAGTCAAGCGCTCTAAACAGAGCGGATAAGGCTTGTCAAAGTAGGCACGTTTGAAGTTTCCACGCCTAGGTAAAAAAAAGTCGTCTACTATGAATGTGCAATGAGCCGTATGGCGACTTACACGTCATCATATGATATTCAAATTAACACCTTCCGGCTTAATTTGCTAGGAAAGCGATGTTACGATTGTGAGTGTCTAACCGACTTTATCTTTCCATCTGGTTATGGCGCTGGTAGAATAAATGACAGTGTGACCGGTACATCAGATAGGTGGGACATGCATACATGCATGGACAAGCTTATATAAGTGTAAATTGTGATATTGCCTCGCCCCCTGTATTAAGTATTTCCAACTTCGTTGTACCTTTGTGAAATTCTATATCTGCTACATGCTACATCCCCAGATATTGAGATATGCCACTTCATGAGTTTAAAGAGTGGGTTGTGTGGCGTTCAGTATGGGCACTTTGTCGCCTGTCTCACAAACTGTTATAACTCATGTTTAACAATTTTACCGAAAGCGCGGGATCTACGTTTGGAATGTCAGTAAAGCGTCCCCTATCTCCGGACTTGATGGACCTCAGGTTTGTCAATTTTACTGAAGGCGCGATGAGCCAGACACTTTATGAGATTAAAGTCCATGGAAAAAATTAAATTCTAGGCCTGTCTTAACTTACAAAAACATGCGATATTTAGGATTATTCCGCGAAAACACTTGTAGTATTTGGTGTAAGGTTAGCAAACAGGAAACTTTTCTGCCATTTGTTTAAGGCTTCATTTATCTGATATCGTACGCAAATGCCCTGTAATATAGCTAAATCGGTATTTTTGTCTAAAATGTTTGAAAACCTTTCACAAATTTTTATGCCAATGCTGTTGTAAAAAAGGGTAATACTCTGCGCGACACACAAGCGGCGTTCGGCAATTCAATATTTTTCATCTTTTTAATCGGAATTTTTGTAATCAGTACGCCTGACCACGTGCCTGTCAAAAATTCCGAGCAAACCGATGGAAAAAGTTAAATTACCAAACGCCGCTACAGTACCTAGAGTTCCCCTACCAAATTACGTCGTAATTGGCGTAGTAGTAAACAACCTCCGGTTCAATTCAGTGAAAGGTCGAGGATCTATCCCTCTTCTTCTTTTGACACATACTCAACGAGAAGGGAATTACTCTTGCTTCTCTGAAACCAGAACGGAAAGCACCATAGCAACCAGCTGTCTGCCGCAAGGCTGGGCGCTGTGTTGCCGCTTGCTCAATTTTTCCTATTAAGGCAGAGGAAACCGCCCAACCGCTGACATTAAAGTGCGAAATTATTTTACAATTTTAAATGCAAATTACAAAGCCGTATAATTGACGGAACGCTTTATACTTGTTAAACTGATTGACAGCTATTTTCAGGGTTTTTATGAATTTTACGCTATTTGTAATCACAGTGCAAGAGCACTCTTGGCAACACAGTGTCCCGCCACTGCATGGACAAAATTTCGCCGAGCTCTAGTAATAATTAATAAAGAATTATGAAGTTCGAACCCGAAAGTGTCAATTCGCCAGAGGCGTAGGTAAAATAAATTTTATTGAATCTGACAAAGCTTCCAATAATTATAATAATTATCATTATAATAATCAAGGATTACTCAAGAATTAATCAGGTGTCAAAGAGAGTAGTAAAATGTGTTAAATATTATCAATTAGCACAACTTCTTACTATACTTCTTAGTGGAAGACTGCAGAAAGTAAACAAGGGGATAAACTGTATAACTTCTATTTATAACGACATCAAATAGCTTTATAATTAATAAGGAATATGCACATATTTTTTTTATTGCAAAAATCGTTTAAGGAAGTCATTACAAACCCAAAGAAAATATTTTGAATAAAATTACTAGGATAATTTAGCTACAAAAAATGTTTACTTTTCGGTATAATTTATTACAAGTTAAAAAGCAGCCATTTGTCCTTAGTGAAAAGTGACGTCAGGAGATCAGCAAAAATCTACAGGTTAACGTAAAGCTTAACTGAAAGTCGAGCAGGTTTGATTTTCTCGGAAACAGTCAGAGAGAGAGAAATCGAATTTTTTGGATTGATACAGGAATAGTTCAACTAGCTTCGGTAAAAAATTCAGTTATACAGGATGTTTCGTGTCGGAGCTATTAAACGTCAAAGTCGAAATTTCAGCGATTTTCGTTGAAATCGGGTACAGGTCGCAAATGTGAATTAAATCGATGTAAATTTTCGGAGGTTGTAGGGGACCCGGAGCGTCAGAACTCCACTGAAACTGATGAGGATCACAAAATGGCAAGTAATTCTTTTGAATTTTTTTAGGTCGAAAAATGCCATTTTCAGACCCCTCTTTGATACCTAATATCTCGAAAACAAAACGTCAGATCGAAAAACGAACTCATAAATGAAACTTTAAAATCTCAAATACTTTTTTTGCAATACATTTACCTAAACCTAAAATCACTGGAAAATGGAAATATTTGGAAAAAACTGGAAATTTAGATTTTTGACCCAAATATTTCACGGTTTTTAATTTTTTGTGGGGTCAAAATGGTTAAAATTAAAATCCCATATACATATGTCATCGGAAAGAGCTCGTCGAAATATATGATATCCATATTTTTTAGTTTCTTCATTCTCTATAGGAAGGGAGCAATCGCTGGTTAAATTTAGATTTTTTAACTTTTTTTGCGCTCGACATCGGAACCTTTGAATCACTCTATATTTTCTCCTATCCAATTTTTTCCCAATTTTTCAGCACTATCTTATAAAGAGATAATCACACTTTAAAATTAATACCGAATGGGTCATCCAGGAGCCTATTTAAGGGGTAAAGTTAGGATTTTCTTGATTTTTTCGACAAATCCTATTTTTAACCGACATTCCACACTATTTGCCCTATTTAGGGATTCTTTTTGGGTTTATTTTATCCGTTAGTTATCTAGGAATACCTCCCACTAATTTAAATCGCTTATTTTTTCGGTAAAGTTATAAATAAATAGGTTTATTTTCATCGGGGACATCTAAAATTTGAAAATTTGTGAATTTTCGAAGATTGCCATGAAAATACAGAATTGCAGTGTATTTACTCGAAATTATAAAGTTAATATGTCAAAATTTCGCAGAAATGACAATTTTTGTTGCAAAATTGAAAGGTTCCTGGACCGATTTATAGAAGTATATATTAATAAGATTTTAGGAACCTTCTACTGTATATGTAAAAGTATATATGAATAAGATTTTAGGAACCTTCTACTGTAAGTGCAGGGATATTTCATTGGATGAGTTATGCATTAGATACCATTTTTATTGAGTTGTCGATGACTACAACACTGGAATTCGCCATATACTCATGATGAGTCATAAGTTCAGTTTTGACGACACAGCCAATGGGATCACGTTTTACAAGTTTCTAAATTCGCGCGAAAATTTGCAGTTTTAAATCCTTTTTTTTTTTTTTTTGATAATAAAGACCAAAATAAATGAATAACAGCAACCGCCATAAACATTTAATTTATGTAGAGGATATAAAAAAATATATTTCAGATTTATTTGGGCTATATGCATATTCCCTATTACCCAGGCGCGGCCCGTCCATAAGGTCATTTGGTCAATGACCCACCTAAAATTTTCAGTGATCTACCTAATAATTTATTTTTTAATTTTTTAAAACCAAAAAATAATCTTTTGTTTCAAAGTTCCATGCGAAAAGTCCCCAAGAAAGAATCAAGCCAAGACATCGTCAAAGGATATCCAAGCTTGCTCCGGGCTGGGTCATATTTTAAATTGATCTTATAGGCTTATATGGACGACATAAATTCATTAAAAGTAAGAGAGAAACATTCATACGCCCTTTAGGAAGTTAAAAAGAGACACAATTGGTCGACGGCCCACCCATAATATCTGGCCACTCCCACTATGGAAATACTCTCAAACCGCCCCCTAAAATATACTGTTTCAAAACATTTGGTTCGGAAAAAGAAAAACTAATTAGGTACCTAACATGCGAATTGTATTTGCATCGTATTAATAATATTAATTATGAGTGCTTAAACATAAAATAAATACGATTTCTGTCAGGCCAGCGCTAGGCATCAAATTTAACGACATTGGACCGATTTCCTTATATAACGAGCGTAGTGCAGCGGTATCACCGCAGCGAATTAATCTGACGGTCGCGGTTTCGAAACCGTGCTGGAGCAAGAACTTTTTTTTTTAATTTTTTGTTATTTAAAAAATTAGATCGGCTCTAAAAAGTGTATTGGCAACAAGTTGTTCCTCGATAAAATGTTTTTAAAATTGTTAGATTGTTGGCAATCTCATATTTACTACAGCTTAGACTTACAGCTACAGACTACAGCTTAGACTTACAGCGTAGACAAATATCGTATTACTATGTCTAGTCGCCAGCATTGTATTTATTAAAGAAAACGGAGTTTCGGCAGCGTCTCTAATTTTATTTTACAAATAATCATGCGTTTATCTCAGAATTTTGTTCTGTTTATATTCTGGGATTTTAGTACAAGTACAAGGCGCGACATCTATTGAAGAGGCGCTAAACTTATCACAACGGAACCCGCTAAAATCTACTATTTTAGAGTATTAAAACACAAAAAAAAAGCCATAAACAAAAAAGTGATACTAAAAGTCATAAACATCAAGAGTAGTAATGTTCAATATTCTGCAGTACCTATTATATGATTTTTGCAGTGTTTATTTGTAGGTAAATAATTTCTTGGCACATTATTAAAAAACCTTTCTTAATTAAAAAAGTGTATTTTGCTTGTTGCGTTGATATCCCTAGTTGGCCACAAAATTTTGACCCACCTGTAAAAAAACTCACGGGCCGCGCCTGCTATTACCATAAAATAATTTTACAACTTTTATGACATACCAAAAACAAACGACCCATTATGGGTTAGCGTGTCTGCAATTTCATTTTGCAAAACCTCCCCAATAACTTTCGTCCTTGTACCCAGAATCTTTAACAGGCACATGGCTTCTTGTCGTAAGCAGTTCGACTGCTCACGTGCCTGTCAAATAATCCAAGCAAGACAACAAGAAAAAAAGATGGGTACAGGGACAGGGAAGTAAGAGCGAGATGACATGTATTTTCAATCTGAGAATGGCCAATAATAATTATAGTACCAAAAGCAGAAACCTAAAAATAAGTAATAAATGAGTGTCAGGTGCTTTTACTGTTTTTATGTGATGCATTCAAATTTTAAAGCGTCGCTGAAAGCACGAATTTTATGTTTTGAATTCCGTTTTGAATTTAGTTTTCTCAAACATATTAAGAGGTATAATTTTAAATTTAAATCAACAACTTCAACACATCCTAGATATTTATAATAGTAGCGCCATCTCTACATGAAAACTATAACTACAAATTAACCACAGAATAGTAAACTATAGATAGGAAAGCATTACCACAGAATATAATAATGAGCTAATCATATTGATATTCTCAACAAGATACTGACATATTTGTTTTGGTTATAGTTTTCCAAAAGATTCGAACATGCGTAAGCTTTGGGTAGCTAACATGAAAATTGAGAACTGGTCACCAACAAAAAATGACAGGATTTGTTCCAAACATTTTGAAAATCGTTGGTTTTACAAAACTGACACTCAGTCAAGAGTCCGTTTACTCAATGAAGCTTTGCCAACAATATTTACCGAGCTGCCAACATATCTTCAACCCAAAAAGGTAAGATTTTTTCAGCTTTATCTTAACAGTTAATATTTTGGTATTGAAGGTAAGGAGATAAGAACTCCTATATTGTCTCAGCATTTTTGTCCACCACAGCATATTTTCTCATGGAGAAATAATGCAAGAGTCCTTATTTCATTACTTATATTAAGTAAAATATGTAATTGCTCTAAAGCAGAAGAAACCTGTAGCGTATTTGGGCGTGACATGAATTCTGTTCATAAAGTCTAATTAGTCGATGTGGTGAGGTTAAAATGTCTTTGTATTTTGTTAATTTACTTTAATATTGAATTTTTCTCAAAAACTATGAATTTTGGGTATATTTCAGGCAATGAAGAGAGGTCGTAAGGAGATCAGTCCTGCTTCTGTTTCAGCTCCGTCCACATCAAAATTAGTGATACAAGATACAGATATACCAAGAATGAAAAAAACTGAAGGTGCAACTTTTCAGAGAGGTTCAAAAGAGTCGGTCAAAAAGTAGAAAAATTAGGGTACTCAGTCAGAGTATATTCTTATGTTATTATATTTTCAATAAAAACTTATTTTTCATTGGCATGGTATTTTTTTGGCCTTGGGCCCTTTTCAGTGGCTATAGCACGGTTAATTTTAGGCGATCAATAGAAAAGTAGTATTTTAACTGTCAAAGTCCAAGTTGGCTGTCGGCTAAAGCTAAATAAATCCGACATCAGATAATCATTTCTGTAAAAAAGTTCAATGTTATATTCAATAGTAATAATAAGTGTAATCGATATTTTGGAAAATTTGCCCAAATGCATTTTAAGTTTAAAAAGAGCACAAGTGCATTTTGCTTGTACCGTGGGGACGATAGGTAGACGAGAGTAGAGTCAATCCTGGCTCCTCCGAGGAGTCACAAATTGTTTATTGTGAGTTCTATAGCAAAGCTATCGATTTTATAGTAATTTTATGAATGCAAATTTTCATTTATGGAATAAGTAACTAAATAAAGCAAAAAATTAAACATACTACTTAAAATTAATTTCTACCAATAATATTTTTTACTGATAATTTTTCTACTTCAATGACAATTTCCCTATTTTTTCTTTAATCCAATCATATGGTACGCCTATGGGCCCATAAATTATGTGGCAGGTGGTAACAATACCAGCGCAAGCGTTATGTGTCCTCTCTCTTCTCTTGTCAAAGGTAGGATCCCTATCTTTTGTGACCGTAAAAGCAAAGTAAAACAAGACGGAGAGAATAATATCTCTTCTTCCCGCCAGCTCGACAACGCGATGGCCTTCAAACGGCAACACCCCGAGATTGGCGCGTACGATTCTCACAATACACCCCGACATTAGCCAGTGCGGTAACAACACGGCAAGTAGAGAGAGTTTTCTGCGGCGCGTCTCAATGCTCACTCTCACTGTGCTTTGTACCGTTATACGGATGCGCTACTCTGTTTTTAACGCGTGGCTACATTTTTGGAGAATCTTAAACTTTTGATTGTTGTTTTTCATATGTGTTTTTTGTAACGGGGTATTTTACGTTCACATATAGTTTTCTATAGGTTTTTGTATCTTCGTGTGTTTGTTTTTCAAATCATGACATCACTGCTTTTGTATAATCTTTCCTTTTGGGGGAACTTTAAATTACGCCCATGAAATCTTAGCTATATCCGTGAATTTATACTCAGCAACTCTCCTAAATGACTTGGAAATATACTGCATGTTCGCATGTTCCTTTTAAAATAACTAAGGTTTTACATTGTTGGCTAGGCTAGCGGTTTTCACTTTTTTTTTCATTGCATAAATAAAGAACAAAGGGACAAAGGATTAAATAAGGGAAAAATGATACGAGCTCGTCCCAATCAGTCATGCTTATCGACTTAAAATACGAAAGTTCAGGTGAGCCGTGAAAATATTTTTTTGTAATAAATGTGAAACTAAAACAAATCTAGACTATATTACAATTTATTGGCATTACATAACATAATTAACATTTTTTCAGAGCTCGTTTCAGTAAAACAAGGTCATTTATAATTAAGAATATCTGTTAAGTCCAGAAAAGCTCCTTTCGATGGAGTAGTGTTGCAACATATATAAAAAAGGTCAAAATGGCACCCAACCCAATTTACCAGTCCGGGCGAGGCATAAAGTCAACAACCGATAACCGACCATTACCGACCTCTGGTGCCATACAGTACCAGCCTGCGCAATTCATGTGCACATTTTCTTTTGTTTTGGTGGGAAACTTTTTTTCGCAACTTTCTTTACATTTTTTTGTTTTTTAAATTTTTCGATTGTCGACATCTGCGCAGTAGACCAAAATGCGAACAACGCGCAAACCGAGCGTGCTAGACAATATTCGAATATTGGAATAGCGAATATTTTCCCTTCAAAATTATTTATAATTAATTATGTTATTGTTATGGTTAGAAATACGTATGCACTTTACTCAATTGTTTAGTTAAGTTTAGAAACAGTTTTCAGTTTCAAAAAAGAAGTAACAGTCAGTAATGAATGTCAATTCAAGAATTAGACTAAATGCCGATTCCGCTTGAATTTTAATATTAGACTATTCGAACAGTCGAATCAACTATTCGATTAATCGAATTAACTATTCGAATAGTCGAACGGACCGTTCGAATAGTCGAATAAACAATTCGAATAGTCGAATAAACTATTCGAATAGTCGAATCGACTATTCGAATATTCGTAGAGACTATTAATTCGAACATTGAATAATGCGAATATGTGAATAATAAATGAAGTAAGTATTCCAAGACTTCAATTTTAAAAATTCCAAGCCCTAGTCTGCACTGAAACCCATTCACTTTTAGGAATATGTTATCACAAACAGTAAAGGTACAACTACGTTTTTAACTTTTCTCCCCAACTTTTTTTCGACTTCTCTATTTTTGTTTTTCCGCTCCTTTAATTTTACTTTTGCCGTAAAAGTTTTTTATATTCCAATTGATAAAAGCTTTAGATTCGATGCAAAATATAAAGGATAACACCGTACATCAGAAATCTCCATAACAACGGACATATAATAAAGACACGAAATAGAGAATGATTGATATTTTGTCTAAGAATTTACACTTTGTTAAAGCTATATATTTCATTTAGTTAGGTATGTTTTGTTACATAATACTATAAAGGGCTTAAATTATTGTAAAAAGCCTGTAGTTTTGTAATTTCATGCAATACTTTTCATTTTTACCAACTTATGAGTTAAGTATTCATAGTTTTTTATTTTACTCTACATATTTATAGGTTTTCTTTTAGACGTAAAATTCCTGTAAATAAGGTACCTACTTAATTCTTCCTAGATTAGTTATTAAATATTTAATAATGCATTTTTATACTACTGTAGTATTACTCATATTGTATTTTTTTATAATAACCCAAAATCTGCAGCTCACGCCCGTGGCAGTTTATTTCAACGTCGGTTTGGAGTTCGTCGAAAGCAAATCGTATTTATGAATGAAATCAGTACGAGATATTATGCTCTGTGCTCTGTGTCTTGTTTTTCTCTGGTAAAAGTAAATGGCGTCCTTTGTATTTGTTTTAATTAATTTCGAGTTCTTCAGAGTTTATTCTAAAAGTTTTGAAATTTTTTTAGTTGAAAACTACTTTTTTATTATACTTCTTTGAAAACACCTTATTTTCATCTGTTTTAGTAATAATGTAAGATGGGCTTTTTCGGGCTAGCGCACGGAAAGAGCGCACGGAAAAAATTTTCCTGGTCTCCAGTTCTTTCAGTGCGCTGAATGAAGATACCGACTATTTTTTGGCTTTAAAATAGAAATATAGGTATAGGAAAATAAACTAAACTCAAGAAAGTCTATATGCTATCTGATATTTAATATGTACCTATTTTGTATTTTATTTCGTAAATATTTGAATATTTAGATGAATTTCTGAAATATTTTTTGACGTTTTGTCAATCTTATCTGACATAGACAAATTTAAATCACCTTTTAAATGATTTGAAAGTTACCATGAAAACGCATCATACCTGCCAAAGACCATATTGTCAGCGTTGTTAATTTTCTGTCAATTAAATTCATTCTAATAAAATGTTCTCTCAACCTGAAAAAGTGGCATCTTTCATTATTAATAGTTAATTTTTAATTACTCTAGTAGTTTTTTTTTTAAATTCCGATAACAGTTGTGAAAATAAAAATATTCCAAGTTTATTTTGTATGTATGTATTTTTTTATGTTATATTTTGTTTTATGTTATCGTTTTCAAAGAAGTATAATAAAAAATATCGTTCATTACACGTCCAGAAATGGATTTTCCGTGCTTGCTTGACTTCCCGTGTTCGGCTGCGCCTCACACGAGAATTTGTCAAGCGCGCACAGAAAAATCCTTTTTTCCGGACTGGTAATGAAATATACTATAAAAAGTCATCTTAAGTTTACCAAATAATATTTTTTATTTGTAAATAACAGAAACAAAATTACGTGTTGAAAGTGGAATGAAACTTTAATGTTTTTAATAACATTATTTTGTCGTATTCCTGTGGTTTTGCCGTTTTAGTAACATAAAAAATAGTGTTAATTTGTGTAATAATCAAAAAACAATTAATAAAATGTATTGAATTCAACCATTAAACATTTTTCGGAAAAATTGACCTTTTTATTCCACATCATGTCATTATTAATGAAGTTTTTGCAGAAGAATTAGGTACATAAAACACTTTAGGTGTCTTCCTTTCACCCCAAGGAGCAGCTCCCGTGCACCTCCTGAGCAGCACACAGTTGTTCCATTCAACTGGGGCATCAAGCACCTGAACCGTTCGAGCCTTGTTCGAGCCCTATCCCCCCTGCCCCCTCGTGCATCACTTTATCATTTGAGCCTAATGTCAAACTTGTCAATTGTTCCTTTCAGAGGGCGTGTACCGTTGTCAACTTCGGTTACGGTTTTGTGTCCCGTAAGTATCGGTAATCAGAGAAGTTGACAGATTGGAAACGCAATATCTGTCATTAATGTCACCGAAGAAACCGATGCGGTTAACCAGGTTTGACAACGGTACACAGCCAGAATGGTGTCGAGTGACTCCGGGGCGAGTCGCTCCGGGGCGTCAGACACCTGAAAGGAATATTACTTTTATTGAGTTCACTGCAGTGCACGGAATTTATAGTAAAGAAAATTTGCCGTCCCCGCGCAAAACTGTTAACTGGGGGGGGGGGGGGGGGGGGAGCTGACCGTGAAATTCGCCTTTAGCTCCGTACGATGAAATTGTCCTTTTCCGTATTAATATTTTCAACATTAATCATTAAGATGGCACCGCAAGTATCAAAAGGGGTGGTTTTTAACTGGACACGAAGAATCACCATTTTGTTTGCTGTTTAATTTGCGCTACGCATCGTTGTTATTTTCCATCGAGTTTAATACTGCGTGTTAGAGAGGAGATTTAAAATAGCAAATTATTATTCTTTCTTTCTAATCTTGCACATACAACCTATGTGCAAGATTTACATTGCAAAAAGCCATATTTCGTCCATCGGAACCACCATAATATTATATACTTACGTGCATTGAAATTGATCTACCACACAATTTCGAAATCGAATACATTTTCTTAGAAACCACTCATCTTTTAAATAATAAAAAAGGACATCTCGATTGATCTAGACCCATTGTAATGGAAGTTAAATAGTCTTTCATACAATAAGTATACTTTTTGTAATTAAACTGGTGAATGGTTGCTACAAAAATGCATTCAATTTCAAAAGTATGATGTTGGTCGATTTCTATGCACGTAAGTTTACATATTAATACATACAGTGTGTTCACGGATGGAGTTGACAAGAGGAAAAAATGTTTATTATTAATTTTACCACCAAAAGTGATTCTTTATAAAAAAAATTCTGCTTGTCGAAAAAATAAGTATACCATATAAAAATCTGAGATCAGATGTACAGCGTGTTAATAAATTAAGAACAATTCAAATGCTTTACGAAAGAAGTACCATTATTTAGTATTTTCAACAAAACGTTCATGAAACAAAGTTGTTTATAATCCAAAACAATGTCTAAATACAAATTTTGTAATCAAAATTCTAACTTTAAAATTTAGAATTGTAATAGTGGTTTTTTGCGACTATTTGCAGGATTTGACAAAAAATCAAAATAGTCGATTTAGTTAACGTCAGTGTTACATCAGCATCGTCTTTACGTCTGTCAGTATTTTGATTTCGTGACGGAATTTTCCAAAATGTTCACAAAAGAAGAGCGTATTTATTTAATACGGTGGGGTGGGAGGTAGCTATGTAGAACAAATTAAAAAATTAGAATTTTGATTTCAAAATTTCCATTTATAGGCTTTGTTTTGGATTACCTACAAACAACTTTGTTTCCCGAACATTTTATTTCAAATAATAAATAATGGTACTCGCTTCTCTCTTAAAGCTTTTTAATTTTGTCTTAATTTATTAATACACTGTACATCCGATCAGAGATTTTTATACAGTAAACTTATTTTTTCGACAAGCAGAATTGTTTTCTAAAGAATTACTTTTGTTCCTAACCTTAATAATAAAGATTTTTTCCTCTTGTCAACTCTATCCGTGGACATACTGTATATTTCAATAAAAAAGCGCCGTTTACTTTATTGATAAAGCCGGTTCTTTGTTTTTTAAGTTTAATTCGATCGATCATTAAAGCAAGCTTGGGCGTACAGACCAAGGATGGCGCTCAACAACAGTTTAGACGGAGATGTGGTCTTCAGTTTCTAGTCTATAGTCTATATACTAATACTTTTGTTAGCCTATGCTCAAGATAAAGGAAAACACAATAATACCGATAAGGATATAAATAAATATATTTTAAAGTTACTGGTTTAGATTAGTAATTTATATTATATTAAAAGGTATAAATTAAAGTACATTTTATCTAGAAACATATGTTTATTTTTTTATTTATGTGTGTTTTTAACGATGAAAACAGTTGTTGGCAAAGTTGTAGTTCTGGGTTCCCAAGGTAATATTTTTTTAATAATTTCTAGCAAGTTTGTTTAAATGTTTAAAGCGAGTCTCTATAATATTAAACCTAAACTACATCTTATTTTAAAATACATATTTGACTAGGTATTTCTTGTTCTCTTAGCGGTATGCCAGAAGAGTTATTTACAGTTTTTTTTTCCAATGTAGCTTCTGTTATAGCTTTATTAAATCAAAATGTAGATTTGTTTGCTGATGATTTGACATATTTTGCTCCTACTGTAATCTACCATGAGGGTGCTTTTCCGCTTTTACCTTTTTGGTCAAAGTGTGGCAACGTTCGCCGCTTTTACCTTTTTGGTCAAAGTGTGGCAACGTTCTTAAATGACGTCTAGAATATATACCTGGTACTCCTGGTAGTCCTGGTACGACTTCAGAAATTGTGTAATTTCTATTTGCAACTTCAAAAGTGATATTGGCGTTCACGCATTGCTGTGGGTGCCCTCAAACTAAACCTTTACATTAAGTATACAGGTGTGGGAACACCTTGAAGCATGAAAGCTTGCAGGAAACAGTAAGTACTAAACTTTTACTCATATCATTATTTAGTAGGGCCAGTCTTTGTCAATAGTTTTAAAATTTAGAATTTTGGGTCAGAAAAGACTTATTTAATAAGTTTAGTAGTTATGCATTTGTTTATCAGTCATAATAGGTAGGTAGTATTTTTCTTTAATTAGAGTTTTATTTAAAAGTTTATAATAATTAAGATATAACACGAAAACATCTGCAAAAGCTTTTGAACAAATAAATGTTCCCTCGTAAAATCAAGTTAATATACCTAAATGGTTAAGAATGGATGAAAGGATAGTGCTACATTCACTTACTCTATTTAACAAGATTATACTAAAGCAGCGACCGCAATATTTGTTCCAGAAAATTAAATTCCGTAATGATATGCACAACTTAGATATACAACACAAGTTTATTATTACACCAGTACACCCAAAAGCCATTTTTGAGAGATCCTTTAGTTTCAACATAGCTGGTATAAAATTTTTCACTGGCATAAGATTTAAATCAGCAGTTAGGAAAATCCGAGGGGCGGCTAACTCCCAAAAAAGGTGTACACAGATTTAAAATCAGTATTGATTTAATCTGATTTAACACGATTTAAATGCTGTAAATCACTGTCGGTGATGTCAAATTGTAATGATGATTTAACGAATGTTAGGTGATTTTTGTGATTTATTGATGATTTATAGTGATTTAAAGTGATTTAACTTGATTTCAAATGATTTAAAGTCATTTAAATTGATGTAAGTGATTTAAAAAAAATCAAAAAATCCAATGATTTAAGAAAGATTTAAAATGATTTAATTTGATTTAGCAATAGTATGTACACAGATTTAAGGAAGTGAGCCGCCCCTCGGGAAAATCATAGGTACTTTTTTGTAGACAGCTATCCGGACGTTTCGGGATCTATGTTTCTTTTCTTTGTTCCTATTTTTGAGTTGGATGTCAATGTGATTTTTACCTTTGCTTTAATGTTCTTTCTTGTCATTCAAACCATATTTTAAATATTTAGATAACAATAGTGTATATGTATTGTATGTAGATAATAAGTAAATTATTGTTCTTTCCGGTTAAGTGAGGAAGCTAAGTTTCAACTTCGCCCTTTGTGATACATTACAATAAGGTCATTTATTATTATTATTATTATAATAAAATTTTAAAATGCATAGGTACTATTTTGTCTTTCGTCAACAATAATACGTAAGTTATATTAACTAGTCAGTTCTAATAATAAATTAGTATATTAAAATAATCAAACACATTTACTTAAGTAAGTATAGTAAAAACAGACATTTTTTTTCTTCACATCCTGCATAAAAATATTTTACATGTGAAATCCTTGGCTCAATTTCTTTTTGTGCTTACGTTGTTGGATATGTTAGTAGACAGACAAGCACAAACAAAGGAACTCATCGGAGCAACGGCGAAGGGACTTACACAAACCCTTACTAGTTCAGTCATTAGGTAATGAAAGGGGGAATTTTAAAACAAATTGTGGAGTAGTTACGATTTTTTGATCCTTTATGTTTTTTGGGGTGCTGATTACGAATCTGAGGTTTGCCAACAAAAATTTTTCCTGGAATTTGAGTTATAGTCAAAAAACACGAAAAAAAAAACGTTTTTCCCGGTTTTTTGCTTATAACTCAAAAACTATCAGCTTTGGATAAAACATCACTCTGTAATGACATCTGCACAAAATTTGCTATAACTTAGGTCCTTACTACTTTTTTTGTCACGCATACCGTTTAGACACAAACACGGGTTGAAGTTATTCGATTATTGTGACACTCAAGTTCAACACCAAGAAAGTATGTTAAAGGGCGGTGCGGTGAGGTTCCATGCGAAGGGATCGATTGTCCCCCCCCCCCCCCCGCTATCCCCCTACACCGTTATACCTTCCGTCCCACCTCTCTTATCTTTTCACAACACACCGAAGGGGTCCCTTTCTCCCCTCAGTAGAACCAGAACCCTTAGCGAACGTAATATTTACGTGACCCTATAAGTGTGCATTTAATGCGATCGTGGGTGTGCCATGGCAACGTATTTTATTTGTGACAGTGACTATTCGGCGGACAGGCAACTTCTGGTCTGGTACGTGGAGTGATATGACTATTGGACAGTCATTAATGAAAAACATGAAAACTTTTAGGGACCTCACTCATGGGCGTGGGGTCAGTGATAGTGTACTGGCTAGGTGGACGCAGGGGATGACAGCGCTCCAACACATTTGCGATGAAATTGAAAAATTCTGTGGTGTTAATTTGACCAGCTCTGATCAACATTTGGGAATCAGTGACTCAAGAGTTCAGCGAGATAATGACGATTGCAGAAAAATGATGGAGTGGTTCAAACAGTATAATCCTTTCTCAGAAAAGCCCAACTTGATTTCAATAAGCAATGGCGTTGTTGGAGACTCAAGGATCAATTGCCATATGGCCAAGGAGGAAGGTACTCTTGGTATCGAAAGAATTAAAGGAGGTAATTTTCATACTGTCAAATTCAAAAGAAATGACAGAGTGCGGCCACTGGCTCTAATGAGCAGTGCAATCAAGGTATATGGTGAAAGCATATCCATCAACCCTACAACGCTTTTCCAGCGAATCAGCATCACAAAGCAATCAGATGAAGAACTGGAGGATTTCCTAACACATGAACTATGCCCCTTTCCATTACCTCTGTTTGATGAAGGTGGAATGCGAAAAGGTACAAAATCCTCTTTGTACAAAGCTTTCAAGCCATGTACACAGGATATTAACGCTGAAAGCAGTGTGTATGTTATTGATGGAGGACACTTGCTACACAGAGTAATCTGGAACAGGGGTTCAACGTTTTCATCAATTTTTGATAGTTATGTGACATACGTTCGTTCGAAGTACAAATCAACTGCTCTTGTTATTTTTGATGGGTACACCGAAAATGAAACAGTAGGAGGCACTAAATGTGCAGAGCGGACAGAAGATCACGAAAACAGATGTCAAGTGAAGTAATGTTTTATGAAACTATGGTACCAACTGTTTCCCAAGAAAAATTCCTGGCCAATCCTAAGAACAAGGATCAACTCATCTCCATCTTGATGAACAAGTTCGCCTCAGCAAACATGAAGTGCAAGAAAGCAGACGAACATGCCGATTGTTTGATTGTAAACACAGCTCTAGCCTTGGCCCCTACACATCCTTCTGTGGTTGTCATAGGTGAAGATGTAGATCTTCTCGTCATCTTAATAGGCATCTGCACCTTTAACAACGTGTATTTCCTGAAACCAGGAAAAGGAAAAATCGCACAAAAGATATTCTGCCCTCAAACTGCCATAGAAAAAACAATCGCTGATAACATTCTATTCATACATGCTATGAGCGGATGTGACACCACATCAGCTCTATTTAATAATGGCAAAATGAAATTTATACAGACTTTGAAAAATAATCCTGGTCTCCACAAAGTAATTCAAATTTTTAAAACCCCAGATGTGACCCCCGAAGCTGTTGTGAATGCAGGAAACCGTTTTATTGTGGCATTGTATGGCTACCCAACATCCGCCTCGCTGAATAATGTTCGCTACAAATGCTATATCAAATCTGCTTTCAATAAGATTAGCAACATGGCCTCACTTCCTCCAACCGAAGCAGCTGCCCACCAACATTCCCTTAGAGTTTATCATCAGATACAACACTGGCTTGGCAATGACAAGAGACCCGAAGACTGGGGTTGGGAAAGAACAAGCATCGGTCTTCAACCTATCACAACTCTAAAGCCCCCTGCACCTGATTCTATTCTGCACAAGATATCCTGCAAGTGCAAGAAGGGGTGCACGGGAAATTGCAGCTGTAGGAAAGCCGGACTGTTTTGTTCAATGTTGTGCCTTCATTGTTGGGACACCTGCAATAATACGAAGACGCCAATAATTGTTGATAATGATAAGGATGATGATGGTGAACTAATACTACCGGATGATTTGCTTGAGGCCTCATTATCTTTGGATGTCGAGGAAGACACCGATGATCTTCCAGAAGATATTGGATCATCTAATCTTGAACAATCTGGTCTTGGACTATCTGATATTGGACCATCAACCTCAAAGCGGCCAAGATTAAGTGAACAGACTTATTAATGTCTTTAGGTATTATGATTGTGGGTTGTATTATTATTAGGTTATTATGATTTGTACGGTTTTGGATGATTATTATCTTTTTTTTTTCATGACATTAAGTCAAACATTCGTCAAATTTCAACTAGCAATTGCGCCTAAACGGTACGCGTGGTGAAAAATGTAGTAGAGACCGAAATTATAGGAAATTTTATGTAGATTATCTTAGTGTGGAATGATGTTTTACCCAAAGTTAGTGGTTTTGAGTTATAAGCAAAGAACCGGAAAAAAACTTTTTTTTTCATGTTTTTTGGCTATAACTTAAATTCCAGGAAAAATTTTTGTTGGCAAACCTCAGATTCGTAATCAGCAGCTCAAAAAACATAAAAAAACAAAAAGTCATAACTACTCCACAATTTGTTTTCAACAAACTACCTAATGACTGAACTATACAGTCGCCTCAGAAAACACACAAGACCCCAATTCTGAATGGTGTCAAGCTAAAACAAAAATTAGACTATATGATTATTTATTTATTTATGGGTGTAATTTAAACGGACAGCGAAATATTACGATTTTGATACACCGTAATATACGATTGGTCGGCGAAATAATGGATTGGGCGGTGAAGCTTGATCAGGTAATAAAACAAAAAATGGTCTGAGTTTTAGATTTGAACAAGCAGCTTCAGAACCTTTTAAGCAGTAAAAAAAGTAAGTTGCAACTAAATAAATATTTGATCTGTGCGAAATAGATTACATTTTTTTTTTGCCTGCTCCAAAAACAAGTTGACTGATGAAAAAATAGTGTAACATTACAAATTGATGGCTAATCTAATACTGTTCTGATTGCTCTAAAATGAACTTAGCATGTCATAATGGGTAATTAATTACGTAAAGAATAAACCATTTAATTAGCAAATTCCCAATATTTATTAATGTAGAAGAACATACATTTCATGGTATTATTAGTAAGGCTGCCCACCGTGAGTGCCCCTCCAGTAGCATTACATAGCGGGGAACTCGGCCGCAGTAGCAGTTCAGTTTCGCTTTGAAGGTGTGTGTGGTTGGTGATTCAAATTTTTTATCGCGTCGCAGTGAATTTGGTAGTTCGTAATATGCCGAATGTGTGCAGAAACACGCGACTGTTTGCGCACAGTGGGTTTATGTGGAAATTTCCTTATTTAAAATATAAAGGGTCGCAAATAATATGTGTGGTTTGTTAGCGAACAGATCAAAAGTGGCCAATCTTGATGATGATCAAACAGACAGAATTTAACAGACGACCTAAAGAAACCGATGGCTGCTAATTGGTCGCACGAATCGCCTGACCATGTGGATCCCGCTACCTACTAACTACTAACGAATCTCGCCGCTATTTTCAAACAATTGCCAACAAAAAATATTAAATACAGGTCATTTGACTTTCTGGCTTTTAAAGTAAATATTTTGCAGAAAAGAAACGCTGCTAAAAAACTGCTGAACGATATTTAAATACCGAGCACATTTTATTCACAGCCTAATTTATTTTGTCACCGGCCGATTAATAAATAATTTCACCGGCGAACTAATAATTTGACTGCTCGAATAGATTTCGGACTGCCCAACGGGATATTTATTTGTTACTTAAAGTTTTATTATGTCGAACTCATCAACTATATTTTGCTCATCATTGTTTCACAGGCGGTTTATTTAAAGTATTGACAGAAAATTATTATACAACCCGAGCAATTTTTTTGCCATTAAGGCTTACCTATCGACATATTTAAATCGCAGCAGAAATAATTACTAGCCTTTATTTATTACAAACTCTACAGATCTACGCTCCAATTACAGAGTAGGACAATAATGCCTATTATAGTCTTAACCAACTTGTTGGTATAATAATTGTCTCTTAAATTGCACAGCGCTAGTATTAAAGATGTCAAAGTTATTCCTTACTTTATGATATAATTTGCACATGACAATAAAAGGCGAATTATTGTAATAATTCGTGCGGTACCCGTCAACATAAAACATTAGCGGATTTCTGATACTATGATTCGGTACATTTAACGTAACTAAACTAAGTAAATTTGGATCATTTATTTGATAAAGATAAAGATAAATTTATTACTAATACAATCACTAAGCAATATACTCTATGTTCTTCAGAGTATCAGTTGCACTGCATTGTGATATGTTTTCGACGTGACCATCGGCCTGTTTTCTGTAAATCTTGTATTTTGGTCATGTCTCGCGAAGATCTTCTGTGCTTTGTTACTTAAGAGATATCAGACCATATTCTTCATGTAGAGTTGTTTTATTCGTAGCACTTTAGCCTCCTTAAATAGGTTGTTAGTTGAGAAACGGATATTTTTAAACAGTATTACCTTTAAAAAAAATTCTGAGCCACCTCCAGGTCGTGAAGAGCACTTGAGTACGCCGCACCCCAGATTATTATTATTATTATAGCGTTATTATCAGATTATTTAATAATTTATAGAGGAACATCACAGATGCACCATTTCTGCGTTGCTATAGACTAATTAGGTTATATTTCTTCATAATATTAGTTTTTGGGATATGCCACAAATATACGCCCGTTTTCCTGTAATTCACATATCTTAAAAACCTATCTTGAATTCTTTCAATTGCATGCTTACTACTGAGCATAAGCGTGTGTAGGATTTTTTCGTGTGGGTGCCAAGGCCGTACGCGAGTGCCCTCCTCTATAAATTTAGTCATTGATATCAAGCGTCGATTAATCGAGTAATTTTTTATTTTAGAATTCTGGTCTTAATTCTCTCATTGCAAATTATTTCCTTAACTATTGTTGAAAGTAGAGTTTTGTTCATATTTCTATCGCTTATTTTTTATCTTTTTTAGAAGAGTACCTAATTTCGGCGCCCCTTTGAGAACGCGTGTGGGTGCCACGGCACCCGCGGCACCCACCTTGCACACGCCTATGCTACTGAGATAATACGGACTCCAAACAACAGAGCAGTATTCTAAAGTACTCCTTACATTTGATACATACAACTTCCTAATACTGTTTACATTGATAAATTGTCTACAGTTCCTAACAACAAATCCAAACATTTTATACGTCTTACTTGTTCCTTCTGCTATATGAGGTCGAAAAGTAAGCTGCGAGTCAAAAATGACTCCGAGGTCCCGCATATCAGTAACCCTGGACAATGCTGCTCCATTAATCTTGTAATCATAAGTAATCACTTTTTTTTCCTACTGAAGCTTAATGCATGGCATTTATTGATGTTAAAATGTAGCCTGTTTTAGTCTGACCATTCATATATTTTATTCAAGTCTTGCTGCAGCATCTGACAATCTCTGTTGCTTTGGATTTTTAAATAAATTTTCAAATCATCAAACATCAGCGATTTGCAGTTTACAGTTACTTCAATCAAACTATTGACAAACAACAAAAACAGCAAACCCAAGATTAGATCCCTGCGGAACACCCGAGGAGGCCTCAAAATATTCTGAGTAATAACCCGAACAACCACTCTGCTGCCTATCGCCTAAGTATGAGCTAAAAAGCTTAATTAGGTCATCGGCAAATCCATATTCCGTGTGTAGCTTCCCTATGAGGATTGAGTGTGATACACTGTCAAAGGCCTTACTAAAGTCAGTATATATGACATCTACTTGGTCCATGCCGTCAAGGCTTTCAGATATGTACTGAGTAATGTTACATAGATTTGTAGATGTTGATATTTTATGGAAGAAACCGCATGGTATAAGCAGCATTGCTTATTAGATATTTTTGTTATGATAAAGCCATACACATATTTATACAATATGTATTCAAATTTTTTGCTTGAGCAATTGGCTTGTAGTTTTCTGTCAGCCTTGTCACCTTTTTTGTAAACTGGACAAATCTTTGCCTCTTTCCATACTCGCGGAAATATGGTTGTTTTCAGAGATTTATTAAATAAAATCATAAGAGGCTCTGCTGCTGCTGCTCGAAAGCCAACCATGCCTTTAAAGATATAACTGGGTATATTATCAGAACCCATGGCTTTATTAACCTTAAGGCCTTTCACAGCTTCACACACGTCCTTGTTTAATACACAATATGTCACTGATTTCGCAGTCTTTAATACCTGGTTCCATAATCTTTCACTGCAATAAAGAGAATTTAAAAAGTCCGCAAAGGCATTTAATTGCAATAGATTTGCTTTCAGTATAATCAATGTCATTCTTACACATTTTGTTAGGAATACCAATTTAATTTTTGTTACTTTTGATGTATTTCCAAAATGACCCTGTATCCTCACTGATATCAGACTGTACTTTATTCAAATACTGATGGTATGCTATTTTTGTCTCCTTTGATTTTTGCTCTCAGTTCTATAAATTGATTGTGAAGTGCTATATTACCTGTTCTTTTACTTTTAAATCGCAACCAATGACGTGCTGTGGTGCACGGAGTACATGTGCGTATATCGAGCTCCGCGAAATCGTTGAATTTTGCCGGTTATCGTGGGCGGAAAATTTCGATTTTTTTTCGTATACAACACCTTGTATATGTTCTCTCTATATAGTGACTATTTATTGCCGAATTTTGTCCCGCAAATACTGTAAAATGGATATTTAATTGTATTGAATCCAATATCAAAACTGAAACATTGCAAAATTTTTTTGTATCCATATTAAGTGATAATGAATTGAATAAAACATCTGTGTAAACAAATAAAAATACGGACTTGCAGCTACTTTTTAGCAGCTTATTTTAGTCCGTGGGCCCGCTACGACTTTTGCGCATCATCGTACACAGTTGCATATTGTTTTGAAATGGCAACAACATTTATGTGCTGTAGGACCAAGGAGCAGCCTAACTGGTACTGTGTAATATGCAAAAATGTAGTCTATAAGAGCTGCTGGTCTAGGAAAAGTAAGGGGCATCAAGAAATAAGGGACAACTTAATTTATTGTTCAAGTGAATGCGCGAATACAGCCTATGAGAATGATCCTGATGTTATTGATGATTTGAGGCAAATTGTATCCGACTTAAAAAGGGAGCTCCAGGATAAAACAGCGCATATTGTTCGCTAGTTCTACATCTTTTGCTGAGGAGGTTGCTAGCACTGAGGAGCAATATGTAGAGGAAATAAATCAGTTGAGCAAAATTAATGAGGAACTTAAATCCAGGCTCGACAAATTTGAGAGGCTCGAGCAAAATAAAACGAGTAAAGGAAGTCAAACAAGCAGTTCTTCATTGTGCCATAAGCCTGTAGCGACTAATGTTGAGTGGAATAAAGTAAGTATAACAACACAGACTGATAAAAACATAACTATGGATGGCGAGGATCATTTAATTGCTAAAAAAGGTCCACGTCTAGGGCAACGAAATGGTGTTGCTCAGACGGAACTCTTACCTAGGAACACCTATGAATGTCAAACTCATGATGTAATTAAAAACAGTGCTGTTGATTGCACTGCTATTGAGAGGGACTGTGCCGATCTGCTCAGTGTCAAACATAACTTAATAACATCTGTTGAAATGCTGGAGTCCGAGAATGAAGCATATTCACTAGAATTAAAAGAACTTAAAAAAGAATTGGACAATCTTAAACATCCATTAATCTCCCATACTACGCATTTGCGAATGCTCCTGTGCAGATGAGTGGTTCATCGCCCAAGGCTTTGAACTGCAAATCGGTCTGTAGGAGCGACAGTACTGTGAAGCGTACACTGAAAAAATCGTTTGGACTTTTTTTCACACAAAATTGTTGCAAAGTCTTTGTAGTGCAATTTACTCTAATTGGATTATTAGTAACAACAGTTTTTATACATTTTCATGCACTTGTAGCAAATTTTGCTACAAATTGGTCTTGGACGTTTTTGAAAACAAATTGTTGGAAAAAGGTACACAATTGTGGTGAAATGTCCCACAATGATTTTTCAGTGTATCCTTATTTTATGTGATGAGAATGGTAGAAACTTGGATAGGTGCCTTAGATATCAGCTTGCTCGTGAAAATGTTAGTATACAGACAATAATTAAGCCTGGCGCCACCTACGAAAATGTGATGGACAACATAGATCGACTAACCAGAGACTTTGTCGTTGTTATTGCAGGAATTAATGACTTCTTAAAGAATAAAAAATACCCAAGTATGAAATTTATAAACTCCAAAATTAAGCAATGTTCCACTAATTTAATATTTATGTCAACTCCAGCTCACAAACAGCAAGTTGTTAACAAGTTTATATTCAGATTTAACTATAAACTAAATTTAATAATTTTGTTGATACAGTTAGAAAATTTTCTGAGATAAAAATATCATACTCGGAGATTGGCGGCGATAGGGGCTTTAAATGTAGTAATCGTGGGGTCTCCACAAAAATAGTAAGGGAGATGAATTTCTTAGTTATAAAAACACACTTATATTTGTAAATACTAAAAAAGACACGGAAAGTGAAAATTTGGCAACGAACAGCAGAAGGCTAATCTTGGATCGACGTCCAACGCAGAATGTGAAATTGAAAATGTAGAGGATGCTTGTTCTGCTGATTTTTCATGTTCAAATGAACAAGAAAATGAACATTTTCCAATATCTGCCAGACCCTCAATCATTTTATAGTTGAGGGTGACAATTGTTTTAAAAAGGAGCTGTCTGGTTCTAACAATAAGCTAAAAATATTACCTTTTAATGTGCAGGGCATAACAAGTGCTAAGATAGGTAAAGTTAACATTTTGCTAAATTTATGTGGTCCTGACCGACGATAATATTAATGTTGTAAATTTTGAAAATTATAATCTGATAAGCAGCTTTTGTCGTGTTGTGTATATTAGGGGTGGTGTCTGTATATACGCACTAAAGACCGGACTTGAGGCAGATCTCCATACATACAGCTGTGGAGCGGCATTTTGAGGTTGCAGTAGCAATACTTGAATCACCCAGTTCTCATTGTAAAGTATATATTGTTTCTCTCTATCGAACGCGATGATTTGAATATTTTCTTGGACTGCATGTATTCTCTTTTGTCTATTTTCTATAAAAACGATAACTACTTTATTTCAGATCTGTGCCGTCGGCTTGACCCTTATGAGATTACACTATCCCTTGCGCCTGTGTAAACATCTTACTTTTTCCTTTACTATCTATATATTTCCCTTTCCACGTCGGTTTAGTCCTAAGTTTGGCAACAGCGCGCAGCCTTCTCCCCGCGCGCGACTCTTGCCACGGTTTTCCTCAGTACGCTTAACTTTGCGTTTGTGTGAACATAGATAGTGGGCGCCCGATTCATAGTAAAGTGTTATAATAACGTTAATGGTAAGTTTAAGAATAAAATTGTTGTTATTTCAGGAAAGGAGTACGTGTTTCAAGCAAGATTCAACGTCTCAAGACTTGAATCAGTTAAATATTATTAAGACACCGACATCCCGTTCTTGCGGGCCGACGCCCCATCTTCGGGTAGCCGACGTCCCATCTTTTGGGAGACGACGTCCCATCTCTGGAGAGACGACGTCCCATACTTGGGGAGACGCCGGCCCATCCTCGGGGAGCCGACGCCCCACCCTAGTGGAGCCGGCGTCCCATCTAAGAGGAGCCGGCGTCTCATTATTAAGAGCCGACGTTCCATTTTTGGAGGGCTGTTCTGCACTTTACAGCTAAATCGGTGCAGTTTTTACCTTTTCTGGAAAACCATATACAGTTATTATGGAATTATATAAAAATTATTAAAATGTTGGATTGTTACAGATGGTGTCACATACAAAGCTACATAGTTTGCTAGAGCTGTCACAAATGCCAACAGAAAATTCAAAGGACAATCTCGTACTGACCCGAATCAAAGAATTAGCGGCAAAGCATTTGCCAGAAGGTTGGGAAGAATGGAAGGCTGCTATTTTGAACAAAGAAGAGATTTTGGGAGACGATTCAGACCCTCAGATCCTTAATAAGATTCGCTTTGCTCTCCCGACGGTTGGCATGGCCCAAGCTTTCGATCCAGACATATCAAACCTCTCGGAGAAAGTGTACCGAGATATGAAAATAAAAATGTTAAACTGGCCGTTCTGCGTTGGATTAGTAGTGGGTCCTTCAGCACTGGCAGCCAGAATAAGAGGCTCGGCAGTGCAAAATGAACTGCACTTGAACACCTAAAACCCCTAATGATACCCAGAAAGAAAGCGTCCCGACTCCTAGCAGGAGACTCGTCAGAAAATGAAGATAGCACTGAATATATATCAGAAGACTCTGATCGGGAGCGTGCAGAAAATTTAAGTCCGGATGAATCAGAAACAGAAGATAACGGATCATGGATAGCACCAGAGTTTCATCGGGAAGAAGATACGGAAATTGATTTTATTCCCAAAACTAAAGAACAGGAGCCGGCCATACCGATGCCCAAGCCTCACATTCAAGAACAAGGAAAGGAATGTCAAAGACTGGGACATTTATCCTTCAGCAAGATACGATACACAGAAGTTCAGAAGAAGCTACAAGCTTTTCCAGTATTTGGGGCCTTACGAATAAATTCTCAATAGTAGAGTGTTTGTGTGCGCACCAGACCAATCCAAATCCAAAATCCAAATCCCCCACTCTTCACCCCACCAAAATCCCCCACTCTTCACCCCACCAAATCCCCCCACTCTTCACCCCACCAAAATCCCCCCACTCTTCACCCCACCAAAATCCCCCCACTCTTCACCCCACCAAATCCCCCCACTCTTCACCCCACCAAAATCCCCCCACTCTTCACCCCACTCTTCACACCACTCCTCTCCCCTCTCCGCTCCCCTCTCCTCTCCCCGCTCCAAAAACAAAAAAACAAAAACAAAAAAACAGACGACAAAAAACACTCTTCACACAACACCTACAAAACGTCGACACAACGTCTACACGTACATAGAAAACAATTTAATAATAACAAATCCACCTTCAAATCTATCTAAGAGCGCTAAACACCAAATCCCCCCACTCTTCACACCACTCCTCTCCCCTCTCCGCTCCCCTCTCCTCTCCCCGCTCCAAAAACAAAAAAACAAAAACAAAAAAAACAGACGACAAAAACACTCTTCACACAACACCTACAAAACGTCGACACAACGTCTACACGTACATAGAAAACAATTTAATAATAACAAATCCACCTTCAAATCTATCTAAGAGTGCTAAAAAAAGTAGTGGTGTAGCTGAAATTTGTAATCTAAATAGAATAGCTTATAAGAAATGGTTAGTATACTGTTGACCGACAGGCAATTAACATGTCGGAAATATTAAAAATTATTCTTGACAACATTGAAGAAGTATTCAGTCGGAACCAGTATTATGGGCCCTGTTTACCTGCAACTTTAATGGTTTGGGAACTTGCTAAAAAATATAATATACATGTAGAACCAAAATGTGGAAAGATTTTCTATGATGAAATAGGAGGCAACATTCATTTTTGGAACGTGTTTAAGGGAGAAATTTTGTTTGCATGGAAGTTTGCGTACAAACAAGCAAGGATTAGTGACTATGAGCAGTATGTGTTGGATAGATACCGCTTTCAAAATAGACTTCAATATGCTGAGAACCTACTAAAGGATGTTTTGGATGAAAATTATAGGAAGAAAATATACAATGAACGTTTTAAATAATTTTTGTTGTATTACAACCAATTCAAGCTCATATCCTCCCACCTCGACCATGTGGGCTTGACTTGAGTGGGGGAATATCTATAAATTTATACGCACACGGTTTCTGAAACATTATTTGCTAGAAATATGATTCAAAAACGAAAGCTGGTTGGTTGCAGAAAATCGGTGAAAAAACTTAAACAAGAAGACAGAAGCAGATGCCCTGTTTGTTTGTATTCCATGAGAAGAGAAGAAATTTGCACACCCAATTCGTGCACACACAAATTTTGTATAAAGTGTTTAACAGAGTGGACGAAAACAAACGCACATTGTCCTCTTTGCAGAAGATTCTATTTCTCAATTGTTTTAAAAGAGACTAAGGAAAAGATTCTTGTGAAGAAAAATGACAGTGCTGATCAAGCTCTAGTGATATTGTTGTACATAAGTGACATGAATTTAAGATATATAAGAAGTAAATAAAACCATGTTAAATATAAAGTTTTTTTATTTTATTATATTACATCTTTTTTTAATATCCAAGAATTGTGTGATTTATCCATTCCCAACCATTTAACATAAACTTTGTTTCCTTTTCTTCTTAGCACCTTTTCCACGAGATACACGTTTGATTGTTTGACTTTCTGCAACTCCGGTTCATAAAAACTACCTAAAATTAGTTCATTTTTGTCATCTGCCAGCAAATATGTTCTTGGGTTGGTTAATTTAATTTCTTTAATTTGAAAATTTTCATTTGACCAGTTTGGTGTATATCCCTTTTGAAAAGCCTCCCTGTATTTACTAACCCTAACATAATCCCCTTGTTTAAATTTTGATTTTCTGGGGTCAATTGTTTTTATATTATTATAAGTTGATTTTAGAACATCTTTTTCATTTTCTTCATTTATATCAATAGGTTTTAATCCTGTTGTTCTATGTTTAGTTGTATTATACTTAAAAACAATGTTATTTAAGATATCCAACCATTTATAATTGCCTTGCAAGCTAAACTGTTTCCACATGAGAGTTTTTAAAGTTCTGTTGACCCTTTCAACAATACTTGCTTTGACTGTGGAAAATGTACTGTAGTGATTAATGTTATATTTTTCCATTAATTTATTAAAGTTTTTGTTGAAAAATTCTCTTCCTTGATCTGTATGTATGTTAGTTGGAGGCGTTTTCGCAAGCTTTAAAATTTTTTCCATAGCTAAAGTTACTTCCTCAGCAGTTTTTCTTTTAACAGGTTGAACCAAAACATATTTGGAAAATGTGTTTATAACAACTAAAATATATCTATATCCTTTATTTAGTTTTGCATAAGGTATCATTTCCACCAAATCTGCTTGCCATAAATCGTTTAAATTTTTAATAATAACCCGTCGTCGTCTAAAATTTTTTCTAGCAGGTTTATGTAACTCGTTGACTAGATCTTCCTTGATGTTGGTTTGTTTACTCATGACTTCTAAATGTTTAGTTTATTACTTCTACAGGGCATTTTATTAACAATTCGCCATAAAAATCTTCTAAATGACTATTTTCAGGACGATGAAAAGAAAGAACATCCCCTTTCTTTAACCGAATACCTACAGGGTCAGTGATCTTTTTTCCATTAATTTTTAAAAAAACATATTTTTTTGGATACTCTGCCCCAATTATTGTAGCAGATTCCATAGGAAAAACATATGTAATTCGTTTGTCTTGTAATAAATGGTAAACTCTATCGGACAGAGAGTAATTTCCCATAAAAGGTAATACCAAATTATAATATAGTTTAACAGCACTAAGGTCAACAAGTTTTATAATGTTATGTTCTTTATTATCTTTGCCAAAGATGTGGGAACCAAACTTGTCAATAGACATGGTTGTTGCCAGCGGTAGAATAAGGAATAAAGATGTGAGAATTAGTATTTATTTAATTATTTTTTCTTCTCTTAGCTCTTCTAAAATCGATATTATTTCATTTTGATGACCAGTATGCCCAGCCATTTGCGAAGACATCAACAATTTCAATCTATCTATGATTTCGTTTGGATCGTCATAATAAACGTAATCCATTTTTTGTCTTGATAGATTTAAGTAGTGAAAGTTTGGGAGTTCTGCCCCCACCGCCCACCGGTGGGATCTTATCTTGTGATCTATGACGTCATAGCTCGGCCACCTTTGCGCAGGTGCAAATTTCAAGTACGTCATCGAAGTCTACGTCACTGGATCTTACGTCAGCAAACCCAACCTGCGCGCGCAGCTGTCAAATGTCACCTGTCAACTGTCACCTGTCACTTGTCAAATGTCAAAATTAAAATTTGACATACGTGGCGTGTGAAGGATGACGTCATAAGACATGTGTAAAAGCATGTCAGCTGTCACCTGTCATTTAAGATCTGTCAACTGTCACCTGTCACTTATGAAACGCCAAAATTAAAATTTAACGTAGGTCACGTGTTCAAAATGGCGTCATAAGACATGCGTAAAAGTATGGCGGCTGTCACCTGTCATTTAAGATCTGTCAACTGTCACCTGTCACTTTTGAAACGCTAAAATTAAAATTTAACGTAGGTCACGTGTTCAAAATGGCGTCAGAAGACATGCGTAAAAATATGTCAGCTGTCACCTGTCATTGAAGACCTGTCAACTGTCACCAGTCACGTGTTAAACGTCAGAATAAAAATTGAAGATACGTCACGTATTCAGGGCGGTGTCCGAAGACGTTTAAAAAAAGAATGGCGTCGATCGGCCTTAGGGTTCCGGAGATATAGTTTTTTGCGATTAGCGACCTAACGGCTGATGGTGGAGAGCCGAAATTCGCATGGGGGGATAGTGACGGAGCAGATCTTTCGATTTGTCAAATTAGTTTTCAAAAATCTCGACTTTGAGGAAAAAATTAGATTTCAAAATTTTTACATCACCCTGTATAGTAAATTTTGGATTAATTATATAAGTTATGAATATTAGGGGGTTTGGTAATAGAAAAATAGGTATTAGATCATCGGAACTAGTAAAAAATTAGATCTCAAAATTTTTATATCACTGAACATAGGAAATTTTTTAATTTAATTATAGAAACTATGAATATTATTTGATTGAATTTTATGGACTAATAACAGCAAAAATATGTATTAGTGCCGCGTGAAACATAGGAAGCTGCGGTTAGCAGTTTCCGGTGATAAGGCTGGCTGTGTGGTTGCCATTTCCGGTCGATAAGGTGAACACTTGTTTTAATTTATGCATGATACCCGCATCGTAGGTAGCAGATGTAGATAAATAAAACCTTGAATAGGAAAAAATCAGTTTTTTATTTAATAATGTTGTCGAATTGTCTTACAAATATTAAATATTACATTACTTAACAATAATGAACAAGCTATAGTTATAAATATAAGTAAATTCAAAACTGTGTTTGATGATGATGATGATGATGATGGTGTGCTAGTTAATGTATCCCCACGAAGTATTGTCTTCCAATCGGTTTCGCCAACGGTGTTATCTCGAAAGATGAACTTTACTTTGTAGCGAAGAAGGCTGCTTGATGCTGCTGCTGCTGCCGTAGGAATCTTCATAGAGAAAACAGGCGTTTGCTGATGGTCTATTCTTTCGTAAACCATATGTAACCACGTATTATTGGAGGGAAAATCCTCGGTTTCAATCATGATGGCGGCATCCTTAACATTATTTGGCATGTATACGTAGAAGACGTTTTGCACTAACGCAACGAGCAGAATGTACGTCGAACTTAACGCTGCCATGACTGATGTCAAAATGATTTAAAACTTGGAATGATAGAGATTTATAAGGTCGTATATGTGTATCAGTCCGCTGTACGATAGTACCAAAAGCGGTATTAAGAACAGAGAACTAACATGGAGAGTTGGGAGCGGCTCCTGCTGTTGTATCTTCGTCTTCTTCTTCAAGCTTTGGGGTGATGATGATGGTGGAACTGCCATTTTCAGTTGGCGACACTTCCACAATACTTTAGCTAACGGACAATGTTGGGAGTACTTGTAGTGGTCGGCTAGCGGATCATCTCCCTCTTTCCAATCAGTAAACTCACAGCGGCAAAAGACACATTGAACGATATCCAAACGCTGGGTGTAATAAAAACCAGCCTGTGCTAGGTCTTTAGGACTAACTTTATTGGTCCAATTTGCAAACGTGATCAGTCGTTCTTCAAAAGTACGAATAAAGCCAAGACCGTCGTCTAAGCAATCAGTACAATCTACACTGCGACCAGCCATTTTACAACGGCTTTCTACTTAGACTAATCGAGCTATACTAAGAAATAAAACAAACAAAATCTGTTATATACTTTCATTCCAGATCATTTAAAAAACAATGTCGGAAATTATACAATAACTTAGCATTATTACAGGCACAATGCCAAACATTAAAGTCCTTATGGTGGAAACATTCCACAACTTTCTTATATTTACTTAATTTAGGTTCGGTCTTTAAAGGAATACTAAATATAAGGGAAGAATCAAAAATCTGCTTTAAACAAGCTGCCTTTAAATCGCCCTTAACCAGAAATTTCGGAGAGTCATACTGAAGCCATATGTTACGTAAAACACTTTCAAATTGATTCAAGTCCAAACAGCCAGACTCCCACATTAGTCCATGGTAGTTTTCCTCCAAATATTCGACAATCTTGAGATCTTCAGGCTTTAAAAATTTCCTGCCATACGGAGGTTTGAAGAGAAAGCTGCAAAATCGTACGCCATCATACACAGCCAACTCCTTCGGTATAAACCCACTGGCTAAGGGGTAACCTTGAAGATCGATGCAAACTTCCTGACGTTCTTTTGACATCTTGCACAGACACGCTTATGAGACTCAAAGACGTGTGTTTTAAGGTTATGTAACAAGTCACGACAGGTCTGAACAGGTTACAACTGACTGCAAGGAACGTCGGAACAACTATGAAAACTCTGCCGGAAATCGAGTGGTTTTATGAGGAACAGTAGGATAAGGGTGAGAGGAAAAAAAAAGAAAGGAACCGAGAGTTGTAAAAGATTTATTATTATAAGTCATCAGAATACATATACAGTTTATCAAAGTCATCTAACAATTTTTGCAGGTTGTAATGCAATAATTCCAACATGTAATAACTTTGTTCAGATGGGTTTAAATTACAGAGATTGGTTACAATTTCAAAAAAGGTATCCTTAATAGTAACAAAACATTTTGCATACTGCAAAGTATCGTCATAATAGCTTCTAAATTGTAAACGTTCGACTAACTTTAATCTATAGTTAATTAAATGCCTAATGCTAACAATAGAATTTATATCATTGTAAGAAAATGTTAAAGTTACATCATTACTCTTGAGTCTAAATAATCGATCGTTCAAAAGAATAGCACTGGATACGGTAAAATTTTCCGATGAAGACATCTGCGTTGTTGTCACACTTCCATCAGTATCGGCAATCATCTTGTCGATAATCTCCAAAAACTCGATCCAATCAGAATGGCAGAGGGAGAGCTGAAGATGTTCGGGTGTTGTTGTTGTTGTTGTTGTTGTGGTTAGTTTTACACTTGGCATCATCCCCCTGGCAATACTAAGGCCCACAATTACTGTAACATTGCCAGTAGGATAGCAAAATTCACCCAAGAGTTTCTTCTCGTTGCGAATTTCTCGGTTACTTCGGAGAATCATACTGTCCAGATATGTCCAATAGGGCGATGAGCTTCGGGAACTGTCGTCGTTGTCTTCCATCACCTCAGAAGCAGCAGCAGCAGGAGCGGTACAACGTTTACTGGCCATGGTTCGCACTAAAATAATGACGTCAGCCAACGTATTAGGATTAGTATGAGTTTAGAGGAAACTAGACCCCCACTCCACATTTATTGATGTTAAGTTCGAGAAACAGCAGTTTGGATAACGCCCATCCGCTTCCCATCTCGGTGAATTCGGAAGCTTTTTTCACTAGAGAGATCTGATATTCGCTGTAAAAGTCGTCCAAATTAGTGTTGGGGGAAATAACACTAAATTTTGTATTAAACGATTTTATGTCTTGTTCTTGTGTTGATGCCAACAGATAACGACCATATAGCTCCATATTAACTTTAAGCTGGGGATAAGTCTTTAAAGGATCGGTGAGTAAAGTAATAACCGTATCTTTTAGATCTTCTAAATATTGCTTAACATCGGTCGGATGTAAGTCACTTGTCAGATGGTAAGTTAGTATCCGTTGTTTAAAAGCAGTTCGAACTAATTTTACCCGAGAGTACACGTTCTCACTACATTGCTGCTTATGTTTTAGAGTGCGGTTATGAGCACTATGAGATAAAATTTCACTATCACACTCTTTGCAATACGGCATAGTTTTAACTGATCGAAAGCTGGAAAAATTCTGTCTATTTATACAAAGAACAAACGTTTAAACCACATCCTTCACTATATCTATCCAACTGTTATGAGACTTATCAAACCCAAGCCATTTTACATACATCTTTTTGCCCTTTTTACGCAAAATTTGTTCAATAAGAAATACATCAGATTGTTTGGTTTTTTGCAATTCCTCTTCATAGAATCCACCACTAATGGGTTGACCGCTCGTGTCCTCGAGCAAATAAGTCGTTGGATTTGTAATCTTAACCTGAGATACTTTAAACAACTCAGTGGTCCAATTAGGTACATAACCCTTTTCAAACACGTGTTTGGCCTTACTGATGCGAACAATGTCGCCAACTTTGAATTTTTGCTTTCCCACAACCTTTAAACGACTATAAACCGAGTCCAAGATTTTCTTCTCATTACTCTTGCTAACATCCTTCGGTTTCATGCGGATTGTGTGATGTTTGGTGTTATTGTAAGTATTTGTAACTTGTTCCAACAAGTCGATCCATTTATGATTACCATTCAAGGTAAACAACTTAAACAGGTGTTCTTTGAGCGTTCGAATTACTCGTTCAGCAATAGAAGCCTTTAAAATACTAAAGGTACTGTAATGATGTATCCCATGCTTCTTCATAAGACTTTGAAAGCTAGCGTTGTAATATTCTTTCCCATTATCAGTCACCAGCTTTTTCGGAATCCTCCGAGACTGTTTGAGTATATGATCCATGGCATTAGTCACATCCTGAGCATTTTTCGACTTGAGAGGCCGGGTCCAGAGAAATTTGGAAAAGCAATCAATTACAACCAAGATGTATTTAAATCCCTTGTTTTCACGAGCGTACTGATCGAGCTGCGCAAGATCGGAGGCAAACGTATCGTCTAAACCATACTGGATAAATCTGCGACGTTTAAATTTGATTCTAGCGGGTTTATGTAGTTCCTTAACAACTTGTTCTCTAGCCTTCGTAATGCCCTTGGCCATTATTTCTCAAAGAATGAGGTTCTGCAGCAAGATATCGAATTATATACGTCTACATTTTAAACAGTTGGTGGACGGGAAGATCCTTTCTTTAGCAAATCAACTGTTTGTAATAATTTGGAGAGTTCTTCACGAATCTTTCCCACATCCGTCCTAACTGGTCTGAGAGCATTTTGAATAGCCTGATTGGTGTAAACTTTTAGGCGTTTTTCGAGATCCTTGAATTGGGTAGATAGGCGATCCAGGTTTTTATTCAAAACTAAAGTCTCGCTCTTTAATTTGTTGTCAAGCAGCTTAAGTTGGTTGGATACCGAGTCTACAGAACCCTTATTAGTTTTTGTAAATGCCTCCATTTGCTTTCCAATACTACCGTTAGAGTTGTTTACTTTTTGTTCCAACCCCGTTACTTGTCTCAACATCTCCAAGTGGGATACTTGTATTTTATCATTCAGCGATCTATCAATGGTAGTAGAAAGTGAAGTTAGCATACTCTCTACAAACTTTTTATTTACAGCATCAGCGATATCTGCTGGTGATTTAACGTTACAAAGCCGATGATCTCGAATATTGTAATCACCATCTTTTGTAAGAGTGATCAAGTTGGGTGCTTGCAACACTCTCACTCTCTTCTGATTAGACGACGTGGGCAAGGAACGTCCAAACTTATTCATGATTACTGCGGTACTAAGGCATAACAGCTTTAACAAACTTATTTATAGAATTCAATTACTCCAAGGTGTTCCAATTCATGCAAAATGCTCCAAATCTCGTTCATGTTATTATTGTTGCCAACCTGATTGGAAGCGTCTAGCTTTTTTAACCTGTCAACCAGCTCATTTACGTCATCATAGTAGACATATTCTTTGGGTTTTTCGTTGTATTCCATTAAGGCAGATCCGGATTTCACAGATCCAGATTTCTCAGACTTCGATCTGGTTGCTATTCTAACCCCGGGCGAAGGAATTTTACTGGTAGAACCTTTCGAAATTAGTGGTTTCACAATGGCATTGTATTTGTGGGATCTATTACCTTTCAACTGACCATTGTCTTTCACGTATAAATCTGATCGCTTTAAAATATCTTTGTATTGTTCTTCATCGGCAGCGGTATTAAATTGAGGAACCTTGAGAAACAATAAATCGTATAGGCCCAGAGTTCCTTTATACGTAAGGGGGCCAACTTGAATATCACCATTCTTTAAGAAATTAACCGGTTCTGAACCTAAGCTCCAAGAATCAGTCACCAAATCATATTTCAGGCTGTTAGCATCTATTTCGCTAGAGTGCGACCAATATAGTTTCAGATATTCTTGAGCAATCTTCGGATACTGCTCGATAAAAGTCTCAAAGACATCAGATTTTCGAAGAGAATCTTCAAAATTCTGTCTTATGTGTTCCGCAGGATTCTGAGCTGGTTCTTCAAACACAGCATCATCATCATCATCAGCAGCAGCAGCAACATCCCCGTAGTGAGTTTCCTCGGTTAAAAATTTTACAGGAGGTTTGGATGGTTTAACTTTGGGTTTTACACCAACACTCTCTTCCCCTTTAATCTTACGTTTCTTAGCTTTTGCAGTGGTGGTGGCGGAAGCACTCACAAGCTTATTCAGAGGATCGGTAATAGGCATTAAGAATTTATTAAGAGCTTCATCTTCTTCGCCTCGCTCCAACTTTAATGCTAAATACTTCTTTCTTATTGTTCGTGCAGCTTGGATAATCCTACGTTTAACGTCTTTATCGAGCTGGCTCATGGGGGTAGACATACTTAAAAAACAGACCCTGTTTCGGGAAAAACAGCTAAAAACAGGCCCGGTTCTGGAAAAAACAGCTAAAAAACAGACCCTGTTCTAGAAAAACAGCTAAAAACAGACCCTGTTCGGGAAAAACAGCTAAAAAACAGACCCTGTTCGGGAAAAACAGCTAGGAAACAGCTAAAACAACTACTAAACAGACCCTGTTTCTCGAGACTTAACACATCTAGCTTCTAGAACGTCAAGTGTCACACTGAGTCCCGAGGGTTTAGGGTATGATATATGTATCAAACTTGCTACGATATCGACCTTTAGCAATATCATTGTCTTTCACCACTACTAGGAAGCCATACCTATCTTTCCAACATTCGGAGCAAATATGTTTAAATGCATCGAATGTCATGTCTGTATTAACGTGATCATCGTAGACATGTTTCAAGTTTAAGTCATCCTGCTTAAATAAAATTAATACATTGGCATTGTCACGAACCAGCTGTTTCGGTATTTTCGAGTAAGTTTGCGATAAATAGAATGAATCAATCGCATGATGTCGACCCATACAAAAATAATTACGTATTTTATCCTGCTTCTCACATGCTACGTCATCAAATATGAATACAGAGTGAGGTCGGGCACTGGCAGGATCTAAAACTTCATCATTATCACTGTAGCCGAAATAGCCTAAACGGGAATGTTTCATAGCCTGTTGAAGAAAGTCGTACTTGTCTTGCTGTAGAGATTTAGAATACACGTACACATTCTCGAATTTTAAACCATTTTCATCAATCAAAAGACTAATCATTACATTGGTTTTGCCACAATTACTCGGACCACATATTAACGCTCGAATTGTAGAAGGCAAAAGTTGACCATGTTTGCTACTGAGGCACTTTTCTTTTTTCATATCGCAATTATAAACTTGGATTTTGAGTTTCTGCTTCTCTTGACGCATCTCTATAAATACTACTCTACACCCTCCCAGGGCTTCATTACGAATGAAGACTCTGCAGGGTGCAGGTGTGTTAAATACAGCTATCAACAAGCTCCCGTTCGAGCTTCATTTGCCTGGTTATTCCTATTGCGGACCGGGAACCAAACTTCAAGAGCGACTGGCTCGAGGCGATCGACCAAAGAACAAATTGGATAGTGCTTGTCGCGATCACGATATCGAATACGCCAAGTCGACAGAGTTGGAACAAAGACATAGAGCCGATCGAGTGTTGGAGAACCGAGCTTGGGAACGAGTAAAGGCAAACGATTCCAGTTTGGGTGAACAAGCTTCAGCGCGGTTAGTAACGAACGCTATGAAGGTAAAACGCAAGTTGGGTGCTGGCAAGAAGGTGAAACGCAAGTTGGGTGCTCGCAAGAAGAAGATGAAACCCCTATCATCAGTGGTCACTCTGCTTAAGAAACAACTTCGACATACGGGTACTGGTGATGTTAGGAAGAAAAGGACTCTCAGTAAAATACTTAAAGCTGCGCGAGTAACGGTCAAGAAGGTGGGAGGACGTAAGAGGATTAACGTACCACGAATAATACCCTTACCGAAACAGGGTGGGTTTCTACCACTTATTCCCATATTTGCAGGACTTAGTGCCCTGGGAGCACTCAGCGGAGGCGCCGCGGGGATAGCTAAGGCCGTTAAGGACGCTCAAAGTGCCAAGGAGAAGTTGAAAGAATCGAAACGACACAACGAAACAATGGAGGCGATTGCATTGGGAAAAAAGGGTAGCGGCATGTATTTAAAGAAGCACAAAACTGGCTATGGATTGTTTTTACGAAAACTACCAAAAAACTACCAATAAAGCTACCTGACAAACCGTTATCCGATCATGATATTAAGTCGTACGTCACTCGATTAAAAATACCGCATTTTAGAGGAGTATTTATGCGAAACACTTTACCGAACGCACCCCTCAAAACAGAGTGTGGTGTTATTAATTTGGATCGGAACACAGGCTTCGGAACACATTGGGTAGCTTACAAGAAACACGGTAATCGAGTTGTTTATTTCGATAGTTTTGGCAACTTGAAACCACCCAAGGAATTTGTCAGGTACATGAAAAATGTGAAAATCTATTTTAATTCCGATCAGTATCAGGATTATGGAATGACCAATTGTGGACATCTTGCTCTAGCATTTCTCTACAATGAAACTTTATAAATGCAGGTGTTGATGCTTATTGCTCGCAGTCATGTCACAGACATTCACGTTAAAAGGTCGCTCTCATCGACTTGAAGCATACTTTGTACCTCCCATAGAGCTCGATTCCAGGTTTGATTACTCGTTAGCATTAATTTCGCTAAACACTTGGAACACGATTCCCAATATAGAAGAGGGACGAAACAAGTTTTATTATATTATCAATAATCAGGAGGAACGAGTATTGGAAATACCAACAGGGTCCTACGAGTTGGAAGATATCGAGCAGTTTCTACAGCGTAAGCTTCTAGATCCCAGTGCTCCCGCAGACGAACGGAATCGTATCTTATCGCTGAAACCCAATAACAATACGTTAAAGTGCGAGTTAACCAGTGTTTACGACATAAACTTTAAACCAAAAGACAGTATTGCAAAGGTGTTGGGATTTTCACCTCAACTGTTAAAGTCTGGTAAATTCCACGAATCAGATCAACCTGTGGAAATTATACAAGTTGTTACTATTCGAGTAGAGTGTAACATCATTTCCGGCTCGTATTACACAAATAATCCCTCACATACTCTGTACGAATTTTCACCAACTGTTGACCCCGGCTACAGTATAAATATCGAACCAAGGAATCTAATCTATTTACCTGTGAACCAGAAAAGCATCTATAACATCACTCTCACGCTAGTAGACCAGGATTCTAGACCTCTTAATTTTCGAGGTGAAGAAGTAGTAATTCGATTAGAACTTAGACGAAATGGTTCTAGTATTTAAAAGGTATTTAAACACTAATACCTCAGCCGGCAGATCATTCAGTGGTCAGAAGTCGAAGGGGTCACTCACGTTTTCAAATATATTATATTTGCAGTCTATAAGCAGTCCTTACGGCTACCATGTCAGAAAAACTTCAAATCTTCAATCAGATCAAGAGTGATGAGTCGGTCATTCGCGAAGAATGGCACACTTATCACCCCTTTACCAACTCCTTTAATAACAATGACGAAATCGAGATTGTTATCAATCAGCAAGATGTCTTTTTGGATATGAGTGAAGCTCAACTCTACATCGAGGGTACGTTTAAGGTGGAAGCAGATGCCACTGGTAAGACCGGTACTTGCGATCTAACCAATAATGCTGGAGCCTTTCTCTTTGACAACATTTCCTATGAAGTTAATGGTAAGGAGATTGAAAAGATTCGAGATCCTGGTATTGTTAGCACCGTTAAAAATCTGCTATGTTTAAATGAGCAGGAAAGCCGTGCTCTAGACATAGCTGGATGGAATTGGCCAAGTGGAACTGTCAAGACCTTGGATGAAACATCTAAAGACTTTAATTTTCGTATCCCCCTTTCCCTATTGTTTGGCGTGTTTGCCGATTACCACAATGTATTAATGGGTAAACAGAAAATTAAACTGGTTCGTGCTCGTCATGATGACAACTGCTACAAGTCCACTGGTACTAAGAAGGCGACAATAACCTTAAAAACGGTTGAGTTGAAAGTGAAGCATATTTACCCGAGTGATGCAGTGAAATTAAGGCTTTTGGATGAAATTGCCAAGAACAAACCGATATATATCCCGTTTAGAAACTGGGAACTACATGAACTGCCTGCTTTGAGAACAACAAAGCGTGATATTTGGACCGTGAAGACCATGTCTGAGAGAGCCCGATACGTCATTGTCTTTTTTATGAAGAAGCGAAAAGATAACTTTGAAGCTGATTGTACCTACTTTGATAATTTAGACATCACCGACGTCAAATTGCATTTGAATTCTGAAGTTTACCCCTATGAGTCGTTAAACCTAAACTTTGTCAATAGACAGTTTGCAGAAGCCTATCAGATGTATACGGACTTTCAAAAAACCTATTTGGGGAAGCAACGGTCGGAGCCGCTCTTGGATTTTCTCGCTTTCGCTGGCAGAGCCCTATTTGTTATTGACTGTTCCAAACAAAATGAAGCCCTCAAGACTAACACGATTGACGTTAAGTTGGAGTTTCAAAGTTCCGAAAACTTCTCGAAGGAGTCACGAGCCTTTTGTATAATTATTCATGATCGAGTGCTCGAGTATCAGGCTTTAACAGGTCAAGTACGTGATCTGTTGTAATCAGTTACTATTCAACCCTCTCAGCACGATGAAGTTTGTTGTGGTTGACGTTCAGGGATTCAGCGTTCCAGAATTTCAAGCTAAAGAATTGGCTATTTACGATGGAAAGCAAATACGGAACTATCTTTTCAAACCCGTTCGGCCGTTTTATGAGCTGTCCTATGATTGCCAGAAGCAAGTGATGTTTCTATATGGGAACCGACATGGTTTATACTACAATTCCGGCGAAACCGATTACAATGAACTTCACCGCATTATCTACAACGATCTACGGGATGTTGATGTTATCTATGTGAAGGGGCATGTAAAGAAGACCTTCTTACTGGAAACTTTTTCCACGATGAAATATCTTAAGCATATACCCGATATTGTTAATTTAGAATTTACTGGGGGCAGTGTTGCTGTACCGAAATTAGCTCTAAGTAAAACCACTTGTTCTTATCATGCTTTAGAATATTGTATTTGTAGTGCTAAGAATTCAAAAATTTTGTATGAATATATTTATGATTTTTTACCTAAATAAAGAAGTTAAACTGTATTACCTGTTTAATTTTATCCTATATTATTAGACCCCCTTGAGAAATTTGATCATTTAGTCTCGAGCTTATGACAAAGACAGTCGATTTGTCAGTTAGATTAGACGAGCATTTGAAAAAAATACGCGAGCTGAAAAGAGACATTAAGTTTTACCAAGAATATAAATCTGTGGTTAGATTGTTTTCGAAACTTACCATTTCAACTTACCAATGGCGGCCTCCTCCTCCTCCTCCTCCTCTTCCGGCTGGGATAAGGTGTTTGAATCGTCCTCTAGATGTCCTGATGTTCCAGCGAAAGTTCTTAAGACTAAGCCTAACCGAGTTTACGAGATTGATGACTTTATAACTGTCATTTTTACTACGTCCGAAGAGGAACGCAAACAAGTAATTTTGGATACTATTGGTTATGGCAAAATTTCTTTCTCTAGTGAGGAATTTGAAGAATTTTTAAGCACTTTTGATTGTTTCAATACCCATTGGGTAGATATATTTATGATAATTGGACAGTACACGCTAGTGTTTCATCGCAATGGTGAGAAGAGAAGTCTCAAGTTTGAAGATGCCACAACAGACAAGTATCTATTTCGATGGACCGAGAAGCTAATACACCTATTTGCAAAACATGTTTATGAATTGTATAAGCTTAATATTGAATATTATACTGTTACTAAATAAATAGTCTAACGTTAATTTGTTTTTCTTTGTTCTAACTAAGGAAATAAAACACCAATATAAACACAAAAATTTATTAAAGTGGAAAAAAAGTTCAAAAAAACACAAAATGTGACCGAACAGTGGTCTGTAAATAGAGTAAAATAACAAACAATATAAAAATCAAAAAAGGGTAAACTTGGGTAAAATAAGTTAAAAAAGCAAAAAATCTGACCGAACAGCGGTCTGGAAATAGTAAATATAGTAAAATAAACAAACAATATAAAAAATCAAAAAAAATAGGGTAAACTTGGGTAAAATATACATAGAAACAAACAATATAGAAATAAAAAATAGGGTAAACTTGGGTAAAATATACATATAAACAAATAATAGAAAAATAAAGCTAGGGTAAACTTAGGTAAAATATACATATACAGTAACTAAATGAATACAATAAATAGGGTAGACTAGGGTGAAATACATTAATACAATAAATAGAGTGGAAATAAATGAATACAATAAATAATAAAATAAATAACATATATGCTTAATCTAATATCACAGCCTCGAAAGTCATACATTTAGCTACCAAAGGGATTAAAGGAAAGTTAGCTGCCCGTGATCAGTCTTCGCTCATGGAATTTCCGATGATTCCTTATACTTTTCAATATCTCTATGACCCCAAGCAAGCGTGTTCTCCAAGTCGCCGGGAATAAGGTAACGCTTATCGTCCGCGTGTGATAGCGCTACCTTATTTTTCAGTTCGACATACATATCGTGTAAATGAGAACGGAAAGTGTTCATCTGACGATGAATCTGAGTTCCTTCTACGTCAACCGCTTCCCTATAATCGTCCAGAGTCAGTTCGGATTGGGTGACGTAGTCAGGAACTCCCTTAGCTTTTTTGGTTAACTTTCCCTCCACATTTACACAATATGCCTTCGCCCCGGTACCGTAGAAATCCCAAATGATTTTTCCTGCATACTCATCTTTCATTTTGCCCAAAATTGACTGGTTTACAGGAACATCATGTGGATTTTCCTGTGAGAAATTAGACGTGTCGAATCTATCTAAATTTTGTGTCATATCGCTATAGAAATTTTCGGTTGTAATTTTCAAAACAAGGGAATCGGTGTCAGTGTAGAGTAAAACCGCGTTGTTGCCGTATTTTGGCTTAATATACCCGTACAAAAAGTCATACATAATAGTCTTGGATATTTCCAAGATGCTGAAACCCACGTAAATCGGTTTATTATATGTGACTTTTTGTTTTTTCATCTGGATGGCTACCAGGTTCTCGTTAAAAATAGTGCGATCTTTAAAATGAGGTTTTGAAATTAACGCTTCGGCTCCCAACCTTCTACCAATATTTTCCCAATGAGAAACAAGTTTAACATCTACCCGTTTCTCCACATTTTCCATTGTTTTCCCAAACACGGCGTTGTTCATAAGTTTGAAAAAGTCTTTTTCAAACTTATTTTGCGCTTGATTGCGCATCGCTGTGTTTAGGTCAATGTATTTCTTTAGCCACGGTGATTGGTCAAAAGATATAACGCGATGAATTTTGGTGAGCTTAAGCCCATAATCTAAAGCCTGACGCAAATTTTGGTAATGAATTATATATTTACTTTTAGGTTTAAAATTTGGAATTAATTTTTCAATATCTTGGAATTTTGATTCTGGTGGAGCTATTGATTGTGGACAAAAGGGTAGTTCGTTGTGTAAATAATGCAACTGTTCGGGATATTCTAAATCTACCTCTAATACGTAGCCAGTTTTAGAATCATTCGCGACATTCATGTAATCTAAACTTTGAATTTCGGTCTCATCTAACCACTTAAAATTCCCCGTTGGTAAATATTGAGACATAGCCGCACCATAGAGGTTGGTAGCGTCCAAATACATGATGTAGGAAGTAGGTTTGGAAGCGTCATAATGAGGTATAAATTTATTATTTGCAAAAGCTTTTCTAACACTACACTGACTGACCCCACCGCGAATACCGTGTTTAAAGAAGTGTACCATGTCTAGATCTATCAGTAATTCCAAGCAAATTGATGTGGACTTGAGTGCGGCGTCCATCGCAAGAGAGGGCGCGGTGAAGTACTGCGCAGGATCTAGACCGTAAGTGTTAAGGCACACGTCTCTAAAACTTTCAAAAACATCTGTTAACAATAATACGTCGGATTTTAAATAAATATCTGAATATTCGCCTAAAGTTTTACATTCAAATAAATTCCATACAGCCCCAGCACGCTTGTAATCCTCGTCAGTAATATCTTCTTTTTTGAGTTGGTTATAAAAGTCTTTTTGTGATGGAAGCTTTGTGTCATTCAATTTCGCGAAACTATCCACGTAATTATATGGGAAGACACCCTTCTGTCGAATAAGCTGAAACTTATTTTCTTCCGCGAAATATTTTCTCACTTCTCGACATTGTTCTGGTTTTAAATTTTGACTCAGTTTATCGAGACTGCTGGCCATGAAACGAAAACTGTCGAGGAAGCGTAATTTTAAAAATACCTGATGTTGTTTACCATCTCTGTTCTCGATGTTATCCACCAAAACATGTTTAGTAAAGGAGATATACTTTTCCTTGTTTTGAGGGATAACATCCAACTTTTCTTCGTTGGAAGCCAATTCCTTAACAAACAGGTGGGAGTCAAAGTTGGACATGTTATGGAAAAAGATGGGTATAAATTGAGGGATTTTGTAATTCAGGTTGCATACAGAGTGCGCGGTACCTCGATAGGAGCCGTCTGTATGATTATGTTCGTGCACACGATCGTTTAACGCTGCATCAAATGGCTTTTCGCAAATATGACACACCCTGGCTTCTTGATGCTCCCTCTCTTGTTCCGCAGAAATAGGTGTCATGGGTACTACTTCCTTCATAAAGCGATTATAGATTGATTTAGAATCAATCTCTAATCGTTTTACGAATTCTTTGTGAGCATCCGGACCCCTATAACTTTGGTAAATCGAATGAGCATCGTCAAAGTCACATTTGATGTAGTAACCGAACGAGTACGGAACATGTTTGTGTGTTCTCACAGTGTATGACGTATCGGGATCCTGCGCATTTTCCTCTGTATCCAGGGGTTCAAGGATAGTTTCGAAATCGGCATAAACAACGAAAGGTACTTTTAATTTTTTTTCAAAGTTTGTAAATTTCAAAATATTCTCGGGAATCTCTTCACCATATTTATTTTTTTTTAAATTTGTCGTTGGGACTTTAGCTAAAACGTGTCCGCAATCGTGCTCCTGATGAGTCTTTAATTTTTGTTCTGAATCAAAATACGATAAACAACCATCACATAAATACTTAACACCATGATGTAGGGATAATTGACTTGAGATCAGGCGAGATAAACTTCTTACTAAGCAGTAATGACTATTTCCATAGTCATCACTGATTACTAACAAATTTACGTGTCGCTCCCTATTACGAGATTTTGTAAAGTATAAGGGACCCACGACTTCAATAATATTTTTACCATTGTCAAAAACCCTTTCAAGTCCATAGACATTAATAGAAATATTATTGAGTCGCTCAAACTTAGCGATGTCGATAAGTTTAATCGGAAATTCTATACCTGTAAAGTCCAGTTCGTTCTCAAAAGGCAGATAGTTCGCGACTCTCTCTGCATGTTGAGTTCGATCCAAAGGATGTAAGGCAGCTAGGACTGACCACATGAAACATTTTTGATCCGTGTTCTGGATGTTCAGAACAGCTTTCTTTGCTTCAATCTCCTTTGGCAGCGGGATGTAGGAAGATGGCTTTAGAGGCTGGATCTTGTTGATACCTAATTCTAAGTGGAGGAGTTGTTGGAGCGCCCACCCTGTAACAATAGAAATAGGTATTAGTAAGAAATATTAAACAGTTTTAAAAAAATTTTTGCAATAGTTTTACACTTACCACTATCCTTTTCCATAAATTCCGAATACTTCCGGTCCAGGATAGCGCTGAACTGCTCAAACAGCTCCTCCAAGTCCGTAGCCCTGCTCACCAGCTGGTATTTGGTGTTGAAGGACTTCACCTCCTCCGACTCGCTCGACTGCAGGAGGAAGCGACCGAAAAGCTCCAAGCCAATCTTCAGGTAGTCGTACCTTAACACAACGGCCCCAACCAACTTGACGAATTTTTGTTTCAGCTGCTGTACGTAGTTCTTCACGTTGGTTGGGTCTTGGCTTGAAGTGAGTCTGTAGGTAGTGATCCGGTTTCTAAATGATGTTTCCACCCGCACCACTCCTTCTTCCTCCTGCATCCTCACACAACACTTCTCCCGATGGATTAACGTTCTCAGATGTCCTCCCCATCGGGAGACTGGAACATCCAGTTTGCACTCCTTGCAGTGTTGCGTTGCTGATGTAGATGGTTCTAGAGATAAGAAAAAATAATTAGTATCAAAGTTATCTAAAAACAATTCTAGTCTTAAAAGAAAATTTCAATTTTTACCTACTCACCATCTGTCGAAACGAGTCTTGCTCTTTTCGCCATGGATGTCTGCGTGGTCTTCGCTGGTCTTTTGGGGGCCGGGTGCTTCTCCTTCTGGTGGCGAAGAAGAGCCCCCTCCGACTTGAAAATCCCACTGCAGACGTCGCAGATCTTGACTGCTAAGCGGCAATCTCCATGACGATTGAGGCTGTCCTTCCTGGCGAATGCACGGCTACAGAAGTTGCACACAAACATTTTCTGGAAAATAAAATATTTTGACTGAGGAAAATGTTTCCGAACCCTTGTTGGTATACTCCTACTATTATGTGACCCCGAGATGCGAGTGGAAACCGAACATACATCATCTTTCCCTACTCGCCGTTTGATAAATTTTTTCTTTCATTAAATTTCCAGTTTTAGCCTAACTTCAAGCAAAACTAGCGCTTATACATACCCGATAGATAAATTATTTTTTAAAACACTATTACATGCATAAAGACTACTTCGTCAGGTTCTAGTTTCAAAGATTTATTGTTTGGGCGTTACGTCGCTCTACTTCTAAGGTAAATTAATATTTTAAAAATAATAAGTCCCTGCGTTTAAACAAAAAAAAACAAATAGTGAAAAAAGAAATGTTTTGAACACTGTCAGCGACTTTAAAATTTTTTCAAACAATATTACATGTATGAAGACTACGAGTGCTTTGTTAGGTTCTAGTTTAAAAGATTTATTGTTTGGAAGCTATGTCACTCTACTGCTAAGGTAAAATATTTTAAAAAATATTTTAAAAATACTCAAAGTCACTACGTTTAAACAGCAAACAACTAATGAAAAAAGAAATGTTTTGAACACTGTCAGCGACTTTTAATTCAAAAAAGTATGTTTGATCTTAATCTATATAGTTTAAAAAATAAAAAAAGGGTTTCAGACCAACCTCCTTTTCTATTACTCGATCCCGATTCTAATATTACTGTAAATAATTGAAGATTTCCATGCTGTTACTTAAACGCGAAATTAAAATCATAATTTTGTATACTAAAGTTGTAAGACAGGCACATAGACAGACTATTTTTGATTTTCCCTGACACGACGGCACTAGGTTGTAAGACAGACACATCGATAGACTATTTTTATTTTCCCTGACAAAACGGCACTAATATTCTTGTAAATACTCGACATTTCATTTTTGTTCATACATGCAGACTACAAAACTTTAAGCTAATATCAATCGGTACTTACCCAAAAATTTCACAGTACACTTTCTTCACCCAAAAAACAAAAGAACAAAGAACACTCCGACTGGCTGGCAACGAACTTAACGTGCACACTAGGAGATTCAGACGCCAACTGTGCTTTGCAAATTGCCTCTTTCTCCCTTTTATGCTTTTCCTTATCAGCCGGAAACTGACGGGTCCTAACAAGTTAACGACGCAGTTTGCTGCTTCAAATAAAGTTAATAATTTCTAATTGTGTGTTTTATTTATCAGTACAATACTAATATTTTGCCATTCTTTCTGTTGTTCGCACGTTCGAGCCCACCTTATCACCAGAAATGTTAACCGCAACTTCCCGAGTTACACACGGCACTACTACATATTATTATTCACTTAAATAATATTAATACATTCTATTTCTTCAAAAATTTTAAAATCTTAATTTTTACCGATCGGTTCTACGTACATATTTGCTTCGATCTAAACACACATACCGACTGTTATTTTACAAGTAAATAGCTTTTTCAACTAATTAATATTCTCCTGATAAGGACGGAAGTTGTGAAGGCTGACGGCTTCCACCGTCCTTATCGCTGTATACTCATTTCTATTGCCACTAAACGACATGTAAATACGTTTTGATTTCCTTGCAAACAATTTCAAATTAAATCATTAATTTTCTTTAATTGCTAATGCCCTTACCTCTCGGAATTAAGAAACCCGAATAGTGTTATTACTTTATTTAAATTTTTCTCTTTTCTTTGATATCCATCACGACTTTTACCATATTCGACCCCCTTATCATCAACCGGAAGTGCTACCGTCGACTGTTTAAACAGGAGTGTTTAAACAACCCTGTTTAAACAGAGGCGTTTTTAACAGGGTAGTTTAAACAGGGCTGTTTGAACAGGGCTGTTTAAACAGGGGTGTTTAAACAGGGGTGTTTAAACAGGGGTGTTTAAACAGCCCCAGTTTAAACATTGACGATTTTAACGTGAGTTGTTTAGTTGTTATTAACTTAAATAATATTCCTAAATTATATATATTTCATCGAAAATTTAGTATACAGGGTGCTGTAAAAATTTTGAGATCTAATTTTTTACTAGTTCCGATGATCTAATACCTATTTTTCTATTACCAAACCCCCTAATATTCATAACTTATATAATTAATCCAAAATTTACTATACAGGGTGATGTAAAAATTTTGAAATCTAATTTTTTCCTCAAAGTCGAGATTTTTGAAAACTAATTTGACAAATCGAAAGATCTGCTCCGTCACTATCCCCCCATGCGAATTTCGGCTCTCCACCATCAGCCGTTAGGTCGCTAATCGCAAAAAACTATATCTCCGGAACCCTAAGGCCGATCGACGCCATTCTTTTTTTAAACGTCTTCGGACACCGCCCTGAATACGTGACGTATCTTCAATTTTTATTCTGACGTTTAACACGTGACTGGTGACAGTTGACAGGTCTTCAATGACAGGTGACAGCTGACATATTTTTACGCATGTCTTCTGACGCCATTTTGAACACGTGACCTACGTTAAATTTTAATTTTAGCGTTTCAAAAGTGACAGGTGACAGTTGACAGATCTTAAATGACAGGTGACAGCCGCCATACTTTTACGCATGTCTTATGACGCCATTTTGAACACGTGACCTACGTTAAATTTTAATTTTGGCGTTTCATAAGTGACAGGTGACAGTTGACAGATCTTAAATGACAGGTGACAGCTGACATGCTTTTACACATGTCTTATGACGTCATCCTTCACACGCCACGTATGTCAAATTTTAATTTTGACATTTGACAAGTGACAGGTGACAGTTGACAGGTGACATTTGACAGCTGCGCGCGCAGGTTGGGTTTGCTGACGTAAGATCCAGTGACGTAGACTTCGATGACGTACTTGAAATTTGCACCTGCGCAAAGGTGGCCGAGCTATGACGTCATAGATCACAAGATAAGATCCCACCGGTGGGCGGTGGGGGCAGAACTCCCAAACTTTCACTACTGATTTAACATAGCTCCCCCCTTTCCACTTTTTGTAGACAGATTTCTTGTAGAACGCGGTCTTTGTGGAGGTAACAAACGCGAAGTACTTGGTAGTATTGCACGATAACCTGTCTCTGTTGTGCTTCCACGCTTTAATATACCTTTTTGTAATAAGTAAGGTTTAACTATTGTCAAGTATTTAATGTCGGTTGAACCTTGAATTTGACTATCAGGATCAAAATTTCGTCTATATGCATTTGTCCTATTCAAAACATCCATATAATTTTCCATATCATTTGATGTATAACCAACAGGTTCTTTTTTAAAAAGAAGCTCATACAATCCAGGTGTTCCCTCATACCTAACTCCTTCAACTTTAAAATCTTTTCCTATGAAATCCACCATAGAATTAGCAATCTTATATTTATCTGCATCAACATCATGGCTAAACCCATATTTGTTATCAAATTTGCCTTCCGTGTCTTTTATTAGCCCATCCACGAAAGGTCTTAGAAGTGAATGATATGCTTCCAAATATTCTTCATAAGCAGGTGTTCTTGTTAATTCTAAAACATCTTGTCGCAACTCACCTATAGTTGGTTCAATTGTTGTTTCAGGGCTTGATTCTCCTAACTGTTGCGAATCTTCAAAAAATACTTCTTCATCTCCTAAAAGTGAGGGCATGTGTGTTGGAAGATATTTACTATATGCATTTGATTTCCTTTGATTGATCTCTGGCGTAGGAAATTGAAATTTTGGGGTCGAAACTAATTGTGGTGAATATACTTCTTTTTTAATGAACGGTTCTGTTTTAATTGTCTGAATTAACTCATGCAAAGGTTGAGTTATTGGTTTAAATTCTTTTTCCATACGAATTTCTTTATCAGATAAATCTGATTTTAAAGCTTTATACTTTTGTCTAACGGCTTGTCTAGTTTTTACCAACTCTTTCGCTGTTTTTTCGTCCATCTTTACAAAAGGTAGGTTGTATACTAGAAAATTATCGTTTTGTCAGAGAGTTATATAGTGGAAATCAAATTATCAAATCCTTTTCTATAGCGCCCATCATTAAATTCACAGTCTTTATCAATAACGACAAAGTCATATTTATGTTTCCAACACATTGAACACAAGTTTTTAAACTCCTGAAAGCTCATGTCACCATTTACATGATCATCATATATATGTTTCAAGTTTGTAGCATCCTGTTGAAAAATTACCAAGAGGTTGGCATTATCACGTATAAGTTGTTTAGGGATTGATGAATATGTTTGACACAAATAAAAACAATCTGTATTTTTATGACGTCCGAAACAAAAATAATCCCTCATAAGACTTTGATCAGTGCATACTATATCATCAAATACAATCAATGAATTTGGTTTTATTTCAGTGGGTGAAACAATATCCTCAGCGTTCGATGATTCAAAATACCCAATAAACTTTAGTGGAGCAAAAAGCCTTTTTAGATATTCATATTTTGATTGATATAAGGATTTTGAGTACACATATATGTTTTCAAATCTTAATCCATTAGGGTGTGTTATAAGAGAAATCATAACATTTGTCTTCCCACAACCCGATGGTCCTACTATTAAACATCTTTTACAGTTTCCACCAAATAATTGTCCATGTTTTCGATAATTATCATGACATAAATCAAAATTTTTTATCGGTAAAGAAAAATCTTGTTTTTTGATCTTCATTGTTTGAACATCGCTATTTAAGTAAGGTTATTTGCGTTTTTAAATCATTTATATATAATGATTAGACATAATAATGTCATTCACTGCGTGGAAGGACAGAGAACAGGTAGTGGTTTATTAAATACTCTTATTAACAAATTACCAGTAGAGCTCCATATTCCTTCTTATAACTTTTGTGGGCCTGGTACAAAGTTAAATAAAAGGCTTGCCCGAGGTGATAAGGGAATTAATTTATTAGACGAAGCTTGCAAAGAGCACGATATAGCATATTCGGAATATTCCGATTTAAAAAACAGAAACGAGGTAGATAAAGTATTAGCTAAAAAGGCATTTAATAGATTTAAAGCTTCAGATTCAAATCTAGGCGAAAAACTGTCATCCTTGGCTGTGGCCGGAATCATGAAAGCAAAAACAAAACTCGGTATGGGAATAAGAAAAAGAAGTCATAAACGCAAGAAAGTAGGTCAAATATCCTTTAACCAAGGTGTAAGAAAAGCACGTGAAGAGCTGGTTGGAAAAAAGTTTGCTAATATAAGAAATGCTGCCAGCACAGCTTTATCATCCATTAAAAAATTAAAAATAAAAGAACCTAAACAAAGAATTATTCCAATTCCAAAAACTGGTGGAAATTTACCTTTAATACCTATTTTTGCTGGTTTATCTGCTCTAGGAGCCCTAAGCGGGGGCGCTGCTGGCATTGCGCAAGCAGTAAATTCAGCTAAAAACGCGCAAAAGAAATTAGAAGAACAAACAAGACACAACAAAGAAATGGAAAAAATATCAATTGGAAAAGGTCTTTATTTAAAACCGTATAAGAAAGGGTGTGGTCTATATTTAAAACCATATTCAAAAAACTGTTAAATTTGCTACCTCGTCGATCTTTGACAAATATAGATTTATTAAAGTATGTCAAATTATTCAAGTTGCCACATTTTAGAGGTGTCTTTATGAGAAATAAGTTACCCAAAAAAATAAAAAAATATGAGACAGGTATTATAAATTTAGATGACGATATGGGGGAAGGCACTCACTGGACAGCGTATGTTAAAAATAATAATAACATAATTTACTTTGATAGTTTTGGAAATTTACGACCACCAAATGAAGTTATAACTTATTTCTATAGCGATGGTAGCAACAACAATATTAAATATAACTATGATAAATATCAATCTTTTAATACCTCAACTTGTGGACAGTTATCATTACAGTTTATTTCTAATAATACGTAACTGTGTTTCCATTTTATTCTTATTACGACCATCATGTCGCTTACTATAGCTCTTTCCGCAAATTCAGCTATACTTCAAGCAGATTTCCATCCACCTATTTACTTAGATCCTACCACTTCCTACGTTGTCGGACTTACCAACTTTGAAACTTTTAATGCAATACCAAATATTGATAAAAGTAATAATAAAGTATATTTTGGAAAATATAATGAATTTTTAACAATTCCTACGGGAAGTTATGAAATGGATGATGTTAATAAATATTTACAGACTGAATTCCAAAAAAGAAACATTTCATTTCACCTCTATGCAAATAACAACACATTAAAATCAACAATCAAGTCTACTACAGATATTATTTTTAAAGATGGTACAATAGGAAAACTTTTGGGTTTTAATAATGGGATAATATCTGGTGATGGAGTTCCAAGAACATCGGAAAATCCAGCAGAGATTATAAAAGTTAATTCTTTATGCATAGACTGCAGTATCGCAGAAGGTTCCTATCTGAACGGAAAGCCAGTACACATTATTCATCAGTTTTTACCTACTGTTAGCCCTGGATTTAAAATAATAGAAAGTCCCCAAAATATTATTTATTTTCCTGTTACAGTAAAAGTAATAGATAAAATAACAATAAAGGTAATAGACCAAGATTTAAATATTGTTGATTTTCGAAACGAAACTGTAACTATAAGGTTGCATATAAAAGAAGTATAATGGTTATCCTTTATAATAGAAAAACCTTCAATTTGCCCACAAAAATTAATAAAAACTATAAGAAGACTAAACATCGTAAACCAAAGATTAGTAGAAAGAGAAACACACAAGGGATAACACCTGAAAATATACGCTTTTTGAAATCTCTAGGTTTAAAGGTTTTAGTATAATGGATATCCTTAACGTAGCAGAAGGTCTTTTCATAGATAATTCAATTGTGCATTCCGAAGTTCATGGTTATGAACCATACCTACCTACAAAATTGGGAAATAATGATGAAATTATAATACCCGTTCATGAAGTAGACAAGTATACTCTTCCTTCCGAAAGCTTTCTTTACATAGAGGGTAAACTAACAAAAGATAATAATGCTATCTCAAATACATTAAAATTGATAAACAATGGGATTGCATTCCTTTTTAAAGAAATGCGTTATCAACTAAACGGTGTTACAATAGATTCAGTTAGAGACGTTGGGTTAACTTCGACAATAAAGGGATACATGTCATATAATAAAAATGAATGTAATAGACTTAAAAACGCAGGTTGGTTTCCTATGGAATCTTCACAAGTTGTTCATGCAACGACAGGATTATTTAATGTTTGCATTCCGCTTAAATTCTTAATGGGGTTTTTTGAAGACTACAAAAAAATTATTTTAAATGCCAAACAAGAACTTATTTTAGTACGAGATAATTCAGACAAAAATGCAACAATTAATACCGCAGATGAAAATCCAAAAATTGAGCTTACTAAGCTAACTTGGAATATACCTCACATTTCAGTAGCTATTCCTCAAGAATTAGCATTATCTAAAATAATTAATAAGAATACTGATATAATAATTGCTTTCCGGAGTTGGGAACTCATCGAATACCCAGAATTATTAAAAACGAATCGTCATAACTGGCCTGTCAAAACATCTACGAAAGTTAATACCCCACGTCATGTAGCAATTGCTTTTCAAAAAGACTTAAGGGATAAATCAACAACTGATATGTCTCTATTTTCCAACGTTAAATTACGAAACATCAAAGTATTTTTAAACTATGAGAGATATCCCTACAACGATCTATTTTTAGACTTTGCTAAAAATAAATTTGCATCATTATATGAAATGTTTTCACAATTTCAAAAATCTTACTATGGATTAACACCTGAACCCATTTTTTCTCCAAAGGAATTTAATACTTATGCTCCTATCGTATATATGGATTGTTCACATCAGAAAGAAACAATTGAATCCGGACCTATTGTTATGAGAGTTGAGTTTGAATTACATGATGATGTTAAAGACAAAATATCTGCCTATTGTCTCATTATGCATGACAAAGTATTTAGCTACAATCCATTAACCAAAAATGTTAGACAACTTTAAAGCGCATGTCTAACTAAATAAAATCAATGCTCTACTATTCTTTCCTACCATTATGGGTGAAGATCTAGAACTTCGAGTATCCTACTTTTTAGAAGAGTTGAAAAAATTAACAACTACAAGAATATTCTGACAAGAAATCTATGAGTAAACAATACTCACTTTTGAAATTATGAGGTTATTAATTGTCGATGTGCAAGGATTTAACATCGAAAATAAGAAGTTTATTCCCAAAGAGTTGGCTGCCTATGATGGACACAAAATATGCCACTATATCTTTAAATCACCATTTGATATAAAATACCTACCACCTGACTTACATAAACAAGCTGTATGGTTAATGAAAAATCATCACTGTATTCCTTGGAATGAAGGATATACACCAATTCACAAATTTTCTGAAATAATCAAGAATCTAACAGAAAAGGCGGATCAAGTTTATGTGAAAGGGAGAGAGAAATCCGTATGCATCCGAAAATATTCATTAAAACCGGTCATAGAACTTGATGAAAATCCAAAATTACAAGAAGGAGAAGCTCATTGTTTTTATCATTCTAAATCACCATGTATATGCGCACTTACTAATGTATACAATTTATATAATAATTATTTAATGATTGAATAAAACAAATAAATATATTAAAGTTTTTTATTTCTTATAAATTAGGTTTCAAACACTTCTTGAATAATTTCAGGTGACAAAAACTTCTTTACTTCATCCAAATGCTCCTCAAATCCCATTTCTTTCGTCGTGTACAGAAAAGACTTTAAATCAGAAGTATGTAAATATATGTTACAGGCTTCTGCTGCTTTTTCATATTTTCTAGCCATATCCATACATTCCTCATACGTATAGAATCTTTCGAATCCATACTCGGCTTCATGGGCAGCATCAAATTCTAAATTACTAAAGTGTTGTGATAGATTCTATATAGCACTTGGTAGGTTATATGCTATTCGTTCACGAACATATGCTAACCACATCTTGTTGGAGAATGTACAGACTTAAAGTAAGTTCAGAGCTTTAAATATTAATTTAGGAGGTGGGAGGAATAAAAAGAAATATATATTTTAAAATTTTATTTTTCAATACAACTCTTTACAAATTCATTACATGCGAATGATTCTACATCCTCCACAACACAATCTGAGTAAAAGTTTAATAATTCTAAAACACAACAAACATTTAAACTATTTTCCATGGGTGTAATAACATCATATACATTTTTTTAACAAATCTCCATTTTTCATAGAGATTCCACTAACCAAAATATTGTAATATTTGGAAAATTCCTGGTTTTTTAAGATATCAAAACGATATTTGATTAAATTTGCCAAGTTCACTAATTCATTTATGGTATCACCAGCTAGGAATACTTCATTACCACCATCTTGTGTAATCTTGATAATTCTTGCATCCCCAATAAACACAAAGTGAATCTCATAACCATTTCCCTTCATGGGTTGCCACCCGGTGTTGTTGGAATAAATGAAGCTCATCATAATTCCTTGATTATTTAGGAAGGAGATCCATTGATCTTCATTAACAGTCACATTTTGATTATATTTGTATCCACAGAGTTTAACAACAGGAATATATTTTCTCTCTAAGGAAAATCCAATGCTGACCCATTTGGATTTGGATTTGTTAATGTAGTAAATTGTTTCATTGACGAGAGCTGCATTGCGCTTCTTACTAAACTCTTGTTGGTTTCCTGTTGGTTGATACATTTTCAGATGCTTGCTTGAAATAATGGTTGTAGAACTGTGGGTGAGTATTTAAATAAGCAAGCGTGGTAGTGGGGATAGCAAGAGTGGTGGGGATAGTAAGAGTGGTGGGGGGATTTAAACACTAATCTTATAGATTTAAACATCATTTAGCGACTAACCATGAATGAGTGTAAGACAGAACTGTTCATCGACATTCAAGGATATAACAGTTCATTTGGATACATTCCAAAAGAATTAGCGATTTATGATGGGATTCGTTGCTCAAATTATCTGTTTAAATCACCATTTCAAAAAAATATGTTATCTGCTCTCGATCTCAAAATGGTTAAATGGGCCGAATAGTATCATGGATTGGAATGGAATTTTGGAAATATAGAACTTAATGAAATTGATGATATTTTAAAGCATGTGTTAAAAGTTTACCAATCACCCAAAATTTACGTGAAAGGGAATGAAAAAATAAACTTCTTAAAAAAGTTTTTGGATGAAGATTTCATATACGCTATTCCCATTGGACAAGAACCAAAATTAAGTAAATTTAAGAAAATTCCAGAATGTTATTTTCACAAAAATGTGAATCCATGGCATTGTGCATTAGCAAACGTAAAATTGTTATATAATTATAGGCATTGTTATCAATAAAAACCTTTATTATTATATATATGTTTTGTTATTGAATTTTATTTATAATACAAAAAATATACTTTGAATAATATATATCCTATTGAACATATAAACACTACTAACAATATACTTAATAATACTACACACACATTTGAACTACATTCTTCTATACAAGATTTTCTATACAACTGATTCCATTCCTGTGTCACTATTGAAGTTTTATTGACATAATATAATCTTAACTTATACTGTACAATGGTAGAATCATTTATAATATTATCATCTATTTTGTAGGTAAATAAACCATTATTTATATTCATTCTTTTCCATGTTGAAGGCCAACTATCATTATTTACATTATTCACAGATAGACAAATAAATGCTTCTCGAACATTATGATCAACTTGTATGAACAAAGTATTGTTAACGAATGCTGATAGAAATAGAACTCCGACTGGTAGCAGAGCCATTTTCAAAATAAAATATTTTTCCAGGGTTCTTATGTTTTATATTCGTCACGAACTAAATCTTTTAGAATATCAATTACATTATTAACTTGGTCATCATCAGTCTTGGATTTCTCTTCCAAAATACTTATATGTTTGTGCCCCCAAGCTAAAGTTCTAAAAGAATCTGGAATTATATAGCGTTTGTCATCTTTTGGAGACAAAGCAACCTTATTTTTTAATTGTGTAAACATGTCATGTAAAATGGAATGAAAAATATTCATCTTTCTAAATTTGATCTCAGAATTTTCAACTACGTCTTTATAATCTTGTTTAGTAATGGACTTTTCTATAACATATTTTTTAACTCCCTTTGCTTTTTTTTCAGATTTCTCTTCTAAATTTACACAGTAAGCTTTAGCCCCCGTCCCATAAAAACTTGAAATTGGTTTACCTGCAAATTCATCTTTCATTCGCCCTAATACTGATTTGTTTATAGTTAAATTATGTATATTGTTTTCATTGTAATTAGAAGTGTCAAATTTCTCTAAATTGTCTTGCATATCTTTATAAAAGTTTTCAGTCTCTACTTGCAAGATCAAACTGTCTTTATCCGTGTATAACAAAATTGCTTCGTCTCCATACTTGCTTTTAATATAGTCATAATAAAAATCATATAAAACGGTTTTTGATAATTCCAAGACTGTGAAGCCAACATAAACAGGTTTATTGTAAGTTATCTTTACTCTTTCCATTTGTATCGCAACCAAGTTTTCATTAAAGACCAAACGATTTTTAAAATTTGGTTTAGCAATCAATGTCTGCGCTCCTTGTTTTTTACCAATATTCTCCCAGTGTGTGATTAATCTAATGTCAACTCGCTGGTCAATGTTTTCTAAAGATTTACCGTAAATGGCATTATTAAATAATTTATAAGTATCCTTTTCCAACTTATTTTTAGATTTGTTCCTCATTTCGGTATTTAAATCGATGTATGGTTTAAATTACATATTAATTTCTTTTGTTTTGAACCTGGTGCACAAATATTTTCAGCCAAAAAAGGTAATTCGTTGTGTTTTACATGTAAATTTTGAGGATACTTTAAATCTACTTCCAAAACATACCCGAATTCAGCATTATCAGATATAGACATCACATCAAGGGCTTCAATTTCTTCATCGTTCAACCAAGAAAAATCACTTACGGGGAGACATTGACTCATACTATGTCCATACAAGTTAGTGGCATCCAAATACATTATAAATGAATTTGGTTTGCTTGGATCATAATTTTCCAAGAATTGATTATTAGCTTCAGCTTTTCGAACGCTGCAATGACAGACACCACCTCTTATACTATTTTTAAAAAAATGTATCATATCCGTTAATAATTCTAATTTAACATCAGTCATTTTTAACATTGAATCCCATTTTAAACCTGGTAATGTGTAATACTGTGCAGGACCTAGCTTAAAGTTATTTAAAGATATATTTCGAAAAGCTTCAAAAAAATCTGTTAATATGAGAACATCTGACAATAAATAAATTTTGGTATAATCCATAAGATTTTGGCAATTAAATAAATTCCAAATAGTAATTGCTCTATTGTAAACCGATGGACACATAGGTTCATCTTTAAGTTTATCATAAAAATGTTCAATAGCTGGGAGTTGATTTTCATGTAATTTTTCGAAAGAATCAACATAGGAATAGGGATAAACACCTTTTTTACGAATTTCATTAAACTGGTTAGGATCTTCAAAATATTTTTAAATCTCAATGCACTGATTTGGTTCCAAGCTTTCACCAAGCTTTTCCAAAGAGGAACCAACGAAACGGAATGAATCTAAAAATCTCATTTTAATAAACAGATTTTTTTCTTTATTATCCTTGTCTTTTACTTTGTCAACTAATATGGATTTTGAAAATGAAATATATTTTTCTTTGGTTTGTGCAAGTACATCAATATTATCTTCTTCACAGCATAATTGTTTAACAAATAAATGACTATCATAACCAGTTAAATTATGGAAAAAGATAGGTATAAAATTTGGAATTTTAAAATTTAGATAGCAGATACTGTGAGCTGCATTTCGAAATTTACCAGTTAAATGATCGTGATCCCTTACTTTTTCATTTTCGTCAAGTTTTGTATTACAAATATGACAAATTGTGCTATTTTTATAAGCCAGCTCTTCCTCATCTGATAAAGGAAGCATTTTCACTACAGGTTTAAGATGTTCATTATAAATTCTATGTACATGACCTTCAATTCGTTTACAAAATTCATCAGCTGCATCTAAACCAAAATATGAATCTAATACCGACAAAGAATCATCATATGAACATTTAATGAAATAACAAAAAGCATACGGTTCATGTTTAAATGTATTTAAAGTATAAGAATTCTGTTCGTTTCCTGGTTCTTGATGCTGTAAAGGTTTTAAAAAACATTCAAAGTCTGCATATATGACAAATGGAACTTTCAACTGTTTTTGAAAATTTTCAAACTGTAAAATATTTTGTGGTATATGCTGACCGTACTTATTAATTTTAATATCGTTGGTAGGAACTTTTGTAAACAAATGATTACAATCATGTGATTGATGTTGTTTTAATTTTTCCATCGAAGTAAAATACACTAAACAACCATCACAATAATACTTTTTTAAATGATTTTTATTTACTTGTGCTGATACTAATCTAGACATGTCCTTGATCCAACAATAATAATTGTTTTCACCTTCACTTATCAACAACAAATTTATGTGCGCTGGAAGTTTTTTACTGGTGTAATGAAGAGGACCAACCACTTCATACTTGAATTTATTATCTTCATAAACACTCTCTAAACCGTAAACATTTATAGATATTTGATTAAGCGTTTCAAGTTTATTTATATCTTTCAACTTTACAGGAAACTCTATTCCTTCAAAATTTAAATACTCAAAAGGATTTGGATATGAACTTGTTATGTCAACATGATTTTCAGTTGGAAATAATGCACTTATCACACTCCATGCAAAACAATATGATTCATTATTTTTGATGTTAATAACACCTTGTTTATTTGAAATTTGTTTTGGTAATGGTACATAGGATGAAGCTCTAATTGGATTAAATTTATTTATATTAAGCTCCAAATGTAATATTTTTTCCAACGCCCAACCTGAACCGTTTTCTGCGAATATTGACACCTTTTCTTTAATTTCAGACAAAAACTTCTTGTAAATATCAGATAAATCTGTTGTTGAAGTTATCATCTTATTTTTCGTATTAAACGATTTAGTTTCGATTGTCTCTTTTGTTTGTAAAATATATTGTCCAAATAGTTCTACATTAATCTTAACACTTCCATGCTTAACTAACTGTTCTGAAAGTAAACTTACAAATTTTTGTTGTACTTCATCAAAAAATTCTTCAATGTCGACGTATTTTTTCGATGGCAGCAACATGTAAGACACAATCTTGTTTTTAAACGCGGAAGTTAAAATTTTCACTTCATCGTCACTTTTAAGTGCACTTTTATGTAGGTTTGACCGTAAATGCGCAGCAAGTTTATTTTTCACATACCAAGTATCACAATCTTTACATCGCGATAAAGTAAGTTTAGGTATTGGAGGTCTGTCTTCTTTAATATCTTCTATTTTAGCTTTTTTCATGGACACATCACATACCTGGGTATTAGCCTTCCTCTTTTCTCGCGAACAAGATGGTCTCATGGCACACGATTCTCTTTTATGCCTATAAACGTTAGATGGATGAGTAAAACTCTTGTGCATTCACTGCACTGATACATCTTGAGAACTGAACAAAAAAGCAGAAAAGGTTGATATATATTCAACAGTTCTTGGGATATTTTATCTGGTTTCACAACACTTTGCACAATACTGTTTTTGCAAACTAAACAATTAATATAATATCAACGCTAACTAACCGTTGAGGATATATAGCTAACAAGGAGAAAGCACAACTGCCGAGCTCAAGGTGCGACTGCAGAATGAGAAGCGCAAAGAGAATATATAGAGAATCCGTCTGGGCGGAGCATGCTCATGCGAATCTCTATTGCGCAGATGTAAAAAAACGAAAAATATAAAAAAGTTTTTTTTTTTTGAGTCGCCATTTTTTTTTTGAGGCGCCAGTTTTTTTATATGCGCAGTAGACCAAAATGCGTACCACGCGCACACCGAGCGTGCTAGACATGCGCACGGAGTGTTAGGAGATGTACTTTGGTGTATACATTCCAACCCACCCACTTTTAAGAATATAACTCCAGTAGTGAAGCTACAAATAAAAAATTTGTTTTAACGCGCTGTAATACGATGAAATTAACTATGAGTGAAGCTTTGCGTAATGATGTTTAACGATTTTGAGTGGGGGGATTTGGTGAGTGAAGAGTGATGGGATGCTGTAAATCCATGGATTAATGAATAATACTTCTAATTATTTGTTTGACATTTATAAAACATTTATTAAAATACAGGTTTATTTTTGAACAAAAATAACAGTGAGTTTATCTACATTAGTCTACTTTATGTTTCTATTGCACATGAAACATGATTTCTGGGATACAGGAGGACCATCGAATTGTGTGCTCCAGTCAGGACGATTATAATGAAAAAAACATGGCAATTTAATTTGAAGATCAAAACTTGATTTATAAGACATTGGTAATTTTCCCCATACATCCAAGAGTACCAAAGGATCTGCATAATTAATTAGATATTCCAAAGGTAACATTTCTAGTTCGTCTATCGTAAAATCTTGCAAGGTTTTCTTTCCGCTTACATGACTAAACATTACATTTGCTGTTGGGCAAGACATAGTTTTTCTTTTTTGCTTCCAATTCTTGAACTTTCTTTCTCAGTTGAGTTCGAAACTTTTTTTTAGCACTCTTAGATAGATTGGGAGGTGGATTTATTATTATTAAATTATTTTCTATGTACTCTTGTGGATCGTAAGTTTCGCAATGTTCTTCGTCCCAGGAGAGATCAATAGGGACTGCTGCAGACATGATCTGAATTGTGTTAAATATTGAGAATTTATAGCAATAAAAGTGGTGTGGCTGGTAGGAGGAATGGTCTTGAAATAAGAGTGGTAGGATTTGGTAGTGTGAAGAGTGTTTTTTTGTTGTGTTTTTTGTTTTTTGTTTTTGTTTTTTTGTTTTTGGAGCGGGGAGAGGAGTGGGGAGCGGAGAGGGGAGCGGAGAGGAGTGGTGTGAAGAGTGGGGGGATTTGGTGTTTAGCACTCTTAGATAGATTTGAAGGTGGATTTGTTATTATTAAATTGTTTTCTATGTACGTGTAGACGTTGTGTCGACGTTTTGTAGGTGTTGTGTGAAGAGTGTTTTTTGTCGTCTGTTTTTTGTTTTTGTTTTTTTTGTTTTTGGAGCGGGGAGAGGAGAGGGGAGAGGAGTGGTGTGAAGAGTGGGGTGAAGAGTGGGGGATTTTGGTGGGGTGAAGAGTGGGGGGATTTTGGTGGGGTGAAGAGTGGGGGGATTTTGGTGGGGTGAAGAGTGGGGGGATTTTGGTGGGGTGAAGAGTGGGGGGATTTTGGTGGGGTGATTTTGGTGGGGTGAAGAGTGGGGGGATTTGGTGGGGTGAAAGAGTGGGGGGATTTGGTGTATGGATTTGATGGCATTTCCTGGCATTGAATGCAGTATATCCATATATAACCATGTAAAATGGATATATATATATATATATATCCATGGATTTGGATTGGTCTGGTGCGCACACAAACACTCTACTCTCAATTATGCCAAAGTGCACAATTCAACCCCATCCAAGAACAACTTTCTAAGGCGGACTCGACCCTGGGGACTCTTCTACACGGCATGCTGCTTCAAAGAGAATCATTTTCTGAGGCAATAAAGGACATTATTTTAAAACATCCATCCGCTAGACAGGACATACAAGAAAAGTTATTAAAAGGAGAATTTCGACAGATTTCAGATGACTTGCTTCAGTACACATGCGGGCGTCGTGCTGAAACAATAGAGCAAAGGAGAAAAATAGTTAAACCTCGAAATGAATACGTCTCATCTCTGCTTGATAACATACCCCCATCTGAAACACATCTGTTCGAGGAAGCCTCGTTTAGTGAATGCTTCAAACAACATGGAAGGTTATTTCGCGCCTTTACCCCGACCAGATCTTACCCGAAGACATGTTCGGGAAAGTATCAAGGAATCCCTGCCACACGACACGCTACCAAACCAAGTGGGTCACGACCCAGGTCAACTTACAAAACGACATCAAGAGAATCTAACAAAAATTCCTCAAGGATTCTCAAAAACCGCAATCAAACATCCATGGGAAACAACAGGTACAGAAAAAGTGCTTCAAACCGATCAAGACAGTGACACAAGTCCTCGCTTTCAGGGGGGCCGGCTGTTGAACTTCGTTCAACAATGGAGGCAAGCAGGAGCGCCGAAGTATATTCTGAAAATCTTGAATGGCTACAAAATACCCTTTGCAGAAAAACCATATCTGATCCGCCTAGCTGGCAGAATCATAGCGGCGTTCTCTACTACGGGAATGAAACACGAAATAAGAAGCATGCTAGAACAGAAGATACTGGAATCTTCCGAGTCTCAAACAGGATTTCTTTCCAAAATGTTTGCTCGTACCAAAACAGACGGAAAGATCAGGCCAATCTTCAATCTAAAGGGCCTAAATTCGTTTCTGCAGCCAAGAAAATTTCATTTAATAAATCACCTCAAAATACCAGACTTTCTGCAGAAAGGGGACTATATGGTAAAACTAGACTTATACCAAGCTTACTTTCACGTCCCAATAGACCCACGACATCGAAGATTTTTATCCTTGGCACACGAGGGCAAAATTTATCAGATGACCTGTCTACCGTTTGGTCTTTCCAGCGCTCCTTTGACATTTACAAAACTGTCCAACTGGATAGCAAGTTGCTTAAGAAAGATGGGAATCAGAATTGTGGTTTATCTGGACGATTTTCTTTTGGCCAGTCAAGACTATCAAAAACTACATCGTCAAGTAGAAAATGTACAAACCTTCCTTCACAACTTGGGCTGGATAATAAATCAGGAAAAATCCTCAAATGCTCCAAAAACAAGAATAGAGTTCCTGGGTATTTTATGGGATACCAAACACTGTACTATCATGCTTCCAAAGAAAAAGAGGTCAAAACTAAGACACGACCTGACAAGAATGTTAAGGATTCGTTGCTGGAACTGGACCCAAGCAAAAAGTCTCTTGGGAAAACTAAACTTTGCAAATTTTGCTATTCCCCTTGGGAGACTTCACACCAGACATTTACAACGAGCAAGTCTCCTTCTTCCCGAGTCTCTTCCGAGAAAAGCCCTTCCAATACCAACCCTGGCTCTCAAAGAGTGTGCATGGTGGAGGAGACACCTAAAATCAATGAGCCGGTTATTTCCAAAAGACCCAAAAATCTTCGTCACAACAGATGCTTCAGACCTGGGCTGGGGAGCTCAAGTGGGGAACAGATTAATAAAGGGATCGTGGTCAGCTTATCAAAAGCTGTGGCACATCAACGTGAAGGAGATGTTCGCAGTCTATGCAGCAATTCGGATCTTCCAAAATCAGCTGAAGGGCAGCTCAGTAATAATTCAGACAGACAATCGGACCGTCATTGCTTACATCCGAAACCAAGGGGGCACAAGGTCCATCTTATTGCTAAGCCTAGTGAGACGCCTACTTCTGCTAGCTCACAAGTTGGATCTAACGATTGCAGCTCATTACATTCCAAGCAGCTACAACAACATAGCGGACAGCCTGTCTCGCCAAAAACCCCTTCCAGATTGGCACTTAACAGAACAAGCTACAAGAGCAATTTTTCACAAATGGGGCACACCGACCATAGATCTCTTCGCTACAAATCGATCCAAGGTGGTGCCAACATATGTGTCAAGGGATGCGAGGGACCATTCAGCGCTATTCATAAATGCGTTCAGCAGACCATGGAACTTCCAGCTAGCATGGGTATTTCCTCCCCCGTTCCTAATCCCTCGCGTCCTCAGGCACCTAAATCTAGCGAAAGGAACCTATATTTTGATAGTACCCAGGTGGGACAAGGTATTCTGGAGGGCAGATCTAGAGTCTCGGGCATCGGAACCTCCAATACAGATCCAAAACTTACAACTTTACCTAATAGACGCTTCGACGAATCTTTCCCTGAAACAGAGCTGCCAGTTAAATTTGGAGGCTTGGAAAATACAGGGTGGTCTAGGATCACAAAATCCTGGAGGAAGGAAGACACAGAATTGCTTATGAGTTCCTGGAGGAAATCTTCCTTAAAAACCTATTCTGCACCATGGAGGGAATGGCTGGTATGGTCCACCAAAAACAATATTGTACCACATGATCCAGCACCGGAACAGGTCGCCCGCTACATTGGTTTTCTGCATAGAGAAAAAGAACTAGCACCCGCAACTATCAAACTACACAAATCGGTTATTGCCACATTTTCCAACCCAATTAATACCGAGCGTATCTCTAGCAATCCTCTGGTAAAGCGTATGATTAAAGCTGTTGAATACACTAAACCTATATCCGGCAGGAAGTCGATATGGAATGCAAACAAATTAGTTCTATGGCTAAAAAGAGAGACGGCAGACAAACAAAATATGTTCCAAGTTTCTCGCCGACTAGCTTTAATTCTCTTGCTGGCATCAGGACGTCGAGTCCATGACTTAACTTTACTAAAAATTCATGAAAACAGCATGGAAATAAGTGCCGACTCAGTCATACTCTGGCCCGAATTTGGTTCCAAAACTGACAAAGAGTCTCACCGCCAATCGGGATGGCAACTCATGAAGGGCTCTGAGGAGTCACTGGATCCTGTTTTTTGGATAAAACAGTTAATTTTTGTGTCTGGAAACAGACGTAGAGCCAAAAATGACCTTAATCACCTTTTTATTACCACCAGGGGGTCGGTAGGTCCAGCCTCCAGGACAGTAATCGCAGGATGGATTAAAACTGCTTTTAAAGAAGCCGATATCTCGGCATCGCCAGGTAGCATAAGGTCTGCGGTTGCTTCAGCAAGGTTCGAGAGTAACGTCCCCTTGGATATTATCCTCAGAAATGGGAACTGGCAAGGTAAAGAAAATTTTATGAAATATTATTATAAAGAAGTAGCAAGACCTAAGTTAATAAACCCGGGATCGGAACTGACAGAACAAATTTTTATACCAGTAAAATAAATCTTGATATTTGCTTGTGTTAATTGTTTTCCTAGTCTAAGTTGCAGTGTGTACTTTATTAATGCATTTATGTTTTGAAAATTAGAATGTTGTTAATTTTCCTGGGAATATACTTCATGTTTAATCAATAGCTCAGACAATTTTAGTTTCTTTATCACAGTACGCCTTCCACGTCGTCAGAACCCAAACACTTCTCATAAGGGTCAAGCCGACGGCACAGATCTGAAATATACATCGTTTTTCCCCAGAATGGTAAAAAACGAATATTTCAGGTCTTGCCTAGGCTTGACCCACTTAAGTACTTGATGACTTATGACGAGAAGGTACTGAGGAAAACCGTGGCAAGAGTCGCGCGCGGGGAGAAGGCTGCGCGCTGTTGCCAAACTTAGGACTAAACCGACGTGGAAAGGGAAATATATAGATAGTAAAGGAAAAAGTAAGATGTTTACACAGGCGCAAGGGATAGTGTAATCTCATAAGGGTCAAGCCTAGGCAAGACCTGAAATATTCGTTTTTTACCATTCTGGGGAAAGACGATGTATATTGTTGACTTCCATAAAAGTACTCAACAGAGACTTGAAGTTAATAGCATGTTTTCTCAATTTAACTTGGATAATTGTATTGACAGACCTACGCGTATAACCAGTAAATCAAATACTCTTTTGGACGTAGTATTCTCTAATTTGGCCGTAAATAATGTATACGTTTCAGATACATTTCTATCAGACCACTAATTTCAATTATGTTCATATAACCTTCCATGGCTGGAAGGGAGCGGTAGTAAGAGTGTTACCTATGGGCGAGATTTGTCTCAGTCAAATCTACTGACATTAAAGAGTATCTTACGCAATGAAAATTGGCAGAGTGTGTATTCAGCGTCTTGTTTTAGTCATAAGTTTTCTTCTTCTTCTTCTTCTTCTTAGTCATAAGTTCTCAACTTTTTTATGCTGCTTTAATAGTGCAATAACGTTTAAAAAATATATACACTAAAAAATATATACAATAAAAAATTTAAGTGGTGTACTCGGGAGCTGAGAGACTTACATCAAACGCTGTGCAAAATGCATAAAATTAGTAAATGTTACCCTAATAATGCTGTTTTTAAAAAAGGTATAAGGAATTGAAAATTGTATATGAGGAAAAGCTAAAAAATACAAGAACTAGTTTCAATGATAGACGGATAACTAATTCTTCTAATGTCATGAAAGAAAGCTGTAAAATAATTAATGAATCTCGTAATAGCCGTAAAACCCAAAAACAAAAAATTAAGGAAATTGAATATAATAATGGATGAGTTAAAGATCTTCAAGATATTTGTAAAATTTTTAATGATGTTTTCTTGAATTTTCAGTGTCCAAAACCGAACTATAATAATATTGTTCTTCAGCCGAATATAGAGAGTAGTATTGCCTTATACCCCACATCACCCTATGAGGTAGCAAAGATAATCGCAAAAACAACAAAAAAAAACAGTAGCAGGAACCGATGAAGTCAGTGGACATGCATTCAGAGCGGTTGCTGACGAGATAGCTGTACCCCTGGCTCACTTAATTAACGAATCTTTTGTTGCCGGGTTATATCCTGATGAACTAAAAATTCAATCAATCAATTCATTCAAAATCAATCCCAATATTTAAAAATAAAGGATCACCACTCGACCCAAATAATTTTCATAATGTTTGTGTGCAAAACCAAATTGCAAAAATTTTCGAAAGGGCATTTAATTCTCAATTGATCGATTTTTTGGAAATATTTCAACTTTTGGGATCTTTTCAGAAGGGTTTTAGAAAGAATAAATCAACATTAACAGCAATTGGGGAGCTTTGTGATTTTATTTATGATTCTCTTAACAATAAAAATCATTCACTCGCTTTATTTTTTGATCTTAGTCGTGCGTTCGACACGGTTGATCATAAACTTTTATTAGAAAAACTTTTTGTACTGGGTTGCTGTTGGGGGGTTGCTCATCAGTGGGTATCATCCTACTTAGCCAACAGGAGGCAGTTGGTTGTGATCAACAGCTACAAATCGGAACTTAAAAATGTCCAAACTGGCGTCCCACAGGGCGCCAATTCTGGGGCCACTGTTCATCATATTTATTAATGATATGCCTTGTGTATGCCCCTCTCCAAACGGAGCTACGACACCAATTTTATAATATCTGAGCGTAATCTTGTGACTGCTATAGAAAAAGCAAATCAATCGGTGGTTGAGTTTGGTAATTGGTGTACCGACAATGGACTGGTCCTAAATACTAATAAAACTTTTTTTATGAGTTTCTTTCCGAAAAACGCAACAGTTGATCGGAGTTACCTAATTCGGGCCAACCATTTGTCCATTGCTCAAGCTTCAAGCATGAAGTTTTTGGGTGTTACTTTTGATCAGAAAATGAATTGGGAAAATGAAGTAAATAACTTAACTACTAAACTAAGTAAGTCTTGTTTTGTTATTAGATACTTGAGAACATCTGTTTCAATGAATATTCTTAGGTTAACATATTATGGTCTGGGACAGTGTCATATCTCATATGGAATAGCTTTTTGGGGAAGCTCGGCCTATGCTCACAGAGCATTTATTATGCAAAAACGAATTATTAGATGTATGGCGGGCCTTCCACCAGGAGGCCATTGTCGAACAGCTTTCATTGATTTGGGACTCTTGACCTTGCCATCGCTTTCTATATACTCTGTTGTTCTCTATGTTAAAATGAATGAAAACGAATTCCCTAAGAATTCCGACATTCACAGTTACAATACAAGAAATCAAAATCATTTGTATTTTCCTTTCTCTCGCTTGAGTATTGGCCAGAATTCTCCTGCATTCCAGGGAATTATATTATATAATAAGTTCTTACAACTTTTTGGAGATAAATCTAGCCCTGGGCAGTTGAGGACTAGATTACTTAATTTCTTGATGGGCCAGGCATTTTATGATGTAAATGAATACTTGGCCTTCTGAGTTGTACAATGTTAATTGGGATGTGTCTTGCATGTTGACCACCCCATCTTATGACCTCCTATGTTTTATTCAGATGTTTAGTTTATGGTGGTATAAATGAATGCTCGGCCTTCCGAGTTGTACAGTGTTAATTAAAATATATTTTGCTTGTAGATCACTCCAACTATATAACCTCATACGTATTTTTTTTTCAAGTGTTTAGTATATAGTAGTAGGGTATTATGACAAGTCTGATAAGCTTTTCTTTTTTGTATTACCTAGCTTGAAAGATGAATAAAGAGTACTTTACTTTACTTTATTCTACAAAATATAAACAAAAACTAACATTTTCCATCTATATAAGGTCTTTGAAATAAATTATACCACAAAAATATAAATATTAGATTTATAATACGAATATGTATGTAGGTATGTATAATGTATATGCTTCTTCGGAAATGGATCTACACAATTTTGTCGAAAGTTCTTTTTCAAAAAAGGATCTCAAAAATACATTTCCCGAAAATATATTTTTTTGAAAATTAAATTATGAACTCTTCTAGCTTAGAAATTGTCAATGAAAAAAAGACAGAAAACAATCCTGAAGTACCTAACCCAAACAAACCGTTTTTGTGTTCGGTCAGTTTTATGTTTCCTTGTGCCTGCTTCGTTACTCTAGTAGTAAGTAGTAGTAAATTAGTTTTCCAAAAAACCTTTTTTTTGAGTATGAATATTTGGAGTCTTTTTCAAAAAAGTAAAGTGCTTTAAAAAAAAATTCGAAAAGTTGGTTTCCGAAAAAAAAAAATTGAGAAAACACTCCTAGTTTTCAAACAACTGTATATTTTCGAAAAACTTCTGTCTTTGAGAAGATATATTTTCGAAAAAACGTGCTTTCGAAAAATTTTCGTATATCAGTCCAAACGGACAGAAGGTATATCAGTCCAAACGGACAGAAGTATAAATAAAAAAAATGCTGGAAAATTCGTAAGTTAAGATGACCAACCGTTCTTTTTTCACAAGAACAGGCTTAGCTTTTTCGTCCATTGTTCTGAGTGGGAAAAACTTTCCGTTTGGGATTTTCATTTTTTACATTATGAAATAGGGTTCGTTTTTTAAAAGATAAAAAAAATATTGGCGCACGCGAACTTGCTCGTTTTTTTTTGGTCTAGACTGTTGTGTAGCTTGAGGTGACGTTGTGCCCTCTCTAGACGAAATTATAAATCCGCCCCTGATTAAAGGTAATATTGTATTTAGTGTGGTCACTAGATATGGAGGGCTTTTGTTTCTCCAATACGTATATTAATATATCCAATACGTATATTAATTATTAATTCTAGAACTAATTTTGAATAAAAAATATTACTTAGCTCAGGCCAACCATAACAAGAAAACTACCAGAGACAAAGAAAATGTCCAGACGAAGGATGGAAAATGTTAATAAAGAGTATTTAAAATTGATGATGTCCTCCACGACCATTGGTTAAATTTCTCAGACCAACCTTGTACCAAAACCAGGGCAACTCAAAAATGTACGAGTTAACCTCTGATATCGGATATCCTTTTTATTCTTAACTCATAGATAAAAACAACAAATTATTAGCTGACGATTAAAGTAATCCTTGAGTTAAACAGAATAGTTTGATTACCTGTGTTTGTTGTCTTGGCGATGTTTTTCGCCCCTTCTTGCACTTTGTAAGTGTTTTAAATCCCTTACATATCGTGTTTAATACGTGTTTTTGTGATATAATGATTATTAAATTTATAGTTTGTCCCAAATGCGATAAGAAAGGTGGTTTATGATCATGATCATTTCAAGGTAAGTGAACAATAATCATTGGCGTTTCCTGTGCAAGGGGAGCTGGCTAAATACTAAATAACAAACATAGTTTTAACGAAGGCGTAAAAAATAAAAAAGTTTTGGGTTTCACCTTTTCGAGGAATAGCTATTGCTTTTTTCGGATTTGTCGAAAGGTAGTTAGCTTATACAATAAACATTATATTTAGATTATATTAGATTTCCCCGTAAAAGAAGGCCGTTACTGCATCACTCACATAACTTAGAAAAAAAACGTGGAAACATTCCAAGCATATACTTTATCATAAGGAAATCTGGAATAGGAATACTAAAACTGTACTGTAAACAAGTATTGTTCATGTCAGATATACATGTTTTCTTTCTGTAAAATAAGGACATCACTTGTTTCTTGTTTGCTATTTGTTTTCCACCATGATTTTTGTATTGGGACAATATATGACTGCACTGACTCCGTAGCCTTAGTAATGAAACCTGTAAGTGGTTAAATGCCAGTCTTTGTAACCAATTTATTATTATTATTATTTTATAACTTCAATCAAATATTATCAGTTTGGTAGAAAAATACCTACAAAAATATTAAATGAAGTGTCACTGTGAAAATGTGCCAGTATTTTTATTAAACGTATGTATAGGATGTAGTCATAAAAAGTATGGTATATTGAGGCGGATTAGATTAGGAATGATTTCTTATTTGCGCCTTAGTTTTTGATGTAAATACCCAATTATATGTAAAAAGTACCTACACATGTTAAACCATAAAAATAACAATTAAATGAATTTATTTTAAATGTTAATAAAGTTTGAGTTATTATGTGATAAATTATTATGGGTTCTATTGCATTTTTTATTTGATTCCTTTTGCTATAACTAGTATTTATTGTTGCTATTATTTCCAATTTAAATCGATACTAGCACCACAGTATGTTCAAGAATTATGCGTGCACGTGTATCATCTTTAGAAATAATGTAATAATTGATTTTTTTGTTTATGGCCGCTTGCATCGACATTATAATCTAAGGAAGGGGTTATTTCTGTGTTAAAATATGGGAAGTTGGACTAGGGGTACTAATTTTAAGTTATGGAAATTATATATTGCACTCTACCATTAAGCTCTTAATAATTCAGAATATTTTTCTGTTTCATTTTCCATTTAAACTACACATATTCAAAAATAAGCGAACTAAACTTTCCTATAATACTTTGTATAATTTATCATTTATCCTATAGGGTAGATTGTGTAGACTGTTTAAGGGAGGCTTAAAGGTAAAGAAAAAATGTGTAATTGTGTAGTATTAGACAGAGGAAAGCACAGTTTGTCAGAGGGGGAAAGGGTGGGGGTCAAAAAATTGAAATGCAAAAAGGGTCATAAAACATGATTATTTTATGTATACAACATACATATTTATACCAAAGTCGGTAATCTCGGGTCTTTGTCAAGATTGGGGGGAAGGTAAATGCCGCCAGGCCTAGTAACAGTAAAATAATATAATCATTTAATATATAATAAGTTACGATTCGATGTCCGGACTTCAAAAGCGGCCCTAATTAAATTTTCTACCCCTAATTAAATTTTCATTTTAACTTCGTACTATAGTAAATTTTGCTTAGATCTCACAATATGGTGGCAAGTCACTTGTCATTTATGGCACCCTGTTGAAGTCAGGTCTATTTTACGTTTAGAGGTTGGCTAAAAGCATGCTAAAAGACTGGACCGTACTTGTACTCGCCGTTCAACTTAAATAATAAACACCGAGAAAATCTAGTCTCTGAAATCTATAAAGTCCAAAAGTAAAATTTTAAAACACACACTATACAAAAAACACCCACAGAAACACCAACATCACAAACAAAGCACCAAAATTAAACGAAAATAAAACGACGCGACCTGTCATGTCAGCTTGATACGGCCCGCTACTCACTACTATATACCATAGACTAAATACATAGACGAACACTGGCGTATAATAAAAATGGACCATATGAACTATAATAATATAATATAATAATGGTGAACAAACAAATTCCTAAACCATAAACCAGTAAACCCACCCAAATGTTTCAAGGGAGACCCGCTTTCGGTCCCATTTCGGTCTATTCGAGAATTTGTCTAAGTATATTCTTTATAGTCTCCGCTATTACTAACTGATCTAGGCACTTTTGGAAGGAACCAATATTAGCTGTTGATGTCATCTGTGATTGTCAAATGTCGAAACGCCGAGTTTTATCATAAATAGAACTCTACCGTGACGCAACGTCCTTAAGTTTAATCGCCAAAAGCAACAACAGGTGGCCTGAAAATTCAAAAAATTGGTGGTGATTTTAATTACTGTACGTGTCAAGTCACCGCGGGGAAATTTGACAGTTTACGGCAGGGAAATTTTATAAATTAAAGAAATTTGATCTAGTAACGTATGTATATTTTTGTATTTATGTGTGTTTTTAAAGATGAAAACTGTTTTGGCAAAGTTGTAGTTCTGAGTCCCCAAGGTAAATAATATTTTTTAATAATTTCTAGAAAATTTATTCATAAATGTTTAAAGCGGGTCTTTATAATATTAAAACTAAACTACATCTTATTTTAAAATAAATATTTGACTAGGGATTTCTTGTTCTCTTAGCGGCAGCTAGATGCCAGTCTTAAGAGTTATTTACAAGGTTTTTCCAATATAGCTTTTGTTATAGCATTCTTAAACCAAAAAGTAGATTTGTTTGCTTATGATTTGACATATTTCGCTCCTACTGTTGTCTAACGTAAGGGTGGTTTCCGCTTTTACCTCTTTCGTCAAAGTGGCGGCATTGAGTGGCAACGTTTTTAAATGACGATGACGTCTAGAATGCCTAGTACAACTTCAGAACTTGTGTAACTCATAAAACGTACATAAGTATTTTGGGAAAGATTAGAAATTTATTTTTTATGACAATTCCGAGTAAACGTTCACAGTAGACAACCAGAAATAATTGCACAAGCAAAGGCGGCTGTGATAAAATGTTTGATTGTTATTTTTTATTGGAAACAACATCGTTTTTATTTGTCTTTTACTAATGCCCCTTTTGCTACAAGGATAGAAAGAGATCGGATTTCGGATTCCGTTGGGAATTTTATCACGAAAGAAAAGAATTTTGCGATGACTAATCTTCCGAAGTATATAACCAGCAATACTTCGACAAGCAAAGAAGGTGCGATAAAAATTTAAACATATTCTTTTTGTTATTTGTCTTTTTCTAATGCACTTTCGCCAACACGGATAGAAAGAAATCTGATTCCTCCGTGATTATCAGGAAAGAAAAGATGAATATTGTGTTCGCTAAAATATGTTCTGGTGTAAACTGTCCATGGAACTGACCAATAGGGTGAATTCTTGTTCAGTTGTTTTTTTGTCATCATTCTCAAATTAAATTGGATAGAATATAGTTTTGCACCAGTGATATCAATGAATGAGATAGAGAATGAGGACACTTATATTATTTATAAAAATTGTTTGTTTATATTTTTCATAATTTTTTCAAAATAAATATTTCACTACGCTCGAAATTTCATATTGTTTCATTTGGACACTTCTTTGATCCTAATTAGTAATTTTTTAATCGAATTATATACATATTTTGTGACGTTATATTCGCCATTTTGTATGAGCAATTTTGATTTTTTGAACATTCTCAGCAGTTAGTACCTACTGAAAACCATAAGAATCCTATTTTTAACGATCACATTGGAATTTGTAAAAGATATTACATTTCAACATATATTTTTTTATTTGATCGTTTTTTTCTAAAAAGTTTTGGATTTTTTTTTGTGGAATTATGTATCTTTTGTGTTTTTATGACTAATTGAGAAAAAAAATTAAAAATAATTAATTTTTTTGTGAAAAACATAAAGATTCATTCGATAATGAAGAATTATTTGTTTAAATAAGATATAGGGTATCCGGTAAGTATGGGGCAAACTCTCGAGAGCGTGTAGGGAACGTTAAAATAAGTTTAGTGTTTCATATAATTTTTTTCCCTATAGTTCCCCCTGACCGAGAGGTATCCAGCGATTCAGTTTTTTCGTAGTATTTTTTGAACCACCTTGTATACATTGATACAATTTTGGAATTTTGTACAGGGAATAAGTACCCGAAAATAGGTGCTACATGGTAACATTTAATGTCTCAGGAAAGCCAGAAACGGACTCGCCCCAATGCACAGAAGTCAAAATTTTTGACTGGTCATGGAATCGAATTAAAGATATTATTTTTGGATACTATAAACATTTTACTCCAAACAAGGTGCCCTTCAATTATTTCGATGAAATAAACCACATCTGAGCTCTAGTGTGCAGGTGTGCAGGGGCACGTTTTCTAACAAATCGTCTAAATGCTGTTGCAAGAATAGAGCAGATAGAGTGCACCATTTAACCTATCTTCTAAGAAGAACGAACTTAAATTATTAGATTATTTGATCATGAATCTTTGTTGGTGCTTTGTCCGAACAGTGGCATGAGGATTCTCCTTAGCCCATACATGTAAATATGGGAATTTATTATCCCTTTTATTGTAAAATCTGCTTCTTCGGTAAATAAAATAATCCCTGTAAAAATATGATTTTCTCTATGTTGCTGTAAAAAAAAACAGTTAGCGTTAAGGAGTCTTGCAGGATAATCTTCAGGAGACATAGGATGAACCTTTTGTACATGATAAGGATGGATCAGTTGCCTCATGAACAACTGTTTCATAAACAGTCCATTTTGTTGAACCAATCTGTGTCGAGAGCTTTCTTACACTGATGTAAAGATTATCAGCAATCTGGTCCAAAATATGTTGTTCTACCCCAGGGACTCTTGCCCTTAGTGGAGGACCTTAGTGCCACCCGTCATTATTTGCTAAGGACAGTCCTTACTTTGGCCCTTATGTCCTTCCATCCTTACTTTAACTGAAAATGTCCTTACATCACTGTACTCGATAACGTAAATTAATAATAGGTACACGCACACTAATCCTAGGTACGTACACTCGTACAATCCGATAAGGTCGCCCGTTGAATACGGACTTTTTGTTTAATGAAGTGTTTCTAATTGTGGAAAATTACATTATTTTAGTTTAAGGGATAATTTTTTTTAAAACTAAGTACTGCTTATAATAAGTGGAAATATATGTATATTTAATGAAGTCGGAATTCAGAATTCAAAAAACATATTTTCCATTATATCACTACTCCTTAGTATCCCAGCCAGCTCAGCATTCCCTGAAAGATGTTTCTGTGTAATGCTTGTAAACTTGAGGGATTTGATTCGTTCAGAATTGTTAATATATTTTAAGTTTAAGGAAAGCTGTCAACAGTTTTATGAATATGCTAAAAATGACAAAGGAATTTTAACTGCCGCGAAGTCGAACGAAAAATACTTGTTTAAATTTAAACCGTTAATAGAAAAAAATCGTTTTATTTCACTTAAAATTTTTCTCGTTACTATGGTCATTACTTTAAAATCTGATGGTAAGTGGCACGTAGCTAGAGGGGGGAGGGGAGTGAAAGTGATATTAAACTATACGTAAAATATCCTAAAATGTAATATACGCATCATAATGTTTAATTTTTTCCTGTGAGTTTCTCCCAAAACGAAATCCTGGCTATGGGCCTGTGGTAAGTCATAATGATAACCTTTTAAAAAACGTCATCAATTCTCTCAAAGTGTTTTACATTTGACACGGCCGTAGTTCATAAAAACACGACTTTTTCGATTATCCGCCACGGCTTTTATTCTCTACTGGTTGGCAACACTGCGCTAAATGCTATTTGTATATGTTATGTTCGTGTCAGTATCGTCCTGGAGTTAACGAAGGATGCATCGAATGCTTAAATCTCATTTTGGCGTGGTGAAAAACCGTGTCGCCGGATTTCCACGTAAACATAATATTTACTTTGTTGAATCTACACTGTAAAAGAGTTCTTAGCGGTATGTCAGCCTTTTCTCTGACGGAAATCTGCAAGCAACCTTTGCTCGCTTCGCTTTGCGATTGCGGGATCCATAGAGCTGACTTTCATAGTTTTGTTTTAATTTACGTAGCTAACATCCATATCTTTATGAAAAATAATTTTGTAGCTTTTAAGTTTTCAACCGATTAAAATAAGTATTTCTACATGGACATCGGGGTATTAAACTAAAATTTTACTAAATATTCCATACACATGTATTCTATGTAAACTGATATACCTACCACCATACACAAATATTAAGACCCGTCCTGTTTAATACTACAAAATGCTTTAACCTTTTAACTGCGCATGCGTTCCTTGGCATTGGGCGCGGTCGGAGAAGGAACCATTCTTGGTTCAAGCATTATTAGTCCAATTTGATCTAAGTCATTGGGTTTCCCCGACTCTTTGCTGCTCGTTCGCTCGTCTGTATGTATATAATATAAAATAGAAGTGACTGCGTTCAATAATTTCAAACGGCATATAAATTTCCTCCAATTCCAAATATAGTTTTTCGGCATATTTATTATATTGATTATTTTAGGTTTTATATTAATCAATTTAATTTTTGCAAATATTTTGATTTGATGTACCTACGTACTTAAAAAGATCGTATTTTTAAGTACGATCGCACTGATGTCATCGGTACCTACATCGTTCCGAGAGTTAAAAAATCGTATAAATACGATTTAAATGGTAAGGTTGACAAAACTGGCTTGTATAGCTTCGAAAGAGCTTTACAAGCCATTTGGTGGCTTGAAAAGCCATTTCAGGCCACCACCCCAGGGCTTTGAAAGCCCTCAAAAGGAATTTAAGCTCATTTTTTCATTCACAATTCCAAAGTTTTTTTTTATAAAGGAGTTCAAGCCCCAAGTTACAAGCTCTCGTTTTAAAAAAGGGCTTCAAGCCATGAAATTTAAATTCCTTAAAAGGCTTGAAGCCCCTTTTCAAGTCACAAGCCCTCAAGCGCTGCCTAGCTCTGCAATGGGTACTATTTACGAATTTATAAGAAATGATAGAGTTTTTTGCGCTTGACTATTTTTTTTTACTGTCAAATATACATATTAAGATAATCCGGTTCGCTTCGATTTACTCTCATTGCCTGATGGCGTATGATATTTTACATGTTAAATATTATTTTTTGTTACAGGTGTAGGAAAAACATCCACAGTGTTACGATATGTTGAAAATTCATTTAGTCAGCATATTTCACCAACTGTTGGCGCGACATTCTTTTCTTGTAACCTTCACGTAGATGGTATTATGGTCAAATTGCAGGTATGTACGTAAACATAAAACGTGTCTTGCAGGGGCGTGTGGTGAAATTTCAAAGTTGTATATCTCTGTTCCTATTTACAGGAACCGTACCAAATTTAGGGGTTTTAATAGTGAGCCCACTGGGAATGTTTTGGTAAAGAAAAAAAAACATTTTGTAATTTGCGAAAAAAGTTGAATTTTTGCATTGCTTCCACCGGGAAAAAAATGAACACGTTGAGGTATTTTATTTATTATTTTTTCTAAACAAATTTTACATCATTTTGTCGACAATTTTTAAATTTTAAGAGAAAAAAATGTGTTTGTAGAAAGTTATAGTCATGTGAATTTTTTTTGAACTTATATTTTGGGTTTCAACACATTTTTTTCTCTTAAAATTTAAAAATTGTCGACAAAATGATGTAAAATTTGTTTAGAAAAAATAATAAATAACATCTAAACGTGTTCATTTTTTTCCAAGTGGAAGCAATGTAAAAATTCAACTTTTTTCGCAAATTACAAAATGTTTTTTTTTACCAAAACATTCCCAGTGGGCTCACTATTAAAACCCCTAAATTTGGTACGGTTCCTGTAAGTATGAACAGAGATACACACCTTTGAAATTTCACCGCACGCCCCTGGTGTCTTGTTTACTCTACTTAATTCAAATGGATGTGGGAATTTAAATTGTTTTATATTTTATTTTAGGAAAATAATTGTAGAACCAGACATTTTTGTAAGTCGCCTAGTTTTTTTTAAGTGATTAGATCAGTGCCAATGCTTTTAGCGCCTTAATGACAGAATAAAAAAAATGCGCTTCAATGGCGGTCCTACAGGGGGTAATGGGGGGGTGGTAATTAGCCTCTCTTCATCAGAACTCAATTGCAGATACATGCGTCGACACTTTCGTTTCAAGTAATTGCAAAAAGATCACAATTTTTGCAATTACTTTTGCAAAAAGTTCGATCTGCAGACAAGATTACTGCTCCTTTTCGATAAATTGAAAAGTACATAAAAGGGAAAAATTAATCAGTCCTAATTAAAAAAAAGTGTAGGGGAATAAGCAAGTAAATCACAAGTTTTTTTAGATGTTAAAAACGACGGACAGGAGAAAAACTAAACTTTCATCGAAACAAGGAAATAACCCCCTCAATGTTAACAAATATCGGCTCATGTGCAATATTTGGTTGGTAGTAAAATATAAAAATATTTCTCACAGGAAATGTTAAAAATATACTGGTCGCCAAAAAATTCGGCAAATTGTTTTTAGGTAATTTTTAAATGTCTATGGCTCCAAAACTTCTTAAGTGATTTGGATACGGTTCTCGACAATTAAAACCTTATTTCATCTAGATTCAGCCGCGGGTACTCATTTTGATTCGTTACACGTTTTTCAATGTTATACAGTGTGGGAAAGAAAGCAATGTAAAAAACCAAAAATTTAAATTAATGCTATTTTTTTAAATCTATTCTTGCCTATGCCTCTGGTTAACTTTAAAAATATTGATTTTAGAGTAAAAGGTTATAAGCCACGCAATTAGTCAAAGAATGTAAGAAAAATTTGAAACAAGCTATAATGTTCATTTTTTACTTTGTTTAACCATTTTGGTTTAAACAGCATCTAATCAGGTTGCATCCAACATTCTGAACGCAACAGGTGATTCTTTGGCCAAAAACAAGAAGAAAATTTTCTATTAATATAGGTCCGGAGACGCTTTTTTCCGAGATACAGGCTGATAAAATTTCAATTAACTTTCAGTTTTTCTTATTTATTTTATCTATCTGTACCTTGAAAACATCCTTTCCCGATCTATGTTAATAGGAACTTTTCTTATAATTTTTGGCTAGAGAATCGCCTGGAAATGTGTATGGGAAGTTGTGCAGTACCCTGTATTTACAGTGAGTTAAGTTTATCAAAATTGTCATTTTCCCAAATATTAATTTTAATGTAAAAAGTCGAAAGAAACTTTTTGTTCGTAATTTATCAGAGAATATGGAAAATAATTGAAAGATGCAAAACTGTTTAGTTTTTAAATATTTATTTATATTATATGTTGATATTATATTTTTATAACATTTATTAAACAACATGCGTATATATAAGTAGTATGACTTAAACAAGATTGTGTAAAAAATTCCGGCCGAATAATTGTCGGAATTCGTGCGCCTCGTGCTCGTGCTAGACATCAGCCAGCGGGCAAACTCTGTAACCAGCCCCATGAAACTTCTTATGGCAAGTATCGCAACACGCTTAGTTACGACATACGTACCGGCCAGACTTTTTTCGAATAAAGTTCGGACATACAAATTTTTCTTTGTCTCTTTTTAAATGTTCAACCATCGATACTACAGACAGAGATGGGTGCGTTATAGGCGACCAATTCAACAATCAACAATTTCATTATTTTACCACCCTACTTCCCGGTCTTGCCGTCTGGAAAGTGGACTCGCCCATAAAGATGTAAAAATGGCTGCTGGTCATTTTTGGCTTTGCAGTAGCTTTTTATTTAATTACAGCATTCTAACAAGAAGATGGATAATTTTTTCTCTTCCAGGTAAGGAATTCAAATATTTTGTTGGTAGTATGGGTTACTTTTATTACAATGCCATTGTTTTTCAAGAAGAAATGCTCCGAAATGTATAATCATACAAACTTTAGAAGGAAAGGAAGTGATGAAATTTTTCATTTATAAGCATAAACGTCTTAAAAATCCGTGTTTATAAGCAAATAATAGATAGGACACCTATTTACTCTTTGCTTTTAAGCTTCAAAAACAAACAATTCGAATATTACACCAATGATTTCGTGTGTTGCATTGAGTGCTCGACAAGGCTACCAGTAGAACTTTTAAAGTAGTGTTTCAGTGAATCTTTTAAATAAAATCTTCAATCAATCAGCCATTTAAATAAAATTCCTATCTTGTATTATTATGATGGCATATAACTTGTTTTCTTTAAAGCAAAAATAAGGTAAGCTACTAAAAGATTTGGTTGGTATATATATTCCAGAAGCAATTTTCTTTTGTACCTTCATATTATGTGAAAAAAAGTTGATATACAATTGATCAGCCTTGTACGAAAACTGTGCAATGAACATAACTCTTTTCTTGGCAATAGTAGTAATAGATCAATTGTAGCCATCATGTATTTAGTGAATATTTCTTTTATTATACAGATAAAATTGTTGTAAAAGTAACCTTCCAGTATCTTTCCTAAATAAGTTGTGTGTTATAATTTAGGTACTTAAAGTGTTAATAGTCATGTACTCATTAATTTTAGGTTTCTTGTTGAATTGTGGGTAGGATCACAACAGGCAAACAAGTATATTGCAGCAGGGACTATTATAGATTTTGTTTTAACAAAACAAAGAATCGACCTACGAACCATGGTAATGTAGCTTTATTTCATATCTATAAGTGGTATATTTTACAATGTCGAAGTATTAAGTATTTGTGTTTCAGTTCTAGTGCATTAACGTCACATCTAGGTTCTACAGGTTTCAAAACTCTAAAAAATTATTGAAAATATTCTTTTGACAAAAAGTCCGATTACAGTTTCACAGAAGAATATCGGACTGTTTGAGCAAACGTGACAAATATTGTAATGTATTGTATTATAAAAGCCTGAAATCCTTTTTTCTTTTTCATGTCATATGAGGAGTCCAAAAGCACAGACTACCCAAGCGAAGACTAACTTATTTGGTTTGACATTATCAATACAAGTTACGTCTATTTTTTGACAGGATTGTGATTATGATTAAGGACTTTTTCTTAGGTATGCTCAGTTTACATTGTCTTATTTCTTCTGTATGCCTTAAATTAATTTTGAGAAAATCGTGTTCTTGGTTTATGTTATTTATAAAAAAAAACGACCAGAATATAATGTATATTGTTTTTCATTTCTATAAATTGTGTTGTTTTAATTTAGGTATGGGTGAGTATCTATAAAGTGTTGCATCGTTTTAAGCCATTGACGAAATGTTTATATTTGTGTTTCTTTTTGATAATAAAGTTACCTATCTCAACTTCATTAAGTTTTATTTTCCTTTTCATATTCATGCTAGACGTTATATTTTAAAAGTGGATTTAAAACTTATGAATTTATTTGGCATCAAACCTATTTGGTTTTGATTCCAAATAATTTTTTAACTTTTATTTGCTACTTTAAAATATTTAAAATAACCAAAAATATGAAGTTTTAAATTGCGCCTGCGCCACCTTTAGTTCCCAATCCCGCCACCGTTCCCAAACGTCCAGACTAATTGTCGCTGTAATTTGACGTTTGACTGACATTTCATATGACCTTTGACTCGATCCGTGCTGCGACAAATAACAACGCTAGTTGTTCTTCTTCCTGTATTAGTATTCGTTGTCTGTAACTAAATAGAAAGAGAATTTCTTGCCTACATAGAGAAAACTTAAAAATGGTACTGTCTAAGATCAATCGGTTAGGTTCGAGGGGATTCGGACGTCTCAAGGAACAGTCGGAAATAGGAAAAATAGAAAGAGTGGTTAAGCTCTTGCTGTTTTACTATCTCTGTCTGTAGCATACTCTTTGTATAAGTTTTTCTTTGTTTTTTCCATGTGGTTGACTGTTCGTATTATATACATTATTATTATTATTACATTATATGGTTTTAAGGTTATGCGATTATTGCGATTTGATTTTGTTGCGTTTGCAATTTTCGAAGTTGCATGTTTCTTGATAATGAATAATGATAATCAGCTTGATTCAATTTTCTTTAATGATAATAAACACGTTACAGGGGCTTACCATTAAAATATATTGGCAGGTAATAATTTGTGTGATACTACTGAATAAACCGTGTGAAAAATTGTTGCATTATAGTATAGATAGCTCAGAGTTAGGATTACCATTAAGCGAAAAGTTTGTTTTCATGAATTCTGAACAAAGAATTTCCAAAAATTAGGTCTGTTTTGAAAGTGTCACTTGCTCTAATTTGAATTGTTAATTTTTTACCTTTTTCCTATCTGATTTAGATATTAAAAAACGAGAATTTAAAACTACGTCCTAACAGTGGAAAGTTATAATTGATAATCTTAAACAATATCCCATATTTTCCTTTTTTTATTACTCCCAAAACAAAAACACAGGTTAGAAATAAACATGTCAAAAGAGTGAAATGTAAAATTCCCTAAAATTTCACTAGGAGGGACTGAATGTTTTTAGGTTCAATAATACGCTATTTTTTACTGCCGATTTAACCCGAAGTGTTTTGGAAAGAAACGTAGATAGTAGGAACTGGAGATAGAAAGAATATTTCTTTCTATCTTATTTCGTCTCTATGTCTATCTCTACGATGTTACGGAATTCGCCCGCAGGTCATTTTTCGTCATTTCTTAAAACCAGAATCATTGGCCAATTCTTTGTTATACATAAACCTTAAATATAAGTCAAACCTATAAAACGCAAAGTACGTCGCAATAAGGAGACTTCATTGTATTATCATAAAACTGGAGAATCTTTGAACGTGCTTGTAAAAATTTTTGAACAAGCAGAAAGCTTACATCTTCAAAAATGACAGGTTGGATTTGATCCTGGGAAGCAGTGGCGGGGCTAGGCGTCGGCGTTCCGGCCCATGGGGGCATCGCAAAGTTAATACTTACGTATACCTAACCTAGAATAGTTTGGTACAAGTAGTATTTACCCAGAATCGTCTGGCAACACTGTTGAAGTTATAGGGAATTCCCCAAGTTGTCTCGTGCCTCGTTGCGTGACTAGCGTGACTTATTTACTGAGACATAAGTGACATAACCATAGGAGTAACTAACATAACATTTTAAGTTAGGCGAAAAGCCGAAAAGTTCGTCTAGTATGATTTGTATCTGTCTGTTTAATATTGATTAGCAACAATATACTCATACTTAGTACATATTTGTGTATAATTCATTCGACCTAGCACTTTTTTTTGAGAAATAATGAAACAGGCCTCGCAAAGCTACTAACAGGATGTGTAACGAAAACGGACCTTATTTTTCATTAACGGGATGCATACACCTAAAAATAACGGGCTAGCACAGGTGTCTTAAACAATTTTTTTGGTTATATTTACTTATGTTAACGTTGTGTAAGTTATTGTGACTATTTCCTTCGTTTTCATTCCGACAAAGCACAAGCGACTATTTTTGTGCCAAAAATGATCATAAATTGGAAAAATTTCGGTCAGATCCTTTCTGACAGCAATTTATTCAATTTTTTTTACCTGACCTGACATGCTTTGTATTGTACAAGGTAAAATAACCTTGCCTTTTTAATTGTCTCAGTCTGCTACCTCTTAATTTAATAGTCTCTTTTTGTGTCATACTCTGTTTATCACTGTTATGTTGTGTTTTTGTTGTTGGCTACATTAGCTATCTAAATAAGAAAACACGCAGTAGCGGTCCCAAGGGGGGGCCATAGGGGCTCGCCCCCCCCATGGGGTTGCCCCCATGTTTTCTTTTAATAATATCCAATCATTCCAATTAATAAGAAGTTAAATCAAAACAACCACAACGAAATAAATATTTTGTTACACTTCCTCCGAATTAACCAATAAAAACCGCGCTGTCCACTTGGTGAGGGCCGGATTATCCATTAGGCTGAGTAGGCTATAGCCTAGGGGCCTTTGCGGTGGGCCCTTGAAATTAATGCAATAGACTAAAATAAAAACAAAAACCGGAAAAAAATACATTTACCTAATTGGGCCAACGGTTAGGGCACGATATTTTAACAGAGTTCATTAAAGTTAGCAAATCGTTACAGGCCAGTGATATCGATGTTTCTTTAGTAGCCATTTTGTATGACTTACTAATTAAATATGCCTTACAACAACGCGAACGTTTTGCATATTTCAAAGAACATGGCAAAACACTTGCAAACAACTCCACATACAAATCTGATAACAAACGAAAAAAATTAGAAAAGTATAATTTGATGAAATTAAAGAGGATGACGTTGAATTCAGTGGTCGAGATAATTTGGTTATAAATACTTTCTATGTTATTATCGATAATATTCTTGAGGAACTCAAGAGGCGCCAACTGCTTATGTTGACACCAGGGAAGTTCTGAGAGCATTGTAATTAGGGGGGGGGGGGGGTAGGAAACTTCCCAACTGAGTCAACTCGTAAATTCCAACTGCAGAACTAAAAATTTGGCAACGTTATTTTCGGAATTTTTTTTGCCCGGCCCGGGCCTTTTTTTTAAGAGATAGACCTTGCTTTTCCCAACTGGGTCAGCATTAGGGGGAACGCTCCCCCATCTCCCCCATAGGCACGTCCCTGGTTGACATTTCAAATATGTTTGGGTTTTTATATTTAGAAAATTATTCAGATAAGAATATTAATAATAAAAGCAAATTTACTCCAGGAGCAATATCCAAATGATTTGGATCAAAATTTAGGAGACGACTATATCCGCTTTAAATATTTTATTGGCGAAATTAATTGAGGACTTACCAATCCAAGGGATATGTTAAAGTTTATAAGAGAAAAAAATAACATCGTTTCCAAACGTAGATATTGCGTTAACAATATTTTTATATTTTTATTGATGGAGTAACTAACTGTAATGGGGAGAGATCATTTTCAACTTTAGAAAGGGTAAAAAGTCATAAATGAAATTCATTAGGCGATGAAAAACTAACGATCTTGCTTTATTTGCCATAGAAAGTGACCTTCTTAAAAAATTTCAAACTGAAAAGATTATTGAAAGTTTTGCAGCTCTAAAATCACGGTAACCAATATTTACTTGAATAAGCTACCAGTCAATACATACTATATTTTTTTTAATGAAACTACCCACGTTTTAATGTTTTTTGCCATTTTTATTGTTTGATGTACACATATATTATGCTTTAATTTTAATAAAGACACATTTAACCAACTATTTTTGTTTAAAATTTTATGAAGAAAATATCCAAAACAAAATGTATTAAATGGTCTAAATAGGGGTCCTAACTCAATTTTAGCCTAGGGCCCAATGTACCGTTAATCCGGTCCTGGTTTTGGTCTATCCATAGACAAGATATATTACCAGCTGAATCCGTCCAATATATACTCGTATATGGGCAAAAAGTGCGTTTGTACGCATTTGGCGCCAGTCAGGTTTTTAAAACACTGTTCTCTCGAGGCACGCGCACTCGGGATGTCTAGCAAAAGTGGGTGGTTAACTCGATGACGGCAACTCGGCAAACAGAACCGGGCCGACGCCATTTGCATTTTGCACTTCTGGGTGAAAATGAAATAGTATATGTTGCAAATATTTTAACCCCAAGTTTAATTTCTGATAGTAATATCATGCTAATCAGTTTAAAATATTTTTCAACAATTTAACAAATACTTACTGAAACTTTGCTGTTTACTAGTATTGGTTTATTCTATGTTGCATAAATATAGGCAGAAACAACTTCATTTAATAATAAACTAGCTTTCGCGGTAAAACAATTTTACTTCATTTACAAACTTTGAACACCCATTTCACCCCCTTAGGGGCAGCTTTATTAAAAACTGTAAAACACGTGATTAAACATTTATTTTTTAGAGTACTTCTATGAAGTTTCGACTTAATAGGACCATCTAATATTCTTTCCCCATACAAAGTCTGAACCCCTATTTCAACCCCTTAGGAGTTGAATTTTGAAAAATCCTTCCTTAATATATGCCCACGGTATATAAAAACCCTCTGTGCAAAATTTCAAGTTTCTAGTTTTTCAGTTGAGTTAGTAACCCACACTTTGATTCCTTAAAGAAAAAGTGTGGGTAACTGCTAATTTTTTCGTTTCAAAAGTTAATAGCAACAAAAAGCTTTAAAAAAGAGAATGCTGTGTTTATTGGAAGTTTTTTTATTAGCAGCCCTTATTTTTTTCCAAAAATTAAACTACCGATAGTCCATAATTAATTCCTAATTAACAAGACAGGTCGTCGAATTGACTCTGACCATGTTTTAAATAAAAAGTAATAGGAACTAAAGATAAAAGCTGCTGCTTTTTCCATTCCTCACACTTTTAACAAAAAGTGTGTGTAACTAAAAAATTTTAACGACATTAACGACAGTTTTGTATAGCGAGAAAAACCCCAGTTTTAAGAAAACAAAGTATACAATTTCTATTTAAATCCCACTTACATTTTTACCACCAATAAAAAGGAAATGACATGTAATAAATAGTAGCATTTATTGCTCGATAAAATATTCATATTCATATTTTTTTACCTTTTTTAATTTATGATGTTTTAATTACCTGCTACTATTCCATGCCTTTTCCTATATTTGTTTCTTGTATTTCTACTTATTGTATTTCTTTCTTTGAGTTAGAGTTTGTATTTTTGTTTTTGATGCCGTTTTTTTTTTGTTGCCATTTTTTTGCAAATAAAAAATTTAAAAAATAATAGGTCTGTTTTTGTTCTAATATTATACGTGTCTTTCCTAGTTTTTACCACCAAAAAGAAGAAACATATATTTGTGAAAAACTGGTGAATGCGCCGTAAAAAATTTTCGTCGGCGGCATTGTCCTACTTTTCGCCCCCCCCCCCCCCCCCCCCCCCATATCAAAATCCTGGGACCGCTACTGAAAACACGCCTGCTGTTGTTTTCTTAATACATAAATAGTACATACATTTTGTTTGCCCTACGTACCTAGAAAGCACCCTTAAAATGTGACAGCACATAATTCAGGGTTCCCAGCGTCAGATAAAACAGGAAAAACGGTTATGTCAGGGTATTCAATAACCGTTAGGTAAAAATCAGGAAAAACAAAATTTTAATAGTAGTCAGTAAAAATAAACAGCCAGATTCTCCAATTCTAGACCGGTCTAATGTGACAACCACAAGTTGTAAACTGACAAGAGTAACAATAAGACAACTAAGTTTTATACTCCGAATTTGTTCCTAGGTTTTTTGAAAATTTATGAAGAGAAGAATAATTTTAGTACGTAGTTGCCACAATAATAGAACTAAATTCATTCTAGCAACACGTTTCAAAAAGAAAATCATGTGGAAACCAAGTAAGTCGCTGATATATTATAATATCCAGGCGCGGCCCGTACATAAGGTCATTTGGTCAATGACCCACCTAAAATTTTCAACGATCTACCTAATAATTTATTTTTTAATTTTTTAAAACCAAAAAGAATTCCTTGTTTCAAAAAAGGGCTAGTTCCATGCGAAAACTCCCCAAGAAAGAATCAAGCCAAGTCATCGTCGAAAGGTATTCAAGCTTGCTTCGGGCTGGGTCCTATTTTAAATTGGCCTCATAGGTTTAAATGCACGATATAAATTCATTAAAACTAAGAGAAAAACAGACATACGCGCTTTAGGATGTTAAAATGAGACACAATTTGTCAACGGCCCACCAATAATATCGGGCCACTCCCACCATGGAAATACACTCAAACAGTCCCGTAAAATATACTCTTTCAAAACATACGGTTAAGTATACAATATCCAATAATTATTGGCCATCTCATATCTACTACAGCTGGCAGCCTGCACGTGCGTAGACAAAGATCGTATTACTATGTCTAGTCGCCAGTATTGTATTTATTAAAGAAAACGGAGTTTTGGCAGCGTTCCTAATTTTATTTTACGAATAATCATACTTTTAGCTCAGAATAAACACGACCATTTATTTATTCTGGGCTTTTAGTACAAGGCACGACCTCTATTGAGGAGACGTTAAACGTATCAAAACGGGAAGCCGCTAACAATCTAGAAAACACATAGAAAAAAGTCATAAACATCTAGAGCAATGTTCAATATACTACAGTACCTATTTTATGATTTTTGCGGTGTTTATTTGTAGGTAAATAATTTCTTGGCAAAACTAGGCACATTAAAAAAACCTTCCTTAATTAAAAAAGTGTACCTATTTTGCTTGTTGCGTTGATATCACTAGTTGCCCACAAAATTTTCACCCACCTGTAAAAAAACTCACTGGCCGCACCTGATAATAACATCATTTTTTAATGACAACTTATTAACAATGACAGGACAAAAACTTGTCAAAACCTAACTGAATCAACTAGAAGATCTTAATTTAAACCAGTACTAAATCTTAAACCTTTTTGAGAATAAGTTCTCTAAACCACCTGAAAATTCCTTATACTATAAAGATTTGAACAAATCATGGTAAAACAGCTATTCTCCGGGCTATATGCCCCTCCGAGCGCTGGATTACATACCAAAATTTGCCGTATTTTGACTAACACTGTTAGACAACAAAATACTTGGTTTGACTGCAAGAAACTACCAGGAAGGAGGAAGCTTTTTTCTTTAGTGTCGTTAGTCTGTCGTTAGTCTCGTCGTAGTGTCGTTACCTGCATACCGGTTTCGAACTCTTTAGTTCTCATCAGAACAGGATAAACGAACATACCTACCGTCAGAAAAAGCATACTCTTTAAGCTAGCCATGTCACACTGCATAAGCAGTATAAAACAGGCAGCGCCATCCATGTACCCCTGACAAGTAGACTTCATTTCATTGTTAAACCTTTTTAGTGAATTTGAACGAAAGATTTTTTCTCTAAAGTCAGGGAAAATAGCAATTTCCGTTGTTTTTAGTGTTCCGTCCGCCCGTCTGTCACAGGCGATTTTCTCTTAAATTATTGGACGTAAAAATTTTAAATTTAGCACAGAGACAGAGTGTGGTGGCCCAATTATAGACGTGAAATATAAAAAGTTGAATGTTGATTCTGGGGGTTAATTTCAGGGGGTAAATTGGGAAATGGAAAAAAAATTCAATGGCATTGTGTAGTTTGTCAAATGAAAGCTTATTGAAGCACGAACTCAACAATGTAGGTGTATGATATGATTTTTTATGCATTTTTTTTAAACATTTTTCGGGAAAAACGGTTAAAATTGGCAGCGGTCCCCCGCCCTTATCACCAAAAGGATCGCTCAGAAAAATCTGAAAAAAAATCATGAATATTGAGAATTAGCTGTAAATTAAACCAAAATTATCAGGATTGAAAAATTCTTGTGCGATCAATTGGTTTATTTCCTTATAACTGCTGAACCATTAGTTTTAGAGAAAAAGTTCTCGGACAAAAAATATTTCTCACGATGTAAGGAACAACTTTTGTTCTCACACGTTTTTCAGTGCTCCGCACATCCGCAAAGTGATACGGCGTTGGTGCCATCGGCGACGGGTAGCGCGGCAGATGGGAGGAAATCGGGCGGCCGAGGTTTGATAAGTGGGGGGCTGATGTCACGGAACACTAATTGTGCAGGTATAGCTTGCATTTGACCGAATTTTTTTAATTTACAAATACTTAGTAATATGATTGATGATATTTGTTCTCACATTAAAGAGAAAACGATTCTTTTAAATAAACTTTAGTGTATAAAAGTTGAATGTTTGTTTTTGACTGGGTTAAAATATTGACTGGCAAAGCTGTAGTGCAGCAATTATTTTTTATATATGGTAATGATTTCGCTAATATGATATAGGGGGAAAAATTACTTTACTTGCAGATGATGCAACTATCTTGGGGCGTAACAGGGACAGCGGTCGACGAAAGAGTAAAGAATTACTTAGCAAATACTAAGCTAACCAGCTTACTTTTAATATTACTATGACCAGTGTTATGTCCTTTGCATGCGACTTAAACGACGTATTTATAGAGAATCATATTGTAGATAGTTTGACCTTAAAATAGGTTTCTGTGGCTCTATATATATAGATGGTAGACTGAAATTTGATGGATGGTACAGAGACTGAGTGCTAAACTTGCTTCAGATTTTGGTAATTTCTAAAGAATTGGATCCTGATATTTCAATTGATAGTTATTTTTCTTTAATTGGGACATTTACCATTTACGATATATTATATGCTTCCAGGAAATGAGTTCAAGACAGTTATTTGTTAGTGCATATACAAGAAAGACATACAGGGTGTCCGAAAAGTTTTTATGGGCAAATATATTTGCTATTAGTAAAGATAGAGACACAAAATTTTAGGGGTATCCTTCCTATTGGTTAATAAATCTACTTTTTCGTGTAATTTAACTGGAGGTAGTTCAGGTCAAAAATTTTAAATACAAGCCTATGCCGTATGGTATCTCATTTTAAAGGTCTTAAAAAAAGAAACATTTTATCGCAAACCGGAGGTCTTGTTAACAAATGTGTCGATGTTCTCGTTTTCGCCTTGCCGACTCATTCAACTGCGGATTCAACATGCATATTTTGTGAGGGCGTCGATGCCGACTCGTCGACACCTCCTGGACTCCTGGATGACTTTGTTAGTTGTTTGTCGCGGTCAGAACTAGTAGAGCTATATCGTTTCACAAACCCCCTCCCTTAAATATAACCCTTTTAGCAGGGGTAACAACGTTAGGTGGCAAACTTAAATCAGAAGTTTTTGATATGGAGCTTTGAGAAATATGTAATTCTGTAGTGAAAAGTTCTTGGGCTGGGTAGGCAAGTGGGTTAATTCTTTGCTAGTTGAGAAATTAAATCGCCTTGACTTTCTTATGATTTGCTAATAGCAAAGATGAAACTGCATTCAGTTTTAATATTTTCTTTTTACTACCAACACTTCTCTTAAAATGCTTTGAATGTTTGCTTTGTCACTTTCCAGTCTCTATTTTCTACTCTACCTCTATAAATAGCAAAAATCATCTTAAACGATCCTCATTTTCAGTTGAAAATTACCCCACTTTTGGCCCTTGGCTAAAGCTGTACACAGTCCTCGGTAAAAATAATAAAAGATACTCACCTACTTATTTACTCGTCTAAACTTAACAGTCTGTTTATAAAACAGTTACTATAATTCAAAACACTACTTTACAGACTTTGTTAACAATAACTTCGTGAACGTGAACATAAAATATAGAAAAAATTGTTTGACGTACCCGTGTTCTTGTATTTTCTATCATAATCGGCCAAAATCGGGTGTTTCCACGTTGCAAATTGAACAAATGTGCGTATTTATGCAGCTTTAATTTTTCTTCTTTTTTTTTCTAAGAGTTTTCGCAAAGTATTGCTCGTTTTAAATCTACGTTTAACACAAATTGTCACATATTTGCCCCCTTCTCGAAGGTCTTCGGCACAAAGTAGTACTGGGGGTCTTTCCAATCGACAAACCGACCTTCTCTCGAAAAACCAGCAGCCTAACCGAAATTATTTTTTAAGAACTTGGTTTATTGGGCCTTTAAAGGGAACAATAAAGTTATGGGCGAGATCCCGTTCGTAAACAGCAAGTCACGTGTATTTCATTTAATATATTAATGTAGCTATCACGTTTCCTTTTTTTACGTAATTCACGATGAATCAACGGAATTTTGCAAAAATATCCTATTAGTAAATGAGACTAATACGCCGTTATTACTCATACGATTTTTTTCTTCATTGATTTCTTGGATGTTTTAGAATTTGGTTAGTCATTGAAAAGCCTAGACGTTTTATAAAATTTCTGGTCTTACAATTTGTCTGTATCTGTATTGTTATAAAAAAATACTTTTTTTAGGATCCATTTTATTCACTTTTTTGTTTTAAATAGAAATTAAAAAAATATATTATTGTTATTTGGTATTTTGAGACTGATTTGTCGTTAAATAACCGACTATTGCAAAAATTTATTAAAAGTCATAGGAGCTCAAAAATTATATTTTATTGTAGACATCCTTTAGGAATACATTTTTTTGTGTAGTATTAACATGATATTTTAATGTTATTCTGTTCGCTTTGAATATTTTTGTATGTTGTAACAATGTTTGCTCGTTATTTTTAGCCATTTAAATACTACGGAATATGACTTTTTCGAAAATTCTAAAATGAAAAAAATCCCTCTTGGATACCACAATACAAACATTTTTACGTAAAATTAGTCAAAAAATCGCATATTAACCATAGGGGTTTAGAAACATCTTGTACCTAATAGTCACTTGTTTTAGTTATTATTTTATTTTGTTGTTTTTTAATTGCGACAAATTTCATTTACTGTAATTGTAATTATTATTATTAACAGATACAAGTTCTATGAAAGTAAATTTTAGGTATGGGATACAGCTGGTCAAGAACGATTTAAAGCCATGGCGCCTATGTTTTATCGCAATGCAAATGCAGCTCTTGTAATTTTTGACATAACGTCATACTCTTCGTTTGAAAACATGCAAGGATGGGTTCAGGAACTTCGAGGAAATGTTGAAGAAACAATTGTACTGTGTGTTGTAGGAAATAAAATTGATCTTCAAAGTGAACGAAAAGTTAGTATTATAGATATATGTATTAGATATAACAGCTTTTTTTACAAATCTTCACGAGTCCAGTGTCCAGTGTGCCTAATTAATTTAAGTAGAAGCGGTAAAAAGATTCATTTGTATGCAGAATTACCCATTTATACAGGGTGTCCAGAAATGACGATAACAAACTTTAAGGTATGATTCTACATAAAAAATATGAAAAAAAGTTCATAATAACATAGGTCCGCAAATGCTTCCCTAGGGGCTACAGACCCTTGAAGGTGGTGTCATAAATATGATTTTTATTAAATTTATTAGGATCTACTTACAATACAGAAATGAACTTTTAGGCATAAGTTAGTGTTATTGGAGGGCACTTTTTAAAAATAGCAGAATACCCATATTGCAACCAGTAGCGTGGGAATAAAAGGGTGGTTGGTTATTTAAGGTCGTATCCCGAACGGTGTAGCGTGAATCATCCTTAAGTCGGATACAGATTATGCCACTATAATAATAATCATAGATAATCGCTAATCGAGACTCGATAATTGATAATAATAATAACAATAATAAAAATAATAATGGCTAGTAATTATTTCTGCTGCGATTTAAATAAGTAGGTAGGTAAGCCCAACCGGCAAAAAAATTACTCGGGTGGTATAATAATTTTCTGTCAATACTTTAAATAAACTGCCTGTGAAACAATGATGGGCAAAATATAGTTCATGTGGTCGGCATAATAAAACTTCAAGTAACAAATAACTATCCCGTTGGGCAGTCCGAAATCTATTCGAGCAGTAAAATTATTAATTGGGCGGTGAAATTATTAGTCGGCTGGTGACAAAATAAATTAGGCTGTGAATAAAATGTGCTCGGTATTTAAATATCGTTCAGCAGTTTTTAAGCAGCGTTTCGTTTTCTGCAAAATATTTACTTTAGAAGCCAGAAAGTCAAATGACCTGTATTTAATATTTTTAGTTGGCAAGGGTTTGAAGATAGCGGCGAGATTCGTTAGTTCGATCGGTTTCTTTAATTCGTCTGTTGAACTTTTGATCATCACTAAGATTGGCCACTTTTGATCTGTTACCAGAGGCGTCGATGCCGAAAATTAAGTACGTATGTATATTCACGTGAAATAAAAAAAGACGGTCAGGTGCGAGTTCAACTCGCTCGTAGGGGGTACCGGACGGCGTGCCGCGTGGCCCGGCGGCGTACCGTAATTTTAAAGAATTCCAAAAATTGAACTGCTGCTGCGGCCGAGATCCCCGCGATGTAATGCTACTGGAGCGGCACTAACGGTGGGCAGCATGGGCGCCCACAGGAATTTTAAAGTTGTATACCTCTGTTGCTACATACGGGACCCATAGCAAATTCAGGTGAGCCTACTAGGAATGTTTTGGTAAAGAAAAAAAATATTTTGTAATTTGCGAAAAAAAGTTAAATTTTTGCTTGGCCCCCCCTGAGAAAAAAATGAACACGTTTAGGTATTTTATTTATTATTTTTTCTAAACAAATTTTACACCATTTCGTCGAAAATTTTTAAATTTTAAGAGAAAAAATGTGTTAGTTGAAAGTTAAAGTCATTTGAATTTTTTTAAACTTAAAACATAATTTAAAAAAAAATCAAATGACTATAACTTTCTACTAACACATTTTTTTCTCTTAAAATTTAAAAATTGTCGACGAAATGATGTAAAATTTGTTTAAAAAAATTAATGAATAAAATACCTCAACATGTTCATTTTTTCTCGGGGGGGCCAAGCAAAAATTTAACTTTCTTTCTTTACCAAAACATTCCTAGTAGGCTCACCTGAATTTGGTATGGGTCCCGTATATAGCAACAGAGATATACAACTTTAAAATTCCTGTGGGCGCTCATGGTGGGGCCTTACTAATAATACCATGAAATGTATGTGCTTTTACATTAATCAATATTTGGAGTTTTCTAATTAAATGCTTTATTTTTTACGTAATTAATTACCCCTTATTGCACGCTAAGTTAATTTTAGAGCAGCCAGAACAGTATTAGATTACCCATCAATTTGTAATGTTACAATATTTTTTCAGCAGTCAACTTGATTTTGGAGCAGGCAAAAAAAAAATAAAATGTAATTTATTTCGCACAGACCAAATATTTATTTAGTTGCAACTTATTTTTTTTACTGCTTAAAAGATTTTGAAGCTGCTTGGTCAAATCTAAAACGCAGACCAATTTTTGTTTTATTACCTGATCAAGCTTCACCGCCCAATCCATCATTTCGCCGGCCAATCGTATATTACGATGTGTCAAAATTGTAAAATTTCGCTGCCCGTTTAAATCACACCCAATAATAATTAATAATAATGATAATGATAATGATGATAATAATGATAATTATGATAATGATAATAATAATTCGTTGTCCGTCTCTTTCTGTTGTGTTGGAAAGCTGGCCGGAATATCTTTTAGCAATGACCGTACCCACGTTATTAGGGAAAATTTGCAAGAAGAAATTGCGGATACGCTAATTAATGAACGATCAAATTTAGAGTGGTAGGTATTTTTTAGTCGGAGTTTTTACCCCATTTGCTAAATGAATCTATAAGCCTACCAGAGATTTTAATTTTTAGGTTTTTTTTATAAATCATGTAATGGAAACACCACATTAAATTTTATCGTTTTTGGCTTAGCGTTGCTAGTTGCAAAACCTCATTATGACGTATTTTGGCTTCGCCGTAGTTCTCAGCTTGGCGATTCAAACTGAGAACAGCGTGGCGTCCGCTTCAGGCGATTGGCTAGGGGAATGTTTTCGTTTCGTCCTTGTCTTCATTATCGCATTATTTGGCGTCTTTGTCAATTTTGTCGTGAATATTTCTACCCCCGTTAAACATCAGCTGATTGCAGGTGGCTTCATTAATTTGAGTCGCCAATACTTTTCATTTTCCTTTTTTTTAAATTAGTTCCCAGTTTTTTACAACAAACTCTTTGTTTTTCTGTGGTTTTTTAATAGTGCTGTAGTAAAAAATACCTTGTGGATTATTTTAAGCATTGTATTTAATTAGTTAGCGGAAACTTTTTTCATTAATGAGAATACCTACGGTTTTGTTAGTATTGTGTAGTGTGTCAAGTTTCATGTAAACGTCTTTTATTATAATCACTTGGACACATGCGCCACTTGCGGCGAAATCGTCAAGCTGAATTACCGATGCAGATTTGAGACCGCGGCCAATGTATTGCAATCGGTCTCCTCCCTTAAAGTCCTCCATAGTGACGATTCTTGTCATCTTAAAGTATCCTTTAAGCTAGCCCATCTTTGTTTCATCTGGACAAACTAAGAATTCCGAGTCGATAAGTCCATGCAGGTCTTTGGCAAAATTAAGGATTTGTGTAATTTTGTGAAATATGCGTTTGCGGAACCTGCAAATTTTGCAAAAATTGAATCGAAATAGAATTTGGTATATTTTGAATGTTATTTGGTTTATACATGGGTGTATTATTTGTAAGTATTATTTTTGAGTTTGTTTATTTTCATGGTTACTGCTGTAAAGTTTTTCGAAATTTTCATAAACAGTTACATAAGCCATAGCATTTGCTAATAAAGATGGCTTTTTAAGATACATTTTCTAAGGGTACCACTAAAACCCACAATAAAAGTGTTTAATGTTATTTTTCCGTAGTGATTCATTTGATAAGTTTCTTGAATATCTGACAAACCTAAGTCGCTGCTAACACGCTGGAAAACGTTAGGTAGGTGCTTCTTAAAATTTGCACTCTACCTCCGAAATCAATTAAATTTTCATATTTATATGGTTTTCTTCATTGCAAAGGCGCAATCACTTAAATCAACATGTCTGCTTTGTTGATTAATTTTTCCTAAATGCATTCAAAAAAGTGCTTATTTACAACACTGACGTTAAAACTCTTATACGTGTTAACAATGTCATCGCACCTTTTTGTAAATTTAAAGTATTACTGTGTCCTTTATGTGACTTAATATTTTCCATTTTAGGTCTAAAAAGATTCCAATTTATCGCTTCAACAGTGGAAGTTGTTTCACTAGTTGTCATTGCTTTGTTCTAAATTAAGTCAAGTAAATTTAACAGAATAACTTACTAAAAATCTGTTTAAAACTATACTTTTTTCCCACTAAGCAATGCACTATATGTGCAATAAAAAGAAAGCACTTTTTTGTCACTTTCTCTGTGAGAAAGGAAAAATATTTTGTTTGGAAAAGAAAATTTTTAATCTACTTGGCTTCGATAGACTGCGAGGAAAATTGTGTGCTATACACTGCCCTACAAGTATCCCTATCAAAGTCCTAATCGAAGAGTTTAGAAAGGGGCGAAAAGGAAAAGGCACAAACGAAGTTTTCGCCTTAAGTATCTCCTTCTTTCCTTCTCTGATCCTCTGTCAGTCCCTGTGTTCTCGGTGCCGGTCGTTTAAGGTTCTTTCAGGATCAGCGCTAAAGAGGTTGAAACCACCAAGTGATATAATTGTCCCAAATACTCGTTAAAATCACCATATCCACTCGATCCGTTTTACATAAATGTTATCAAATATTGTGCGTTGGCGGTTTTCTCCGTTCTCTTAATGTTGGGCTACTTTAATTAGAGAAAATTCGATTTTTTTGGGGATAAACATTTAAAATAAAATACTTTTGTATTATGAAATAAAAAATTGCTGGATAAGCCCATTGTGACCTGTGACTCCGCTCCTGTGAAAAACGAAACTTACTGAATTTCATAATACCGAATCGAGTGGAAAATACTTTCACTGCACAGCATGGGCTGTGTTACCCGAGGCTTCGGTCACATGAAACTGGCATTGATTGTGACCTACGGTTTCGAAATGACTAAACGTAAAAGAGCGATGTCGTGGGTTTAGGTTTACTTATACTTCGATACCAAAATAATTGTCAGTGATTCATTAGCTTTGGGAGAATTGTGGACGTTTGGGAATCCCCCAAAAGGCAATGAGTCACTAAAAATTATTTTGTCACCTATAATAAGTTAACCTAAGCCGACGACATCGCTCTTTTACGTTTGGTGTTCCACATGAAACCGTAGATGAAAATTATGTGTAGCTCATACTGCTTATGACATTCAAGAAGGTACCCACCATCCATTTGAAGTTTCACAAATTTCTATGCGGGGAAAGCCGCGGGTAACAATTGTATAGAGCTGATGAAGGGAAGGCATATGGAAAATAATTGTATATAGCTGATGAAATAAATGTTTTGTCTTCCACAGAAGAGAACTAACAGGTTACATAATTCAGATTATACAACAGTAAAAGTGTTTCAAATTAGTGAAATCCAATTTATGTCGTGTCTTGCGTGAACGAAGACGCGCGTAACAACCATATATAACTATATATAACTAGGTACCTATATAACCCGTGAAAAGTCCGAGCCCCGAACAAACAAAAAACCTTTATTTCTATAATTTACGTACATTTGAAATATTATGTCTTATTGACGCTACGCTACTGAATATGTGTAACTAGACTTGTTAAATTTGACAATTTGCTCTTCAACAAACCTCTGAACATATACAGCGTGGGCAAAAAGAATGGAATTCTCCAAATATTTTCATAACCATGTATAATTTAGAAAAACGCTCGGACCCGTCAATGTTATTTCTATTTTTACAATTTTTACTATTCTACAGGGTTGCTCAAAAAATCAGGGCACGCGTCAACTTTAGTTTTTTAAATGGAATACCCAATTTTTATTCGATGTTTGAATTCTACTTAAAATTCTGAGTATTTTCCATGTACCATACCCTATGCCGACCTTCAACTGTTTTCGAGATATCCCAATCTAAACTTTATTAATTTACAAAATTTAAGTTATGTGCCTATTACATAAAATCAAAATAAAACAGCTTTTTAAGCATAAAATCTAATTATAAAAAGATGAGTACCTACTTGATTAAATATTCAAGTTGATGGCCATTGACAATTTGACAGTGTCCTAAACGTAAAACAAATTCATTTTGAACGTTCTCAATAATATGTTCAGAAATTTGTCGAAGTTCATATCGTATTCTCTCTTTTAATGTATCTAAGTCAAATGGCCTGTTTTTGTACACTCTTTCTTTCAAATATCCCCACACAAAGAAATCAGGGGATGTTAAGTCTGGTGAGCGCGCGGGCCATTCTGTTTCTCCCCTTCAACCTACGTGGGAAAACCTCGTTTAGATATTTTCGCACCGGTGCGGCGCATTAATATTGACTGTTAATGTGTTAATTGTGCAATATTTTGCAAACTACAAATCCGTGTCAACATGTTGACCGCTCTTGTGTAAATGTTTGTGAAGCCCCTAGAGCGGTTGTGAAGCCCAACAAATACTGTTTGATTTGATCAATTCGTAAGCTGCTCGCTAATATGCTCGGCCGTCTGGATGGGCCCAGTGTGTACATTTTTCTTAAGTTAATGCGCGCATTTAATAAGCTCCGCAATACATTACATTAGAAAACAACCTTAAGTTTGTGGTTTTGCCAATAATTGTTTTATATTTTTGATTCTAAACGGGGGAAGACAGGGTTCTGGGGTGGGCGAGATATGATTCTGTAGTTGACCGTGTCCCCTTTTGGTCCCCTGTAGTTACGCCTATGATTGTATTATATATTTCATATTTACCATGAGAGGGCTAAAAGCGTACCCAAGGCGGGGTAATATTAGGATTGAGACTAGTTCAGCCAGATTCTCCCACGCTAATCCGGTCTAATTTGACAACCAAATGTTTTAATTTGACAAATGTAAGAATAAGACAACTAAATTTTATACGATGAATTTATTTCTGAGCTTTTTTGCAAATTTATAAAGAAAAGGACAATTTTAGTACGCACTTTCCACAATAATAGAACTAAATTCATTACAGCAAGTCATTCCAAGATGGGAATGGAATTTGGAAACCAAGCAAATCGCCGAAATATCAGAATAATTTATAAGTTTTTCATGACAATTTATTAACAATGACAGGACAAAAACCTGTCAAAACATCTGATCAACTGACTGATGCGCGGGAACAGTAGTAGCACAGGCAATATAATAGTTATATAGCCTGTGGTATAAGTCTAAAATCGTAGTTTTGACTTAGGCGCGATTAAACTTTGTTACCTTTTGTGAAGTCGGTATACCTCGGATATTTTTTCACCAATATATTAATAATAACACCTTTTATCATTGCAAAATGAGATTTAGTTTTTGTTTATTTTAATTGTGGTAAAAAAATCGTGACATATACTATTTGCCACATCCTAATTGACACACATCCCGCTCGATTCAAGAAGGTTTTTAGACTTATACTAAATTAACATTTTTTTATAGGTTTTATCGTTGAAATAGACTTATACTATTTTTCCCAAAAAAAAAACTAGACTTATTTATAATATAGGTGGTGCACTTAACTCATTTCTTAAAAACATTGACTTATTCCAGTTAACACCAAGCTGTTCCTGGGACGTCCCAGCGATGTAAATCTCGGATATTTCCGTCATCTCAGATACGTCCCGTAATATCCCATAGCATCCACTGGACGTCTCTGGGGCGTACTTTTGGAACAGTTCGGGCTGTATCTGGTATCAACCCATAAAGGTTACACAGGTCGTATATAGGATCATTGTAGGACATTCCCTACGCCTTAAACAGCCTTTTTTAACCTCTTTACATAAAAATTTAGAGTTTGGCGCACTTCAATAACAATATAAATACTACTTTTTAATATTAATTTTACAAATTTAATATTTAAGCTGGCGGCTGGGTACCATTTAAAAAAAATTATATAAAGGGGGACCGTGTAATACATCATTTGAAGTATTATCAAATAGATTACGAGTATTGTCTACAATTTTGAGAGCATTAATAGCATTAGCAATGAAGTGGCGGCATTTTATAGTATTGTCAATTTATTGCACTTGAGCCGCTTTTGGAGTGTTTGATATTTCCTCTGAATAGGACATGTCCCTGGGCTATCCCAGAGACGATATTTTGGGATTTCTCATATCAATCAAATTTGTCATAGTTTGTTCTAACACGGTTAGATAATACTACTTATTCACTTATTCAGAGTACAAGAGACTACCAGGAAAAAGTATGCTTTTTCGTTTCGTAGAACATTACTACAAAAAGTAAATATTTAACATTATGTCAAATTACTGAAGAAGTATGACACAGGCAGCGCCATCTCCTAGCATTTCCAAATAGTCCTAGTATTGACACAAAAAAACGCATTTTAACGGTGATATAAAGTCATTATAATATAGAGCCATCAATACAATAAAGATTCCAACAGTATTTTGTTTTCACACTTTATAAAAAATTTTATCAACTTCATTTTTTTTAAATTCCATTACTGACGTTCTTGGGACAGCAACATAAGGCGTCCGTAGGACGTCACACCATGGGACCTATTTGAGATATTTCTAACGACCAGGGAATCTCCCAGGGATGTTTTAGCTGGAATCATCCCAACTAGGATGTTGCAGATCAAAATGGGACGTCCTGGGGATCATTGTTGCTAACTGGGATACTACTTCTCCCGCGCATAAGCCAACTATTAAGATCTTAATTTAAACCAGTATGTACTAAATCTTAAACCTTTTTAGTGAATCTGAACGGTTCTGTTTTGTTATAAAATGGAATATATATTTTTCCGGACATAGGGACTAATTCGCTTCTGCTGTAAAATATTATTTTACTATTAATCTATTGTTTCAAGGTATCGAGAGATGACGCAAAACAATATGCATCGAGCATTGGAGCAACTTACCACGAAGCTTCTGCTAAAATAGACCAGGTAAATAGGTTGTTGCTATTTAGATATTATACTCTGCTTGCCAATAAGAACGGCACAAGGTATTTTAGGGTCATTTTTAAATGTCTGTGAAATATTTTAACCGATTCGAATAAGTTTTTCAGATTTTAAAAATTTATTAACTATTATAGATCTTTGGATCCATTTAACATTTTTTGATGTTATGTTATATATGTATAATGGCAGATAAACAGTGTAAAAACCTAAACCACAGGGCTTTTGATGTAACAGTTCTACTTCCTCTTACATTATATCGGTGCCTAGGAGCCGATACCTATATCCGGACTCCTTTGACTTTTTTTTTGTTAAAGTTTTGTGACAAAGTTTTAGATAAAAGTAATGAAATACACAAGTTACCAGTTCCTTACTTGTATTTTTAGTGATATCTATAGACTAGAAATTGTTAAATCTCTTTAGTGTTGCAATGGGTTTTTTCAGTCATTTCGCGTTTTCAATAAATATGTTAATATTATTGAACAATCAGTCAATCGAAACACGCACCCAAAATGTTGCGTCGGTTTGACGGATAATAACAAAAATATTAAGGTTTAAAATTCAACCAAATTCAAAAAATTCTGTTTCCCGTCTGACGTCATCCTGTGAAAAACAACTGAACATAGTGGACAAGGTAGCGAATCAAATTAAAGATACGGCAACACCGCTATAATCTCCTATCGGCCGTTTTAGTATTAACAGAGAATGTTTATATTTTGCGTACCGTTTGTAGCATTTTTTAATTTTCTATATTATTTTTGGATTGATAGTTTTTTCGGAGTGGTGTATAACGATGTTGGTATATAACAATGAACTACAACAGAGATAATAGTAAATTTGAAAAAAAAATTTAAAATTAAAATCATTGTGGAACCTCATCGTGTTTTTGGCCCCCGTCATTCGGTGAATTATGGTTAGTATTTAATTCTGTGTTGCTCATGCGTAAATATATATATAGATATATATATATATATATATATATATATATATATATATATATATATATATATATATATATATATATATATATATATATATATATATATATATATATATATATATATAGGGTGTCTGTAAAAAGGTCTGTACAAGAAGCTACCTGGTATTCCTTAGACTAAAATAAGACGATTTAACCAAACTTACATATATCCAAAAGTGTTTCGTTAGGGCGCTAACAAACGTCAAAGATCTTATTTCAAATGTTATTATTTTAAATAAAAAGATATTGCCTTTAGCAATTTGGATGAAATTTGGGATGTGAGTCTCTACTTGAAATAGGGTATTTTGGAAGGAAATTTTTGATTGTGAGTGTTACGTAAGTGGTCAAAAGTTAATCATTGGCATGCAAAAAAGGTAATATTTTTTTCCTGTTCGGCCAATACCTTTAAAACTCTTTTAGCAGATATACATGCTTATTTGAAACATTTCTTGTTTCCTGTTCGATTTCGCTATCTGTCATAGTTTAGGCAGAAAAAAATAATTTTGATTTAAAACATTTTGTAAAGCCTGTTGGCATTAAGGAAAGAAAGAGATAAAACAAAAATCACTTTTGGATATACATAGGTAAGTTGGGTTAAATCGTCTTATTTTAGTCTAAGGAATACCTGGGGCGCATTCAGAATCGACGCCGGGTGGGTAAAAATTAACTTGTCAATGACATCACGGCCATAAGAAACAACGGCAGGCCGCACGGTCAGCTGTTTACCCGGGAACACCCGGCGTCGATTCTGAATGCGCCCCTGGTAGCTTTTTGTACAGATCTTTTACAGACACCCATATATATATATATATATATATATATATATATATATATATATATATATATATATATATATATATATATATATATATATATATACATATATATATATATATATATATATATATATATATATATATATATATATATATATATATACATATATATATATATATATATATATATATAATATATATATATATATATATATATATATATATATATATATATATATATATATATATATAGAAGCGGTGGGTAGTCTTGGCTGACTAGTTGATAAACAAGATTATATTTTTTTGGGGTAACAGCCAGAGGTATTAGGGCTCAATGAATAAGAAGAACTCTTATTTACTACGCTAAGCTTTCGGAAGCATTTATTCCTTTTTCAAAGCTACAAATATGGAGTACATTAGATATATTATGTCTAATAACATTATTACTTATTATTACCTGGGTGTAAGTGAGTTTCAATAAAATGAAAAAAAAAGCAACTCATCTTCACAGTAATCTTAATTCAGGAATTATTGACTAAATTGTGCAATTACTACAAAATCTTGTTAAAAAATTTTTTAAAGTGACAATTGTCAATTGTCATAAGATTCTGTTGAGAAGGAGAGTTTTTTACAATGGTGGATTATTTAAATATTACAGGTTGTTAATTAAAAGTAGTAGATAGGTTGCAGTGTGTGTTTATGGTGAGATAATTGTTACTTATTACATAATTTAGTATACATTTTAAAAGAGGAAAAATGATAAAAATAATATTGAATTATTATATGTATAATGGTTGTGTACCAGGAGAAATGAAATTGTGCATATTGTTATTCAACATCTGTAATACTAAGAGAGTTATTAGGATTTTGTTTTTTTAAAGTTATTAAATTTGCGTAAATTATGCTAAGATCTGTCACATCTTTATTTTTGTTAAGTGTATTTGTTTGAGTATATATCTCTGTCATTTCAAGAAAGATTCTTTTTTTAGTATTTTTTTCTTGGTGTAATATTTTTGTAGATTCAAACGCAGGGATGTGTCCTGTATCGATATTATGTTCAGCCAATGCACAAGAACGTTTTCCTAGTCTACAATCACTTTTATGAGATGTAATCCTGTCTTTAAGGACCCTAGAGCTTTGACCTATATACAATTTTTCACATTCGGAACAAGGAATACTATATACTACAGATGCCTTCTTCAAGGCTTCGTCTGTATCTTTTACTTTTGTAAAAAGAGTGCCTATATTTTTTTGAAATTTTTGGGTTATCTTGATGAAAGGTTCGTATTTAAAAACTTTTGTGATTTTATTAGTTATTGATTGAATTGCAGGTACAGAGAAATAATATGTTGGTTGGTTGGTTGTTAAAAAGGCACTGATTTCAGGAGTACCAATCTGGATATTATTCCTTTGTATGATGGGTGTAATAGATGTGTTAAAAATAAGTTTTTTTAATAGACGTTCTGGATAAGAGTTCTCCAAAAGAATATTGTAAAGTAAATTTAGGTTTTTCTGTCTTAAAGTAGGGTGGCTGATTCTGACAATCCTTGATTTCAACCCCAACACAAGATTAATTTTCATCTTTTCTGTGTGATAAGAATTATAATTGATGTATCTACCTGAACTGGTAGGTTTTATGTACCAGTCAAGTATGATTTTGTTATCATTTGTTCTTATCAGTTTGGTGTCCAAAAAAGGTACACTCATGGCGGTTTCATTTTCAATCGTGAATTGTATATTGGGATTGTGGTTGTTAAAGGTTTGTAGAACTAAGTCCATTCCATCAAACGGTACAGACAGAATCAGGTCATCTACATATTTTTTGATGAACGGTAAATCGAAAGGTAATTTTGGAATGCAATCATCCAGTAAGTCATCCATAACATATTGAGCAACTATCGGAGAGATAGTCGCTCCCATGGGGGTACCTAATATTTGTTTGTAGTAGGTTTTGTTGAATAAGAAATAGGTTGTATCAAAAATAAATCTGATAATATTTAGAAATTCATTTTTTGGAATGGTTGTATGTTTATTAATGTTTTCCCACTTTTTATTGATACTATTAATGACTAGTTCAATGGGAATGTTTGTAAATAAAGAAACGACATCCAGACTAATTATTACGTAATTATTTGGAAGTTGTTTGTTTTGTATAAAATCAGCAAATTCAAAAGAGTGACTTATATAGTATTCATTGTTTTTTACATATGCTTGTGATAATATATCTGTGATGAATTTTGCTAATTTGCTATTAGGAGAATCTATTGATGAGATTATGGGTCTTAAAGAAAGAGTGGGCTTATGAATTTTGGGTAGGCCATAATACTTTGGTGAAATTTGATTATAAATGGTAAGTGTTTTCGAAATTTCTTCGGTTATAAATTTTTTCTTTTTTAATTCTGAAACTATTTTGTTAGATTTTTGTTGGAAAGACGATGTGGGGTCATTTCTAAGGGGTACATAGTACTTTGTGTCTAAGAAAAGTTCATTTGATTTATTTAGATAGTCCTGTTTTGACATAATGACAGTCACATTGCCTTTATCTGCCCTAGTTATTATTAGTTCTTAGACACAAAGTACTATGTACCCCTTAGAAATGACCCCACATCGTCTTTCCAACAAAAATCTAACAAAATAGTTTCAGAATTAAAAAAGAAAAAATTTATAACCGAAGAAATTTCGAAAACACTTACCATTTATAATCAAATTTCACCAAAGTATTATGGCCTACCCAAAATTCATAAGCCCACTCTTTCTTTAAGACCCATAATCTCATCAATAGATTCTCCTAATAGCAAATTAGCAAAATTCATCACAGATATATTATCACAAGCATATGTAAAAAACAATGAATACTATATAAGTCACTCTTTTGAATTTGCTGATTTTATACAAAACAAACAACTTCCAAATAATTACGTAATAATTAGTCTGGATGTCGTTTCTTTATTTACAAACATTCCCATTGAACTAGTCATTAATAGTATCAATAAAAAGTGGGAAAACATTAATAAACATACAACCATTCCAAAAAATGAATTTCTAAATATTATCAGATTTATTTTTGATACAACCTATTTCTTATTCAACAAAACCTACTACAAACAAATATTAGGTACCCCCATGGGAGCGACTATCTCTCCGATAGTTGCTCAATATGTTATGGATGACTTACTGGATGATTGCATTCCAAAATTACCTTTCGATTTACCGTTCATCAAAAAATATGTAGATGACCTGATTCTGTCTGTACCGTTTGATGGAATGGACTTAGTTCTACAAACCTTTAACAACCACAATCCCAATATACAATTCACGATTGAAAATGAAACCGCCATGAGTGTACCTTTTTTGGACACCAAACTGATAAGAACAAATGATAACAAAATCATACTTGACTGGTACATAAAACCTACCAGTTCAGGTAGATACATCAATTATAATTCTTATCACACAGAAAAGATGAAAATTAATCTTGTGTTGGGGTTGAAATCAAGGATTGTCAGAATCAGCCACCCTACTTTAAGACAGAAAAACCTAAATTTACTTTACAATATTCTTTTGGAGAACTCTTATCCAGAACGTCTATTAAAAAAACTTATTTTTAACACATCTATTACACCCATCATACAAAGGAATAATATCCAGATTGGTACTCCTGAAATCAGTGCCTTTTTAACAACCAACCAACCAACATATTATTTCTCTGTACCTGCAATTCAATCAATAACTAATAAAATCACAAAAGTTTTTAAATACGAACCTTTCATCAAGATAACCCAAAAATTTCAAAAAAAATATAGGCACTCTTTTTACAAAAGTAAAAGATACAGACGAAGCCTTGAAGAAGGCATCTGTAGTATATAGTATTCCTTGTTCCGAATGTGAAAAATTGTATATAGGTCAAAGCTCTAGGGTCCTTAAAGACAGGATTACATCTCATAAAAGTGATTGTAGACTAGGAAAACGTTCTTGTGCATTGGCTGAACATAATATCGATACAGGACACATCCCTGCGTTTGAATCTACAAAAATATTACACCAAGAAAAAAATACTAAAAAAAGAATCTTTCTTGAAATGACAGAGATATATACTCAAACAAATACACTTAACAAAAATAAAGATGTGACAGATCTTAGCATAATTTACGCAAATTTAATAACTTTAAAAAAACAAAATCCTAATAACTCTCTTAGTATTACAGATGTTGAATAACAATATGCACAATTTCATTTCTCCTGGTACACAACCATTATACATATAATAATTCAATATTATTTTTATCATTTTTCCTCTTTTAAAATGTATACTAAATTATGTAATAAGTAACAATTATCTCACCATAAACACACACTGCAACCTATCTACTACTTTTAATTAACAACCTGTAATATTTAAATAATCCACCATTGTAAAAAACCCTCCTTCTCAACAGAATCTTATGACAATTGACAATTGTCACTTTAAAAAAATTTTTTAACAAGATTTTGTAGTAATTGCACAATTTAGTCAATAATTCCTGAATTAAGATTACTGTGAAGATGAGTTGCTTTTTTTTTCATTTTATTGAAACTCACTTACACCCAGGTAATAATAAGTAATAATGTTATTAGACATAATATATCTAATGTACTCCATATTTGTAGCTTTGAAAAAGGAATAAATGCTTCCGAAAGCTTAGCGTAGTAAATAAGAGTTCTTCTTATTCATTGAGCCCTAATACCTCTGGCTGTTACCCCAAAAAAATATAATCTTGTATATATATATATATATATATATATATATATATATATATATATATATATATATATATATATATATATATATATATATATATATATATATATATATATATATTGTTTGGAACTATTTCTTGGGAATAGAGGTTCATCATTTAAACGACAAAATAACAGCTTTACTGACTGTGGAAGTGTGTTCTCCTTTTGCATTAAAGTACGGGGAGTCCAAGTAAATGGACAACCCCGGGCCGGGTAGACCATGACAGCTGTTTTGTCCTTGTTAGGACTCATTCAGACGGCCATAACCCCAGTCGCACCGTGGCAAACGACATTAATTCATCTTAAATCCGTTTTGCAAAACACAAGCAGGAAAAAACATACCATAACGCCACCTAGCGGTTGCTAGCTCTAATGCAAGAAGCAGAACACACAGAAAATGTAAAATCTAAAATCTAAGGGCGAACACGGCATCTCTAGTTTATGAGAAACGCATTTTCGCAAATTCGCCCAGCTTGTCGGTACGAATACGTGCAGAGCAAGGAGGGAGTCACAAACGTTCTCACTAGAAAGACGCGTAAACCCTTAACGAAAGGTTGTTTCATTGCAATTACTCCCTTGCAATTTTATAATTTGTATCACGATAAGTGTATCGTGATTTGTATGTTTCTTGAACCATTTCAATATATATTTTTTGGAACTATTTCTTGGGAATAGAGGTTCATCATTTAAACGACAAAATAACAGCGTTACTGACTGTGGAAGTTTGTTCTCCTTTTGCATTAAAGTACGGGGAGTCCAAGTAAATGGACAACCCCGGGCCGGGTAGACCATGATAGCTGTTTCGTCCTTGTTAGGACTTATTCAGACGGCCACAACCCCAGTCGCACCGTGGCACACTTCCACAGTCGGTAAAGCTGTTATTTTGTCGTTTAAATGATGAACCTCTATTCCCAAGAAATAGTTCCAAAAAATATATATTGAAATGGTTCAAGAAACATACAAATCACGATACACTTATCGTGATACAAATTATAAAATTGCAAGGGAGTAATTGCAATGAAACCACCTTTCGTTAAGGGTTTACGCGTCTTTCTAGTGAGAACGTTTGTGACTCCCTCCTTGCTCTGCACGTATTCGTGCCGACAAGCTGGGCGAATTTGTGAAAATGCGTTTCTCATATCTTTAAAGTAGAGAGGAATGCTGTGGTAAATATGTTAAAAGCAAAAAAAGAGCAGTATTTTGAATCCAAAATTGATCAGAATAGAAATAATCCTAAAGATATGTGGAAATGTTTAAAAAGTCTTGTTAAAGGGGAAGAAAAAACACATTGAGTTTTCTAAGATCAATTTTGGATCGGAGGAACATACTGTTAAGGCAGGAAATGAAAAAGAGGCCAGTAACAATTTTAACAAATACTTTATTAATAGTGTAATGGAAATCGTACATAATTTTAATGTTTCAGTTCCTTGGTCTTCTTCAGGATTGCCTGAGGTAAAATGCAGGTTGGACCACTTCTCTAAAGTTGCTATCTCTGATTTGAGACGGCTAATATTTTCACTAAAGATTAAAAGTAATCCTTTAGATGTTGTAAACTCTAAGTTCTTGCGAGAAACTTTTGACAGCATGGGCAATATTATATTAAATTTTGTAAATGTATCTTTAAACAGTGGCCATTTTCCAGAGGAGTTAAAAGCTTGTAAAATAGTGCCAATACCTAAAATAAAGGATGCAAATAATGTTAAAGATTTTAGACCAATAAATACTTTGCCATGCATGGAAAAAGTTTTGGAGGCAGCAGTGTATGATCAGGTGTATAGATATTTCAATGATAATGATTTATTCATGACATATCAATCAGCTTTCCTTAAGAATCATTCATGTGAAACCACAATACAGTTGACAGTAACAACTTGGAAAAGATTGATTGATCAGGGTAAATACGTGGTTGCCATTTTTGTGGACTTTAGACGAGCTTTCGAAACTATCGATAGAAACATTCTGTTGGATAAACTTTCTTATTTTGGCATAAAGGGTACGGCGTTTCAGTGGTTTAAGGAATATCTCACAAATCGAACACAAACTGTAAGACTTAGTAAATCAGAATCAGATCCTTTAATGAATGAAATGGGTGTGCCCCAAGGAAGTAAAATTGGTCCACTCTTATTTGTCATTTACTTGTATGATATTAAATTTATTGAAGGGCTGGAATTTATAAATTTGTTTGCTGATGATACACTTTTATCTTTTAGTGGAGATAACTTAGAATGTGTTATGCATAAAGCACAAAATGTAATTAATATCTTTAAAGATTATTTGAATATAAATAAATTAGCAGTAAATGTTTCCAAAACAAAAGCCATGGTGGTCACTACACAATTTAAGCTAAAACAAATTCAACCAGAGCAACTTAACTTACACATTAATGGGGAGCCATTGCAATGGGTTAATGATATAAAATATTTGGGTTTCATGATTGATAGTACATTGAGTTTCAAAAGTCACTTTGATTATGTAAAGAAAAAGATATCAAAAAAACTATTCTTCTTTTCAAGAATATCAAGAAATATATCACTTTTTGCAAGAATAAATGTGTTTAGAACATTAATACAACCCCACTTCGACTATTGTGCTAGCCTCTTGTGTTTATTGGACCAGAACTCATGTCAGTCTTTGCAAGTCTTGTTTAATCGTGGTATGAGAGTGATATTGAGATGTAACAGATATACGCCCATTCATCTGATGCTTGAATGTCTGAATTGGTTAACATTAAAGAAACGATGGTACTATCTCGCAATGACTTTTATATACAAAATAATTAGTGGTAACGCACCCATATACTTTAATGAATTTATTGTATATAATAATCAGATACATAACTATTCAACTAGAAGTAGTGCTCAACTATATGTGAGAAGAACTAGCTTAAAAAGGTCTATGAAGTCGCTGTTTCATAACGGTATAATAGAATATAATAGATTGCCCAAGGAGATCAAACAATCAACATCTATTGGACAGTTTAAATCAAGATTAATGCGATACATAAAAAGTTAGTTTCAAGCATAATTTAATTTTTCTTATATTTTGATGTCCTCATTTGTCTCTTATCTTGTCTCGTGTGCCTGAGCGTGTCTAGTTGAGTGAGGGTGACCTAACCCTGCATTTTTGGTTGTATTTTATTATGTTTGTTTCATATTTGTAAGTGTTAGCGAACTAATTTCTTGTGAATTTTGTATTTTGACTGAATACTGTATTGACTTTAGATTATTATTATATTAGGATTTCCTACTTGAATAAATAAATAAAATAAAATAAATAAACTAGAGATGCCGTGTTCGCCCTTAGATTTTAGATTTTACATTTTCTGTGTTCTGCTTCTTGCATTAGAGCTAGCACCCGCTAGGTGGCGTTATGGTATGTTTTTTCCTGCTTGTGTTTTGTAAAACGGATTTAAGATGCATTAATGTCGTTTGCCACGGTGCGACTGGGGTTATGGCCGTCTGAATGAGTCCTAACAAGGACGAAACAGCTGTCATGGTCTACCCGGCCGGGGTTGTCCATTTACTTGGACTCCCCGTACTTTAATGCAAAAGGAGAACACACTTCCACAGTCAGTAAAGCTGTTATTTTGTCGTTTAAATGATGAACCTCTATTCCCAAGAAATAGTTCCAAAAAATATATATTGAAATGGTTCAAGAAACATACAAATCACGATACACTTATCGTGATACAAATTATATATATATATATATATATATATATATATATATATATATATATATATATATATATATATATATATAACCATATATAACCAATATATTGCCAATGCAAACTAGGTGACAAGCGAGTTGAATAGGGTCCGTGGAGTTTGCGCACCACGAAAGTAAACAGAAGGTGACCAGAACCGGCCCGGCGTTGTTATTTGGTAGCTTTCTGCGTGATTGAGGATATTATTTCGAAGGTTCGGATGGTATTTATTTATAAATGTTACTTTAGACATTTGTATAGACTTTGTTAGTGAATAGTTGAAAGGCGATTCTGTGCAATATTAACATCGACAAGGAACTTTCCGAACTGCGCAAACTCGACGGATCCTGGACGGATGCCCACGTTGGAGACATAATTGAAGTATGACATTAGCAATATATTGGTGATATACTCGTATATGTGTGACCAACCCGAAAAAATTTTGCAGTGGTGCCAACGCTTAATTTATTTCTTAAATTTGGATCGCCCATCGTGGAGCTACGTCATGAGAGATCATTTTCTCGTTTTAAAATGAACGATGTTTGATCGCTATTTTGAGGGTGAATTTGACAAAAAAAATCTGATTTTTTGGGGATAAGCTCTTCGAATGGAGTACTTTTGTATTATGAAAAAAATTTCTGGATAAGCCCATTTTATCCTTACTTTGCTCACAAAATACGATAAGAGCTAAACTAGGAACAAAACTTTTTTTAGGGTGTCGCAATGATATTTGACAGTATTGCTCACGGACTTATTAGGATGACTGGCCAAGATGTAAAACACACCCTTAAGATTTATAATGATGTCGAAGATCTCATGGCAAAATCAAGTGAACTTGAAGCAACTGACACTGCCGTTGAAGAGACTGTTAATTTAAGTATTGTTAGCATTGCTCACGGTAATTCTGTAAAATCCAGATGTTGTTAGCTTTTAATATCTTGTCAGTTTACAATGTGAATTAAAAATTAATACAAATTCAGACAAATAGGTATTAAATAGATAATGCTTTAAACGCGACAATAGCCCAGTACTTTAATGGATCCTTTTGTAATGTTTTCAATTAATCAATTAATTAATAAATATCTTGTTGAATTATTTTTTTTCCAACCAGTTAACTTATATTATTACCTGAAAATAACACGTTATTTAACAAGTTGGCAAAGTTGGTAGTACTTGTGGGAATGAAATTTGCGAACACGAGTCGAAGGCAAGTGGAGTATTTGTCGTCCGAATGAGTAATAGCACAAACTATATAATATAGTTATATCGTTTGTGGTAATAGTCATTATAAAAGATAAAAAAATAAATCCACCATTTTTTTCTACATTTTTCTTAGATTTTAGCGATACTTATATTAAAAATCTCTGGCCTTCTAGAGGAGGCAAGTTAGATCTGGAGTGTCGAAATAAGCAAAAAATTATGAATTTGATGAAACTAATATGGGTCCCTAAAGGCGTTCAGATGAACGTATGAAACTTATTAAAATATTTTGTTGCTAATTTTTTTTATTAACAATTTATTGCAAAAAAGTAGTTTTTTTCATGTCTCTTCGGTTTTTGCGTCATATCTTAATTATTTATTAAAATAGCGGAACGCCGTTGGTACCATCGGAAAGGTCAGAAAATTTTACACAATTTTGTCATCAAGCACTGTTTTCTACGACCAATAGATTCGTCAGTATTTAATAAATAAAAACCGCTCAAAAAGTACACGCGCGAGCGCGCAGCGGACGCAGCGGTATATACGCATAAGCGTCGCGTGCTATAAACAAATGCTCATAACTTTTGATCAGTTAACGATATTTGGATAAAACAAAATAGCACGTATAAATAATCGCCAAGATAACAAAAAAATCATATTTTAATAGTTATTTAAGTATTAAGGGCGGTAAGTGTCGTTTACCGCCCGAGAGTGTTTGAAGACCGACGCGATAGCGGAGCTCTTCAATATTCGAGGGCGGTTAACGACACTTATCGCCCAAAATACTTATTACGTTTTATGTACGATCGGGTTTTTTCAGTTCAAAAGTAAAATAACTATACCTCTATAATGGTATCTAGTTCACATTGTTTTCAAAAATAGTCTTCCCCCATATCCGGTGTAATACTCTTTAATCTATATAACTAAACAGTTAAAGTTGGCTGGACTCATGCTAGACTAATATTTCTAATGGTTGTTATGGTGATTCCAAAAGAAATATTAATATTTAAATTTTGTTAAAAATATTTATATGCAGGTCTAGTTGTTGAGTAAATATAATAAATCATTTTTAGTTGTTTTATTTCCTAAAAGGAGAGGGCGGTAAAAACAACTTACCGCCTGGAAATGTGGGCGGTAAGTTGAATTTACCGCCCGATCGTGCATAAAAGTATTTTGAATGTTTCGGTTTCTAGTAGGTATTCTTGTTTAACTGTGACATTTGAAAAACCATGTTTTGTTTTTTGGAGAAAAACGAAATTTATGAAAATACATGCAAAAACCATCATATCTATGGTTAAATGTCAATAGTAATCAATGTCAATAGTAGTCAATAATATTTATCTACAACTTTACCAAGTTTCAGATGATTATCTTTTTTAATTATCTTTTTATAACAATTTCTTTATTTTATAACAATTTCTTTATAGCGATATTTTCATCTTTTTCCAGATAACATCAACTTTGTGGCAATAAAACTCACTGAAAAATTAAAGTTTTTGTAAAGCCAATCACACCATCTGAAAGTCAATGTTTTACCTCACTGATAACTACTGTATTATTTTTAAAATTGAAGAGTGGAAATTAGAAAGGGCCAAAGTGCCATTTTTGTAAAAATAAATATTTTGACTTTACAATGGCGTATGTACCATGCTTTATAACCTAAGGTGCTAGATGTAAAATTTGAATGTCAGATAGCCACTAATAGGTGGTGGCACCTGTAGGTGCCCGAGCATTTTCTTTAGAAATGTCCTAAGTCCGTCAAAAGTACAAGTCAGAAAGCAGTCGGTATTTAGACAGTTTTCACGTGTCTTGTTGGTGTGACAGATAATTTGTTGACATCTACAGATCAAAATGGAGAAAAATAGAAGAAAAAGAAGAAGCAAAGGAGTGGTTCATTTAGGCTGTGTACCGTTGTCAAACCTGGTTAACCGCTCGGTTTCTTCGGTGACATTAATGACAGATATTGCGTTTCCAATCTGTCAACTTTTCAGATTACCGATACTTACGGGACACAAAACCGTAACCGAAGTTGACAACGGTACACGCCCTTAGTAGTGAACTGGAGTGGGACTCTGTAACTTTTTAAAATAGCGATAGCGAAAGGGATAAAGAAGCGAAGAGGAAGCGATCGCTTTAATACTAAGTACTCTATAAGCATTTCTTTATAGGCAAAATAGAGATACACATAAAAAAGAATACTGTAGGAGAGATTTCAGGTCTTAACCTCAATTGTTTATTGTTTTTAGTGTCAAAAATAAAATTATTTTTATTAATATCTGATTTCGATTATTGTAATATGTTTCCTGCATAAAGGTTTTTAATTAAAAATTTTGAAAACGATGTACGAAAATCGGGTTCAAAAGCGTGTAATGAGAGACGAAAGTGGTCCCTTCTCACTACATGAGAGAAAATTTATGGAATTATTCCGTCTTAACAAGGACCTAGTGGTAAATCTATTTGATAATTTAGTGGACTATTTACAGGCAGAAATAAAGTCAACTAGAATACCCATGTTTTTTAATTGGGAAGATATTTCATCCCACAATCTCATGTAATTTTCTCTTCCACTAATTAATATGAAAGTGTGCGTTACCAATTCGGGATGAGCAATTAAAAAATTAATTAAAACAGTCCACTGAGCTGTATTTGTTTTTCGGGTAATTATTCGGATTAATGTAAACAGCGAATTTTTTCATGAAATTTTGCACAGACCCTAATTTTGGGTCGTAGAACACGAATCGGAAGTCGGTTTTAGGCGGTCTCGTATGGTTTTTCCAAAAAAAATTTTTTTAACTTTTAGGTTGGGGTTTTCTATAGATTCCTTTAAATTTCGACACTTTCACTTCAACATATCTGTAAACTTATAATTTTTATTATTTTTCGTCACACAAAACACCACATTTAGGCAAAAATAGATAAGAAAATTGCTTTTTTCGATAGAAAATTCCATTTTAAGTGGCTATAGCCGCCATTATTTTCCCAGCTGTCAAGTGTCCGGCGTTGCCACGTTTACTAATTTTTTATGAAAAAGTTGTAAAATAGGAATAATAAAAAAGCTAACCATAACAAACTAAAGTTACTATTCTGTCCAACTTAGTCAACAACATTTCTTAATTTTAATCTACATCAGACCTAACCAAAATCCTATTGATCAGTAATCCAACACCTGCATGCTGATGCATGCAACCTGCTCAGGTTGGATGAGCAAAACGGTGGTCAGGTTTGCTCAGTTTTCATTGATATAGATATATATGTATCTATATCAATGAAAACTGAGCAAACCTGACCACCTTTTTGCTCAGGTTTGATTGGGTGTATACAACTTTTTGCACAGATTTTGTCCAACTGTTAAAATTTGTGGGAAAAGCCTTTTGTAAATTTGGCAACATCGCGTCTTTCAATCCGAAATTTCGAGAATGTGTACCACGGGCCGCGTGTTTATTTTCTTTCAGTTTTTTGATATTTTCTCTGTTTTTTAATGTGTTTTTACATAAATTTGCCTAAATATGGTTCAGAAAAATAGTGTGTAATGACTTGTATAGATATGTGTTTAAGTAAAAGTGCCGAAATTTAAAGAAATTCATTGAAAAAGCTAACCTAAAATTTAAAAAAAAAATTTTGGAAAAACCATACGAGACCGCCAAAAACTGACTTCGGATTCGTGTTCTACGACCCAAAATTAAGGTCTGTGCAAAATTTCATGAAAAAATTCGCTGTTTACATTAATCCGAATAATTACCGTTTTTCGTCCCGTAATCCTAGAAAGATTAGCAAATATTTCCATAGTAAATATAATTTTTACATCACCAATAACCTTAGACAAGGAAAGAGAGGGGACGCGTAACTATTTGACATGAAGTGTGACCATCCGACACCAGACCGATCCGCTCAATGGCGTAACTAGAGGTTTTGTAAATTAATTTAATTTTTTTCCTTCTTGCTGCAAAAACTGTATGAAATAGAATATTTAAAATAGTGCTATAAAATAAAACAATGTTATACTGGATTTTTTTAAAATTATGCATTTATTTTTGTAATTTCATAACAAAAACCATACTGATGTACCAAAGAAAAAATCGAAATACACTTACATATTATTATTAGCTTAGACGAGGAAAGAGAGAGGACGGGTAATACATGCTACGGATATGAAGCCATCTGACACCAGACCCCGGATCACGTCACATAGAATTCTATTCTACGTATCAAAGTCACATGACTACTCAAACAAAACAAACAATCCATCACATGGCCACTGTCATTAGTGTCAAAATCGCGTAGAACTCAATGCATCGTGATCCAGCACCAGGCTACGGCGGCGTATCATGAGAGGCGATTGTAGACTTTTACCAAAATGAATAAAACGACTTATAGTAATAATTTATTTTTGGTTTGTTAAATGTGGAGAAAATCAATAGATCCAATGTACTCCTTCAATTTTAATTGTTCTCAAGTATATTTAAAAAAATAAATGTAATATAATAATAATAACAATTCTGAAAAGTTATTAAAACTAACTATATAGGTACATAGGCAAACAAATTTAGAAACAATAAATATTAAGTACGCCTAATAAACTGATACAAAAATAAATATTTAAATAATACAAAAGTTGTGTAAAGTTATTCTGCTTTTCAAATTCAAATTGAAATAAGCTTTATTGCCAGAAGACTTACATCTTATAGACAAAGCAAGAAGGTAGTTCCTATATGATACATGATCCTACATACTAGTATTTCATTACAAATAAATATATATAAAAAAATATCTAAATAAAGTATATAAGCAGACCAACACTAATAAAAGACAAACTCAACAAGGTATACAAACAATACACATAATTTTAAAACTCGATATAATCATATAGGTGTAAAAAAATTAAAATGAGTCATCATAAAATTCAGCAACAGAATAAGAAGCTCTGTCAGTCAGCAAATGTCTAACTATTCAAAGACTTTATATTGCTTGGAAGGTAGTTGTACTGCTTGGAAAAACCGTCTTCTAAGCTGTTTTTTTCATGGTGTTTCATCTAAGTTTTGTTCCACATTACCGGCCTTACTATCCCTGGCTGGCACAGCGACATAGCTGGCACAACAGAAACAGAACAGGAACGCCTCCAATTTCTTGCCTACAACAATACATTTAATTAGCTTATTTCTAGCATATGATACCTACACTAGGTACCTATATTACAAAATAACATTACAAAATGTTGTGTAAAGTCTGACTTACTTGCTTTGTTTGTGACATTTCCTGGAGATATTTAGGCAGTTCCTCAAATACTGTAGGTACTGCATCATCTAATAGACAAGTTTTTTCACCAATACTATAAAATAAATTCCAGTCAAAGTACTTTGAAGAAATTTTATCATTTTTCTAGGACTCCAGTCTGCAACATGCATTTTTTTAACCCAAAGAGCAAGTCTTCTGGGATCGTTCATGAGGAATCTACAACAAAACAAATAAATTATATATTTAAAAAAAAACCTGCTGTACTGACTAATTTACGCACACAAAGTTAATGAAATATTATAATATTTTTTCCGAATAAAAACATACCCGCCACAGGAAAAAATCTTGCCATTATCATAATTTATATCTTTAATGAGTTGATAATGAATGAAAACATTCAAGCACATTGTTCAAATAAACATACATAGTCTGTTTTGAAAATGCCTAAATCATCATATTCGAATTGCGTTGATAAATTATCTCATAACAAAAATATTTCGAAAATTGTTTGTCTTGCAACTATGTAACATTTAACTTTTTACCTGTGAAAGGCAATTCCAGGCTCATTTCTCTCGTTTCGGCTTTTGCAGCCATAAGCAGTACAACCCACCATCATAAATTACTAAAATGTAGTCGTCTTTAATCAAAATTCTGTTCGAAACACCACAAAATATCTTTGATGTCACCGGCAATGTTTGGCACCAAAAAATGGCGTCGTCTCGAATTTCGGTCACACTTGCCATGCGTTAGCTTAAATGAGTGTTACCAGTCCCCTCTCTTTCCTTGTCTAAGCCAATAACAGTAACAGTAAACTTCAAATAGTTTTAGGTTATGTTTATATTTATTGCACAAAAGCTTAGATGAGCGAAGAGAGAGGATACCGCGCATGCCATTAAACCAATGAGCAGAAACTGTTACGCTTTTCGAGCGGCGGCCATTGTTTATGTGGCAAACAAACAAAACGCATCGAAAGTTTATTTTGCGAATTTATATCAGTAAAGTGAAGGTGAGAAGTGAAGTATATTAAATTTCATTATGGTGAACTGTTCAGCATATTGTTGTAAAAGTCGAAGTGAGAAGAAAGAGCCTGGAATATCATTTCACAGGTAAAAACTAATAGAGATGCTTTTGTCCCTTTTAGTTTATGTTTAAATTTTGGATATAAAGCCTAGTCTTTGAGTTATTTCTTTATAATATGTTAAAGTATGATCAAAAATGTAACAATAGGCAAAATTTTATCTAAGTATTTAGTTACTTTTAGTCAGAATTATGTATTTAAACTCAGGTTCTTTGGTGAAACACGCCTTGTGTTCATAGGCGTACCTAATGTACTGTTATAAAATTATAAATTTTCTTTGAAAGAAATTTTAAATATTTTAAAATGTGTAAAAGAATACATGTTTCGTTGTAAAAAAGGGTAACTAAAGAAAAATAAAAGAGGGAAAAAAAGGACGAGTAGTACCTACCTACTTAAGTAATTAACTTTTTCTTTCAGTTTTCCTAGAGAGTGAGAGCAATGCAAAAAGTGGATACAAAACATGAAAGTAGATGATTGGATGCCCTCAGAACATGATCGCCTTTGTTCAAAACACTTTGAAAAGCATTGGTTCTACAAAAGTAACTCGCAGTCAAGAGTTCGTTTACTGAATGAAGAAGCAGTTCCAACATTATTTTCTGAGCTTCCACACTATCTGCAGTCAAAGAAGGTATTTTTAGTTGTAAAGTATAAAAGCTTTTTTAAAAAAAAATATTTTTTTCATTTAGTCGAAGTAAAACTGTTTGTTTTTGTAGACAAGAAAGAGAGCATGTAGTCCACAACCAGGCCCTTCAAATGAGCCTACATTGCCTGTAGCAGATCCTGAAGCCACGAAAGAAGTCATTAAGAAAACAGCTTTTCCGTGAGGTTGCTAAAAGCAAAGCAAAAACCAGAAAAATTCGGGTATTAACTCAGTCTTTAAAAAGATATAAAAAAAGTTGTTTCTTTAAAGCAAATGGTACAAACTTTACAAAAAAATAATTTATTAGATAATGAAAAAGCAATGCTATTAGGGAATATAACATCTGTAACTAAAGAAATGTTACAAAGAAAAATTTGGGAAAAAAAGAACATATTCGCCAGAATTACGGAAATTTGCTCTCACTTTAAATTTTTTTTCTCCCAAGGCATACAATTATGTAAGAAGTGTTTTTGATATTTGCTTACCACACTGTAGTAGGGGAGAGTCCTACAGTATCGTCACCCTAAGGATTATTTAGGATAAGACAAGATTATCAGTAGTTACCTTTAAAACAACCTATGAAATATAAAAAAGGCCCTCTCTGCTATAAATACTACAAATAAAACATCGATTAATTTAGAAACTATTGGTTTTATGCATAAAATTCCAATACATATGAAAAGCAACGATGAAAAAAATGGCCGCCAGTATCGGCCAGTACACATATGGCACATCATATAATAAAATAATCACAGATGTATTGCTGTGAAAATTCTGAAATGTTGGCACAAGCTTCGTGGACCCATGCCTTACAGTTGCCGCATTAAATCCAGTCCTCATCGTATGACTCATGACATAAAGGACATGTTGTTTTTTGTTCAGGTTCACTTGTCTTTTGCGTTTCACGTTCTTTTTCCTTCTTGCTCCTTTTGTTTCTTTTAACGATATTTTTAATAATTTTTTATTTTTTTTTTGTCTTTTGCGTTTCACGTTCATTTTCCTTCTTGCTCCTTTTGTTTCTTTTAACGATATTTTTAATAATTTTTTTAAATAATTTTTTAATTCTTTATTTTAATTTTTTAATAATTTCTAATAACGATATTTTTTCCACTTAGTAAACTTTTACCGCGTTTTACCGATTCAATCCATTCTTTTTGTATCTTTTTTTGTTCAAGCATATTTTTGTATGGTGAATCAGTCATAATTTCACTTTTTTCTGCTTTACGGCGTCGCGTCGTGCAGTAACTCTCCGTTTTGAAGCGTCAGGAATCGGTGATAATTCTGCAATTATTACTTTAAACCTATCAACTGATTGCTGTGCTGTGTGCTCCACGTCAGAATTTCTTTCAGGAGAAACGGAAAGTTGAGGTTCTGTCTGAGAAGTTGTGGCCGATACTGCCGGAAAATATTGTGGCCGATACTGAAGGAACCGAAAAAAAATTATATCTGAACACAAACAAAAAAATACAAATAATGTTTGAATGATAACTTATTTTTTATGTAGCTATATTAAGAAAGAATACATACCAATATGAACTGCTTCCTGAAATTGATAATATTCATATAAAAACGTATTTTTATTTTATTGGGGGGCCGTAGACGTGAACCGCTCAACATAAATCGTCGCACTGGCCATAAACGCGCAGCGACAGGCTGACGCTGCGCGAGCCAGGTACTTATGTGAACGTAGTGCAAAACAAGTAATAGGCATATGAGCACCATCTATTATCGGTGGCTCGTAAGAGCAACTGGCCGATACTGCATGCTGGCCGGTACTGTGGGACTCTCCCCTACACTAGGGAAATGGTTGCAAAATATTAATGCTGCCCCAGGCTTCACATTTACTGTATTACTTATGTTTATATTTGCGTTTTCTGTATACTTATATATTATAATTATTATCCTTTAATTACTTTTGATGCTGTAAAATAGTTTGTCTTTTATGTTTGTATGTAGTTTTACATTTTTTGTGTTTAACAAAATGACAAGTACTTAATTTATTTAAAATTAATAAAAATTTGTTTTGCATTTGTGTTTCTTATTATATTAAGCTAAACCGGATTTTTCACAAACAACGAAAATAATCAATATCTGAAAAAAAACCTATTTAACCATGTAAATGTTTTTTAACTAATTCTTATTTTATACAGTTCATTTCTGGTTCTATAAGTCAACAACTTGAAAGTATCCATAACAAAAACATACTATTAGTTTAAACTAAAATGTAACTTTTAGGTTGCAATAAAACTGCCATCGTCATTAAAACAACTTTAGTTTTAATAAATTATATCAATATGACCGTATTTAAAATCCTCGTTTACTCCTTTTGCGCGATACGCCACTGGAGAGACCTTGCTGTTTTGGCCGGCCATGATTTATGTGGCAGTCGGTAACAGGCAGGCAGGCATCGTTACGCGTCCACTATCTTTCCCTTGTCTAAGAGACAAAACTACTTCTTAGCTAAAGGTAAAAATAGACAAAATTACGTCGCTTTCAAGGCGACACCTGACCTCTCGAGCTATCGCTTTCGCTACGTAAGTTCGGGCTATATCGGCCTACTTCGAAACATACCGAACGGTGATACAGAGTAGGAATTTGCAAAAAAGCCCGGTCGCTATCGCTATTTTTCATATAGAGTCCCACTCCAGAAGCGTCAATGTTTTGAGAAAAGGAAAAACTTAGCAGACATCACAGGAGCTTAACTTTCCAAACTACCACCAGATAGTATGGTGTCACAAAATAAAATTATATCCCTTAAAAGTATGATATCTTATCTGCACAATCAAGAGCATCAGCTTTTCTACAAAAAATTACTGAATACTGAAGAAACTTCTTCAAATGCAAACACCTGAAAAGTGTTTTGAATGTTTTCTAATTAAAAATTACAAGGCACTTAGGCCTTTTCCGAATTTTGATTTTTTCAATATTTATATTTTGTATTGAAAGCATTCATATGCGCAATTTAATAATATAGTTTTGCACAATTAATTTAGTTGGATTTTATTTCTTTTTTGTCAATTATCTCAATAGTGTCTTTTCGGCACTTAGGACCTTTCTAATTTCCACTCTTCAATTGAAAAATTACAAGAAGTAATTATTGGTTTGCCTAAGCGGCGAACACGCGAAAATGCATTTTTCGTAAAACAGACAACTGAAAATTTTGCCGTAACAAAAAAATAAGAAGCATATGGATACACCCCTCACAAAATTCGTATATAGTGGTGTCAGGAAGAGATTACTTACAATACCTACTTTCATATTTTTAAAATTTGTTCATAAAGACAGAGCTTGAATTAACAAAGTGGAAAATATCACACGTAAACAACAATACCGGAAATTCAAACATTCGAAATACTTTCAAAATATGATTAATTGATTGTCTTGGCGATTATTTATACGTGCAATTTTGTTCTAGTCAAATATCTTTAATTGATCAAAAGTTAAAAGCATACTTTTTGAGCGGTTTTTTATTTATTAAATACTGACGAATCTATTGGTCGTAGACAAAAGTGCTCAGTAGCAAAATTGTGTAAAATTTTCTCATCTTTCTGATGGTGCCAACGGCTATTTTAATAAATTACTGAGGTATGACAGAAAAACCGAAAAAGACATGAAAAAAAAAACACTTTTTTGCAATAATATGTTAATAGAAAAAATTAGGAACAAGATATTTTTATAAAGAGTTATATATTCATCTGGACACCTTTAGGGACCCATTCCAATTGGTTTCATCCATTGCATATTTATTTTGCTTATTTCGACTCATCAGATCTAACTTGCGTCCTCTAGAAGACCAGAGATTTTTGATATAAGTATCGCTAAAATCTACGAAAAATGTAGAACAAAATGGTGGTTTTATTTTTGTCTCTTTTAAAATGACGGAGATATAAAGGCGCAAAGTTCTCGCCTCGTCTCGTATTATTTGATACCGGAATAGCGCGTGACGTCATACTGTGAGTCGCTTGCGAACCGGTCATAGCGCGACCAAAGTTGACCAAATAACTATTAGTTGCCGCACTCGTCAGCATGCCAACGATCGACCGTGGCTAGCTACCCTCCCCCCCCCCCCAAGTCGCAGTAGGCTGGTAGTAGGCGAACTTTAGTCGACAAAGTACACTGTGGCTCGAGTAAGCGCATGAAACAGATTTCACGCGAATTATATGCTGTGGTCCAAATAAAAATCAAACGATAAGTTTCGGAAGTGTTTTCTAATATTAACTAATGTGTTATTTTCGGGGTTATTGAGGTCAGAAAATCTAATTTTGTCTAACAGATGTTAAAAAAATAACGGGAGGGGAGGGGGGATGTGATAAAAAGGAGTGACTAGAAATTTCTTCAAAAATGTTAACTAACATGTCAATTTCGGGGCCAGCAAGGTCAGAATATCATCTTTTCTAACAAAAGTTAAGGGGGGGGGGGAATCTGTAGGTTTGATCCACATTTGACAATTCGTTGTGCGTCAGACCATGTTTTTTTTTTAAATAAAGTTCAAACTCAAGATGTAATAGATTTTATAGCCGAAAAAGGTGAAGATGGCTATGATTTTTTTCACAATCACATTTTATTTGTGTTGTCTAAGGCCAACAGAGTATTCTTTTATTTTAGGGTTTTCTGTTTTGTTTATAAATCATAGGAATATATTTATGGTTAACAAAATATTTACTTAATTTAAATTGAAATGTTAAATGTCTTTAACCCGTTTGTATTGTATTTGCCTCCCAAAAGTCCCAAGGAGGCCGCTCGTTGGGAATATATTTATTAGGCATAATGTGGGCTTTCCAAAAATATAAATTGTATACAATTATTTTTAAAAACTAGCACAGAATTTAAGATTTTCTAAAATTCTCTTGTGTGTCCAATCAGTAGGTAGTAGGATATGGCTAAAATTTACTAAAAATAAAATCTATGTAAGTAATTATTATACTTTCAAACTTAATTCAAAATATCTTTTTTAATTCTCAAGTCTTAATTATTTATTACAGCATTTTAACTTAATTATGATAAAATTATTGAATTTTACTCAAAGCAAAACAATAATTACCTACCTATCTTACTTAAAACTTAAGTTAGGAAAAACAAAAGAGAAACAGAATTTTGAAAAGGCAAATAGTTTTTAAAAGTGGTTTTCAAAATGATGGCCATTTTCCCGTAGGAAAATTGGCACATTTTCGTTATTCTTCTAATGGCGTTCAAAAGAATCATAGGCTTTCTTTCCAAATTTCGGAAAGTTAAATCGATTGCCGCACGATGATCCGCTACAGACTGATATTGGGTTTTATAGATTTTATTTTGCATGAAACTCCATAAGAAAAAATCCAAAACTGAAAGATCCGGCGATCGAGGGGGCCATCTTACAGGTCCGTAGGTACCAATCCATCTTTGAGGAAAGTTATCGTCTAAAAATGCCCTTAAAAGCGCAGAGTTGTGGCTTGGGGCACCGTCTTGTTGAAGATAAACGGCATTATAAAGGGCCAACTTCCTCATGGATTTCTCGGTTCCGACGCGCTGTGAGACCTCCTTCAAAAATTCTGCAGACTATGCGTCTTCCAAAAATGAAACACGAGACCCCAACCCCAAAGCGTCCTTGTTGTGCCCTCTAAAAAATCAAATGGTGATTTTCTATGGACCAATTCCTTGTATTATGGCGATTGACAATTCCCGCACTTGAAAAATAAGATTCATCAGACCAGATAACGAGTCTGCCAAAAGATTCATCAGTATTGATTTGTTGTAAATACCATCGGCAAAACAACATTCGGCGCTCGGCATCACCGGGGTGCAAATGTTGAACTATGTGGAATTTATAGGGGTGATACTTATATTTTTGCAAAATTCTTTGAGCATTAGACTTGGATACACCAGTTGCTTCCTCTATTCGCTTGCAAGAAGATGAAGGCGTCGCTTCTACATAACCCAATACGTTTATTTCTTGTATATCTCTATCTTGTTTGGTGTATGCCTTAGGACGGGGCTGGATAAATTATCCATGCTCTACTAAATTTGAATTAAGGCAGGCAAATAATATCTGGGAAAGGTTGCCTTCTCTCTGGATATCTAATGTGAACAAAAAAAAAAGATATTGTCCTAACCATACACTGAAAAAATCATTTGGACTTTTTTTCACACAAAATTGTACCAAAGCCTTTGTAGAGCAATTTACTCTAATTGGATTATTAGTTACAACGGTTTTTATACATGTTCATAAAATTTCATACAATTGTAGCAAATTTTGCTACAAATTGGTCTTGGACGTTTTTGAGAACAATTGCTACCAATTGTTGGAAAAAGGTACACAATTGTAGTGATATGTCCCACAATGTTTTTTCAGTGTAGCGCTGAAAATACGTTACCTTTGTAAATATAATTCTGAAGCTTCTTGGGGATTTTCATTAGATTGTATAAAACAAACCAACATATCGTACTTTTCATTATTTTCGTAAACCGCCATTATTTTAAAAAAATAACAACAAAAATATTTTACTAATAATCAAAAACTGACAAAACCGCAAAGTTTTTGACATTTTGTCTTTTGTTCCAAACAAATTAGCCATAGCCTACTACCTACTGATTGGACACAAAAGAAAATTTTAGAAAATGTTAAATTCCGGGTTTTTTTTTAAAAATAATTGTATACAATTATATATTTTTGGAAAGCCCACATTATGCCTAATAAATATGAAAAATAATATATAGGGTGTTCCCTTTAAAAGAATTTATGTTTGCTTCATACCTAAAAAACGGAAAGTGTTAGAAAAAAACCGACTACGCCACTGGACTCTACGGAAAAAATTCTATAAGAATGCGTTTTAACTTCTTCGATAAGTTTAAAAGTAACTCATATACGGGGGGTGTCTCAAACGATTCTACCCTGTATCTCAAAAATCAAAAGGGCTATGAAAATTCTGCTGGCGCCATCTTTAATTTCACAAAAAAGTACCACACTGTCGCGAAAACCGCAATCCTTTATCTTTAAAAATAAGGGAGATGCCCCGCAAATGTACCGAAAATGGGATACCCTGTACTTTATTGTAGATTGTAGAGGATTAAAAAAAACGAATTTATATTAGACACTGTACTTAATATGAAATTTCCCAAAAATGAAACGTCATTAAAAAAATTGGCTATAGAAATTTTGGATATATTATGTATTTTAGCATGAGCTGTCTTGGGTCAAAATATGTAGGACAATTTATATACCTACTCTACTTATGCATTTAGATGAACTTTGTTTTCTGAAAGTTAACCAAGGAATGGTGAAATCGTTCCTTAAAGTTTATTGATCTATTCAGTTAACATCCTGTATTACACACTCTATGAATAACATTTTCAAAGCATATTGAACACCCCAATAAAAATGCATAACCTATATCTTTTTGAAAAAAATAGCTACTATGAAAAGAAAACGTGTCAACACTATCTAATACAACAAAAACTAGTCATCTTTCGATACTCCACTCCTGCATGCCAGATTTAAATAAAAAAGAAGGAAAACGAGTCACTTGGCTGATAAATTTTAAAATATATAACTATTTTTGAGAGCTAATAACTTTTTGAGAATCATTTAAGCCAATTTTTTACCTTACATAATTACACATTTAAGATTCGAGTATTTTTGGGCTTAGAAACATTTATTTAATCAAATAAATGAAATCTATGACTCAAAATTATCCCTACAACTACTTGAAGATTACAGGATTTCTATGTAGGTACTTACCCTATATTTTATGTTTATAAGTACCTCTTCAATCTTCCTATTTCTTGTAGTAAGCATAACAGAATTGAAATCTGATAATGAAGCACCGATTATTTCTTTAAGTAATCTCAACACCAAGTAGATACAAAACACTTTTTTTAAATTTTCATAAAGTTCAGCCTTCTAAGAACATAACCTCTGTGACGGTTCGGGATATTTTTGAAGATTTTTTACAGTTACAATTATTTTCAGAAAACTATACACAATTTTTGTTGTTTAATAAACAAGAATACTGTTTACGTAAATGTACAAAGTATTTTAACTTATACGGCGACAACAATCATTTTCTCTTTGAAATGCGGTGGCCATAACTGTTTCTGTATCAGATAAAATTCCTTTACGTATTCGATTTTCTACTCTTAGTCCGAGAGTCGGTAAACATCTTGTATTTCCTCTCCCAGAAAAAATGTACTATAATTATTGTACAAAAATCACCTTTTTGACTTTAGGTCTTGTCGACTGACATTTTTCTATTCTTAAGCATAATATTACAATAATAACAATCAGTTTCGTAAATCAATTGATATAGGTACAATCGTACGAGAAAATACTGACTTGCTTTCGGACTATCACAGAAATTGTTGATTTTCTAGACGTTTGTAGCTAGGCACACCTCGGTTAAGCTTTACGTTAACATGTACATTGACACTTATCTCCTGACGTAATTTTTCAGCACGGTCGAATGGCTGCTTTTAAATTGTAATAAATTTTACCGGAAAGTAAAAAAAATTACCTAAATTATCCCAGTGATTTTCTTTAAAATAGCATTTTTGAGTTTGTAATGACTTCCTTAAATGATTTATGCAATAAAAAAATATGTGCATATTCCTTACAATATCGCGGGCAGACAAGAAAACCGGCATAACTCAAAATTTTCTTTTTTTATGTTTTTTGTGTATTTCACATCATAAAAGCTCATATTTTTATGGAAAAAAACGGCACTTGTTAAATGTTAATAGTAACCGCGAGAGGTCGCAAGTGTCACGGTGGCGCCAACCGATAATTGCGTTCAACAACCTTTAAAGCATTTTTTAGATTATAATTTGACAACCCAGTTTTCCCTTTAAGACTGAGGTTCCTTAAATTTCAATAGAATAGGAAGCTAAGAAGCTCTGCGAAAGTTTTACTTTAGTTTTTATTTTTTGGTTTAATTTCTTTTAATGACTGTTAATGTTTTATTTTTTGATTTTTTTTTGTTTATGATTGACTTATGACTTAAGTCTGCAACAAAATTATTATTTTATGGGATTTTTTGTTAAAAGATAATAAAAGTCCATTTTCCACGTAAGATCTAGTACTTTTATTGCAATAATGATGAAACATTTTTACCCGGGAGCAATTATATTTTTTTAAAAAACTGACATAACTCAATAGGAATTTCAAATAATCCTTAAATTTAGATGCCGAAATTTAAATCGATACCAAAAACTATTGAAAATTGAGCTAGAAGCCTTAACTAGACACAAAAACTACAAAATGCTAAATATTTACTCTAATTTCTACAAACTTTCAATTGACAATGAACCTACACTTTTAAATGACTTTCCTGCAAAATTTGTTTATTTTGAGTTATGTTGATTTTCTTGTGTGTAACCGATATGGACACGAGTATTATTTTTGGAAATAATGAAATAATTTCTATTTTGATGTACTTATAGCCGGTTGCATTCACATTACTCGTATACTCTAAGGGAGGGATTAATTATTATGTGTTAAAATATGTGAAGTTGGGCTAGAAGTGCTAATTCTGAGTTATGGAAATTATATATTGCACATTAAGCTCTTAATAATTCAGAATATTTTTCTGTTTCATATTCATTTTAAGCTAGGTACACCTATTCTTTAAAAATAAGCGAACACGATCACCTTTTTGAATACCCGAGCGGAGATCTCTTCGCTTTTTATCTTGGTTAAGCTCTATATCGCCTCTGAAATTCTACAGAGTTCTTCATGATAGTAAAATTGGTTTCTAGGTTAGTTTTTATCAAAAAAAAGTTCACCTTCCCAAGTGAGATTTGAACAGCGATGAAAAACAAGTTAAAAAAATTAACTCTAAACCACGCATTTTTCAGCAAGTTAATCATAATGATAAATCATGTTCTTATTTTGAACATAATCTATTTGTTTTTATTATTAAAAATTTTCAGACTGCCACTGGCGCATATTTATTAACGGATCGTGGTCTGTTTATACAACGTTGATTCCTTGCCTCACTTCCCCGGATTCTCGTTTATAGTAGGGGACAAACAATTCCTTTGCTTTTGGTATTTCCGTTACCTATCTTTAAATAATTTCATCTGAGATTTTTCTCGTGAGCCCATGGATTTATAAATCCATGCGTGAGCCCCTATTCTCGAGACAGGGGAACGCATTCGCCGGTAATGTTGCCAGCCAATCGTCGTTTCCATACCTTGGCAACGTCTACAAGGGAACGTTCTCTTAAACTCGACAATAGGGTTGCTGATGTCACGCAAATGCCGACTTTTTAAATTGGAAAAAATATACCGAAAAATAATTTATTTTTTAAAGTTAAATTACTCTAGTAATTTTCTTGAAAATAATATTTTTGGGTTTGTAAGGACGCGATTGAACTATTGACTTATTTTCGTTATTTGCAGTGGTTTTTTAGTTTATTTTTTGTTATTTCTTCATTAAACCAAATAAAAAAATTATAACAATAGATTCAAAGTAAAAAGGTTTCTTAAGGTATTTTACTACATTTGTGTAGGCTATTTATTTGTGTTTATTATCTGTTGAAATTCGAGGGTTTCAATAAATGTTTTTTTCCCTCACTAAAAATGTCCTTCCCTCATAACTTTTATAAAACTATTATGTAATGATCACTGCTGCCTTATGGTAAGTAGTGCTGACCAAAAAAAACCTTTTGCTACAAGAAATATTAAAAATATCTGCACAACTTTTAAAGTAACAGCCTAGCTTCAATTATCAGAGATTTGCCCATACACATATTAAAAACGGAGAGGTAAATCCACTTTTTAAATTATAATGAATAAATCGGGTATATTTCTTGGCTTACCCTCAATTCAACGTTGTTTTACCTTTGACGGTTTTCTCAGTTTTAGCTTTGAGTATCTAACATGGGCGCCCGCAGACTTTTTTCTCAGGGGGGGGGGGGGGGGGGGGCAAAATGAAAAAAACATGGATTTATTATTAAGAAGGATTCGATGTCCATATACTGTGAGCGTATCGAACGTGAAGCATATTTGTTATTTGTTATGAAAACATTGACCGTAGTGGTAGAGTTTACGAACTTTCAGGAAATACGTAATTGAATCAAGAATGGTAATAGAAAGAACTAAAATAGCATTGGAGTGTTGGAGCTCAGAAGTGTTGCAGTCTCTGCTGGTTGTTTAGGAAAACGGCTTAACCTCGGTCTGAACACTCGGTTGCACGTACGTCTTTGTCTATTGAACTAGACATAGGCGGTTCTAGACCTCTATTTTTTGGGGGGCTTAAGCCCCGGTTTATATATAGGCGGTTAGGCTTTTCAGTTGGATTTGGGGTGGCTAATTGGAGATTTGGGGGGGGGGGGGGGCTGAGCCCCCCGAGCCCCCACCTACCAACGCCTATGGAACTAGAAAAGAAAAAGTGCAACTTATAGATTTATAAATGACTCGGAGCGACTTTAAATAAACACCTTTAGAAATAACATAACCTATAAATAATAAAACCTTTTTAACTTAAATTTATTATTATTTAGCAGAAAATAAAATATATTAGGGCTTTTATTACTTTTAGTAAATCTTGTGATGCTTCTAACGTATTGTTAGTACAAAAATACAAGGTAAAATAAGATGTGGCCAATGCTTACAAATTGTGTTTACAGTGTCGTTTAGAATGGTTTGTTTTGGCTTCAAATAATGTTAAATCATCCCGTATCCAGTCCTAATACATCTATGGAAAAAACAATTTTAAAGATTTTATTTGTAATGATTTATACAAATACACCAATAATTAAAACCAGAAAAATTCGGTCAAGTGCAAGCTATACTTGCACATTTAGTGTTCCATGCCATTAGCCCGCCACTTAACCTGAGCAAACCTTGACCGCCCAATCTCCGCCCATCTCCCGCGATGCCCGCCGCCGATAGCACCAACGCCGTATCACATCGCGTATGCGCGGAGCTGAGTGGGGAGCGTTTCGACTGAGTCAAATTAAAAATTTTGAAAAACGTGTAAGAACAAAAGTTGTTCCTTACTTCGTGAGAAATATTTTTTGTCGAAAATCTTTTTCTTTAAAAGCAAAGGTTCAGGAAATAAACAATTAAATTGTTTATAACAATTGACCGCGCTAGGATTTTTTAATCCTAATAATTTTGGCTCAATCTACACCTAATTCTCAATGGTCTGAGCGTTTCTTTTGGTGATGAGGGTGGGGACAGCAATTTTTAGGCGTTTTGCCCGAAAAATGTTTAAAAAAACGCATAAAAAATACATCATATTCTTAAATTCGTCCTTCAATAAGCTTTCATTTTTTTCCATTTCCCAATTTACCCCCTAAAATTAATCCCCAGAATCAAAATTCAACTTTTTATATTTCACATCTATAATTGAGCCACCAGGCTCTATTTATGGCTAAATTTCAAATTTTTGCGTCCAATAGTTTCAGAGAAAACCGCTTGTGACAGACGGATGGACGGACACCGAGGTGATTCCGTTTTGCACGGAACACTAAAAAAAACATGTTAAATACTTCTTCATAAAATCAACATGCAGGCTGCAGAAAATTTATAGTAATTTATTTGTCGTGCCGGTTGCACTGAGATAGGACTGGGTTTAAATAATATTCCTAATCCTAATTGATGTTTTGGTACGTGGCTTTGTAAAGATGTTCTAACATCAGAAAAATATACAACATTTATCATAAAAAGAAATATTATTTATTACAAAAATAAGATATAATTGGCAATTCGTCCAACAAAAAGTACGAAGTATGACAATCTCACAAACTCAGGGGGGAGGGGCACGGCCCCCCTGGCCCCTCCCTGCGGGCGCCCATGGTACCTACCCTGTTTGATTTCCATATGTGATAAATTTCTTTAATGGGATCATGTTTAAAATTAATTCTGTTATGCCTTTATGGTGTTAACTAATAAAAAGGAAAACCCAAAATTGTCGCGGATATAGCTACGAGTATGTTAATTGGTGGCGCCTTAAGTAGTTTACAGCAGCCTAATTTGGAAAGCCCGACATCTGGCATAGTTAATTGTCCGTCTACCCTTAAAATTTGACACTTATTAAGACGTTTAACACTTTAATTGGTAACATCAGAAGATCTGACGACATTAATTTTTCCACAGGAAGTTTTTGTACAATTTTTGTGGCTGTAGTCTGATAACAGTGACAACCGTTCAAATGTAATAGCAGTTTCTTTTAATTCCAAAAAACTTTCCTTTGCGTTTAGAAATTTTTACTGTACGCATTCTTTAATTTAAAAAAGTTAATCATAGGCGTAGATATGATTTTCTGATTAGCTGCTTTTTGATCACAAAAAAAGTTAATTAGGACGATGTACAAATCGATCCAATTTTAAATATAATGATTGGCATGGCAATATAAAATATCAAAAATTTAGCCATAGGAGTAGTTCAAATGCTTTTAAAAATATACAGAACATTTTTATATGGACACTGAGTTGATTAACTGTGTCACAGGAATTCGGAAGGAGTTCCTCTCTCATAAAAATTTAAAAAATGTTAGAATATAAATGTCCGCAAATCCTTTGATCCTGATGTGGGTGTCGAAAAATATTTAATTATTTTTATAGCACTAGCGATGCAACTGGCGCGAAAAAAAAATGAAACGTCGTATAGTTTTTTAATATAGAAATGTCCAAAAAATACATTTGTTTCGCTTTACAAAATGCGTGATTCATTTAAAAATTGCAATTTTTACATGGTAATTTTTTATATCCATCTCTTCCATTTTTCTCCAATAGTTAAATTCATTTTATATACGAATAATTTTCCTTGTTATGTTTATAAACCCTTTTGCCAAGCATCAAATATTTTTAATTTTCGGACGTGTGTAAAACGTAGTTTTCTTTTCCCAGTGTTCTGGTAGAAAGATGGGGATTTTCCTCTAAACTGAGTAAAACATTCAGATTCTTATCACCATCTGTTGCACTTTTAGGTCGGCCAGATGTAGCGTTTCTTACGTTTCCAGTTTGACGAAATTTTTTTAAAACTTTACTTACAGTAGATATAGTTAATGGATTTTTGTCAGGATATTTGTTATTAAAAATATTACAAACCTCTTGTTGCGTTCGCTTGGGTTTGATATTGATTTGATATAAATGAGAAAACTCACTGGAACTCAGTCGGCATTACAGATTTAAATAATTCTTACAAGAGTGTAAAACGCCATGTCAATAGGAAAGGACATTTAACTGCTACAATTAAAGGATAAACTTTTGAAACAATTCGAATTGAACATAGTTGGGACGATCAATTAAAAATTAGTATCCAACTTTATAACGAACGGGTCAAAAAAATAGGGAAGTTTTGGGAACGTCTAATAGATGTTACTTGTTTTCTTGCAGAGCATGAATTAAGTTTCAGGGGTCATAATTTAGCAAGTGGGTCCGCCAATCGGGGAAATTATATCGACCTCTTAGAATATTTAGGAAAATACGATGAAACCATAAAAAAAACCATTGTAATGAAACGACGGTTTTTCGAAGTACTTCAAATATAATCCAAAACGATTCAATTAAATGCACTGCCAACGTTTTAATGAATCATATTAAAACCGAAATTAAAAAAGCACCTTACGTATCCATTGTTCTCGGTGAAACAATATAACAAATTTAAGTCAGGTATCCATTGTGGGATAATAAAGGAAAATATGATGCTGAAACGACAACTGCAGCGCGAAGGGATACTTACGAGTACATTAGGTTCAACAAAATTTTGATTTCAATGAACCGAAACAAGAGGAATGAAAAGCAAGGAAGGTAATTTAGAACACGACCCACAAGATATTGGGAATATATGGAAAGAATGCTACCGAGAAATGCTGAATAACACAGAGGAAAGAACAAACACCGAAGGAGAGGACAAGGGAATGCGGGAGGCTGAGGAAGAAGAGGAAGAAACAGAACGCCCAACGGAGGCGGAAGTACAAGAAAAGATAAAAAGACTACGAAACGGTAAAGCTCCAGAGGCAGAACTACTTAAATATGGAGGACAACAAATGCTTAGACAAATACAATCGTTAATAGAGCAAATTTGGAGAGAAAGCAGGATCCCTGAGGAATGGAACATCGGAATCATTACACCTATTCAGAAAAAAGCAGACAAAGAAACCTGTAAAAATTACAGATCCATAACGATATTAAATGTAGTATACAAAATCCTAGCAAATCTGATAAACAAAAAACTAAAAACTTACGCACAAACAATATTGGGCGATTACCAGAACGGCTCCAGACCTGGCAAATCAACAATAGATGCAATACATCAAAAAGAATGGGAGTACAACAGAGAAAATCGCGTGATTTATACCGATTTTAGAAGTGCTTTTCACACAATAAAAAGAGACAAAATGATAAAAGAGCTAGAAACATTAAAATTACCAATTAAATTAAGGACGATGTTAGAGGCCATACTTCAGAACACAGAAGCAAAAGTAAGATTTCAGGGTGTAATAACAGAAAAAAATACAAACAAGCAGGGGAGTAAAACAAGGCGACCCAAGCTCCCCAACATTATTTAACATAGTGCTTGAAGGTATAATAAGAAGAGCAAAGTTACACAACAAAAATATTATAATAAACAACACACAAGTAGTAGCTTACGCAGACGACGTTACAATAATATCCAATTCACAGAATGGTCTCATCAAAGCGATAGATAAACTAGAAGTAGAAGCAAGAAAATTTGGATTAGACATAAATCAGGAAAAAGCAAAATACATGAGAATGGGACGATGAAAAGTATCAAAAACACAAAGAAACAAATTTGAACTGGTCCATTCGTTCAACTACCTAGGGGTAACAATTGGACAGACATCTAAAGACCGTGTAAAAGAATGGTCACAAATAGGATACCATGCAGGGGGAAGGAACAAAAAATTTCTAACGTCTGGTGACTAGGAGTAACGGACTGGAGGAGAAAATGTAAATATAGAAAAGAGTGGAAGAAAGTAACGAAATTAGCCAGGACCTACAATAATTTGTAAAAGAACAATGAATAAAAGAAAACGCTATAAGCGTTAGCCATAATCCGACAAGATGGAACGGTTTAATGAAGATGATGATGGTATTAGGGTATATCAAAATATTATCTGGCGAATTCAATTTTGCACGCTGTTGTAATGTATGCAAATACTTACGATGCCACCTGTGCCAAAAATCTGAATGTATTCTTTGTAACAACTGCCATCGTGAAAGTCTATTTAATTGTAAAGAGTTTAAATTTGGATCTAGAAGAGCAGTTAAAGCTTCCAAACACAAAAAATGACCAGGGATCAATGCTAATAAATTGTTTGGATCGGTAGTATCGGTACTGATGGGGCACAACAACAATCTTGAGTTTAAGACTGCTTTTACCTGTGTAAGTATCGTGCAAAATTTTTTGAGGAAACGAAGAGCACCTTTGATATCATAGACCATGTCAGAGCCGAAACGTCGCACTCCTTTTTTAGAGTAAACTTCATAATATATTTCTGGCGTCTTCATAGACGAATTGGCACGGAAAGCTAGTTTAATTTGGCCAAATACGCGATGGGCAGGCATAAAAAAGTGACCACGAACAGGAAAAGTTAGTGTTGATATTTTGATACTCTGTGGAGCATAGTTAAATAGCCATAACATGAGTGCATGTACCATGTGAGAATTTTTGTTTTGGCCGCCACTCCCATCTGAGAACAATCTAAGATGTTTAACGATTGGGTCAAAAGTCTTCTTTAAAAAGTCAGTAAGAGCACCTGATTTCTACCACACCGCGCCTAGCTGCATTCTCCAGCCTAGTATAAAAAAAACAAGGGCTTTTATTGCTACATCCATCACATAAAAAGCATAAACGTTGGGCTGTTGGGCATAGAATGCATCTTGAATGGGTGCTTTTGAGAGGACCGGTACCTGTTGCAGATCAAAACAAAATGATACACTCTCGGCCAATTCTTCTTTCATTAACTTAGAAAATTGTTCATAGGAATAGTAAACTCAGTTTTAAACTTGGTTTTTTGTTCCTCATCTTTCGTGTTAGCTACTTCTGTGTTTGTCTTTACGCAAAAACCACAAACATCTGTTATTATTTTCCACTATTTTTCACACCACATTAAAATAACCGACAATAATTTAAATGACAGAAGAGCATTGAGAGACAAACCAACTGCGTTTTGTCCACAATAATGCGATTTGGTTGTCTCTGGAAGTTTGACAAAATGATTTTTGTTTGTCTGGGGTATTTTTAAATGAAATACCAACGGAAATAACTCTTTTTGGTTGTCTCTAAATACGTATGTTGCTTGCCATTATAATAAGAAACACAACGCCATCTTTTGTTGGAAATGTTAAAAAATAGACAAAATGAGATTTTAAAGTCTGCTCCTCGTTTATGACCCGTAATGAAGCTGCTACTTGTGTTATGTTTACATTTGTGTTACCAAGAAGCTGATAACAAACAACAGAAACCCTTTTAACGACATACTTTCGGCAAAGTTTACAGAATATACATACATATATTCGGTGAACAAGTTACATTACACGGGTGCTCAATACTTTTGGCAAGTATAATTCAATTCAAAAATATTTTAATAATATGAGCAGCAATAACAAACAAAATTACATTATAATAGAAAAACAATAGTCTTTAGTACTTGATAGAATTTTATTCTTTTATTTTTTAAATAAAAGACGCCACAAGATGTTTAACCAATCAGAATGCAAATGAGAAGCCACAATACAAACCACACTAACAGCTAACTTTAAGTGTAACAATAAAATATAATCAGTAAAATACAACCTAACAAAATATCACATTGCAAATGACTAAGGACAAAAGGGCTTATATTTATTTAGATTTTACTTATCGATATATTAACTTATGCTACATGGAAAAAATGTAAAAAAAAGAAAATTAAAAGGGCCTATGATTTTAACTATCGGCCCTTTTGGCATTAAGATTTTAAAATTTTTCAAATTCCATAACAAAATAAAAAAAATTGGTCAAGTGCATAATTCATACTTGCACAATTAGTGGTCCGTGCCATCGGCCCCCACTTAACCTGAGAAAACCTCGGCCGCCCGATCTCCATCCATTTGCCGCGGTACCCGCCGCCGACGGCAACAATGCCGCATCACTTTGCGGATGTGCGGAGCTGAGTGGGCCAAATTAAAAATTTTGAAAAACGTGTGGAAACAAAAGTTGTTCCTTACACCGTGAGAAATATTTTTTATTGAAAAGCTTTTGCTCTAAGGCCAATGGTTTAGCAGTTATAAGGAAATAAACAATTAAATTGTTTATAACAATTGACTGCGCTAGGATTTTTCAATCCTGATAATTTTCGCTCAATCTACATCTAATTTCCAATGTCCATGATTATTTTCAGATTTTTCTGAGTGATCCTTCTAGTGATAAGGGTGGGGGACAGCAATTTTTAAGAGCTTTTCCCGAAAAAAAAAGTTTTAAATAATGCAATAAAAAAATACATCATAATATATGAGCCTATGAAACCCAGAGTGATCTAAGTAAGTTTTTTCGGAAAGATATTTCGTTCAAAGAAATGGATTTGGCTCCAAAGAATAAAAAGGGTGGACTGCCCCTTCTTTATAAATCTAGCCTCCCGGTTAGTACGAGCAAGAATAAAAAACAGGAAAGAAATGTTTCAGTTTATACCACCCGTCTACTAAGACTATTTTCGATCATTCAAAGTTGATGGAGAAAATAGCAATGTTCCAGAAGATATTGGTCCCCTAGAAGACTATTTGATCTATAATGATGAATATTAATTAATATAATTTACTTGTAATCTATGTGTTTGATGATTTAAGTATAAAACAATACCTAATTAATTAGAGTTGAGAAGATATTTTGTACGAAATACGTTAACACACAAACAATGAAAGCCATAGTAGTCTAAGTCACAAGTTTCAAAAAAATAGGGACAAGAATCATTTTTTTAAAAATACCAAATATCACAAAATTTAAGTTTAGCTTTTTCCAAGAAAAATCTCTAAACCCATTCGCTACTTGTTTTTCGACATTTGTTGATCCTCATTTAACTTTGTGCTTTAATATCTCAAAACTACTTTTTTTTTAGTTAGACCACTCCGGTTTTTATAGGCTCATATATATCATTGAATTCGTGCTATAATAAGCTTTCATTTGACACCCTACATGATGCCCTTAAAAAATGCTTTCCATTGCCCAATTTACCCCCCGAAATTAACCACCAGAATCAAAATTAACTTTTTATACTTTACGTCTATAATTGGGCTAACACACTATATCTGTGCCAAATTTCAAATTTTTACGTAAAATACATAGTTCTGTGCCTGACGGACGAACACCGAAGTGATCCCAAAAGTGTTCCGTTTTACGGAACACTAACAAAAAACAATAACAAGGGCATTGCAGCACAAAGTAGGATCGATAGAGAAAGGGTTAAGGGCTCGTGATAAGCTACAGACTTCTAAAGAAAACAATCTATGCAGATAAGTGTAAAAAATTAGTGGGTATCTGTATTTTTCCTTTCTTTTTCTCTAATTTTTATGCTTATCCAATTTATTAGAGCGAAGTTCAATTAAAGCACATCTGAAGAAAATCCCCAATGCTAAAATCGAATCTACTAACTTATCTTTACTAATTAGCGTTTAAAAAAACAAATAAATAACCCATACCGACTATACGGCTATTAATCTTAATTATCTCTCTCATCCCAAGACATTACTGAAGCCACGCCCCCGAACCTTATTGGTCTGAAACTAAATCTTTATATCCTGGCTTAAGCTGGTTTTCAGTTGTTTACATAAACACGTCTTTAGTTTTACTGAAAATATTTTAGCTGTTACCAAATAGGCGGATCTTTATACGTGATTGTGAATGTTTATTTATTAAGATACGTTTTTAAAATGGCGGATGAGAACATAAGTGAAGGTGATTTAGAAACAATAGAAGTTTGTGATACAGTTAAAAAGTGCCGTCAAAATTCAAAAAACTTTTTAATTGAATCTCTTCTGTCATCAGAAACTATTAATTCAGAAGATAAACACAGTTTACCGAATGTGGACTCTTTTAATGTTCAACATTCGATAGATGATATAAGATGGAATTCTTGTGATAATTGCGAAGCTAGTGAAAGAAATTTTTCTACATATACAGATTCTCTCAATTTTTCCAGTGATGTAATTGAAAAAGGAAATGAAAATATCTCGAATGCCGAGAGTTACAACCAAAGAAATTATCTAGAAGGTAAGCCTAATTACTAATAAAAAGATGATAATTTTTTTTAAGCAAAGTAATTTTTAGAATACTAAACTAAACTAGCTGAAAGAATATTGAAAATGGTGAATCTCATTTTGCAACCCACTCCAAGGACGGGAACATGGTGAAATCGTGAAAAAATAATTATATTTATATTTCGAAACTTCTGTTACGTTGAAAGAACGCTGATTAGCTAATTTTACTCAGCCCATCAGATTTGCAACCACTTGGAAGTTCGGGAACATGCTTTTTTTAACAATTAACAATTTTCTTTATGTCTTTGCAGACAAATTATAAAAACGTTTGCTAACTGGCCTTTAAACTTAACATTTCATAAATTTGGAACCTCCTTTGTTACCAGAAGGTTTATTTTATTTGCAGAAGTCGTTTTTTTAAGTAACTTTCCCAATAAAATTCCGAAAGTTTATAAAAAGGGGTCCAAATGTGGTTTAAAGTGTATTGCACCTTGTATTAAGTTTGCAACCCCCTACGAGGTCGGTAATCAAGTCGAATTCACGATACCTATTAAAGTGTTACAATTTTCTACTTCCGAAAAAAATTCCGACAGTTTTGATAGAACGTTTGAAATAGCTCATTTTATATTAACCCTTGTCGTACCACAAGCGGGTTAGATATGAGTATGACTCAAAAATTGAAATTTTGTGAATATCTCCTAATTCCTTGATTTATCCTCGGCGTTTTTCCGTGAGTTCTACTAATTTATAACGAAAAATATACCCTTCGTCTCATTTTACATAAAAATTGCTTTTCTGCGATCGTCCACAAACTGACATCTTTCTGGCGTATTTTGACGCCACAAAAGTAATTATTCCAGTATTGTTAACCGGTGCTAAACAATGAGACATATAACAGTACTAGAATCCGGGAACAAAATAAAATACGCAATCATATCATTGTCGGAATGGGAGGACGTGTTTTTTCCGTCGCAATAATCCAAAAATCTTGTATAAAAGCCATTTCGTATTGCTCTCTGGACTTTGCCGGCAACAAGTTTATAGTCACTAAATCTGCAATTTCCTTAACGTCTGGCGGAGTCCCCAGTCCAAGTTCGTCGTCACTTTCCATTTTTTCGTCGTTTTTAGGAAACAAGCAAAACACAAAAAGCGAAATTTGTACTGACACCGCTTGTCATAAAGAAACAACAATATATAATTAAACAGCGGTTGTCAAGCAACTGCAACGCTAAGCATAGGCGATCTATTAGGTCATGTTAATAAATTTTTATTTAAAGTTTTTGATTTTATTCTATTATTTATTCTATTTCATTTTCGATCGCAGAAAAAATTATTATGTGCACCTCGTAGGAAAAACATATTCTCGATATCGAGAGAATATGTTATTTTTCCTACTAGATACACAATATACGATTCTTTATATAAAAACAGCATTTTGGTCACCGCTGCCTGGCGCTGACCCGGTTATGGGATATGTTGCTTTGTGTATTGCTCTTTTTTGTGTATAAAAAATTAGTATTTTTTTATATAAAACATTAGTAGAGTTATGTTACAGTTTTTACAAAAAGGATAACTGTTACGTCATAATTATTCCGTCACCAGTCAACCCTTTCGGTACAAACTACATTATAAAAGAAGGTTTAATTTGTAGCATTTTTCTAATAATATGTTTAAAAACTAAAAATCTACTGTTTTATTTAAAATAAAAATATCTTCTTTGTCAATATTCAAGAAGAAACATTTTACAGGCTTCGGTCAGTCTTAACCCAGTTTTGGAAATACCTATTCGTTATATTAGGGTTTTAATGTAAATTTGTAATGTAAATTTGAAACCCCCTCCAAATCAGTAATTTTTTAAACATATTTTATAGTGTACTTGGGATACTGTAGATTATAAAGTTTTTTGCATTTTTAAGGATAAAAACTTTTGCGATGCAATCAATATTTTTTATGTATCCTTGCTAGAGCTAGAGTACTTCTTAAAAAAAAATGTTGTTTAAACATATATATTTTTGGTTGAAAAGTGACCGAAGTTACCATACAAGGTAGGGCAAATTCGGACACCTGTTTTAAACCGCATAAAATTGAAGTAAACATGTTTTAATAATTACTTCGGATACTAATTTAAGTTTTAAAAAAATATTACTACAAAAAGTTAGCACAAAAGCTAAAAAATATTAAAAAACGAGGCTTTTATATTTACCATAGGGGAGAGTGGGGCAACTTCGACAGGCGGGGCAAGTTCGTCAATGCGCCTGACTCGGATTCGTTGGCATTCGGAAAGCTCCGAACAAGCTTAACTCGCGCGCCAGATGAGCAGGCTGTTATGCTCTAACTTTCGACGAAGTAGTTGTGACGTTTGCGCACAAAACGTAAAAACCGAGTTTTGTAAAATATCGATCTAAGAATTGGCTGATATTGTTATCAAATTTTCGATCATCTTGAGCATTAGGTGTTATACGTTAATTTTTACACAGTGAGTTTGACCATTTCTTTTGCGAGTACGACATAGTAGGCGGTCAGTGTGACACATGTTTAATATCGTGTAACATTTTTATATATTTCCCACAGGTGGGGCAACTTTGTCAAATGTCGAGTGGGGCAAATTCGACACTGCCGAACTTGCCCCCCCCCCCCCTCCCCCCACAGCTTGCAAGGATGTTTTAGATTCAGAATTAAAATGGTAAGAAATTATAAAATAAAGTCAAAATACATATGACGAAAAGCAGTTGCAAACAGCTGTGGCAGAAGCAAAAGAGCCCAATATGAATTTTAGTGCAATTGCAAGAAAATTCGGCGTTCCACGAAATGCAATTGGCTATATACCTATTTTTTAAATCCACAGCCAGGGTCTTCAAAGTCGACATGCAGTTATAAAGAGCACCAAGTAGAAGAAAATAAAAAAAATATATATTTTAGCGAGATATTTCCCTTACCGAAATCGAAAAGTTTTGACCCAATGAAAAGAAAAAGAATGCAAGAAAGATCGGAGGAACTTACGTCTTCTCCGTATAAATCAGAACTTGAAATTAAATTAAGTTCCCACAAAGGAAAAAAAGCTGTATCAAGGAATTTAGCAAAACAAAAAAAGTCTGAAAATTAAACGCAAATAAGAAGAAAAACCGCAAAGTCTAAGACCGTAGAAGAAGATGGAACATTTTGCACCTATTGTCATGAAAATACGGAACGACGGAGGAAAACTGGATACAGTGTTGTCACTGTCATCAATGGTCTCATGAAGATTGCACTGATTTTGAAGAGACAAACTCATCTACTTTTTACTGTGACTTGTGTAGAAGTCTTTAAAATTACACTGTCCAACTTACCCCACGGATGGGGGCAAGTTCGCCAAGTAACATTAATAATAAAAAAATATTTTTTTACTGTCATTTTTGCTTCTTTTCCTGTTATGTGTTTATAATCTGATTGTGAAATGGCTAGGCTATGTTCAAATAACGCTGTATTTTATTGTTGGCAAAATCAATTTTCTTTAAAACCCTAAAAAGCTTAATATGTCGAAGTTGCCCCACTCTCCCCTATAATATGGGATTTATTTTACAAAATCTTACAAACTTAAAAAAATATTTTCTTATAAACAAAAATAAAAATTACGTATTCTCAGAAACAACAAAAAATGCCTCTTTATACCTATATATAAAAACAACATATTATTCTAGATTATCTAGATGAATCTTTGGCATGTTAGAAAACCTATATCGTTCTCTTCTTGGCAATCACTAAAATATCACCATCCTCAACAATACTTTGGTCAGGAACATCCGTAAAGTGAAAGTATGTAACTTTTTCAGTCTTCTTTTTTCTTAAAAATGTCACTAAATTAAGGACGTTTTCAGGAACTTGGTCATATTTCTCCACAATTTTGACAGCATGATATTTTAGGTTTGAAGAATTTTCTATTGGGACTTTAACTACGCCAAATTTATCGACATCAATGTTCAGGATTTATCGATTTTTCTTCAAGTTGTTATCGTTGGAATTTTCTTTATTAAAGTGCAATGTAGGAAAATCTTCGCTGATATAGGAAGGGACTGCTTGAAATAGATCAATTTCATCAATATTAAAATTCGATTTTTGCAATTTTTCGTTAGGAATGGTTCATCATCGGAATTTGCAAAATCATCCTCAACATATTCCGGTCTTGCTTTCTAATCTATTGAAATCTCTTATCTCCACAGACTCCAGGTTTAACATTGATGCGATTTCTTCTAGTCTTCGTTTTAGGTTCAAGCATCCTTGATGTTTTAAATAATCTAACAAAGTGTCTTGGGATTTTCCTGAGAACTTGATTTGGATCAAAAGGGTTTATTCCGTATGCCCTGAATCCTGACAAGATAGTCTTTTCAGAAGTTGCTTCGATTCCATTCAAGGCAGTCTTCAACAACATGGGGAAATTGGATTTCTGGAAGGGTCCTCTTCTTGTGAGTTTCCAATCTGTTAAAATTTTCCACCAACACTTTTTTAGGGGGGCGAAGAAGGCGACATCAAGGGGCTGGCAAACATGAGTAGAATTTGCAGGAAATAAAACAAATTCGATGTCGTTTTCTTCGCACTTCTGGATGACACCTAACGTGAGGTGCGATGATTACAAGTTGTCGCCGATCATTATTTTCTTTCCTTGTTTATTCCGGAAGTAAGGCAAAACTATTTGTCGGAACCATTCAACAAAAATTCTGGCCTCAAACCAACCAGATTGAGTGCAAGAATATCGGCACCCTATTGGTCCATTTTCCTCCCATTCTTCATAACGGTGCTTCGCCTTATAGACGACAAAGGGCGGCAATAAATTTCCCGAAGCGGAAGCTGTCATCATGACGAAAATGCTGGTTTTATTACAGTCGATAATTCGATCACAATATTTGCTGCCTCTCTTGCACACAACTTTGACATGACCGGGGTCATCGCTGAAGTTCGTCTCGTCATAGTTAATTATATTTTCCAAAGGCTAATTCTAATTCTAATGAAATTTTCAGTTCATCGAAATATTCTTGCATAGTAATATGAGTGACTTAAGCCCTATTCCTCTTAATATTTTGTGCGTGCCCTATGGACAGTTCTTTGTGTCTATTAAGGAAAAACTTTAATTATTTTAAAAACTCAGAATCCGGATTTCTATTCTATTAAGATAGCTCTGCACAATGTTCCGCAAATCGACTTCTGTTAGGGGAAACCCCCACAAGGCAGCAGTTGTAACTCAAAGGACTAAACTTGCTTCTTCATCAGGGCTTAGGACTGGTGAGCGTCTTGGATTTTTGTCATGAATTCCGTTAATTTTATCGCCAGTGGTGTTTGGGAATCTCATAATATTCCGTTGCGTCTCTAATTGACATTCTGCGTAGCCTAACAGCTTATACACCCCTTTTTAACTTATCTTCTGTATAATTTCGATAGGGGCAACTCCCCAACTGCCCTTTTATATGATCTAACCATGTCTGAAGTTACCCCTTAAAATGGGATTTTTTTGGTTACACCCCTCTAAAAAAATATATAGCAGCTTTAAATTCCAAATTTTTTCAAAATAGCAACAAAATATAGGGCTACTAAAACATGAAAAAAGTTCTCCCCCATTATAAACTAGTTCCGGCTGTATGCCAGATACTTTTACCACTTTTAAAAAAGTTTTAAAAATGGCTTCATAATTAAATCACACTTGGAGACGAGACACTTACCTCTAAACGCTGCTAACTAGTCGAACAACCAAAAGCAACAGAAATTACTGTTTAGACACGTTTCTGAAAAGAAGCGGCGCTCTTGCATTCTCTGTTTACCCTACCACGTATTTTGTCCATAGAGAAAATATATAGTAGAGAAATAATGTCAATTACGAATGCGGCAAATTTACCGAGCTGAATCCGTAAACAAAGACGGTCCTCTGCGGGCTTGCGCATTGTCGAACGTTTGCCTTGTGATAGACAGGACCGTACTTCAAAATTTATTTCACATGACGTGAATCTTTTATCGAGTAATAAATGCTAAATATATTACTTGTAATTATTCTTTTTATTAATGATAAAAATGTAACCATTAGTGAGATTTTAACAAAAAGTGTATAGTTTGTTGGCTTAAATCTGAGTTTTCTTGCTATTCAAAACTGTCGATAATTCCTCGAAAATAGCTCAGTTTATATATATATATATATATATATATATATATATATATATATATATATATATATATATATATATATATATATATATATATATATATATATATATACAGTGCGTCTCTTTAATGTCCCCCCCCCCTCTTAATTGTTTAAACGTTACATTTACAAAATTGAAAGTTGAAATAAAATATAAACATAGTATTCTAAACAATAGAAATAAAATATGCAACTGATTTTAGAAGTAAAATAGTAAATCAAAAAAATTACATGTGTATATTTTATTGGATTGGCTTCCCATCCTGTATAATTATTGAACAAACCAAGTTCTAGGGTAAGATGTAAATATTTTTACACCTATTTACAGTGTGTGCACTTGATACTTTGCTGAAAGCGCTACTACTTACGGCCCCATGTCAATCTAATCCACCGATATCTTAGCGATCCTTTGGCGAAAGCGCTTTTTTCTTTTGCCATCCCTTTTAAAATACTCCCCTCTACCCTAATCCACTAGTATTTTTAGTGCCCCTTTGACGAAAGTGCAAATATGCCTTTTGGACACACCCTTCTAATCCACTGATATCTTAGCGATCCTTCGGCGAAAGCGCTTTTTTCTTTCGCCATCCGTTTTAAAATACTCCCCTCTACCCTAATCCACTAGTATTCTTAGTGTCCCTTTAACGAAAGCGCAAATACACTCACCCTTCTAATCCACTGATATCTTAGCGATCCTTTGGCGAAAGCGCTTTTTTCTTTCGCCATCCCTTTTAAAATACTCCCCTCTACCCCAATCCACTAGTATTTTTAGTGCCCCTTTGGCGAAAGCGCAAATATGCCTTTTGGTCACACTCACCCTTATGCAATATAGGGGAAGGAGGCATTGACACTATATATGACCTTCTTACACCATCTTACCCCTTATACAATGCCCCTAATACACACACACCCCATCAGTGCCTTTTTGACACCTTGACCACACTCAATATACGTCACCGACAAATATTTCTACTTCTCCGTGTGTGTATTCACTTCAACACCGGAGTGCATTTAAGATAAATTATATTTTTTACCTCCTATTCTTTCACATATTGATATAATTTAAATTTGGAATTAAACTATTTGTATTTATGCACTACTTGTAAGAAATAGACTACGAAATAATTCCTTATATTTAAAAGTTGGATACATAATTGGCGAAACATATGAAATGTCTGTAACACTTTGTAAAGACTATTTTTGTATCGAAATAACAAGCTTCAGAGGTTCGCTATATTCGCCACCCCAACCAAAAATACCATAACATACAAATGACTGAGATTTTTTCGGCCCGGTTCTGATCGCCGCGTTGCGTCATTGAGTTCAACAACCACTTTTACGAGACGTCCCGAGTGCGCATGCTTCGAGTGGACCGTCGTTTAAAAATCTGACTGGCGCCCAATGCGTACAAACGCACTTTTTCGCCCATATATTGGACGGATTCAGCTGGTGTCGCGAATACGTTGTGATGGTCTAAATATATCTTGTCTATGATTTTGTCCGAATATACCCGGCCTGTCCGAAGTACTTTTACTTTTAACGACATTTATTTTATACATATATTTACAAATCACAAGGGTTACAACGTTATATAATAAATACAAGTATTCGAGGAACAGATGCAGAGCATACGCCTGTCCGAAGTAGTTTTACGTTACCTATACATAAATAATCATAAATTCCAAAACGAACTATTTTTTATTCTTCAAAACAATGTCGAAAGTGTTGGAAACTTTGTGGAAAGGTTAAAAATATTATTTAATTAAAAAAAATTATTTGCAGTCCTCTTCGAGTTGCGAAAATTTCCCTAGGCTAATTTCAAACTAATCGATATTTGTTTACAACATGCCATTTAACAACCTATATTTCTAGATGGTTTAAGTTGGTTAAAGACTTCGGCGAGATGGAAACAAACGGCTGTTTAGAATATAATAAGATAACACGAGAATTTGTTATGCTATTTTATTAAGCATTTTTGTAATCTCATTTTATGGCTGGCTTATTTAGGAATTTTTTTTCGCTAAAGCGCTATTCAGCTACAATAATGGATTGTTTTTTAAAGTACGTTGGCGTCATATAGGCATAAAGAAATATTAGTTGTTTCAATATTGAACTAAACAATATTTTGCCCAATATACGCAAAAATTTTGCATTTACATTTTACAAAATTAAAAAAAAACTATTTATCATTTTGCGACTTTGCGTTAAGAATTGGAAGAGGATTGGTAGAGGATTTCTTCCTACCGAGGTGGTACCACCCCACACATCCTCTTAAAGGGCTGGTGAAGTCCCTACGGATGTTTGCAGCTCTGGATGTGTGAGTCGGATTGCCCCAGTACACCTAAGGTACAGAGTAATTAGGTAGACTTCGGTCTTCGTGGGCTATTAGACCATAAAAAAAGAACGGCATCAAATTCCTGAAGATCTTACTAAAAAGTGTGCTGTGTGAGGTTTAATTCACTCTTAATAGATGGCGATGACTATATTATTCATATTATGAATTTATTTTTTTAAGTAATTATATAAATATAGCTATAAACGGAGTGGTCTCAAACATCTTTTGCGTCAAGAACCGGCCAGCTCCGGAGCTGACTGTTTCTTGCTGTAAATCACGGATGGAGCTGTCTTCGCTCTATAGTTCAGGGGTGGCCAACCCGCGGCACGCGTGCCCCATAGTGGCACGCCTGGCTCTCTAGAGTGGCACGCAAACATTTGTCACAAATAAATTTTGCACAAGAAAATTTTGCTTGCCGGCGCCGTTAACCTTCTACAAAAGCATAAAATATTGCCTTCCGAAAAATGAGTGGCACGCCCACAATTTGTTTTCAAAAATGGCACATCTTACAAAAAGGTTGGCCACCTCTGCTCTAGTGCATCAATTTCCAGAACTAGGGCACAGTTTTTTACCTTGTGACCGGTCTTTCGGCTGAATCGAAAAAGAAAGTGGTTTATACGCCTAAAGATTGAAGAGATTTGGTCAAAAATACATCTAAGAAATTCACAGTAGTAGAAGTAAGTCAGGATATTATTCCGAACTTCTCTGAACATTTTTATTTAAAAAAAGACTGTTACAACAAACTTTTCTTTAAAAGTTTTCTATTTCGAAATATCGTACTTTAATGTATAAAAAACTAGTATAGTAAAGTGCAGTATAACAACAGGTACCACATTGTTTTCTGAATTTTCTTTCAAAAAATTATCCGCTACATACTCATTATCGTCAGAAAAACTTTATAACAAAACTATCCTCTTCCCATCAATAAAAAAAACATTATGAACGTTCGGTCTCTGGCTGAAAAGTATGTACTTAAGAACCATCAATGGTTTTACAATATTGTGTTTAAAGCTGTTGGTCCAGAAATACCTCAGAAAACCTGGGTAGCTATGACCAGGACGTAGAAGTTGAGATGATTTAAACTTTTACACGGTGACCAAATGAAAGCGAAACGTCAGCCTTTTTGGGAGCTTACTATTTGTTATGAAAAAAACGCTCGGACACTTCGATTTTGTTCTCGAGGGGGAAACTTTTTGAGCACATGCCTACTTAAACCCCTACCTGCAACCCCTTGGCCAGGGTAGGCTTCACCCCTAAAATCTTAAATGGAAAGAGGGGTCAAGTTGCACCTCGATTGAAAGATCTTTCAATTATCTTTATCACACCTAGTTCATGCCCTTGTACTGCTGCGATTTCAACTTATTTAATTTTATTTGGGTAATTTATTTTTTATTCTGTAAATTAAACCAATTTTAATTTAAATCCTTAAAAATAAATTAATAAAATTTAATCTAATTTCGTTCTAGACCAATTTATAATTAAATACCCTTAAGGATTTAAAATAAAATTGGTTTAATTTACAGAATAAAAAATAAATTACCCAAAAAGAAAATGTAATAATTTGAAAATCGCCGAAGTAAAAGGGTATAAACTAGGTATGCATGGTGATAAAGACAATCGAAAGACCTTTCAAGCGAGGTGCAACGCGGCCTCCCTTTCCATTTAAGATTTTAGGGGTGAAGCCCACCCTGGCCAAGGGATTACAGGTAGGGGTTTGAGTGCTCAATAAATTTCCCCGTCGAAAACAAAATCGACGTATCCGAGCGTTTTTTCCATAATAAATAGTAAACACCCAAAAAGGTCGACGTTTCTTTTGGCCACCCTATATACTCTTTTTTTATGTTTATTATAAAATAAACCAGTTTCTTTTTGTTATGTAATAAGTCTTGTTGTCTTATTGTGAGACAAAAAACAAACGGTTCTATTTTGAAAAAATATTTAAATCACAAAGATATATAGATACATACTTATTTATATTTTTTTATAAAAAAATGTTTTATAGTATCATTTTCCTTAATTTGAAAATGTATTTTTTACTTTGGTAAGGTTTCCTACTTTGAAAAACACTTTTTTGTTAATGCTGTAAAATTTAAAGAAATGGAGCTGACCGGTTTTTGCATGAAGCCCTTCAATTGCTAATCTCATATTATGTACTACTCAAAATCTCGAGCATGGGCAAATGCCATACGTCTATGCAAAATAACAAACCAGTGCAAAATTTCATCAAAAACGGAAAATGGAAACTGTTAAAATTTGTGGAAAAAACAATTTGTACAATGGGCATGATCTTTCCATGAAAAATATGGACTCTATGTATTACGGGTTGCGTGTTCATTTTTATTTGTTTTTTTGATGTTTTCTTTGTTTTTTAATATTTTTTATATATAAATGTGCTTAAATATGTTTTAGAATAATAGTGTGTTATGACTTGTATAGATGTGTTTAAGTGAAACTGTCGAAATTTAAAGAAATCTATAGAAAAACCTAACCTGAAAGCAATTTTTTTTTGGAAAAACCATAAGAGACCACCGAAAACTGATTTCAAATTCGTGTTCTACTACACAAAATTAGGGTCTATGCAACATTTCATTAAAAAATTCGGTGTTTCCATTATTCCGAATAATTACCCAAAAATGTTTTATTCGTATTTCTACCTATTTATTCGGTTTAAGGTTTATTTTGGCTTATCAGAGAGTGACCCAAACGTGGCTAACTTATATGTATAGCCCTATAATAGGCTTGAGGGAAGTAAAATTAAAATACTTAACGCTGATTTGGCAGTGTAAGAGTCCAGAGATATTTTTCATACGCCTTCAGGCTCGCCGTCACTTGCCCACATAAAATAAAAGTTGCAAATCCTTAGTTCTACCAACCACAGCGTACAGAAGAAAAAACTCTTTGCACCGTGGTTCTACCAACGTACATATGGTTTTTTGCAGCAAATTCCTACCAGGATGTCATAGTAATGATAAATTTATAAAATAAAAATAACCAGTCCGGTATAGAATAGAACGGATCGAAATGTGTTACCAGGGCCGGATTATCCATTAGGCTAAGTAGGCTATAGCCTAGGGGCCCAAGGCTTGCGGGGGGCCCTTGAAATTAATGCAATAGACTAAAATAAAAAGAAAAACCGGAAAAAAATACATTTACCTAATTAGGCCAACGATTTACGGTTGTAAAAAATTGTGAGACTGTACTTTAAAATACTTTTAAATAACGTGTACCGAATAGAGTGTTTTAAGAGGTACCTACTTAGGAAACGAACCCTTAAGCCAAAAACCAGATGTGGAGTGGACGGGACTTTTAAGAAAGGGATGGTGCGTTTTGACCTGCTAAACGAGTAATATTAAAGACGATAGGACTAGATCAATATTTCTATTTTCATTGCATTTAGATTTTAGATAACATTAAATTTAGTTACGAACCAGATCGGGTTTTAATCCAACGTATTTATCAAAACGGTATATAATATATTTTTACCATGGTATAATAATAAAAATCCAAAAATAATAATAACAAATACAATAATAACAAAACTATTCCTTCCTACTAATATTTTTATCGATGGCAGTATCTAACTGTAGTGGGGAGCGATCATTTTCAACTTTAGAAAGGGTAAAAAGTCATAAAAGAAATTCATTAGGTGATGAAAAAACTAACGATCTTTCTTTATTGGCCATATAAAGTGATCTTCTTAAAAAAATTCAAACTGAAAAAATTATTGAAAGTTTTGCAGCTCTAAAATCACGGAAACGAATATTTACTTGAATAAGGTACCAGTCAACACATACTATATTTTTTTTAATGAAGATACCCATGCTTTAATGCTTTTTGTCATTCTTATTATTTGATGTATAATATGTATTATGCTTTTTTTAATAAAGACATTTAAAAAGCAACCATTTTTGTTTAAAATTTTATGAAAAAATATCTAAAACAAAATGTATTAAATTGTCCAAATAGGGGCCCTAAATCAATTTTAGCCTAGGGCCCAATGCACCGTTAATCCGGCCCTGTGTGTTACTGTTATTGTGGTCAAACCAAGGAAATTCGAAGGGGTAAGGAGAATAGCTACAAAGCCAGCTAAACGACGCAGAAATGACCTAGCATCTAGCATGGAGCAAGTTAAACGTCATTAACGTCAATTTGAGGGTACACATTCCATTGACAACAAGTAGATCGATCCGAATCAGATTTTGAATGTTAAGCGAAATGCGTAATTATAGCAAGACGGGTAGTAGAAAGAGATACAATGACACCGAAGTGTCGTAGAGTAATCCGGAACGATCCAATTTTTGCTAAGCGAGTAGGGCTCTGGGAGTATGCGTATCGAAAAAATCAATAACACTTAGCCTGTTTCACGGGGTCAATGTTAGGAGCACATCAGAGACGGATCGGTTAGTTTGTTTATTCTCGACTACGAATCGCGTGTAGGTGAGCGTGCCGTAGGTCGTTCATGGTCCTTAATCTGGAACCCCGAACCATAGGGAGGGAAGAATTAACCTTCATTTGTGTTAACGTTGTTGGCTTTGCCAGGCGGCCTAATGTGTGTTTCGGCTTTGGGTGTTCAGTTTTCTTGTGGTAGTCAGTGTTTGTGGCTTCATGAGTTTCATTGTTCACTTATGGTAGTGTTCTGTAAAAAACTTTATGCGTCTATCTTCAGAAGTTATACCAGCATAGTCTTACAGAATATCTTCTACCCTGTAGTAAAGACCCTATTCTACTAAGTTAGTAGTCTGACTACAGAATAGTCCTTCCTACAAGTCTCTTTTTGTCTATTTTATTTGGCTATTATACTTTCTACAATCCAAATTATTTTTAACCCAACGACAAACTAGTATACCATAACCGGCCTGATGTACTGTGCATACAAGAGGTACTAAATCCGAGTTACTATGGTATTTAACGATAGTATTGCCATTACCAATTATCTGTTTACAATATGCATTACAGTATCAAGAGAACGTTCCATGGTTTCAATAGATATGGGCTTGGCAGACTTCTTTATGCCATACAGAGAAACTGGTGACCTTACCAAGTGTACTTTTCACAACATTAAACTCCTTCTAGGTTTAGACCTTTTTAAAACGTCTGGGAATTATCTGTACGGTGACGCTTCTTGTCTTTTGTATCTCATCGTCATCATTAGTCATCATGTTTACTAGCATACACTAAATAATAGGTACCTAGACGAACACTGCCGTGCAACGACAAGCGGATATCCCTTGAGACATTTGGTGGGTTTACTGGTTTATGGTTTAGCAGTTTGTTTGTCTACCATTATATAAATATGTATACTATATATCTACATGTATATATAGTGGTGGACAAACAAACTTTTAAACCATAAACGAGTAAACCCAACAAATGTCTCATGGGAGACCTGCTTTTCGGTGTATTCGATTGTCGGTCTATATTCTTTATAGTCTCTGGTACTATACAGTCTTTGTAATCTTGATCTTTGTATTATAAGATATAATAAGACTATGTTCATGTAATTACAGTGAATACACACACTTCTGAAGTCCGCACTGGCCTGCATTCTACTTTTCAAGGCAAACTTGTACCTTAAATGATACTGCCCTAACACGCATACCTACTCAAATTCATTTTTAGGCAATTACCTTTCTTTACCCGTTCCAAGTCCCTTGGGACAAACCACGATGTCTCGACAACAATATGTGTTTGCAAAGCTGACACCTCGGCGGTATCGGCTTTGAGAAAAAAATTATGGTATCACCCATCCTTACCTCCCTGACTGACGTTCAAGAGGATGCTGAGAGGTAGCCGGCAAATTGGTGGACCTAAATATTTAATTTTCAGCCTTGTGCTTGCTGATTAAATTTGGAGTGTTTTCAAGTGCTTTTTTTGGTGTTTAACGAAGTTAGCAATACCAATATCCATTTCTCACAAATAATTCTAAAAACCTTGATGATCCGATAACGTACCTACTTTTCGGAAAGGCAGTTTGTGGAAAATAATTTTTACCAACAATTTAAAAAAAAAAACGCGCTTCCAAAGAAAACTTCGAAAAATTGGTTCTCAAAAAAATATTTTCGAATATTCATTTCCATTCGATAATGGAAATGAATACTCGGAAAATGTGTTTTTCCAAAAACTTTTCTGTCGAAAACGACGTTTTTCTTAAAAAAAGTTTCGAAAAATTTTTGCAGATCCATTTTTTCAATAACTGTTCTGCAAGAGGTCAAGTGGTGTAGCTAAGCTTTTTGTATTAATAAAGGATCTAAGGTACAAAGACTATTCCAAGCTGTAATTCACAGTGCGCGCATCTGCACACCTCGGGTTTCTGTTAACTTGTACAGCTGTTATAAAAGGAAAACAATTATTTTTAGCTTTTTAGTGCGCTACTCATAAAAGCGTGTTTTTTAGTTTTTTAAACTATAATTTTATTATTTTAATTATTAGCTTGACCTGTAACTTTGTAACATTGTAATGGAATCTTACAACTCACTTTTCACCCACTTCTAATTGTCGTATCTATTTAAAACTGAAAATTTATGCAATTCTGGTGACAACACACGTTTACATATTACATAATATGTTTATTTTTTATTAACAAAAAATATACAGCGTGTTTTTGAAAGTTCTTACCATATGGAAAAATTTTTATCATTGATTTTACGAAAAAAATGTTTCTTTATAAAAAGTTCTGCATCGTGAGAAAATATCATTGCCATTCAAAAATTTTATCTAGTACATACAGGGTGGTTCAAAAATGTAAAAGTCCTAATCCACTTGAAGCTAAAAAGACATAAAATCCTTATTTAAAGGTAAACTGCCACTGCAATAATTAATGTACTAGAGTTTTTATGTTAGTGAATTAGGTTTGGAACATACAGGAGGTTCCAAAAATAAAATAAATTTTTTATTATCGCCTTTAGTTACAAAAAAGTATATCTTCATAAAAGGTTCTACATTGTGACAAAAGAAAATGGTTATTCCAAAATTGTATCTAGGGCATACAGGGTGGCTAAAAAATTTAAATCTAAATTGTGACTTTCAGCTGTGAGCCACCCTATATTATCCTACATCAAGTTTTTAAATAAGTATGCTCTTTTTTACAATGTAGAACTTTTTATGAAGATATGCTTTTTTTGTAAAGTCGATAATAAAAGATTAATTTTATTTTTGAGACCTTCTGTATGTTTCAAACCTAATTCACTAAAAAACTACTCAAACTCAAACTATTCACTAAAATAAATTATAGTTTAAAAAACTGAAAATCACGCTTTTACAGTAGCGCACTAAAAAGTTAAAAATAATTATTTTCCGTTTATAGCTGTACAACTTAACAGAAAACTGAGGTGTGCAGTGCGGGAATCGTGCGGAAAGGAAAACAACTAAGAAACTGCGCCTCCCTTTCCTCCGCACACACACATGCATACCCCGGTTTTCTGTTAACTTGTGCAGCTATAAAATATTTGGTCTTTAAATAGGTAATTAAATTTAAAAGCGTGGGGCGTACTTACTTTTCTGTTAACTTGTACAGATAGCTATAAATGCAAAATAATAGTTAATGATAAAAAACTTATTTTTTGGAAAGGTACGCACGAATCTTGCTAAATAATTTATATACCGCACCGCACAATACTTATACCTACCTAAAAGGAGAAAATAGAAAAAATGTTTAAATGAAGCTAGAAGCATAATTATGTTATCTTGCTGAGCCAGTGGCGTTCCAAAAAACAGTTTCGGTTGGTTAAAACGTGAGCCGGAAATTATATCACCCTGTATCCTAAAAAGTATGCATCTTAGGACATTTCTATAAACTGTTTCACAAAGTCGCAGTACCTACCACTCGACTTTTTGTTCGGTCACCCTGGGGAAGTTAAAATCCCGTCTATTGCTTTGTATTACTGGCGGCTAGCGACCAAAACGGCCACTTTGGCTTCTGCATGGCGCGCATGCGCCAATTGTCAAACTCGAATAGTTTTCGCGCGGTTATTTGAATATAGATCTGTGACATTCTGATTATAATTATTATTGTAATAATTAATAATGATATCAGTGGGGGGGGGGGGGGGAGCTGACAGTCTGCGACGTCAGGTGAGGAATCACAATTTGATGGATTTTCTCAATTCGTAGTGCACTTTTTGTGTATAGGCTGTAGGTTTGGGGAGGGGTGGCTGCAGCCCCCGCTCCCCCCTGGGCGCGTCACTGAATGATATTATATTTCGAGATAAAATTGTGTACAAAAAGTTTTTCTGTTGTCTTATTTAAGTTTTTTGCTTTTTGGCAATTTCGCTCATAGCATTTTATTCAAAACCACTCGACTGACGTCGCGTGGCTTTGTTAAAAATGTCATTCTCGAAATTGCCAAGCAACAAACTTTCATAACAATCGATTTTCTCCCTTATGACCTTATGATGATATTATATCTGAACAATTTTATTTTTATTATTCATTTTAGCAACGATGCATATTTTTATGTACTACCGAGTCTGATATACCTACAAATACATATATTTTAAGCTAATTAGTTTAAACACGAAAAAAACAAATATCTGTATTAAATAACTAACTCACCAGAGGATATTTGTCGAGTGCCAAGAGCAGCGCTTAACACGTCGACAAAAAATGAAACAATTGCAAATAGGATTTAAATAGCAGCGAGATAAAGTTAGAAACGCGCGAGTGGGTTCCCGGTAATTAGACAGCATTTAGTGTCACTTTGTCTTCCAAAACACTTCCTGTCAATTAAGCGTTGATGTATGGCCGCCGATACATGTGTATGCATAGTATATAACTCCGACTAGAAACAAAAGTTGGTATGCCAAGATTCTAAGCATCTTCAAATTTGTCTACAAATATTTTTTATTTTTAAAACTTGTGCGATGTCAACGATATATTTGCCTTTTTAGAGACCTTTATTTTATTTACAATTTCAGTTTTTGTTTCGTAAGGGAAGCTACACAGGGGGTTCAAAATACACATACATATATTAGCCACACTTCGAAAACTACAAAGGCAGTTTAGGATTTGTTATTGATTTACCACAATAAAAACAAAGGATTTATTCTTTAATTTAAAATATTATCCGGAACCCTCGGATCGTGAGTTTCAACTTATTGTACGTGGATTTCATTTTATTATCACTGAATACAAAGTAATAATTATTTAAAATAAATTTGTAAATAAAATTAATAATAATGTAAGTTGAGGCAAATCCATTCCATTAGAGTAGCGGTCACCCAACTTTGTTCAACTTTAGATTATTATTTTTCCGAGAAATACGAATCTAGCGTCAATTATCTGTAAAACAGTTTAATTACATTTCAATTTTCATATATCTAACTGACGTTTATTGCTTAACTCCTCTCCCGGGGGGGGGGGGGGGGTACCTTATTCGTAGGCGAAAACTGAGGGATTTGTTGGTAGTATACCAAGCAACCAATACATCCAATAAAATCTTTTGCCGGAAGTTTTTCTGAAATTCATTCTTTTAACTAACTTGGTGCCTGGCGTAATAAAGAAGTAAATAATAACTTTGGTCATCGCGAGAAAGTAGGAAGATAAAATTGGCAGATGAACTTCCGTTAAATATCAATCTGGGCACACCTTTTACATTAAATGGAAAGTATAAAGTCCGCTTCTCACGGTGCAACTTTGCGCTCAGATGAAATATTTCTTTACAGAAGATACGTAACACCAATACCAGAAGCAGAGAAAAACCAAGACACATGGTTTTTCTCTGCCAGAAGTACACAAATTCAGGGTGGAGAGGCAATGAATCAACGTTGTTTATAAACTGACGACGACCGGTTTGTAAATATATGCCAGTGACAGCGGGAAATTTTAATAATAAATAACAAATATAATGTTTAAAACAAGAAATTTATTTATTTTTATGATTAACTAGATAAAAAATGAGCGTTTCGGTGTTTAAGTTATTTTTCATCGCTAATTCAAGCCTTACTTGGCAAGGGGAACTTTTTTTGATAAAAACTAACCTAGGAATCAATTTTATTTAAAAACATTTATCATCTGTTATGCCTATAATTTCACTAACATGAATAAATCTAGAATACAAGCATAGAGGTTAACCAAGACGGAGAGGAAGAGATCTCCACTCGGGTATACAACATACAATAATTATGTTAGATACTAAATTAAATGATTATTATATTATTTTACTGTTTTACTAGACGTGGGTGCACTTGCCCTACCCCCAATCATGACAAAGACCCAAGATTACCGGCATTGGTATTGGCGACTCAAATTAAGAACGTGGCGTCCTCTTGAGGTGATTTGCTAACTACTATACGGGGAATGTTTTCGTTTCGTCTTTGTCTTCATTATCGTGCTATTTGACATCTTTGTCAATTCTGTCGTCAAGTGAGCCCTTCTCCGTTAAAAATCAACTGATTGCAGCTAGCTTCCTTAATTTGAGTCGCCAATAAATGTTGTAGGTATACACATCTTATATCATATTTTAATGGCACTTTTTGCATTTCAATTTTTTGATCCCCTCCCTTCAACCCTCTGACAAAGTGTGCTCCCCTCTGTCTAATGCTTTAAAATTACATATTTATTTTACATTTAAGCCTCTCTTATACAGTCTAGACAACCTGCCCTAGGATAAATTATACAAAGTATCATAAGAAAGTAACGGTGTTCACCAGGGGCGGCTGGTACATAAGGACTGCAGAGCTGCAGAACTACCAACATTTTTCAGTCACTTGACTAATTTTTTTACACTTTGCAGTAAATAATTAAAGATTTCTTAGAATAAAAATAAGTATAATTAAAACACCGAATTTACTGCCGAGGATGCTAGTATATAGTATAATAGGCCAGCGGTAGTCACCACACGCCGCGCCGCCCGCCACCGACGTACAGTCAGTGCCGGCTTAAGGCTGTTTACTGCAGGGGCTATTCAAAGCTGACCCCCCCCCCCCCCGGCTAATAAAATTTTCCAATACCTGCCTCAGTCCCTCAGTTTCAAAAAAAGACGCGAATGCCGGCAAAAAATGGCTTAGAAATTTCTTTAAACGGCATCCCAATTTATCTTTGAGAAAACCTTAAGGAATTTCAATAATTTTTTGTTTAAAAAAGTGAACCGATTCACAAAAGAAAAAAACACTAAAAAGTATGAAATAATATTTTTACGTATTTATAACTGTGGTTAATGGTAGTTACTTTTTACTACTTGCTACTTTTACTTACTTGTTCAAACTTAGGTAACTTGTAGTTCTGAACTTTGAACTCTGCTCAGTTTTAAAATATAACAGGACTCCTTAATAATAATACATTAATAAATTGTTAATAAAGAGTAATATTTTTAGTTATAGTAAGCGCAACCTCTTATTAATTGTTTTTGAATTGTCATTACGGATCCTTACTGTGATACTGCGCCGACTTCAAAGTTCAGAACTTCGGTGAACAAGTTAACTAACTTTAAACAAAATTAAGTTTACCATTAACCACAGTTATAGTTTGAGAAGTCCGTTCATTTAAAAAAAATATTTCTTTCTTTCTTTCTCCCCCCCCCCCCCTCCCTCCTTCATCATATCGTCCTCTCTTCAAATTTGTAATGTCCATGTAATATTGGCGTTTAAAACCCCAGTAACCCCGAAAATGACATAGCTTACATTTTTAAAGGATTTTCCACCCGCTTCTTTCGCTCGCCTCCCCCGCCGTAATATTTTTACATCCGTTATATAAATTTAGCTTTTCTTCAATAACCCCGAAAATGACCCATCAGTTAACATTTTTGGAGAAATTCTCAGCCTACCCCCCCCCCCCCCCGCAGTATTTTTTTTAACATTTGTTAAAAAAGATTTCATATTCTCACCTCGCTAGCCCCGACATTGACATGCTAGTTAACATTTTTAAATAAATTCCTGCATACTCCTTTTTATCACATCCCCCCGTACCTTTAATTTCTTTTATATAACTAAAATTTAGGTGCCTTTTATTGTAACACATTTTTTATAAACACGACTTGAAATGTTAATTTCCATGTGTTCGCGCTATACATAATAATCCTAAATAATTGTTGAAAGCTGATTAAATAAATTGAATAATGTTATGAGGAGCGCGAATATGATGGAACCGTCACCCTCGTGGGTCCGTTGGAAAAATAAACATATTGAAAAAGCTAAACCTGTTAACTATAAACTAAGAATAAATAACAACAATTTTTTTAATGAAAGCATCAAAGTCTATCCCGGTCGTAGGTTTTGCTACAATGGTGTTATTTCTGCTTTATTGATAATAAAAAATTTTGCAGCCAAAATTTGAGGAAGAAGACAAATGTATCTCTGGGCAAAGTAATATAAAAGCTGCAAAAATATAGCAAATATTTTTTTTTATTTCCGATTTGCGAAAAGTAAGGCAGTACGGGGACAAAATAAAATTTTTTAGAAAATGTCACCCAATATAGTTAATGGCATTTGCTCGCAACCAAATTTTACACCACACAGGGAATTCTTAAAAGCATATAAAAGGGACACTGTAGGCCGACTGATAAAATTGATTGTTTACGATGTTAAATATTTGATATTTTAAATAGTTTTTTAACTATTATATAACCCCCTTTATATTAGCTATGGATGATTTAAAAAAGTTCAAACGAATCCCATTAGGAAGCCGAAAACTGTATACCTATGTATGTAACCTGTAATACAAATCATGTCAAAATAAAATACTTGGTTTTAAAAAAATAAAACACTGTGGTCTTAAGGAACAGATGTTTTATAAGTTACTTAAATTGTTGACCACTAAAATTGAAAATAAGATTTTAAGGAAGCTTAATATTAATCTATTAATTTTAAAATACTTAGATCTCCTGAAATAAAAAATAAGGAAACTTGCGGTTTTTGCACAGGGTTTATTCTAAGTTTATTACCACTGCATCAAGGGTTATGAAAGTCAAGTTTTAAAATATCAGAGGAAAATTTTTCCTTAGCGCGACGACTCTTTTTTAAAAATATTTAGCTCTGCATTTAGGCCTTGTTCGCGGAAGTAAAAAAACGCAACATTAAAAAAGCTCTGCATGTTAGTAAAATGCTCGGCATTGCATGTGTTTATACGGGAGTTAAAAATCTCTGTAGGTACAACGAATTCCTACTATGAAATTCGTACAATGAAATACCTATTATCATTAGTCAATGCGTACTTAAAAGTACAAAAAAAGACCAATGACCATGAAATTTTATTTTTAGCTACACAAAACCGGCTTTTTCTACGAGCATGCGGAAAGTAACTACTTTCCGCACTTATATGCGTGCTGAAAGTTGCACTTTTCCGCAATAGTGCTAAAAATATTTTCAGCACTAGTGCTAAAAATTTTTCAGCACTGACGCGGGAAACAATACATCAACAAACCACAATCATGGTAATGATTGTTGATGTATTGTTTTAATTTGTAATTAATAATTTTTAAGTTTAATGTTAACATACCTACCTATATCGCCACTTAATTAGACTTCGTGTGCTAATTAACGTTACTGGACCCGGACCGAAGAGGTCCAATTTAACATATTTAGATAATAAAATATTGGCGCGAACTTCCCAAAAATAACCATCCAAAAATTATGAATCTACCGAATAATTATTACAGGGCCTTCCTACTTGTATCGTTGCTATGCAATTAAGTTCGTGTTATTTACCTATTTGTTGATTATCAGTATAGACGTCAAAGTGAAAATACAAAGGATATTCGACTTTTATCCAACTTTTGAGTAGAAAATGGAGATCGAGGAAGAAATTGAAGAGAATATGATTAATGAAGTACCGGAAGACATTCTCGAAGAAGCCAAGAGTGTGAACGTCGAACTGTTACCAGAAATATCGAAATACCGTAATTCCAAAGAATTGGAAACATTTAGTAAATGGTGTGCAAAAAAGAAAATAAACAATTTCAAGAAAGAAAAGGTAATTCTAGTATACTTTTTCGACATTTCAAAAACTTGCAAACCATCCACGTTATGTTCAAGGTACTTATACTACTCAATGTTAAAATATATGTTAAAATTAAAACACAATTTGGATATAAAGCAAATATTATAAAGTGATCGCCTTTCTCAAGAAAAAGAATGTTGGATTTCAGTCAAAAAAATCTAAAACTCTAACAAGAAACAATATAGAGCAATTTCTGAACGAGGCTCTGGATGATGTATATGTTTTGAGTAAAGTTGTCACATTATTGGGGTGGCAGGCGCCTGCCGCTGTGAAGAGTTAACTTATTTGACCCTAGATAACATTGACGACAAAGAATCCTTGATGCATATTACGATTCCTGATAATAAAACCCATCAATGCAGAAGCGTTGTAGTAAGCGGGTAACGAAATTTAAACTTAATACAAAAATATGCATTCCTGCGACCACAAAGTACGCCCCATCAGGCGGGGCCCGTGAGTTTTTTTACAGGTGGGTCAAAATTTTGTGAGCAACTAGTGACATCAACGCAACAAGCAAAATACACTTTTTTAATTAAGGAAGGTTTTTTAATAATGTGCCTAGTTTTGCCAAGAAATTATTTACCTACAAATAAACACCGCACAAATCATAAAATAGGTACTGTAAATTACTGAACTCTAGATGTTTATTACTTTTTTCTGTGTTTTAGTACTCTAGATTGTTAGCGGCTTCCCATTTTGATACGTTTAGCGTCTCCTAAATAGAGGTCGCGCCTTGTACTAAACGCCCAGAATAAATGGATGGTGTTTTGTCTGAGCTAAAAGTATGATTATTCGTAAATAAAATTAGGAACACTGCCGAAACTCCGTTTTCTTTAATAAATACAATACAGTAGATATGAGATTGCCAATAATTTTAAAAATATTTTTCGAGGAACAAGTGCTAACTTGTTGCCAATACACCTTTTAGAGCTGATCTAATTTTTCAAATAACAAAAATTAAAAAAAAAATCTACCCAACACAGCCTCGAACCCACGACCTCTTGGTCAACTCGCTGAGATTCTACCTCTGGACTACGCTGGTAATGTAAGAAAACCGGGCCGATGCCGTTATATTTGATGACTAGCGCTGGCGTGGCTGAGATCGTATTTATAAATTTTTATGTTTAACAGCTAATTAATAATACCTTAATACAATGCAAATATAATGCGTATATTAGCTACTTAATTAGTTTTTCTTTTTCCAAACCAATTGTTTTGAAAAAGTATATTTTACGGGGCGGTTTGAGTGCATTTCCATAGTGGGAGTGGCCCGATATTATTGGTGGACTGTCGACAAATTGTGTCTCTTTTTAAATTCCTAAAAGGCGTATGTCTGCTTCTCTCTTAGTTTTAATGAATTTATATCGTCCATTTAAACCTATGAGGTCAATTTAAAATACGACCCAGCCCGGAGCAAGCTTGGATATCTTTCGACAATGGCTTGTCTTGATTCTTTCTTGGGGAGTTTTCGCATGGAACTTGCACTTTTTTCAAACAAAAGATTCTTTTTTGGTTTTAAAAAATTCAAAAATAAATTATTAGGTAGATCATTGAAAATTTTAGGTGGGTCATTGACCAAATGACCTTATGGACGAGCCGCGCCTGCGCCCCGTAGAAGATTTTTCCTAAATTACCAAAACGGAAAATGTTCTGTCCCATGTGTTGGAATTAACAAAATCGGCAAGATGCCCACGGACGTGCCTGGATACCTGAAACTGCCAAATCCCGAGCTCTACACTGGGCATAGTTTTAGGCGATCTTCAGCCACTCTGCTAATAGACTGTGGACTAGACATCACGAATCGTAAGAGCCATGGTGGATGGAAGTCCACAAAAATTGCTGAAGGATATGTTGACGAGTCTTTACAAAACAAAATGCACATCGCATCCTTCAAAACCAGGCTACCACTTCCAAATCGCACCAATTGACTTTCAACCACCTCATGTTGAACATACAGAAGACATAAATAATTCTGGAATGGCAAGAAATCTTTCTATACCAGTTAAAAACCAGTTAGCCTCGGCCATAAATGTTCTTTTAGCATTAATATTGTTAACTAGCTGGTACCCGCGGGCTCCGCCGGCGTGTTTTAATTATGAAATATATTTTTAGAATACATATTTGGAAATTAGCACTTCCTTGTAAACGATATTGGTTGTTATTTGTTAGAGGCTGCAAAGTAGCCAAGCTGTTGGGCAGTTAAGTACATCTATATGGTATGCCCAATTTTTTTTTAAACTATACCTCCTGTGTATAATAATAAAGAATGCGGAAAGTAAAAAATGATGGCTAGATCACGCTAGGTCATGCGGACTGAACATCTAAAAGCACGGTTGCCAGATTTATTTAAGTATAAATTGCAAATGTTTGCACATGGTGTTACCCCCTAGGGATTAAATTACAACACAAAAATAGTTATTTGCATTATAAGGGTTGTAAGTAGGATTTACAAGTCGAGAACGAATTTTGTGCCCGAGGGGATGTATTTTGGTGTCTACATTCAAACCTACCCACTTTCAAGAATATATCTCCAATAGTATAACTATAACTAGGTATTTATTTCTACGATTTTATGACGTCTTACTTTTTGAACATTCTTAACTATGTGACATTGTGACACCGCACAACAAGAATATGGGATGAAACATCAGCAAATTTATTAAAAATATATAAACACAACCTTACGGTAGTACGGAACCCTATATGCGCGAGTCGAACTCGCACTTGACCGTTTTTTGATTTCACACAATACAGCAACGCCCATGAATAAAATTATTTTTGTCAAATACCGTATACGCCTCTGGGAACAGACCAACCGTGCCAGCCTTACTAATCGGTTGTATAACCTATACGCACTGACTTATTTCCGGCATGGCCGCCTCTTGTTATTTATTCAAGGGTTAGCCTTAGTTAGTTATTGAGACTTTTGCGTCCTGTGAGAAATTCATAATATTGTATGTGGCACGGAACCCTCCATGAATCGAACTCGCACTCAACCTTTTTTTTATTTCACACAATCACGAAAACGCCCATGAATTAAATTATTTCTGTCAAATACCGTATACGTACGTACTTATTTTCGGCATCGACGCCTCTGGTAACAGACCAACACCCTTACTTATTACGTTAAAAGTTGTTTAGAATGACCACCATGAACTTCTTGCCAGTAATAAAGTCCATTTTGGAACTCTGCCAAGCATGAAAAAAACATCTGCCATTCGAAAAGACCTTTAAAATGAGGTACCACACGGCATAGGGTTGGGTTGGGTTGGGTTTTGACCTCAACTCCCTGGCGTAACCCCCCAAGGGGGTTGAAAAAGTGAAATTACATAAAAAAGTAGATTTATTAAGCAATAAGGTACAACTAAAATTTGGTGTCTCTATCTTTATTAATAGTAAAGATACTTGCCCATGCTACGACTTTTCAGACACCCTGTATGGTATATCACTGTAACCGAAGTATTTTCGTATTTCGCATTTTCAAATTACACAATGTGGGTAAATAAATATTTGTATTTTATTTTCAAATTGGATCCTAATTTTATTTCCAACTAGGTTAAAGCCGCCCCTGGAATAACCCACGTTTGTAAAGCTTTAGTCATAATAGTGACATAATAATGACTTACAAAGCAAGGAGTGGAATAGTATATTCTGTAACAAGGTTAGAATGAAAAACTCGATACGAGTGGAAAATTCCGAACGCGAGCGCTAGCGAGCGTGAGGAACCACGAGTATTGAGTTTTTTCATTCTAACTGAGTAACAGACTATATTTTCTCCACGACCAGAAAGCATGAATCAAAAACAATTAAATTAAATTTGAACAAAACAAGTTATTTATTGAGATTTACATTACATTGTATTAATATTTTATATTTGTAGTGACACAAAAATTATGACGCCGTCACCATTTGCATCTGTCACTGACAATTTTGAAATCCACGGCAATCTATGTCATTTGGTTCGATTACAGAATATTCATACCGTACCTTGTTATGGAATGAAAATACATGCGAAACACATAAGAAGTAAGTGTTTCAGAATAAATATTCTAACTCAAGAGTAAGAATGTATATGTTCTATTATTAAAAATGATTTCGGAATTTCTACATTCTTTAATGGTTGTGGAGAATAGTATATTCTGTAACAAGGTTAGAATGAAAAAACTCGATACGAGTGGAAAATTCCGAACGCGAGCGCTAGCGAGCGTGAGGAACCACGAGTATTGAGTATTTTCATTCTAACTGAGTAACAGACTATATTTTCTCCACGACCAGAAAGTATGAATCAAATGAATGAATGTCAAATTCTGTATCTGATTCATTCGATTTTTCACTCATTATTTCATTTCAATTGAAGCTTTTCTGACAAAAATTATGACGCCGCGCCGTCACCATTTGCATCTGTCACTGACAATTTTGAAATCCACGGCAATCTATGTCGTTTGGTTCGATTACAGAATATTCATACCGTACCTTGTTATGGAATGAAAATACATGCGAAACACATAAGAAGTAAGTGTTTCAGAATAAATATTCTAACTCAAGAGTAAGAATGTATATGTTCTATTATTAAAAATGATTTCGGAATTTCTACATTCTTTAATGGTTGTGGAGAAAAAATTGTTACTATCTAAAAAAAATTGACATGGTTCGGCGTTTGTCAATACAATCTGTCGTTAACGAATAAAACATATTGCAATTTTTTTTGGGAATGACTTTACACCCTTAGCAAGAGACTTTCATAACACCTGCTACCATTTTGCACCAAGACCGCAAAGCAAACCTGCATGTCAAATTTCGAAATTTTACAACGCGACATAGGGTTTAGTAGATCTGGTGAGTGGGTGTTTTTACCTCTTATGGGTATTCCAACACAAAAATTAAATAAAATCAACGTGTTTCGGCCTTTTTCATAAAGCCCATTGGTTTTTGAACTAAAAAATTATTTAATTTTTAGGGGTTCGTTTTACCCCTTTAGAGGGCGAATTTTTCAATATCCTTTCTTAGTTGACGGCTGGGGCCTAAACTAGAGTTGTATGCAAGATTTCAGCTTTCTGAGGCTGGGCCTTGATAAATCAGTGGTAGAAGTGTGTTTTTACCCCCTAGAGGTAAAAATCCAACACGGAAAAAAGTAGTCTTATGTAAAAAATAAAATAAAATTGACATGTTTTGGCGAATTTAATAGTTTTTAAAATAAAAAATAATTTAATATTTAAGGATTGAGTTTACTCCTTTAGAGGGCGAGTTTTGCAATATCCTTTCTTAGTGAACGTCTAGGGTCCAAACTAAAGCTGTATGCAAAATTTCAGCTTTCTATCTTTGGTAGTTAGGATTGGGCCTTGATAAATCTGTGGCAGAAGTGTGTTTTTACCCCTAGGGGTAAAATTCCAACAGGAAAAAAGTAGTCTTATGTAAAAAAATTAAATAAAATTGACATGTTTTGGCGTTTTCCTTAAATGTTTTTAAAATAAAAAATAATTTAATTTTTAGGGATTGCTTTTACCCCCTTAGAGGGCGAGTTTTGCAAAATCCTTTCCTAGTGGACGTCTAGGGCGTAAAATAAAGCTGTGTGCAAATTTTCAACTTCTTAGCGTTATTAGTTTTGTTTGGGCGGTGATGAATGTGTCAGTCAGTCAATTTTCAATTTAATATATTAGTATAGAAGACTAGCTTGCGCCCGCGACTTCGTCCGCGGTATAACAATTTTACTTCATTACAAGCTTTGAACCCCCATTTTACCCCCTTGGGGTTAATTTTTTAAAAAACTGTAAAACACGTGTTTAATCATTTATTTTTGGGAGTACTTCTATAAAGTTTCAAGTTAATAGGACCAACTAATACTTTTTCTCCATACAAACTTTCAACCCCTTTAGGGGTAGAATTTTGAAAAATCCCCTCCTTAGTGAGTCTCTACATTATAAAAGACAACTACTGACCAAATTTCATATTTATAGCTTCAGCGGCTTCGGCTCGGCGATGATGAATCAGTCAGACAGTCAGTCAGACAGTCAGTCAGGACATGGTATTTTATATACGTATACAGGGCGTCTAAAATAGGTGATACCACTATTGCTATCTCCGAAACGGTAAAAGATACGCGGTCGGTTAAATTAGAGAAAATGTGCCATGTTTAGTCCCAACTCATATTCCGTTTACGGAGTTGCCAAATTCTCTATAGTTTCTTATCTACAGGGGACTTTTTAAAAATAGTTAAACATATAATCCCTTCATATATCGAAAACTATTATAGTTAGAAAAAAATGTTTTAACAAAAATCACACTATTTTTTACCTTCTCTAAAGTATCGTTGTTGTATTGTTTATACCATTTGTTTTGTTGAGTGACTGATACTAACTTGTTTTTTTTTTCAAATACGGACTTTATGCTGCATTTGTTGAAAGAATACTTCATACCATTTACATCTGTGTATCACGTGATTTCGTTTTTCGACGTTTTGGTGAAAAATAGCATCATCCGGATATTCTACCAGTACGGTCTTGGCATTTTTCAAGTTAATGCGCCATTTTGAAACCATAAAAACTACAAACCATAGCAATAAGTTGTGAATTGTGCCTTAACATGGAAGATCCCAGGTCCGTATTGATAGAAAATCCTGATGATGTTGTTATTCTTGATAAAAACGCCGGAAAACATATTCAAATTATACACAGTTGTAAAGGGTATTCTTTCAAAAAATGCAGCGAGAAGTCCAGGTCCGCATTTGAAAACAACAAATTAGGATCAGTAACTCAATAGAAACAAACGGTATAAACAAAACAATAACGTTATTTCAGAGAAGGTAAAAAATCGTGTGATTTCTGTTAAAACAATTTTTTTCTATCTATAATAGTTTTCGATATATTTAAGAATTAAATTTTTGACTATTTTTAAAAAATTCCCTGTAAATAAGAAACTATAGAGAATTCGGCAACTCTGTAAAGGAATATGAATGGAAACTAAAAATGGCATATTTTCTCTAATTTAACAGACCTCATATCTTTTACCGTTTCGGAGGTAGCATTAGTGGTATCACCTATTTTATACACCCTGTATAGATAACAAATAAAAATAATATGTTTGAATTTTGAATTGTGTTTTCAATTTGACGTCTATGCTGAAATAAAATATTTTAAAAAATACCAAAACTAGATAATTTTCCTCACGCTCGTAGAAAAAACATTGTACCCAAAACGTGCGGAAAGTGTCTTTTCTGCACTCGACTACTGATCGAACCCCGCTTCGCGTCGTTCGGTCAACTACAGGCGCGTGCGGAAAAGCATCACTTTCCGCACTTGCTAGGTAAATAGCTATTATCACTTCACAGATTAACTTGCTTACTGCATATCACTGTATATTAGAATAAGACACATAATACGTATTTAGAACGCATTTTTCTATTTTTCTTTTATAGGCCAAGCAATAGAGCGATTTGTCGTGACATTAATACTATCAGAAAATCGTCTGTGCCATCATCTAAAAGACGATCCGTAGATGATTGCTGTTATATTTCCAACTCTGAAGTTTTTTCCTTTAATTTGTAATACATTTTTAAGCAAAAAAAAACGCGATTTTTTTAGTTTTTTGCTTATAAAATGGAAAGTAATGAAGCAATCTTAATGGTGTAAATGGACGATTTGTAGAGAATAAAAATACGAACAAAACGAAAGATAGAACGTCCCGATAGAATAAGTAGTAACGGAGAAAATCAGGAAAAACCGGAAAATTAAGAGTTTTTTTTTTAAATTCATAAATCGGCCATTTTTAAACGTAGAAGGCTCAAGGGAAAAAAGTAGTAATTTATAGCTACTTTATGTGTGCAAAACCCCGACGCTGTCCGACGATTAGTTTTGCCACAATTGTCATTTTAATTTTTCAATACACTATTTTGCAACAGGTCTGGATGCTCTATGGATCGTCCGATCTTAATTATTGAAACGTATTTGAAAAGTACAAGTTTAATTGAACAAAATGTATATTTTAATTTTTCCATAAAATGCTACGAAACCGGTTGAAAATGCAGGTAAAGAAGAAGAAATCTGTGCGTGCATTTTCAACCGGTTTCGTAGCATTTTATGGAAAAATGAAAATATACATTTTGTTCAATTAAACTTGTACTTTTCAAATCCGTTTCAATAATTAAAATCGGACGATCTATAGAGCATCCAGACCTGTTGCAAAATAGTGTATTGAAAAATTAAAATGACGATTGTGGCAAAACTAATCATCGGACAGCGTCGGGGTTTTGCACACATAAATTTTAAAGCAACATTTGCACACATAAATTATAAATCTATAAATTACTTCTTTTTCCCAAAGTTTGAGCCCTCTTGGTACTAGTCAAAATCAGTTATTTGCGAGTAGCAAATCGGAAGAGAGCCATGTCCTCGTCACACTGTCATCACTTGTTCACTTGTCTCTTGAATATTTGGTAATGTTTCTTTATCAACAGGACTGTTTTTATTACTTAGCTCTATGTTATTAATTTTATTGTGACTGTTCTCGTGGCTATCAGATTTCTCACTTATTTCATCTATATCTTCGTCTTCATCACGGCATAGGGTTGCATTTAAAATTTTTGACCCCAACTCCCTAGCGTCACCCCTGAAGGGGGTTGAAAAAGTATTACATAATAAAGTAGATTTATTAACCAAGATACACCTAATTGATGTCTATCTTTATTAATAGCAAAAATATTTGCCCATACTATGATTTTGCGGACACCCTGTAAGTATACTGGCAGTTACATATTTTTCATGTTTGTTTTCATTTAAAGTACCCTAGGTAAGTGAACATATTTATGATCTGTTTACTATCCATTTTGCAGTATTTCCAATGTTTCCAATATTTCCGTTATCCCTTTGGAAATTTCCAAGATTTCCATTTCCATGGAAATATTTTCAGTGGAAATATTTTCATTTATTAACACTAGGTATACATAATAATATGCCATGATGACTCACCCGCTTGGTTTCACGAACGAAGAAAATTTATCTATATACATATAGAAAAAAACTGACTGACTTATTGACTGACATATCAACGCACAGCCCACACCGCTGGGTCCAGAAACTTGAAATTTTGCACAGGGGTTTCTTATATATCGTATGCATCCACTTAGGAAGGGTTTTTCAAAATTCAAGCCCTAAGGGGGTGAAATATGGATTCAAACCTCAAATGGAGTAAAATATTAGATAGTCCTATTAACTCGAAACTTCATAAAAGTACTCTAAAAAATAAATGTTTAAGCACGTGTTTTACAGTTTTTATTTGGTGACAGGGGGGTTCAAAGTTTGTAATGGAGTAGGAAGCTAGTTCTAGATATATGTATATTTTGGTTATTTTCATTACTAGCATAACTTTTTATATTTGAAACTTTAAACACTTTTAATAATTGGTACTTCAAATAATTCATTTTCCAATAAATTTCTGCTTTCGCGGTTACCATAAAAATTTTGACTTTGGCTTGAAACGATATTCAAGCTAATTAAGCGCCTGTAAATAGTTTAACCGTGGCCATAAATTCACTTTAAAAGCTTAAAAGCCTCGGTAAATGTAATTTAGTTCTTAAGAATTCTTATATGTCGTTTGTGACTAAAATTAATGCCAGTTATACGCCTCTAATCGTTGAGGGCAATAGTGACCTTAAATAATGTTAAATTTAAAGCTAACCGTCATGTAAGTCGGTAATTTATTGCTAGAAGATAGGAGCATTTGTTTTTTTGTATCATTTTTCAACGCTTTCTGGATCGTTAGCCGTTTAAAATCTAATTTTGTCTCTGGCGCAAATTAGCTTCTTCTTAACGTGTCTGCACTTCCCACCGACATTAGAAACATAAATTTTGCCACGGCAAATTAAAAACAACTGTTTGGTGTAAAATTTGAAGCGCCGTCACTTTGATAAAGTCTTTACAAGATCCTATACATCTTATTTTAATAAACAATATCCGTCTACCAATTAAAAGTGAAAAATTATAATGACATGTTTTATTTTCAAACAGAATGTTGATTTAGGTACTTATTTAATAGGTTTACATAAAACCGTGCGACTTGCGACAGATATTTATGTTAAAAATCATTATGTAGTTATGTTTTTTAAAACCTATTGGATGATAGCTTGCATGTATACCGAGTAACAATGAAACTGCTGCCTGTATCATTATGCAGTAATCATGAATATGAGGACTTTGGTAAGGATAAATAAATTGCATGTTAAATAAAAAAAGCAACTGAATGTCATCCGACGATCATTGACACGACAAATTATAAACAACTACTTATATATAACTGTAATGTTACTTGCGCCTTTACTTTACTAATGTTCTTTAATACTTACTATATACCTACACCGTATTTTAATAAACAAGTCCGTCAAAAGATCAAAAAAGTAAAAAATTATCGTTAAGATTCACTAAAAATTTTAAGATTTAGTACTGGTTTTTTAAATTAAGGTCTTTCAGTTGATCAGCTAGGATTTGACAGGTTTTGTTTTGTCATTAAATCGCCATTAAAATCTTATAAATTATTCGAATATTTAAGCGATTTGCTTGGTTCACAAATTATTTTCATATTGGAACGTGTTGCTAGAATGAATTTAGTTCTACTAACTGCTATTGTGGAAAGTAAGTACTTACGTTGCCTGTTCTTTATAAATTAGCAAAGAAACTAGGAAACAAATTCATAGTATAAAACTTAGTCTTATTCTTACACTTGTCAGTTTAAAACTTTTGGTGGTCAAGTTAGACCGGTCTACCGTTGGAGAATCAGACTGCAGGGGAAAGGCTTGTCCCTTGAACCATATTTTTTTGAGACTTAGGTAAAATTTTTGAGCTAACTTGTAGCTTATATAATATAGTAGAACTAGCTCTCCGGTGGCCGAGTTGGTACGGCGCCAGCTTTGCAACCGAGAGGCGTGGGTTCGAATCCCGCTTCGACCATGGATATTTTATGATTGTTAACTGTTGGAAGGTGGTAGAGGAATTCTTCCTCGACCGAGGTGGTACCACCCCACACATCCTCTTAAAGGTCTTAAGGTATTGGCCCATTAAAGAAGGGCTTAGGGCAGTTACTTCGGCAACATAGAAATGTATTTTTCCCCTGCTAGTTTTGCAAGACAAAAATCACCTACTGCTAAATCGGAAATTTTTACTCCTGTGAATTTAGCCTGGCATTCTTCTATGGAATCCATTTCAAAATCATCTTCAGCATCTAAATCTGAATCGTCATCGTAGACAACAATGTCTTTAAAATCTTCATCTGAAACACTTTTTTTTAACAATTTCTTTCTTTGTCTTTGACGTTTTTGTAACGCTTTTTTTGTTAGCTTCAATTGTCATTTTTTCAGGGGCATCAGTTAAAATTCGGCATTTTCCTTCTTTTCGTCCTTTTGCGGAAACAGTTTTTGGAGCAGCTTGTGGAAATGGACGAATCATTTCGGTTGAGATTGATTCATGCAATGTGGATGAAGTAACATCTTGGGTGGGCGGAGTCGTATTTGATGTGGAAGGGGCAGCGTTTAGTGTGGATGGATGAATGTTGGATGAAATTGCAATAATATTTGATGCAGTTGTAGCAATGCTTGTAGAAACGGATGCTAGATGAAATGATGGCGCTTTTTGTATTGTAGATGGTACGACATATTATGGCCGATCAGTTATTGATGATCGCATGAACTCGTACTCTTTAAAGATATTCTTATTTAAAGGCCAAATACCTGATACTTTAAAACTAGATTGAATGTTTCCAGGTGTGAACGCTGAAGGCTAGGCTATTCCTGATATTTCGGCCACATCATAAATTAAAATAGGTTTTCCAGGGTGGCAACGCATCCAGTCGGCGCAAGCTGTGTTGTGGTATGTTTTGTAAGGCCCAAATACACTGTGGTCTAGAGGCTGAAGCTGACTTGTGTGGGGAGGTAGGGTAAGAAATAAGTATAACTATTTCGGTTTCTTTTACCAAATTTATAGCTTCGATGGAAATATGACTTTCATGCAGTGGCGGCTGTTGGTAGGTACTTACGGGACCCATGCCAAGTTCAGGGGTCTTGATAGTGTAATTTGCGAAAAAAGGTAAATTTTTGCGGAGCCCCCCATCGGAAAAAAATGAACACATTTAGGTATTTTATTCATTATTTTTTCTATACAAATTTTAAATCATTTTGTCAACAGTTTTTAAATTTTAAGAGAAAAAAATGTGTTAGTAGAAAGTTATAGTCAAGTAATTAAGTTATAACTTAAAATTCTAAATATAGGACATTACCTAATCGTGGTTGTATTGTAAACATAATCACCAGGTTGTAAAAATTTAGGTAAAAATTTGTTGAGTATTTAATACATATAATGATTAATAAGAACAGTTAGTTTATACCAACCATCCGACGAAGACACTTAAGTGTCGAAACAATTGTCATGTTTATGAATAAAAATTTAGTATAGATTGAAACAATTTTGTTGTTATTTTTAAATATTTTAATTATAAAAAATCTTGTATAAAACACAACATTTTTTCTGAACATTTGTAGGTGAGAATTTGTATATAATTGTTTAAATTATTTATAGCGCAAGAGAATTGACGAAAAATAAAAAATAAGCTTATTTACTTATTGCAAAATATTTTTACAGATCTCACTTACACAGATTGCAAGTCTGACGAGGAACGGAAAAAAAGACCGAGAACTGCTTTCACAGCATCACAAATAAAATCACTAGAGGCAGAGTTTGAAAAGAATAAATATCTGTCAGTGGCCAAAAGATGTCAACTATCTAAAACTTTAAAATTAACAGAAACACAAGTAAGTATAAAATAATTTAACACTACTGTATAGGATAGGTGCGGCCAAAGTCTACAGAATTTAATTCCGGCCAACTTTTATTCCATAAATTTTGTGGCGATTTAGCGAATAAGTATCTAGTTTTTATTGTAGGGGAGTACTTTTGCAACTTGTTAAAGCGCTTAACCAAGAGAAAGTTCCGAGCAAGAAAGAGCCGACATTTTGCGCGCTTTCCTGAAAAACTTTTCCGTCTTGCACATGCTTTCTATAACTTAACTGTCGACCTTGTTTCTTGTTTCTAGGTGCATTTTAAAGTAAAATAGGCCAGTCTACTACTATTTTTTACATCATCTTATTGCAGTTTAATCGCCATTACTTCCCTGTAGAACCGCCACCGGCATATCTCGATACGGCACGAATTATAAAAATTCTCAGGGAGCCCTTACAAGATGTACAATATTGTTTGATAATAAATAGTAAAAGTAGCTTGGAATGGGCTTATCCAGCATTTTTTTTATTTCATAATACAAAAATACTCCATTGGAAAAGCTTATCTCCAAATAAATTAGATTTTTTATGATCAAATTCACCCTCAAAATAGCGATCAAACATCGCGCGTTGTAAAACGGGGAGATGACCTCTGCTGACGTAGTCCCACGATGGGCGATTCAAATTTAAGAAATACATTAAGCGTTAGCACCGCTGCAAAATTTGCGGATTTGGTAGCAAGGTTATATGCTATCAAACCAAATTATAAAAAAAAACGTTGTAATATTCCGAATTTATACTGACCTATTACACGGAAATATTAAGAGAACTGAGAAAACAGTCAACGCATAATATTTTATAACCTAAAAAGGATAAGTATTTACGTATAAGTATCCAAAAAAACACCAACCATAATTCACCAAATGACGGGGGTAAAAACCTACTACACGCTGACGTTTGGATTTTACTATTATTTCTGTTGTAGTTCATCGCTATATTTAAATACACTTAAGCACTCCGAAACAAGTTTCAAAATGAAATTGAATTTTAAGATTAAAAATGCTACAAAAGTTATGCAATTCCCTGTTAGTACTAAAATGGCTGAAAGGGGGCATGGCGGTGTTGCCGTATCCTTAATTCGATTTGTCACGTTGCCCACTACGTTCAGTTGTTTTTCGTAGAATGGGGTCGGGCGGGAAACTGAATTTCTTGAATTTGGCTGAATTTTAAACCTTAACATTTTTGTTATTATCCGTCCAGCCGATGTAACTTTGTGTGTGTGTGTTTCGAGTGAGTCATTGTGCAAAAATATTTACATATTTATTGAAAACGCGAAATGACTGAACAAGCCCATTGGGGATTGAATGCAAATACCTAAGTGTATTTTAAAAATCTGGTGTAGTAACTGAGAGTGAATAATAGTGTCTGGGATCGTATGAAAGGAATGAAGCTAAAGAGAATATATAAATCAAATAATATTTATTAACTAAGGGACGCCATAAAGTAATTAAGATTAGATAAGAATCATATTCAGATTACACAAATTTTCATTTAATCTTGATTTCGGAGTAATATTTTATTTTACCTGCAGAGAGACTTATTTTAACTCAGACCTATAGAATATTTAAAATTAGCCCATAATATTAATTACTAAGGTACACATTACTTGAAAATATTTATATTTTTCTTTTTATTCTTTTCACTCAATTAAGTATATAGAACAGGGGGGGGGGGCAGAACTCGTCATCACCGATGTTGATAAAATTGTATCTACTGGTAAGACATCCAAAAATAAGCGACACATGTTTTTTAAGCTGCTGATATTCGCAATAAAGTGGTAGAAATCGATCTTAAAATTTGCCAAAAATCGCATTTTTGGCTATAATTAAAAAGCCCGAGATGATGCCAGAATAAATCAAAAAGGAAAATGTTTCCTAAAATTAATACTATTAATAACCTGATTGTGAGAGGGATACAACATATTGTGGACGAAGATGTGAAAGAATTACCCCCTACCCATCTCACAACCAGATTATAAAATAACATTAATTTGAACATATTCCTTTTTGATTCATTCCGATGTTATCTCTAGTTTTTTAACTAAAGCCAAAAGTTATATTTTGTGAAAATTGTAAGGCCCATTTCTATCCCATTAGTGCGATTATCAGCAGCTGCAGGAAAATACGCATCCGGACATCCGGTATTTTTCCAGGTCCTACCTGTACGGCGACCGGTTAATTGGGGAGAAAGGGCAATAAAATATTTGATGGTCCAAAAAGGTACAGGTAAATCGGGGAGAGGCATCTTACCAGGTAGCAGGTAAATTGGGGAGAAAAGAGTAGGTACGTATTTACTATTTAGAATTTAGATATTAAAATAAAAGTCCATTTTATACCAAAAATTATTTTTAAAAATAAGGTAACATAAAATAACAACAGCAAAAATTCCCATAATGCTTCCAAAAAATTGTTTTACTTCTATACAAAGAATCAAAATGTTTTTATAAAAAAGTTAGTGAAAAGTAGGTGGTACATGATTGGATACATGACTTTTTCCAATATAGGAAACACATTTGACAAAATGTATTCTTGACATTTCACCATTTTTATATTTTTCTAAATTCGATCTTAGCAATTCTTGCTTTGTGCGGACAGCTTTATTTTGTATTTTTTTGGGAAGTGTACTACTATTAATTTTAATAATATGTATCAATTTGGAATTGTATTAATACATTAATAAAGTTAAATAGCAATGGATGCGCACTATAAAACACTTATTAAATTTAGAGTGGAAACTCTCACGGTATTCTCTGTAGAGCTACTACATGAAGCCCATAATATTGGTGGAAATTTAGCTTGCTCAGATATATAGTTCTCAACTAAATAATCTGACATACTAATATAATAGCTTTGATATTAGGTTGACACTCTACAAAATCAAATACAAAACAATGTGACACTTCAATAGGATCTAAAAAGGTCAGACCAAATAAATGACGTAACCACTTCCCTACTTCACTATTTGGATCACTATGGTCATTTTTTAGTCCAAGACTTTGTATCTTTCTAAACCAAGCTTGATCTAAGTGAAACTTGCATCCCGTTATTTGTGAAGTTGGAAAAACAATACCTATAGCATTATGTATAGCTTGCTCAAAATCTGCAACTACAATTTTTGGATTAAAAACATAGTTTTGCTGAAGACATATGCTTTGTATGTGTCTAAATAAAGTTGTGTAAGACTAAGAAGGTTTATCTGGTAACAAACAAAATGCTATAGGTATATAATGACCGTTGTTAATGGCATGAATTGTGAAGAGTTGACTAAAAAATTTGGTACAATATTGAAAGGTTCCATATTTTTTCACATTCACACTAGTACCGCAAATTTGTAGCACAGGAAAACACTAAAATTTTCGCTTGTTCATCACAAACTGGCATAAAACTTTCACTTTTGATGGTTTTAAAATTCGGATGATTTCAACACTTGGAAAACTTCATCCTGTGATTTAGGCAGGGTAGGCTGAAGCTTTCGCCGTGCATTGTAAATATTTTTTCTTATGAGACTCATACCTGTTGATGTTATATTTTCTAAATCGCCAACGTTTTCTCTTAAAACTGTATGAACAATTATTATTGTTGATGGTCGTTCTGAGATGTCAGTCGTCGCTTTTCTTTTGGCACTGTTGCTAATTTTCTTTCTGCTGATTGTTTCGCTGGTGTAGCTTTCATGGTTGTACTGCACATTTTCTTTGCGGGTAATACAAGATTCTCCAATTGTATTCAATTTGTCTGACATTTTTTGTTAGTGCAAATCCAAAAACTTTCACCAGAAGTCTTTAATACACTTTTTTTTGAAAAAGTAAAACCACAATACAGAATTAGGGCTAACAATAAATTCGAAATTTTTCACTGCGTTCTGTCACATATATCCCAAAAGAATATACTAACCACCTATACTCGATTTGAAATTGGTTGATAGTAATAAATCATTAAAATCCGTCAAACACGTACACAGAGTGGTCCACCTAAATTGCCAAGTTTTAAATAGTATATACATTGAAAGTCTAGACCCTTTTGCATTTATTAAACTTTCCATTCCTATAGATCTGATAAGGGCGTCGAATACAAAGCTTAACCCGAGGCTCGAACAATAAGCGGTAGTATTCTACCTGTGATGTTTTGCACTCATGCACGTGCTTTCGGGTGGGTTTAAGTTTATATTAAACACAATAATTATATAATTTAGTGAACATTCGGATGTGTGGCATAATTTGTTACCCTTGTATTTGAATAAATATAATACTAATAACAATAAAGCAACTAATAAACAAGTAAATTTGGAAAAATGTTTCTATTTGAAATTCTATAAAATTTATAGTAAGTCATTACAGTTTTTACAGTTTTTGAACATCACTCATTTTATAAGTGGTATTTTTTCTAGCCACATAACCTTTCACATGAGCCCATACCAGTTCGATCGGATTTAATTCGCAATGGTAGGGGGGGAGCCGAAGCACTATTATATTTTGTTTTTTGGCCATTTCGTCAACAACATATTTTTGAAACCGATGTTTATGGGTGTTTACAATTGATAGCAACTCCTTTTTAACCATATTGTCCTCAAATTGTATTTGTTTCTCCACAAGCCACTCGATAATTTTTGCTTTTCGCCAAGCAGTTGTAGGCATCTTCTCCAATCTTCTGGAGTGATACGGAGCGTTATCTAACACAATGACGGAGCCAGGTGGAATCAGCTCTATCATTTGTTCGAAATACTCCTCAAAAACATCAGCATTCATATCCTCGTGGTAATCGCCTGTACGAACTGATTGGAATGATAATAGTCCACCTTCTAAAAATCCATTGGAGCTACCGATGTGAGTTATAATTAATCGTTTTCCTTTTCCAGAGGGCGGATTTATTCCTGTTGATAGACCGTCTAAAAATGCTTGCCGGTGAGAAGTCACATTTTTGTCTGTCCATATTTTTCCAACTGTGTAGCCTTCGTTCAGCCATGTTTCGTCCAAATAGAAAATTGTTTTGTTTTCATTGCGAAATTTTCTTATTTTTCTCAAATAATTACGTCTCCAACATACTATTTCATCTTTTTCGAGCAAATGAGACTTCCGACTATGTTTTTCCCATCTAAAATTCATTTCTCTTAGAACTTTCCATAGTTTATCTCTCTTGATTGCAGGAAAGTCTTCTTTTACTGCCCCTAAAACTCTATCCAAAGTAGGGATCTCCTTATTGAAATAGAATGAATGCACCTTTCGTCTTATGATGGCCTTTTCGTCCTCATCGATCGGTATTGTTCGCCTTCCTGGAGATGGTTTTGGTGGCGTCACGGTTCCTGTCTTTTCTTCCCGCATCAGCCTGTAGATGGTTGCTTTTCCAATACCTGTCATCTTTGAACAAAGTTCCACTGCAGAATCGATACTTATTGCACTTTTTTGATATCTAAGTGCATTAAATACATTAAGCACAATAATCTTTTCACTAATGCTTAGCGCTGATTTCGCAGCTCGCTTAACTGGAATAAATCCTGAAAGACTCTCCATTTTCAAAAATTACCCAAATGTGTGTCCTAGAATACTCGCATTAGGTTTGTTCGCTCTTAAAATGACTCACAGTTTTATACCAATAAGTAGAGGTACCTAATTTTTCGTAACTACCTGAAAAGTAACATTGTGTATTAATTGTTCCCGGAATTCTCGGCATAATTATTTTTACCTGTTATGACAATAATGATTACTAAATTATTCGGATAAGTAAATAGGGTTCAAACCGGCACGTCAGGTAGGTGCGCCTATGGAATCGGCTGCTAACAATGATTTATTACTATCAACCAATTTCAAATCGAGTATAATCATAGAAATGTGCATAAATAAAATTTTAATATACATTTAATATACCTACCTATGTTTTCACTAATTACATTTAATACAACCCTTTTTAATCCTACCTACCTATGTTTATACATTTTCCCCAGTTTACCTGCGACAATTTTGGTCCTTAGGTTCACTTGGCCCCAATTTACCTGTAATAAAAAGATTAAATCCCGAATGTACCAACACCGACCTGTACACCATATTGGTGTACAGGTAGGACCTGCTGGTGATAGTGGATTTCAAATAAAGTTAGTTAGTTAGTAGTTAATAATTTTAAGAAATATTTTCCTTTCTGATTCATTCCGATGTCAGCTTTAGTTTTTGAGATATAGCCAAAAGAGTGATTTCTTGCCAAGGTCGCGTTTCAAGGACAATTTCCACCCCTTTAATGTAAATATCAGCAGTTTAAAAAAGATACGGATCAGTACAAACAGAAAACTAATTGTATAAGACATGTACTGTATTATACGAAATTACGTAGCCGTAATCAAAGCAATCTTACATCTAGTTTACTCAACGTATTTTAACTGAATTTCTTAGGGAGTTGACACTTAAGATTGTGAATTAAATTGTCCATAGTTGCGCATAGCCAAATGTTGCAAAGTCCAAATCTTTATTCCAGACAAATGCTTACCTGAAACACAACACCAGATTATAAATATATATATTTTTTTATTTTGTGTCTAAACCTTAGTTTGTATGAATTATAGCTTTAAATTTAACATAAAATTTTGGATTTTCAGAAACTAAATGATTTGATCTGATATTTGGTCTGAGTTTAATGTTACACTAAAACTATATGGAGGGTACTTTCTAATTAATCTTAAATTATAAATAAGATGAATCTAGGGTTAATTTTCAAATTTACCTTACCTGTTTATATAATCAGTTTAAATTTAGTACCCTTACAGTTATAAATAATTTGCATACCGAAATTTTTTTCGCATAAGGTATTATTGATAATGCCAAACAATCTTTTGTGAGTGCCATACATTCGTTAGATTATTAACTTTATTTGAAAACTTTCTTACTTCCTTGCATTATACGTTATTTTGCACCGTTTCAGCAAAATGTATGGGTACCCTTTTTTATGATAACATTTTTTAATGGTATTTTTTTGAAAACAAATTACTTTGTCCCAAAAAAGAATTTGCACGAATTTTAAATAGATGATAAAAAAATTGCAGTGGTCCCTAAAGGGGGCACCTCGCCGCGGCGCCCATATTTTATATTTTTAATTTTTATATGGACTGACAACCTGGCGAGGGCAAATAATTAAATAATTTATACGTAATTTGCTTATTTGACACTAGATGTCACTATATGTATATGAAATCTATACTCCTGGATTATTCGGTTAGCTTCTTGAATTTTCTTGATGCTTAGGATCCGTATACAACTAGAAGTCGGTTTCGGGCGGTGTCCAGTTAGTTATTGTTATTTGTAGATATCAAATGCTAGTTCTGCATGGAAATGTATTAATAAGTCGGTGGATTTTTTATATCTTTTACAGTTGTTTAAAATGTACCGTTTCTTATTAAACAGTAATAAACGGGAAAATGAAAATACAGAAAGTTCTCCGTCCAACCAACGATAACATTGCGAAAAAGCGTAAATATCGTAGGTACAATGATTGTTATTTGGATTTTGGTTTCACATCGACAAAAGTCAATGGCGAAGAGAGACCTCAGTGTGTAATTTGCATGAGAGTTTTGGCTCCAGAATGTATGCTACCAAGTAAGTTGAAGCGTCATTTAGAAAGCGACCACTGCAATATGGTTAGCAAATCTCGTGACTTGTTCAAAAGAAAGTTAAGAGAAGTAAAACAACAAAAACGTACTTTTCTTAAGCTGGCATCGATTTCAAACAATGCTTTGCTAGCATCTTACAAAGTGGCATATAGAATCGCAAACTGTAAGAAACCTCATATCATCGCTGAAGAATTGATTCTTCCGGCTGCTGTAGATATGGTAAGCATTATGGTGGGTAAGTCCGCTGGCAAACTTTTGTCAAGCAATAAAACCGTCAGTCGCAGAATACAGCACAACGCAGAGGACCTCAATGATCAACTGATTGAATAAATTAAAGGAAAATAATTTGGGCTGCAACTCCATGAGGCCACAGATAATAATAAAGCTGCCCATTTGACTTGCTATGCATGCTTTGCAGATGGTAATACTATTGTAGAAGATCTATTTTGAAAAAAATATCACTGCAGGGGCCAAAGCTCAGGATCTGTTCGAGATCCTTTCCAAAAATAATTTAGATTGGATGTAGGTGAAGTTTACCTCAAGGCTGCCTCAAACAGAAACTAAAAGCAGGTATTTTCCTAAATTAAACATTTTTTCGCAGTTTTTCACTTTTACATGAAAGAAGGGAAGAGTCTGCGGCGTATGTACTATATTTTTTATTTAAAAAAAGATTTAAAGGGGGTCAAAATTGATAAAAATTCATTAAAAATACCCTGTAAGCAGGTCTTTTCCAAAACCAAAATCTTTTTCGCTGGGTTTTCACGTTTACATGAAATATCGAAACAGTCCGCGGCTTATGACATAATTTTTATTTCTTGAAAACAATTTAGATGGGCCACAATGGCAAGGAACGATAAAACGCCTTGAAGGTTATCTTAAAGATATAATAAGATGTCCCAGCATGTAGTTTTCTTCCAAGCAGCCTCAAATAGAAAGTAAAAGCTGGTCTTATCCAAAACTAAACATTTTGTGGCAGTTTTCTTACTTGTACATTAAAGAACGGAACAGTTCGCGGCGTATGACATTTTTTATTTAAAATTTTTTTTAAAGGAGGTGAAAATTGATAAAAATACACACCAAGCAGGTCTTCTGCAAAACCAAAATCTTTCTTGCTGGCTTTTCACTTTTACATGCAAGAAGGAAACAATCTACGGCTTAGGTATGACATATTTTTTATTTTAAAAAATTTAAGGGGCAATTGATAAAAATACATAAAAAATACACCGTAAGCAGTTCTCCAAAACTAAAATCTTTCTCGCTGGTTTTTCACTTTTACGTGAAAGAGGAGGACAATCCGCGGCATATAACATATTTTTTTATTACAACGATTTAGGGGGGGGGGGGGGCACAAGGGCAAAAAACAATAGAAAGCTCTTACCTTAAAGATATCTTTAAAATATCCTAGTAGATAGTTTTCCTCGAGGCAGCATCAAAGCAGGTCTTCTCAAAAACTAAACATTTTTTGCAGTTTTTTCACTTTTACATGAAAGAAGAGAACAGTCTGCGGCGCATGAATATTTATATTTAAAACAAATTCAGGGGGTCATATAGGCAACAAATTGACAAAGAAACGCAGAAGAAAGAGAAATAGTAATATTGACTTTAAAGTATTTATTAGTAGCCGAAACTAAGTCTTCCATATTTTTTAATACATAACAGATTTCTCTTTAAATATTTCGGACATCTCTAAAAAGGGTCGGTGCTATTTTTAATGTGTAAAGTTGCTTTTAGTTTCTATCAATCAATCTACAATTTTACTCCATTACAAACTTTGAACCCCCATTTCACCCCCTTAGGGGTTGATTTATTAAAAACTGGAAAACACGCGTTTAAACATTATTTTTTAGAGTACTTTTATGAAGTTTGGAGTGAATAGGACACTCTAGTATTTTTGTCCATATAAAGTTTGAACCCCTCTTTCACTCCCTTAGGGGTTGAATTTTGAAAAACCCTTTCTTAGTGCACGCCCACGATATAGGAAACCTCTGTGCAAATTCTTTTTCAAGTTTCTAGGCCCAGCGGTGTGGGCTGTGCCGTACCTCAGTCAATCAGTCAGTCAGTTTCCGCTTTTATATGTATTAGAGATTATTTCATGTTTTTACTTTTATCACAAACAGTATTTGTAAAAAAGCTCTTGTTTATTAAACATTAGTCATGTCAGCATAACGACAGCCACCTTTTATTTTACACTACTTACAATTCTTTACCTATCTCGATTCATAGCTGTTTTTGCTTTGATTTTAAATTTATTCGGCGATATCCTTTTAATGGGGTTTGAATTGAATTAAGTATTGAATTTACTTAAACTTAGTTAATATGAGATCGTTGTTACAGATTAAAATTTGGTTTCAAAACAGACGAACGAAATGGAAAAGAAAATACACTAATGATATTGAACTTTTAGCACAGCAGTATTATAGTTCGTTAGGCGTAATGACACCTAGGCCAATCTTCCTGGGGGACAGATTATGGTGAGTTTATATTCTTATGTAATATAATACGTATTTTTGAAAAACCGTTCTTATTTTCTTAAATTATGAATTTATTTATAATGGCGCAAATTCTAACTATCCCCCCCCCCCCCCCAACTTTTAGTGACTATTGTTCAGATCACCCTTAGGAAAAATTATATGGTTGCCCCTACGTTTATCATATCTATCATCGTTTTTGTCTGGCTGTGGTACTGATCACGGTTGCTAGTTAAATAATGGAATAAACTGCATTTGTCAACCAACTGGTTGACAAATGAAGTTTATCTATTGCTTAAGTGTCAACCGTAACCGTTAACAAAGGCCAGCTGAGAACGCTGTATATGTATAGGGGGGAGGGGATAATGTGTACGAGCTTGAGTAAAAATTTGATGTTGCGCCGGCCCTGATTGCTGCAGAGATTTTGTGTATAGAATTTTTCAAAACGAAACAACTAAATTTCTTGGTTTACAAATTGACTCCCGCCTTAATTGGACAGCTCATATAAACACTGTCCTGAAAAAGCTTGCTCTACATTCGTTTGTACTGTGGAGGCTAAAGCCATTTATGAGTAGAAAGGCTTTGTTGTCATATTACTATGCTTATTCCTACTCGACAATGATCTATGGGATTGTTGCCTGGGGGGCTCAGCTGGGATTCAGGATGTGCTAGTAGCACAAAAAAGAATTGTTAGAACAATCTTGAATAGGGGCCCGCGAGACTCATGTAGGCCGCTGTTTGCAGAGTTGGGTTTGCTGACTGTTGTGTCGGCCTATATATTGCAGTGTTCACTCTATGTTAAATCAAATATAAATAAATTTAGGACAAGTGATAGCCTGCCTCATGGCTACACATTGCGTTATGGAGACACATTAAGGACGCCTCGGCATAGGCTTGCCGCAACGGCAAACAGCGGCCTCGTGCTGCCTTTAAAAATTTACAACCACCTTCCCGCGGTCGTTCGTTCTGTGGAAAACAGGAATCAATTTAAAGCAAAACTCAAATCATTATTATTAAGCCAAACTGTGTACTCGTTGGAGGAATTTTTTACAATGTATAAGTAATGTCTTATGATTGTTTTGTTTATGTTTGTTTTTCTATCAACTTGTAACTGCTGTGTTTGATTGGCCGGTCTCATGGTTCTGCTTGAGGTTGGAGCTAATAGAATGTATCGATAAGGTATGACTTTTGTACTGTAATATTTTAGAAATTTTAAGATTTGTAGACGAAGACTATGTCATGTATATTGTGATCACTTCTTGAATAAATAAATAAATAAATAAATAAATAAATTAATTATTTTTAAAACGATAAAAATAATGAAATTCTGAGTGCCGGGAAATATATCCTAAACTTTTTCCAAAATTGTGTATGTAATAACTTTCAAGTTGGATGATGAACCAAAAAACTGGATCTTCAACACAAGGGCATATCAAGAATTTTTTGAACCCTGGTCAGTTAAAATAGGTGACAGGAGTTTGGACGCGGACGTGAATTATAAATATTTAGTAGACAGTTGTTTGAACACGACAAAAATTGTCTTTCAGGATAACGTTCAGCAGGCTTCTTACATGCCATTAGCTATAATCCATAGCAATAATTCATCTGAATCATTTCTTTATTTGTAAATGAACGCATGTACAAAAATAAAAAGAAACGCTTTTGTTAGAATAATTTATTTTGCAGCTTTGAATTGTGTGGTGAAATAATTGACTTCGGCAGGCGACTATAAATACAATTTTATTTAGTAGGTATGAAAGATCACTTATTATTGCGCAAAATAAAAAAAATTTCACTAAAAATGTAAGAGGGGGAAACCTCGGGGGAACCTGAAAGAAAATACGCAAAGCTGTGCAACTGTCCGCTCACACAGTGGCGTTACCGCTCTATTTATATACTTTAAGAGGTTCAAAATAAAACAATTACGTAATTTATTACCTATCAGTGGGTGTCCATTGGGGTGGGTCGATTTTTAAAAGTTTTAGAGTTTCGATTTAGAATACTTACAAAAAGCTTCCTTTATAATAATAAAAAAGTTTATAAAAATAATCTTAATTAATTTACATCTTCCACCCTTGAAGCTAGTTCTTTTTGGTATGTCATAAAAAGTTGTAAAATTATTGTATGGTAATTATTAAACTATTTGTAACGTTATAAATAGAAGTTATAAAGTTTATCCCTTTGTTTACATTCCACTAAGAAGGGTAGTAAGAAATACAACAGGCTAGAAGTTGTGCTAGTTAATAATATTTAATATAAAACCTAAGTCGAAATTTATATATATATATATATATATATATATATATATATATATATATATATATATATATATATATATATATATATATATATATATATTCGAAACTGGAGTAGTGGGGATGCCAGTCTTTTTTTTAGCTTTCGAGAATTTATTTTTCTCTTCTTCAGGACTTCTACAATACAAAAATTAATTTAAGTTAGTAAAATCTAACCTAACAATCTTCATAATAAAACAACTCACCAAAGTGTGCAGTTAAACTAAAAACAGGAATCTCCATGCGAAAATGCAAGATCCGTCTCCATCCTCTATTACACAACTACATTCCTCGGGGCGTCATGAGGAAAACCGAAACGGAAAAATCTTGCATTTTAGCAGGATAGAAGCGACAGGAAATTGACATTTGCAAAATTATGAGATTATACCCGACATTCATGCTTGGCAAATCTTCTTTAAAAGAAGACAAGCAAATACAGAAGGGTAAGAAGGAGAAGGAGAGAGACAAAACTCATCAAGCACTGGCGCATGGTATCGGATGGTCAGAAAAAATGTTCATAGGTTGTTGAGAGTTTAGTGAACCAAAAATATAATAAGCCGCCTTGGGTTATTGATGAATTGGCGGAGCATTTTAAAACTGTCACAATCATGTTAATTTTAGTAAATAAGGTATAATATGTAAAGAAAGGGAAAATATAAAAACCGTAATTACTCCCTCTCAACCCAGAGTTACTACTCATCAGGGGCTGGAAAATCAAGTAAACTGAGATATTTTTCTTTCTCTAGGCGTAGTAAGTAACTGTAGACAGTGCTGAGTTCTGATATGTCACTTTTCTTATTTAGGCAGTTAGGTTCAAGGTTGATGTGAACCATCTCCAGGAAAAGTCTTTTGTAATATGAACTGACATTTTCCAAGATCTCAGCACCCTCCCAGTCCATTTGATGATCTTCATCAATAACATGCTCTGCCAAAGCGCAAGAATGTACACCTCGACGGCAGTCACTTTTATGGGAAGTAATACGGCCCTTCACATTTCTAGACGTCTGCCCTATGTATGACAAGTTACAATTTTTACAGGGGATTCTGTATACAATGCCACATTTTTCATCCCTGCTACGAGGGGCCTTAGTTCTAGAGTAAATCTGAGAAATAGTTTTTATTTGCTTTCTCGCTATTTTTATGTTGGTATGTTTAAAAACATTAATTTATTCATTTTTCTGTTAAATTGTCAATATGTGGTAATGAAAAATAGAAAGTTGTTTGAGGATTATTTTCCACTGCAATGTTGTTTTGTGTGTAAGAAATTGATGGATTAACAGAACTCGGTGTTTGTGATCTTAGGGACATGGGTTGTGATTGCCTTTCGAAAATATTTTCTGGTATCTTGTACTGAGTGCTGAGCAAGAATTTATTGATGAGGTTTATTGGATAGGAATTCTCTAGCAATATGCCCCTCAATTGGTCTAGAGCTTCTTTTCTGTGTTGGGGGTGAGTGAGTTTAACTGCTCTATTTTTCATTCCTAGGATTAGGTTTATTTTTGTTCTCATAGGGTGGTAAGAGAAGTAACTGACAAACCTATTCGAACAATATGGTTTTCTATACCACCTAGTTCGAAGGGTGTCATCAGCATCTCTAGTGACCAGCATATCCAGAAACGGGATAGAGTTATTGGTTTCTTCTTCGATGGTAAATTGGACATGTCGGTCATAAGAGTTGAACAGTTCTAGAGCTACCTCTGCTCTACCCCTTAGTACGGAGAGTAAAAGGTCATCAACGTATCTTTTTATAAAAGGAATATGGATTTGTAGACAATCCCTAACCAAGTCATCCAATACATAGTTAACTAGGATAGGGGAAATTTTAGATCCCATGGGGGTGCCAAATATTTGTTTGTAGTATGTGATATTGAAGATTAACACATTAGAGTCAAAACTGTATGTTAAAATATTTTCGAATTGTTCAACAGTTAAGTTGCAATATTGTGAAATTGTGTCCCAGTGATTATTTATACTCTTCAAAACAGATTCTAAAGATAAGTTGGTAAATAGCGAGACAACATCAAAACTAACAATTACATAATTGTGAGGAAGTTGAAACAACCTGACTGAAAGAAAAAGAATCCCTTACATAAAATTCGTTGTTTGTGTTGTAAGATGCAGTTAGAATGTCTGTTAGATATTTCGCCAAGGCTCCATTGGGGCTGTTTATAGAAGAGACAATAGGCCTCATTGACAGTGTCGGTTTATGTATTTTCGGTAAAGTATAAAATCTTGGAGCTACAGAATTATAAGTGTTTAAGTTAAAGGCTGTACCTTCGTCAATGACACCGTGTTCTTTCAATGTTTTAACAATTTTATTCGCCTTCAGCTGCAATGTATAAGTAGGATTCTGATTTAATTTTTTATAATAGTGATTATCTTCAAGTAATTCTTGACTTTTTTGAATGTAATACTCTTTATACATTGCAACTGTGACGTTGCCCTTATCACTACGAAGAATGTAAAGGTTTGGATGGTCCTTTAAGAAGAGTTTGCATTTATTAAAAATATCATTAAGGAAGGGTTTATTGTTGTGATTTTTGTGTATAAAGTTCGTCAAGACATTAGTATACTGAGCCCTAAAGCAATCTTTCTGTTTATCATCACAGCTTAAAATAATACTTTCTAGATCAGCAAGAAGGTGTGTGATTCTAATTTCTTTAGTTGGGGGACAAAGACTGAATTTGGGCCCAAGAGAAATTAAATCTATAATCTCTTGGGGAAAATTGATGTTGGTAAGGTTTTTAAACCAATTAGGCTGTGTTTAGATTTTTTTAATATTATAAGTTTTAAGTTGTTCAAGCTTTCTGATGTTTCTATTTTTTATATCTCTAAATATTTTATTATATTTAGTTTTTTGTCTACTGTCGAACTCGTCTATAATGTAATGAGGAAGAATGTCAGAAAGTTATGAACAACATTGTTAAAATTGTGTTTTAAATTAGTTATTTCACAGAAAGTTGCCTTAATCTCCAAATTTAAAATAAATATTCTTTCTCAACCTGTTATTGAAGTTTCCGATCTTCTTGCCACGGTAACCCTCACTGTGATGCACCAGGGCATTGATGGTCGCCGTACCATTGGTTATATGGTTAGGAAATATATCGAACTGTCGACATTTTAGGAGAAAGATCCTTCTGTTTCGCATAGAAGCCTGTTTGCTGGTAATGTTGGCCATGGTTTTAAGTAAGCACACTGTGGCGGCACCATAGTGATGTTTAATTTCTGAGAAAAACCCCATATCTGAAAAAATAAGGGAGAGTAGTCGCGACTGACTAGTTGTTAAGTGAAAATTCTCCGAGAAAAATACACAGTCAAACGTCTCTACTAAACGTTATTTTTGTTTTGCAAACGTAACAAATCATAAAAAAAGCGTGAAATTTCCAAACAACGAGATCCTGGGAGACAGAGCCTGGGAGACAGAGCCTGGCACAAATTATATATATATATATATATATATATATATATATATATATATATATATATATATATATATATATATATATATATATATATATATATATATATATATATATATATGCCTCCCTCCTCCCTCAAATTTTAGCGGCCAACGAACATCTTTAATAGTCACTTTATGGGAACTTATTAGTTATATTTAAGTAATATGACCTACCGAACATACTTACATACATAAGATACTAGAATTCGTTTAGGTATTTAGCATCACCAATGTTTGCTCATAAATTCCTAATAAGTAATACTTTTTCTTTTCTAAGGTTCTTCAACTATCCCGGCCAACCAGGACTGTCGAGTGCTCCGCCAGTACTGCCTAATATGATACCACTTCCACCAACTACGTGTGTGCCAACGCAAGTTCGACTAGCACCTCAACGATCGTGTCCACAAGACTACGTAAAATATCAGCAACCTGAGCCATTGGTCGAGTGTTCACCCATGATGCAATTACAAAATTTTGGACGCCAATACAAAACTCCCTAGTGGCTTGTGTTTGCGAAACTAATGCAGGGTTCCTAAAGTCTATATTACATCCAGCTTTTAACAATGATTTTAGAAATTATATGACTGCTTTTAAAGGATGAGCATTAGGACTTAATTCCTTGTCGACCTATTCATGCAGACATTTTACGTTAGATAAATATAATGTCGCGAAAAAAAAACATCTAATTGGCTTCTGAGAATCAAACACAGCAAAAAGTAAACTTGTGTGCCGAGTGACATACAAAGTAGTTACCCCCTTAATTTCTTCTGTAGTTTTTGAAATAAACTATATGAAAATTTCAGGGTACCTACTACCAGTATTAGTTGTAATTTTTTAGTAAAATCAGACCTTCAAAACAACTTCCGGTTTAAACTAAAGTGATATCAGCTTTTGCATTTTATATAGAACCCCATCGTTTTTATTCAATATCTGAATTCTCCAGAAAATCTCCTTGTTAACGACATATCACACATGAGCATTTGTTTTCAAAATGGCCTCCTAGCTCAATTTTTATCCAATACCTAAGATGGCGAAGATTGTAGGATATTATGTTTTTTTTTTACAAAATGTTGCGCCCATGAAGGGAGATAAAAAATAATAATAAAAAAGTCAAGAAAAATCACGAAAAAGTATTTGTCTAGTATTTGTAAAGTTCTTATAGAAAAGATAAAGCTAATTTAAAAGCATATTCACGTGCAAGGTCCTTTCAAGCTAAAGAATGTATGGCCTACAGAGCCGGATGTTTCCAGCCCGTGAATGAGAAATAATCACGTCACCGAAACAAAAAACACGAAAAAGTGAGTCCGTTCCATTTTTTCCTTCTTATTCCTTTCCTTAAAAAAGGCAATTTTCGATATAATTAAAAAAATTGCTTTAGTAATTTTGATTGTCTTCGGCAGAATTGTCACATTTTGTAGAAAAATATTTCAAAGGTCAAATCAATTCAATTAAATCGTATTTCACAGCAGTTTCGTACAATTTAGTTTCTTTCTTATAAAATATATAACGCTAAATGCCGATAAAAAAGATATTGGCGACGAAATCGCTCAATTAGAATATTCACGTGAAGTTCTTTGTAAAAGGTTAAAACGTTTTAAAGAATTTGTCAAGAAAGATCAGAATAAAGAAAATTATATTCAAATTGAAATTCGCTTAAAGAGCATTCAAGAAGATTTCTATGAATTTGACGAAACACAAACTTGATTAGAATTTTTGCAAAAGGATGAGAAAAGTAAACGCGTTTAAATATGAGCAATTCATTTTACGAAATAATAGGTATAGCTAAAAGTCTCGAAGAAAGAGAAACAGCAAACAAGGAACTGTTGCTATGTCAAATGTGACGACTAGGTTGAAAGAGCTGTCGCTAAACTTCCAGATATAGGTCTTCCAAGCTTTTACGGTATTTACCTACAATACACGGTTAAGTATTAAAAATATTTTTGCATCGCTAATCCATAAAAGAACGGATTTAACAGACACTGATAAGTTTCTTAGATTAAAAGTTTGCTGCAACAGTGGTGCGCTCAAGTTAATTGACTCATTAAAATTTACTCGTGGTAATTACCAAATAGCTCTCGATTTGCTCACGAAACTTTACGGAAACACACGTGCTATTAGGGACTTTTTGCCACCTCACGCAAACGCTCACGCAAAGCGCTAAATCGCCTGAAAACGGTTTACAAGCCGCAAAATTTTAGGGGGTCTTGGATTTTCAGGGCGCTGAACATGTGTGAGAAAGAAACAGCTATAGTGTAGCAAAAGATGGATATATGAAGTTAAGGGAAGGTGTGAGCTATGTTGCCACATCTTAACGGGTTTTGTTTCAGTGAAACACGCAATTATACGAGATTTATGGGAGCGTTTACTTTAATTCCACGCGTTATTCCGATATCTTGTCTTGTGCTTTTAAGCAGCGAAAAGAATAATAATTTGCAAAATTAATATGTTTAAATATGTTGATACTTTGTATGGTTTTATTTCCGTATGGAATATGCAAGAAACATGCTGATACACGGAAATAATTCTGTCTAATTATAGATATGTTACTAGTGTTACTACTCAAAAGAAAATAAAAAAAGTTCTGCTTGATGAAAATGACAAACAGGTAACAAGAAATGTATCTGATAAATATTAGTGGTGATGAAACGAATTTCTATACCCAGCGCCGGTATATCCATTAGGCACTCTAGGCACATGCGTAGGGGCCCCGAAAAGGGCAGGCGCCCCTACACCAAGATGAATGCTGAGTTTGGTATGAATGGTATGTGGAGGGGGGCGCCTAAAACATAGGGCGTAGTGGCGCACAAATTGATAAACCTGTCTATAAGTGTCTAAACCTGGAGTTTTAACATGTTTAAAATAAACTTAAGCTTTGGTTATAAAAAGGGATTAAATAAAATTTTGTACTAGGTATACGTTTTTGATAAAATCACCTTTGTCTCTAGGTTGTTGGCTGGGGGGCTAAACGTCCCCAATCGTTTTATTACCCCCAAAGGCGTATAGAGAGAAGATGTATATATTTAAGTCTGGACTATAATATAGGGTGGAGTTGAAGCCCCCCAAAAACTTCATGGTAGTTGCGTGTATGCCTTTGCTGTTACTCCATTGTATCCTAATCGTGACTAAATGGTAAAAAATAAGCTATTTACCAGCAAGAATAAAACATTTCCTTGGCGTAACAAGATCCTAGGTACGGAAAATTTTATAATGAACAATTTTGAGTTTTGTGTCGTAACTAGTGCACAATAAAAAAAAATGTTGTTGACGAGGTCTCCTTAAAAGGGGAGTTCCTTTTTTATAACTTTTCGACAAGATATCACTTTAGCTGTTGACAGCCGCGGCGCGTCGGGAGGGGGCTTACTCCCCCCACGTTTTTACCTTCACCCCTAACTTTTGTGAGAGAAATGGTAAAATACCTCCCCTCCCCTCCTGCCCTGGAAGACCCGGTATCTTTCTCCCCCCCCCCCGTTTTTTGAGGCACACCCCGCCCCTGGCTGTTGATATATTGATCTTGCCATAGTTTTCTTTCCCATCGGGTGTACTCCATTGACAGAAATGGCAAGCACGAATATTATGCTGTAACAATAAGTGTAAATAAAAACAAAAAGGGAAAACGACCGTATACCTATACGCGTATATCACTTAGCATATCAAACTTGTGAAGGCACTTTCTTGGACAATAAATTCATCATATTCCAGTTTAAAATATTCACAGTGGCAACATCGCCAACTGCAAACTAGGAAAAGTGAAAGTTTCAGGGAAATAGTCACCAATGTTTGGGGTTAACGACACATGAATGGGCGGAGCTTAAAGTTCCTTTAGAAAAAATCGATAGGTTATGTCAATTGTCAAAAGCCCATTTCGATTTTTGATTTATTTCAGTTTATTATTGTATTCTTCTTGAATAAGAGTTATGAGATTTATTTTTCGATAAAGTGTGCCTATTTAAAGGATTTTCCATCATAATCTTCAAAGGTAAGGTTTTAACTCTTATTTTAAAGTGATTACAGTTTTGTGAGGTTATGTTATTGTTTTGGATTGCATTTATGTGTTATTTTATGATTTTTCTAGCTTAAAGACATTCCCACCATGGTTATGTGCCTTGCAGCCGATTGCCAACACTACAGTGATGAACATAAATGGAAGTTCTTTGTATTTCCTGTAGAATCATCCGAAAGGAAAAGGTCTATTACTCTGATGAGGTATTCATATTTACAACGTAAATAGTGAATGTGATAACTCATAAACTTTACTTTTTAGGAGGCAAGTCACTCGTTTGCAGTCAGTTGTCATTTAGTAAACACTGAGAAGAAAAAAGGACCAACTACTTATATATGAATGTAACGCTAAAAGGAAGTTTATCTTCGCATCTTTAACAAAACGGTATGTAATTTTAAAGATGCTTCTCAATAAAACGTTTATAATATAAATGAATATTATATTACCTTCTTACATTGTGATTACAGTTGTATATTATCAATACTCTAAACATTTCTATTTTTTGTAGTAAACGAAGTCTCTAAACAACAGATAGTGGTAAAATCTTTAGTGTGAAAATAAATCAACCGATACTGTTGAGGAAGCAGGGCCTCCAAAACCTAGTGCTAAAACCCACCATGAAACCCTAAGTACATCGAGAAGTACAAGTAGTTACATTCTTGTTCGAGAACATCTGGAACATCGTTGGAAGCTGAAATTTATTTGTTAAAACCAGAACTGGAAGTAACAAACAGATTGAAGAATTTAACTAATGTTTCGGTTATGAACATATCAAAATCAATGATTCACAAGTGCTTATGTATACTAGTGCACTAGGGCTTTATTTATAGTGTTATATATTAAACCCAAACAATGGACGGTTTTATATACAGGGTGTTAATAAGGTATGTGGCCAAAATTTGGGGAATTAGACCTTAGTCAGTTTAAAGACTAAAAAATGTTCATATAAACATAGGTGATACAAGACTTGGTTTTTAATACACAGGGTGTTATTTTTTTTTAATTTTCCCTAATAACCAGATGACACAAATTAGTTTGAAGTGAACACTTACTGACAATTTTTAATACATAAAGAGGAATCTTGCTACTTGTCAAATTTGTTTAAAGAAGTGTTTTTGTTTCCATGACTCTCTGATTGTTTTGTTGTTTTCAACAAATTACAGTAATAAATAATGTTATGCATAACTTTACATTTTTTCGTTTTTATCGAAAATGGCCACTTTGAGCAAAAAAATAAGATGATTTTTGTGTAGTTGTATTTGCTAAATCATCAATCCTATATCAGATTTAAAAAAAAATTGACGTACTTCATTATTTTTTTTATTAAACCTTGGACGTTATCCCTGTGCATGCTACTGGCAAAGTAAGAAAAACAGTTTTTTTCTTAAAAGACTCCTCTTTACGCATTAAAAATTGTCACCAAGTTTCAACTTGATACTAATTTGCGTCTCCTAGTTATTTAAGAAAAACCTTTTAAAAAAATTCAACACCCTGTGTATTAAAAACAAAGTCGTTTAGGACCCATGTTTATGCCACATACTTTATTAACACCCTCTATGTGAAAAGGAGTATTGCGTCACTGCGTTAATAAAAAGAAAATTGGGTGGAATTGCAAAAAGTACCTATATTATTTGTAGTCTATCAGTCCAAGCAAACAGCAGGTGTTTACCTCCGCGAAAATATTAATAAAAAATACCTTTTGTTTTCTTTGTAAATATTTTATTTTTTAAATATATTTATAAATACATACATATTTTATTTTATTTCTTTCCATCATTTTTCAAAACTTTCATTAAATTCAAATCACATATATTTTTTGTAGTTGGGGGGGGGGTGCTTAGCACCCACAAAACTCTTAATTACCTTCCTCATAATTTACATGAAGCACTTTTAATTAACTAATTTTTTTAGCCATATGCTGAATAGGGTCTAGGGCTTAACCACCCATCAATTTGATTGCCTAACTACACCTATGCTGCGTCTTTAGTTTCTCACTCTCCTATTACCTCTATACCCATTTTCACTCGAAAAGTTTCTGGCCAATAGGGGGCGCAAAAATTTGCGCGAGTCGAGCGCCTAAGTCAGTTAAAATAGGCCCTGAGTTATAGTACTTTTTGACTTATTCAATACCTAAATCGTATCTGAAAACATCCTCTATAAATGGATTTTAATTGTAAGGAAAAAAGTTAATAATCCAAAATGGCCCCAAGAGAGACCGACTTTACCTGTATAGTGGACAATGTAAATTCTTAAAGGTAAATATATCTAAATTTAGATTCGCAGCCTCCAAAAACAAGAAGAGATTCCACCATATCTAATTTTTTTTATTACCTAAAATACTCGTACTTATGCAACCTCGAAACAAAAATAGGAGAAAAAGGCTTATTACTTTCAGTGTAATAATTCAATGCAAGTTTGAACTGACATAAGGTAACGTTTTGTTTAGAAATGTTGGGAAACATTTTGTTTTTAATACGCCATGAGGCTAACCTTACACTAATTTTTAAACCCAAGATACAGTTCCTTAGGTTTTGCACTAAAAGAAAGTGAAACTGTTACGAGGAACTTGTTTTCAATAAATTAGTAGTAAGTTTTCCATTTGCAGACATTTTCAGACACACTGTAGGTATGTACTAAGTATAAAAATACATGACTTCAACATGGGCGCACCAAGGATTTTGTCTGTGGGGGGGGGGGTCTGAATTATAAGTGTACTTTTTCAATTTTTGTGTGCCTGTGATGTTGGTTGGGGGGGGGGGGGGGGTTGCAGCCCCCCTCCTGCGTACGTCACTGGACTTGAAAGCTATTACACTTGTAGTCTTTACTGGTAGACAAAAATATATTACAGTACAAGTACAAAAGAGATAGGTCTATAATTGGATGGAAGGGACTTGGATCCTTTCTTCGGGACAGGCTGCACTCGAGCAGTGTTCCAGCTCTCTGGGAAGATACCCTTGTCATGAGAGATCTGGAAAAGACGAGTTAAGATGGGTGCAAGTTCTGGAGCGCAGTTTTTTAGGACAATTGCTGGTGGTGTGTCATCCAGACCGGAGGACTTTTTGGTGTCAAGAGAGAGAAGAATTTTTTGAACTTGTTTGAAATTACTTCCATACTAATAAATCAGTGGCGGCTGCTGAAATTTTAAAGTTGTACAGGGTTATTTTTTTAAAACCTGCAGGCTAACTTTAGTTTTTAAAGAGACAGGCCTATAGTTCAAACCCTGTATATCTCTGTTGCTACTTACAGGACCCATGCCAAGTGCATGCTTTTAATAGTGAGCCTACTAGGAATGTTTTGGTAAAGAAAAAAAAATTATTTCTACCTAATTTGCAAAAAAAGTTGAATTTTTGCTTTTACCCCCAAACATGCTTAGTTATTTTATTTTATATTTTTTCTAAATAAATTTTACATCATTTTGTCGAAAATTTTTAGATTTGAAAAAGAAAGAAGAGAAAAAAATGTGTTAGTAAAAAGTTATAGTCACTTGAATTTTGTGAAACCTCAAATATAATTTAAAAAAAAAAGTTAAATGACTAACTTTCTACTAACACCAACCCAAACAAACCCATTTGTTCTCTTAAAATTTACAATTTTTTAACAAAGTGATGTAAAGTTTGTTTAGAAAAAATATAAAATAAAATACCTAAGCATGCTCATTTCTTTTCCAGGAGAGTCAAAGCAAAAATTCTACATTTTTTCGCAAATTACAAAATACCTATTTTGTTTCGTTACCAAAACAATCCTAGTAGGCTCATTATCAAAAATCCTTAACTTGGCATGGAGCAATGGAAGGTGGTAGAGGATTATTCCTCGTCCGAGGCGGCACCATCCCAGACATCTGCTAAAGGGCTGGTGAAATCCATACGGATGTTTCCAGCTCTGGATGTGCGCGACGGATACCCCCAGTACACCCACGGTACCTAGAGTACTTAGGTTAAAGACCTCCGTGGGCTGTCCGAAGATAAAACAAACAAAACACAGAGATATAGAACTTTAAACTTTCACCAGCCCCCACTGTTAATTATTCTTGTAATATTATTGTTTACATGCCTTACATTACTGCAGGTTTTGCAAATTCGTGTTTCTTTCCAAAATTACTAACGATAATCTGCATAACTTCAATTGTTATTGCTGAAATATATAGATTTGACACTCCAAAAAATGGCTCTACAACCCCTAGTCTGTTTGGATAATTCAGTCTTCTTAACAGTTTACATAGCCTTCCCACACCTACAAACATTGAGAGCTCAAAACAGTATATCTCAACTCATTATACCTACACATATCACAGATGTAACAAAGCATTGCAGTATGTACAGTATTGTACTTAAAAATATTAAATTTTGCACCCCTACAGACTGAAAAAAAAAACAAAAGATAATGCAAGGACCAAAAGACAGTTTTACAATCACAATTATAATATACATAAGTACATGTCTGTGAATTTGGTCCCCCAAATGCAAAATTCCGAGCAAAATTCATTAAAAATTCATGGAGTTCCTAGTTTCCTATGAAGAGTTGTAGAACACATTTTACTTTTTACTAACAGGAACTTATGAGTTTTGAACCAAGACTATTGTTAAACAATAAGTCATGGGGGGCACTTTTTTCACACTTTTTGAACTGTCAATACTTTAAGTTCTAACCAGAAAATTTTTTTAAGAAGAGTTATGGTTTAAAACTCATGAGTTCCCGTTAGTGCTGCAATAGTTCTACAGTTCTGTAGAATTAGAATGGTATTTTTTTGTTTACAACGTAAATATTTGATAGTTAAAAAAGTGTGAGGTTTGCACCCCATGAAATATTTTTTAACGAGAGCTCTGGTTTAAAACTCATGAGTTCCCGTTAGTTCTGCAATAGTTCTACAGTTCTGCATAAAGATAATGACATTTTATTGTGTAATTTTTTCCTTCCCAAAAAGCAGAAAACATGTAGGTATTACAATTTTTTGGGTAAGAGATCCGGCCTCGAAAATCACAAAGAACTGTAGAACTCCTTTAGATCTATTAAGCACTGTGGCCAAACTTTTGTTTTTGCAACTTCACAGACATAACTTATGAGTTTTGAACCACGACTATTGTTAAAAATTGTCATGGGGGCGAACTTCACACTTTTTTAACACTGAAATTACCTGACCATGTAGACGTTCTAATTTTTTCTGGTATTCTAAGTTTTCTTAAAAGCTGAAGTACGTCTTCTTTGAGAAATCTAAAATTGCTCCTACATTCATCTTTAGACAAGCTTTCAATGGTCTCGTATGTTTGGATAAGGTTAAGGAGTAGGTATTCCATTTTCATTTACTTCATTATTTTCTTCACACATTAAAACAAGTCACTCAAGAACATCCTTCATTGTGTGTTAAGAACCTTTAACTTATACCAGTATGGTTATATAGGTACCTATTTATATAATGATAAAAGTGACCAAACCTGTAGCTAATGCGTTTGATTTCTTATTCCTAACTAAACAGAGAAATAGTCCCAGATTTTTCCTTTCTTAATATATAAGGCATGAAAATATTTCGTCACTCTAAAAAATACAATATTTAAAGACAAGAACAAATCACAAATTAATATACATATTTATAATATATCATCACATCAGCTGATTCAAGAAATTGACATTTGCCTTCGGGTGAATTCGGCTGTTCGGCATTCGCTCGCCGTCGATCGATAGAAAAATGGTTTAAACCACCCTGCTACTGCTATGTTGTCACGTCCTCTTGCAAGAATTAATTTATCATTGGCTGCGTTCAGCCGATTTTCAGCGGTCTCAGCAGTTGATCAAATTTGACAGATGGCATGTTACATTACATGTTTTCACATTTGATATAAGTAATCATGTGGTCGCTGCCAAATCCAACCAGCTGCTGCGACCGCTGATGATCAGCTAAACACAGCCATAGTTGTAACTAATAGGTATAGTAAACTTTTTCTTAGATCTCGCAATATGGTGGCCAAGTCACTTGTCATCTATGGCACCCTGTTGAAGTCTGGTCTTACGTTTAGAGGTTGGGTAAAAGACAGGACTGGACTTGTACTCACCGTATAACTTAACTAATAAACACCAATAAAATCTAGTCTTCTAAATCTATAAAGTCGAAAAGCAAAATGATTAAAACACGCACTATCAAAACAACACCCACGGAAACACTAACATCACAAAAACAAAATACCAAAATCAAAAGAAAATAAAACGACACAACCTGTCATGTCAGCTTGATGCCCACTACCAACCAACTACTGATCTAGGGACTTTACTAAGGAACCAATATCAGCTGTTGATGTCATCTGTGATTGTGAAATGTCGCAACGCTGAGTTTTATCATAAAATGAACTCTATCATTCATTTCATTACTATTACCAGGGTCATATTTCCGTATGGGCTGATTGGGCTATAGCCCAGGGCGGCAGAATTGTAGGGGCAGCAAATATGTCTTCATTGTGATGTAAAATGTGAAGAAATGCTGACGGAGGGGGCAGCCAGATTTAAATAGCTCGGGGCGGCACTTTACCTAAATACACCACTGCCTGTAGGTGACGCTTCAAATATCCATTTCGTTTTATGACACGTATAGGCGCGTACAAAGAAGTCGTATCTACATCTAATTTTCTTAGGAGTTTGCTTGCATGTTAGTTTTCTTAAATTTACTTTAACTGACCCTCCACTGTAACCTTCTCATGTACAAAACATTGCTGTCAAATTAAATGGGGTAGCCAGCAATCAGCAAGACCTTCAAAAAGTCCCTAAGCTGCATTTGGACTCTTAAGTACGACTTTCTTTTTGATTTTTGATCGCGGCAATACAACTAAACGACTCAAAGAGTGTAGGGTGTAGGTTATTGGCACAGGAAAAATTTGAATTACGGCAACGTCGGTTTCAGGATTCTATTAAACACGGGCTGGCAGGGTTGCTTCAAACGACATTAAAATCCACACTACGATTTTAAGCTGTACGATTAAGCGATCTCTTCTTCACAACTTTTAACATTCAGATGATTCTTAGACATTCGTTGTTAAGAGTGCAGATAGAAAAAAATTGCCTCGACTAAAATAGTATATTGTACAACGAGCATGGAATGACATGCATTTCCTACGAGTATGACGTTTGCGTCACGAGCCGCAGGCGAGTGCTGCAAATCATACGAGTAGGAAATGGTCATTCCATGCGAGTTTTACACTATACTTTTCTACGAATGTTACTGTTACATAAAATGGGATTAGTAATATTTTTCTTTTTAAGATGTCAAACTAATAATTGTCATTTACTTTTTATTTGCATTGTCTGCGTTGCTGTGCGATTACTATGGCGTGTTGACGCGGCGCCGGTCAACGCCACCTTGGTAAAAATATACCCGTGCACATTGGGAATTTTGTAGTTGAATCCCCATGGTGATTGAAGCACAATGAAAATGTGTAAAAAAAATGGTAAAAAACAATGTTCTGAAATTACTATTGAACATACACTAAAAGTTTTTATTGACATTCGTAGAAAAAAGAATATCCCTGTCATTCTTATTGTCCATATTCGCGAAGTTCAACAACTGATCTAACCCCCAGCGAAAAAAATTGAAACCATTATAGTGCGTATAAACATTTTGCTTGACAATGTCGAATATAATATGTTAAAATATCATAATTCAAATCGTGCCAATCGCGTACTTTAGTGGACATCTTTTTATTTTAAAAATCACGATTTCTTTTTATCACAACTCAATGTTTATACCCTTTATGACCGCCATGACAGAGCGACCGACCTGTCATATATAGTCACTTAAGGTTTGTTATGGGTGTCGCCAGGTAGAGGCAGATCAGTGGCGTAGCCAGATGGGGGCCAGGGTGCGCGACTGCCCCCCTACCCTTTTGGTTGCCCCACCCCCGCCGCAGTATGCTGCCTACGCCACTGAGGCGACCATCCCCGCTGGCTACTGCCATTTTCTACTTCGTGTAAATGAACAGGAGTTTTAAAATAAGTGTATATTTACAAGAACGCTTGCTTTTGCCTCACCCCCCCCCCCCCCCCACCCCGTATTTTCACCTGGCACCCATGATTGGCAAAATTGTGGCAAAACTGTTGACATCTCTTTGTTAAAAGGTGTTTACATTCCTACGTTAACAGATCCACCCTTTTATCACTTTACCACTGTCTTTCAGGTCTTATAACACACACGGTAACTCTCATTAATTTAATTGTGTAATTCTGTTTTTTGTAGAATCATCATAACTTGCTAATTTACGTAAACCAAAATTGTACACACCTATAGTTTGCGTGCTACAAATACACAAATTTCTGGTACAATTTTCCTTTTAGTGGTTTGCGTAAAATCCCTGTACAATGTTTAGCGTACAATTGCAAAAGCTGTTTTGGAAACACCACGCAAACCTCTTCAGTTTAGCGTTTGCGTGGCCGCATTTGCGGGTGGCAAAAAGTCCCTATTGTTAATAATCATGTAAACCATATACTGTTTAACTTACCTAATATACCAAAAGAATCAGCTACGTGGTCAGACTCGTTCTGACTCGTTAGGTTATGGGGGCGTTTTTAAAATTATGCGCATATATTTGTATTTCCATTTACTAATATTATAAATAAATAACTAAACAGCCTTGTTATTACTAAATATCGCTTTAACGTGTTTTTATTTTGTAAGTATTATGTAACGTTTTCAGGTGCAAGAAAACAATTTAGATACATCTACTTTAGGATAAATCATTTAGGGGACTTTTTCAAAAACAAAAAATAAAAGTGCAAACTTGTTTTAATGAGCAAAATACTATAACAACGGATCGACGAATACCATATTCAAGGTAGCAATAGGAAACCACATTACCTAAAACCATGGATTTATTAAGAAAGGATTCGATGTCCGTATACTGCGAGCGTATCGAACGTGAAGCCTTATATTTGTTGTTTGTTATGAAAACATTTCCCCTAGGGGTTTAGTTTACGAACTACGTAATTGAATCAAGAATGGTAGTAGAAAGAGATAAAATAGCATTGGAGTGTTGGAGCTCAGAAGTGTTGCTGTCTGTGCTGGTTGCTTATATAGGAAAACGGCTGAACCTCGGTCTGAACACTCGGTTACACGTACGTCTTTGTCTAATGAACTAGGAAAGAAAAAGTGTGATTTATAGATTTATAAATGACTCGGAGCGACTTTAAATAAACCTTTAGAAATAATATAAACTATAAATAATAAAACCTTTTTATCTTAAATTTATTATTATTTAGCAGAAAAATAAAATATTTTAGGTCATTTATTACTTTTAGTAAATCTTGTGATGCTTCTAACGTATTTTTTGTACAAAAATAAAAGGTAAAATAAGATGTGGCCAATGTTTACAAATTGTTTTTACAGTGTCGCTTAGAATGGTTTGTTTTGGCTTCAAAGAATGTGAAATCACCCCGTATCCATTCTTAATAAATCCATGCCTAAAACTAACTTTTAAAGGGAACAAGGAAAGTAATTATTGATAACATATAGAATTACAATATGCAACCCATATACGTACACGCATGTTTGTATTGTTGCCTATAGAGTAGGGCACGTTTAAATAAACAAAGACAGGGTAAAAATATTTCAAACAATTAAATATTCCAACGCTAATCGCTAGAAGTATTGTTTCAAATAAATGAGAATTGCAGAATTGTCGAATTTCGCATACAAATTTGAATCTAATAAACCAAAATAGAATTATGTAAAACATAAAATAAATCTGTTATGGTGTAGGAGAAAGTGTGGCAGGTTTAAACACGGGGCAGGTCAAAACAATTAAAATTTCGCGGGTTCTTAAGCAAATGTTTGTTGGCAATACTGAAGCTGAGTTAGCCGATCTTCGAACTATGGAGGACTTGAAGGGAGGAGACCATACCGATCGCAATACGTTGGTCGCGGTCTCAAATTTGCATCGGTAATTCAGCTTTACGATTTCGCCGCAAGTGGCGCATGTGTCCAAATGATATTTTAAATACATGGATGGATTATGGGCGCGATAACTATTTTTAATTAAATTAGTTTATTTTCTTTTCATAGAGGAACAAATAAGGACTTTTATACGAAGTTAAATCTACTTTGTCATACTTATTGGAACACCCGGCCGGTAAGTAGTTCCAACGACGCTTGGTTTTTAAAATACAGGTTATTAAATATTCTAGCCACAAAAACCTTTTTTTTTCGGTAGTAAGTAAATAACTGTGCAACTCTATTAATATAATATATTTTTATTATTCCTATATAGAATCACAAAAAAAAACACAAACATAAAATATATATAGATGTATATATATATATATATATATATATATATATATATATATATATATATATATATATATATATATATATATATATATATATATATATATAAATATATTTATATTCTTTATTACATTGTTACTCAAGTATAAAATTGCAGTAAGATTATACAATTAGCTAATTTTTGGTCAGGGATGAATATATTAGGTCTCTTTCATTAGCTTTTTTACAATTTTGATTGTTTTCCTAAACATTATTTGGTTTTCTCTCTTCGAACTTCGTCAATGCGATTCATTTGCATACAATTGCTCGTTGCCATTGTTGAAAAATTATGGGGGTTATTAAGAAAACGTATAAGAATAAATGTACAATATTGTACAATAAAATGTGTTGTTAAATTTAGGTAAATTGTTTAATCAATATACATGACAGAACATAGTTCTAATATTATTTTATGTACAAAGATATTGATAAAATAGTGATTTGGCCTGGATTTATTTGAGAAATTAGTAATATTCACCTGAATATTAGTGTCTTAATACAATATTTACAAAAAAGAAACGAATTAAACTATTAAACTATTTTTAATTTAATATTTTTTAGGTTGCGCTGTGTGCAAAATACACGACCGTGATGTAGTGAAAGAAATATCCATAAAATCGACAGCATAATAGACTATTTTCATGAGTGTGTTTGCCCTTAACTGCAGCTTATAAGCAAATTAACTTACCTTTGTAGCTACGAAGAGGCTTTGGTTGTTTTCACCGCGTTCTTTCTCGAGCTTCTTATAGGAAGAATACCCTGGTTTACACCCCGACACAAAGCAAAATCTACTTTTATATGATTAACCGTTACTCACTGTCAATAGGGTTACGAAAAAAAAATTAATAATAAAGTGTTTTCGACAAATAAAAGAGAAACATACCACACTTTCTATGAAAAATTATTCTCACCAACGAACAGAGAGAGCGCCTCCCTCGAAAACCTAGCAAACTAACAAAAAACAGGGACAGAAATTTAAAATGCAGCCATTGCCGATAGGTCTCCTTGGATGAATTAAGAATGGATATGGGATGATTTAATATTCTTTGAAGCCAAAACAAACCATTCTAAGCGACACTGTAAACACAATTTGTAAACATTGGCCACATCGTATTTGACCTTGTATTTTTGTACAAAAAATACGTTAGCAGCATCACAAGATTTACTAAAAGTAATAAAAGCCCTAAAATACTTTATTTTCTGCGAAATAATAATAAATTTAAGTTAAAAAACTTTTAAATATTTTATTTGTAAAGGTTTATTTAAAGTCGCCCCGAGTCATTTATAAATCTATAAGTCGCTTTTTTTTTCTAGTTCATTAGACATACATATAGACTATAGACATACGTTTAACCGAGTGTTTAGACCGTGGATGAATAAAGAATCATCCAAGGTAATTTGACGTCAACCGCTCAGCTGTTGAGAGGAAAACAGAGACAGCAACGCTCGTGAGGGCCGTATTTGATTGGCAAAAATTGGATCGACGTTACGACACTCCTATGCTATTTTATCTCTTTCTACTACCATTTTTGATTCAATTACGTATTTCCTTAAAGTTCGTAAACTGGACCTCTGGGGTACGATGTTTTCATAACAAACAACAAATAAACAGGCTTCACGTTCGATACGCTCACAGTATACGGAAAACCGAATCCTTTCTTAATTCATCCAAGGTCTCCTCCCTTTAAGTATTTTAAGGCAAGAAAAGTAAATTTGTTGTCTTTTAATATCACAGTCATTGTAAGGTCATATGATTTTTGATTGTTTAAACTGTTTTCCCTAATTATTATGGGTCACATTTGGAATTAAACTGTGTGCATACGATTAGAATAAGTAAAATCCCGTTGGAGTAAAATCCGTAAAAAATAACTGTTAAAAAAATTGTTGTTTCAACTAGGGTTGCCACCTGTCCTTTTCTAGAAAGGACAGTCCTTTTTTATGGAGTTTTGCCCTTTCATCTTTTTTTAGCTTAAAATGTCCTTGTCAAAGCCAAACCTGAAATTCAGATGACCTTGCTAGCGCATTTTCGTAGTTAAAATAATTTTAAAAGTTAAAAGTCGATTTAAAATGTTTTCGTGACATTCTGAGACTGCTGAGAGCATTATTCGTCGTTCGCGTTGATGAATCTTGCGTGCGTTTCGCCTCCATCAACTCCATCATCAAAAAGAAAAGAAAAGAGAACAACACAAACATAACCACAACCTATAATATAAGAGCGAATTTTTCTATTTTTGGTATTAATTGGGAGATGAAAGAATAGTTACTTTAAATAAAGCTGAACTTTCGATTTTACACAGAATGACAAAAAAATGTTATAAGCTGCAAAAAAAATCAAATGAAGAATATTGATTTAAGTATGAAATATAAATATTTATTTAAAAAAATATGTATATTATTTTCCCCAAAATACCCAAAAATACAGTTCTTGATAAAATGGCGAAAGCGAATTTTCCCGCCTTTTCCCAATTCTAAAAAGGTGGCAACCATAGTTTCAACGTACCCCTACAATGGGGCAGGATGAAACAAAAATATTATCTTGAAAATGTTACTTTATCCACAAAGTTAAGTATACCTAATAGGTTAAGTATTAATTTATATATATATATATATATATATATATATATATATATATATATATATATATATATATATATATATATATATATATATATATATATATATATATATATATATATAAATAAATAAGTAAATCATATATTTCCAGTAACAGCATACAATGATCTAATCACAAATGCAAAAAATAACAATAATCTTAAAAAAAAATACATTCTTTTTTTATTCTAGTCCCACACAATAAATAGCAAACATAGCACTCCAATGCTATCACCAAAAATATTAGAGCGCACAATGGCAGATTAGATGTTGTGTGTGCGCTCATTTACACCATCATTGATCCTTTGTGAGGTTTTATAAGAAAATACTACCCAAAAACAAAAACTAACATAGTCACAATATTGAGCATACTATCAATGAAAGCAATATCATATAGTTTTTTTTTCTGATAAATTGACACATGGTGAGTAATTACATCAAATATGCACCAAGACTAAAGCACAAATACCCATACCTATAGCTTTATTTAAGGTAACCAACAGTAAAATTCGTTTCGACAATCCAATAATTTATCTTATTTTTGATAGCATTATTTATAGGGTTTGGTACGAAATTCGTACGGTCAGCAATTAAACACCTTTGGTCCTACACAATAAATATGGCTTTGGCAGGCAGTGTGCCTGGGATTCTGCAGCAAAACATGGTTCTGAGCCGCAAGCCTGGTGTTTATATTATGAGCTAAATCTTTCTTATTCTTATAATAAGTTGTTTTTATCATAAATCTGATAACAGATTTCAGGTAAAGTTGATACGGAGTAAGCAGATTACTTTCATTATAGATCAAATCAGTTGGATATCTCTTACTTTTAAAAAGCATTATTTTTATGATATATTTCTGGGCAATTTGCAGCCTTGAAACAATCGTCTTATTAGCATTCCCCCAGACCACTAACCCATAATTCATTATTGATTCTACAAGGGAGAGATAGACCACTCTCAAAGTTCTAAATGGTAGAATGTTTCGCAACTCATAAAACTTGTAAATTAACTTGCTGATCTTTCCTGTTACATATTGTACATGCTCTTTCCACGTGAGATTTTCATCAAGAATCACCCCTAAATATTTGATAGTGCTCTTTCTCTCTATAAGATTTTTACATTCACAGTTATTCTGTAGTTCACATTTTTGATCATGCAGTGACTGCAGTGTTATATTTTGAATGTTTGGTGATGACCTTCCTGAAAGAGAGAAGGCCAAGAATTTTTTTTATCAACATTAAGAGAAAGTAAGCTACTGTCTAACCATTTCTTTACCCCGAACATGGCCATCTCTGCCCTTTTAATTGTAGACTCCCAATTCTGATCACTTACTATGATAGCCGTGTCGTCGGCAAAGCAGTAAACTTCACCCAAAGTCACAGCTGTCAGGATTCCATTTACGTAAATATTAAATAATAGTGGTGACAGCACTGTACCCTGTGGCACACCAAACTCTACAGGCAGTTTATCACTGTGTTCACCTTGGATTTTAACGCGTTGTGTTCTACCACTTAAGTAGGATTTAAACAATTTATTCGCAATACCTCTCACTCCTATGTGTTGTAATCTATCAAGCAGAATTTGATGTGCCACAGTGTCAAACGCTTATGCAAAGTCTAAAAATATACCAATGCCCCTCTTTCCCTGATCAAGACCTTGCAAAATTTCGTCCGTTACTTTACACAGTGCACCTTCAGTACTTGAGCCCTCCCTGAATCCATAGTGATTTTCATTTATTAGTTTATATTTATCCAGGAATGGTAGTAACTTACACTTTATACACTTTTCTATAATTTTACTTATGGTACTCGTCAAAGCAATTGGTCTATAATTATTTAAAAAAAATTTATCTCCTTGTTTGTACAATGGTACAATCATAGCACTCTTAAGTATATGGGGAAAAACTCCTGTACTGAAAATGCTATTAACAATGTGTTTTAGTGGTCTTAATAAACAAATATGATACTTCTTTATTATATCAGTACTAATATTATCCGCGCCTCCTTTGACATTATTTTTTAAACTATTTATTTGCTTTATGAGATCGTTATCAGAGACTGGGCTAAAATAAAACGAACTTAAATTTGTCTTCACCCTGTCATCATTTTTACAAGGGGATATTTTTCGTGCCAACAGTTTAGCTACTTTATTAAAATAACTATTAAATCCATTTGCCATCGATTTTTTGTCCGTAATTTCAACATTGTTATCATCTACAATACATTGCATATTACAAATACACTTGTTAAAACCCCCAACAAGCACGTCTTCGGGGGTTTCAACAAGTTTATTTGTAATATACATATGTGAAATCATGTTTAAATTGTAATTAACTTAAATAAACTTTATTATTATTATTATTTAATATCATTTTTTCTAACCTGGTCATTTGTATATATGTATATATACATTATATATATATATATATATATATATATATATATATATATATATATGTATATATATATATATATATATATATATATATATATATATATATATATATATATATATATATATATATAATATACAAGGTTTCTACGCCCGTCGCAGTAATAAATTAAAAAGGAAAAATAGTGGCTATGCGGACTGAAAGACAGTACGTTATGTTTTTGCATCAAAGTCAAAGTACGGGGAGTCCAAGATCTAATGGACAACCCCGGGCCGGCAGACAGTAAGCTTTCACCCTTATTGGGGATCATCAGACTGATTTAGCCTTTTTGCAGCTTGCCCAACAGCCACTCCGCCTATTCAAGTATATCATTTTGAACAACGACGGTACCAAACACACGAGAGCGCCATCTATAGGAAACCACTTCAATGCAAGAACAGATCTCACTCGAGTAAAGCTGCTACTGAAATGTAGGCAGCTAGTAGAAAAACACTACGGGAGCATGACACCCGGTAACGGAATCGATTTATGAGCATCACCCCAGGTCTCCACAGTTTTGTGGATTACACTAAGGATCGCACACACAATTCACCGGGAAGCAGTGCAATCCCGCCTATAAAGCCAAGCACAATAGAAAATATAAAAGGTTTCAACGCCCGTCGCAGTAATAAATTAAAAAGGAAACATAGTGGCTATGCGGACTGAAAGACAGTAAGTTATGTTTTTGCATCAAAGTGCAGTTTTTGCATTGAAGTGGTTTCCTATAGATGGCGCTCTCGTGTTTGGTATGGTACCGTCGTTGTTCAAAATGATATACTTGAATAGGCGGAGTGGCTGTTGGGGAAGCTGCAAAAAGGCTATGTCAGTTTGATGATCCCCAATAAGGGTGAAAGCTTACTGTCTGCCGGCCCGGGGCTGTCCATTAGATCTTGGACTTCCCGTACTTTGATGCAAAAACATAACTTACTGTCTTTCAGTCCACATAGCCACTATTTTTCCTTTTTAATATATATATATATATATATATATATATATATATATATATATATATATATATATATATATATATATATATATATATATATATATATATATATATATATATAAACTGGTCAACAAAAAAATCGGCAAAAGCGATTTTTACCCGACTTTTCAAACTGCTATAATTTTTTAAAAACTTAACTTTTTTGAGAGCGGTTTTCGGATATTGATAGCTCGTCTTTCCCAAATTAAGCATCAAGAAGTGATTTTGCAATGGAAGTGACATTTTCATGCTATACAGGGTTATTAATAAGGTAATGTAAAACTATTAAAAGTTTAGGTGTGTGCCATATTGCCAATAATTTTTTTTGGTCGTTCCGACATAGCACGTTAGTAAGCTGGTATCAGTATCTCCAGACGTATTCGCCGGAATTTCGATTAATTGTCTCTGGCGAAAAATACAGGAGAAAACAACAAAACATTACAAATTTTGGTATCGTCATTTTTAAAACGCTGTAGCTGGAAAATGGATTAATAGACTTTGTCGGGCTTTTTGGGAATTGAAAGCCCTTTGTGTGTAGAGTTTTACCTAATAAACTGTTTTTTGTTCAATGTCAAAATGTTTGCGTTGTATAGGGGTGAACTAAAAAATAAATGAAAAGTGTTGTTAAAAATAAGTTTTCTTTTAATTTGTGCAAACTGAGCAGTATGCGTTTTTTTCTTCCAGAACTACGGCGTTTTGCTCAAATTTCGATTAGTTATACAGCGTGTCCAGAAACCATCTAAACAAATGCGAAACTTTTTTTATTTTTGACTTTACAAAAAAGGTAATCCCTCATAAAAAGTTCTACATCGTGAGAAAATAGCATAGCCATTCAAAAATTTGATCTAAGACATACAGGGTGACTCAAAAATGTAGAAGTCCTAATCCATGTGAAGCTGAAAAGACACAAAATCGTTATTTAAGGGTAAACTGCCACTGAAAATGTACTAGTGTTAACTTTTTATGATAGTGAATTAGGTTTGGAATATACAGGAGGTCCCAAAAATAAAAATAATTTTTTATTATCAACTTTACAAAAAAGTACCTATACAGTTTATCTTTAAATAAAGATTTGGTGTCTCTTTAACTTTACGTAAATTGAGACTTTCAGCTTTTTAAGCCACTCTGTATTGTCCTATATCATGTTTTTGAATAATTATGCTCTTTTTTCACAATGTTGACTTTTTATGAAGATACTTTTTTTGTAAAGTCAATAATTAAAAATTTATTTTATTTTTGGGACCTCTTGTATGTTCCAAACCTAATTCACTAACATAAAAGTTACCTCTACTATATTTACAGTGGCAGTTTACCTTTAAATAACGATTTGTGTCTTTTTAGCTTCACGTGGATTAGGACTTTTACATTTTTGAGCCACCCTGTATGTCTTAAATCAAATTTTTGAATTGCAATGTGATTTTCTCACGATGCAGAACTTTTTATAAAGAATAACTTTTTTTCTGTAAAGTCAAAAATAAAATGTTTCCGATTTGTTAAGATGGTTTCTGGACACGCTGTATAACTAACCGAGAGGTGGACAAAACGCCCTCATTTTGGAAGAAAACAAACACATACTGCTCAATTTTCACAAATTAAAAAAAAACATTTTTAACAATGGTTTTCATTTACTTTTTAGTTCGCCCTATACAACGCAAACATTTTGACCTTGAAAAAAAAACTGTTTTTTAGATAAAACACCACACGAAAGGTCTTTCAATACCTGAAAAGCCCGACAAAGTCTATCAATCCCTTTTCCAGCTACAGCGTTTTAAAAATGACACTACCAAAATTTGTATGCTTTTTTGTTTTCTCCTGTATTTTTCGCCAGAGACCATTAATCGAAATTCCGGCGAATACGTCTCGAGATATTGATACCAGCTTACTAACGTGGTATGTGGGAACGAGCAAAAAAAATTTTTGGCAATATTGCACACACCTAAACTTTTAGTAGTTTTACATTACCTTATTAATTACCCTGTATAGCATGAAAATGTCACTTGCATTGCAAAATCACTTCTTGACACTTAATCTGGGCAAGACGAGCTATCAATATCCGAAAACCGCTCTCAAAAAAGTTAAGTTTTTAAAAAGTTATAGCAGTTCGAAAAGTCGAGTTAAAATCGCTTTTGCCGATTTTTTTGTTGACCAGTTTATATATATATATATATATATATATATATATATATATATATATATATATATATATATATATATATATATATATATATATTTTAATTTTCAACCGTATTAGGCTAATTTAAGAAACGCTATAATCAGAGCACAAACTATTTTTTGTAACGTCGTTGTCTTAAAATAAAGCGCGAACATTAAGTTTTTCACTTTTATTTCAGGATTAGACTAAAGTTATGAGTTCTACATGATTAAGCTTAAACTGTAGCACCTTCTTAAGCTTACACGTGAGCTAAATAATAATAACGTTCCTAATATTTTAAAACACGACACTTTTACTTAATTCCCCATTCTTGTCTGGAAGAAGTTTTTCTTCTTCTCCCTTTCTCTCGCTTTTACTGGCATCTTCTGTCCCTTTTGGCGTAGTTCGTCTGCGGGCCATTTTGGCAGCACCTCATGACGCATGACGACAAAACATCCAAGGGCAAGGGAGCAGGTCCGTAGTAGGGGTTTTAGTTTGTTGCATAGTAGAGAATAGGTATTTTGAAAATGTCTTCCATTACTTGCTTCCAAACAAGCGTGCGTCCGTAGCGTATTGTCCAGAAGCAGTTGAAGGATATTTGTAAGGATAATTTTAATAAACACTGGAATCAAAGTACAAACGTATTTTTTATTGTTAATGAGGAAAAGTAAAAATTATCAGCTTAAACAAAAGACTTTGTTGAACACACCACACTAATTACTTAAAACTTTCTTCTCAAGTTAAACAAGAAAACAGTATTGATATCATTAAAACTTTGGAAACGGGGGTTAGTCCTCTAAAACCTACTTGGAAATAAAGTTGGGATCCGATTTGAAAATAAAATACAAATATTTATTTACTCACGCTGTGTAATTTGAAAATGCGAAATACGAAAATACTTAGGTAATTATTGGTTAATAAATCTATTTTTTTCAGGTAATTTGACTTTTTCAACCCTCTTGGGGGGTGACGCTAGGGAGTTGAAGTCAAAAATTTTGAATGCAACCCTATGCCGTGTGGTCCCTTCTTTTAAAAGTCTTCAAAAAAGAAACATTTTACCGCAACCCCCGTATTTTAATTCATTTTTAAATGGCAAGCCTATAAAAATTATAAACCGTAAAATCGGGCGAGGCATAAGTCGATCGTTAGTCGACCTCTTGTGCCATACAGTACCAGTCTGCTCGCACATTTATTTTTTGTTTTGTGGGGCACTTTTCTTTCTAACTTTTTTCCAACTTTTTGTACTTCTTCATTTGTCGTTTTTTATATTTTTCGTTTTTTGACATCTGCGCAGTAGACCAAAATGCGTACCACGCGCAAACCAAGAGGGCTAGACATGCGCACGAAATTTCAGGGGATGTACTCTGGTGTCTACGTTCAAACCTACCCAATTTGAAGAATATATCTCCAATAGTAAAACTACAACTACGTATTTAACATATTTCTTCGATTTTATGACGTCTTACTCTTTTGAACATTCTTAACTATGTGACATTGTGACACCGCACAACAAGAATATGGGATGAAACATCAGCAAATTTATTAAAAATATATAAACACAATCTTACGGTGGTACGGAACCCTATATGCGCGAGTCGAACTCGGACTCGACCGTTTTTTTTATTTTACACAATCACAGCAACGTTCATGAATAAAATTATTTTTGTCAAAAACCGTATACGTACGTACTTATTTTCGGCACCGACGCCTCTGGGAACACACCAACCGTGCCAGCCTTTATAATAAGTTATATAACCTATACGCACTGACGTATTTCCGGCATGGCCGCCTCCTGTTATTTATTCAAGTTTACCATAGTTATTGAGACTTTTGCGTCCTGTGAGAAATTCACAATACTGTGTGTGGCACGGAACCCTCTATGCGCGAGTTGAACTCGCACTGAACCGTTATTTCACACAATTATGGCAACGCCCATGAATTAAATTATTTCTGTCAAATACCGTAATACGTACGTACTTATTTTCGGTATCGACGTGTCTGGTAACGGACCAGCAGTGCCTGCCTTACTTATTACGTTAAAAGTTGTTTAGAATGACCACCATGAACTTCTTGCCAGTAATAAAGTCCATTTTGGAACTCTGCCAAGAAGTAACATCTGCCATTCTTGAAAAGACCTTTAAAATGAGGTACCACACGGCATAGGGTTTCATTTAAAATTTTAGACGTCAACTCCCTAGCGCAACCCCCAAGGGGGTGGTAAAAGTCAAATTACATAAAAAAGTAGATTTATTAACCAATAAGATACAACTAAAATTTGGTGTCTCTATCTTTATTAATAGTAAAGATATTTGCCCTTGCCAAGACTTTTCAGACACTCTGTATGGTATATCACTGTGACCGAAGTATTTTCGTATATCGCATTTTCAAATAACACAATGTGGGTAAATAGATATATTTGTATTTTATTTTCAAATGGATTTACTTCCAACTAGGTTAGAGCCGTCCCTGGAATATCCCAGGGTTGCGAAGCTTGCTTGCCGAAGCCACGCTCAAGGGTTGTTGACCCCATTCCGCCCGCTAGAGTGATTCCGATTGGCTGAACAGAGCTCATGCGTCATCGTCAGCTGTCTATAATACGGTTTACATTATTTTTGCCATTTATTTCTTAATTTGTGAAAGAAAAAGTTAATGCCGTTAAATATTAACAAAAGTTAAAGCCGTTTAATATTAACAAAATATCGTTTCGTCGCTTAGTGAGGTGCATTTTAAATTTAGTTGAAGTTGGGGTATTTATTTTGGTTTAAACAGCTTTTCTCTAGAGAGTTTTATTAAATTTGTGTTATAGGCAGTACTATTTTAACATTTTGAAATTATTAATGTGGTATGTGTTTATAGTGTTGGCTATTTACTGGAAGATGGTATGAAGGTAAAGTTTATTATTAATTTAGTTGTGACGAATTTCGCTTAAAAATTCGGTGGTTTTATGGCAAAAGGTGATATGTGAGAAAAGTAAAATTTTACAGGCGAGCAAAAAGAAGCATTCTGCCATAAAAATATGTAATAGAAATAAACTTAGCTCATCTTGACCATTTAAAATAGAATTATATTTAAGGCAAATCGGGCCATATGATTTTTAGAGAACATAGATCTTATTACCATACCTATACTTAATATGTAATACAAAAAACGTGATTTGGCCAAAATATCGACATAGCACCTTTTGCCATAAAACCACCGAATTAAGGACGATAAAGGTAAATAAACCTGTTAATAAATGCCAAATCTTCTGTTAAATATGATTTAAAATAGGCAAATAAAAAAATGTACATGATTAAGTGTTGGGAGTTTTTTTGTTTAAAGCTAATTTGGAACCAAAATTTTTGTATAGGTACCCTTTTTCTTCCAAAAATTTCTGGTCGGCCTAGTTGAACAAAATTTTACTCTTGTTTTGAACAGGTGTTCTCTGAATTTTTTGTGTTGTATTTTAACGTTTTGAAATTGAATGTTTTAAAAGATTTAGTATGATTTCTTACTTTAAAGATCACAAATCTATTATTTTTTCAAATCTGTTACTTACATAGGAATATTCTAGAGAGAATTGGCAACGCCACAGTGACTACTGATGTCAAAACAAATTTTTGTTTCTGTAACTGACGTTTCCCGCTGTTTTTATATGGCCATGTGTTTATTGCCGGTGGTGAGCTGTCACTTAAGAAAAAAATTTTCAGGGCCGATATCAACCGTTTTTTATAGTGAAGCGCCATTTATGACTATTTTTATTCAATCTGAATTCATATCAGGATTTACCAGTTTCAATATATGCAGTGAATTTCATAACACCCTATATATATATATATATATATATATATATATATATATATATATATATATATATATATATATATATATATATATATATACACAGTGTCACACATAAAATCCGCATCATATGGGAAATTTTTTTCCTCACAGGTTAAAGGAAATTCTGATTTTACTATTAGTTTTTGCTTTAAAAATGACGCTCAATGGCATGCACATGAGCAGTCACGTGACTTTGTTTAACTGTCAAATTTGACATTTTTTTCAAAAAATGTCCAAAAAGGCGGTTATTTCTTAAAATTTCGAAAAATGTTAAAGGAAAAAGTTGTTTGTTTTTTAATTTTCTACCAATGTACCAATTTTCAACTTTCTAGTACAAATTTCATTTTTTTCCAATTTTTTTGTAAACTCGACATTTCTGGGTTTTTTAAATTTTACCAAACCAGTACAAAAATATTCCTTTATACCAAACTTATCTTTTTAATGTATTTTTATCACCAATTGTTGTTCTAAATACTGTTTTTTATTATAAAAATAGGAAACGCCAGCAAAAACTATGTCAAAGTTGATGCAAAGTTGACATAATTTGTACAAATAACTGAACATTTGACTTTATTTCGGTTTTTTACTAAGATGTTAGATGCATAAAACCGAATTAAAAACAATTCCAACGAAAAATCTTTAATTTACCTTTTACTGCACTTTTTAAAAAATAAAACCTTGTCTTAATAATAACGAATAATTACAACGCAAAAGGAACTAAGAGCAGGCCCACTCTAACCATTGGACCAATAAAGGCTGCAGCCCTAGGGCGCCGGGCGCCCTGCGCCCTAGGGCTGCAGCCCCTATTGGTCCAATGGTTAGAGTGGGCCTGCTCTTAGTTCCTTTTGCGTTGTAATTATTCGTTATTATTACGACAAGGTTTTATTGTTTAAAAAGTGCAGTAAAAGGTAAATTAAAGATTTTTCGTTGGAATTGTTTTTTAGTTCGGTTTTATGCATCTAACATCTTAGTAAAAAACCGAAATAAAGTCAAATGTTCAGTTATTTCTACAAATTATGTCAACTTTGCATCAACTTTGACATAGTTTTTGCTGGCGTTTCCTATTTTTATAATAAAAAACAGTATTTAGAACAAAATGTTTACTTTTCGGTATAATTTATTACAATTTAAAAAGCAGCCACATTTGTCCTTGAAAAGTGACGTCAGATCAGCAAAAATCTACATGTTAACGTAAAGCTTAACCTAAAGTCGAACAGGTTTGATTTTCTCGAAAACAGTCAAGAGGGAGAGAAATCGAATTTTTTGGGTTGATAGAGGAATAGGTCAACTAGCTTCGGTAAAAAATTCAGTTATACAGGATATTTCGTTTCGGAGCTATTAAACGTCAAAGTCGAAATTTCCTCGTATTTCCGTTGAAATCGGGTACAGGTCGCAAATGTGAATTAAATCGATGTAAATTTTCGGAGGTTGTAGGGGGTCCGGAGCTTCAGAACTCCACTGAAACTGATGAGGATCAGAAAATGGCAAGTAATTCTTTTGAATTTTTTAGGTCGAAAAATGCCATTTCCAGACCCCTCTGGTACCTAATAACTGGAAAACAAAACGTCAGATCGTAAATGTATTTATAAGTGTAACTTTAAAATCTCAAATACTTTTTTTGCAATACACTTACCTAAACCTAAAATCAGTGGAAAATGGGAATATTTGGAAAAACTGGAAATTTAGATTTTTGACCCAAATATTTCACGGTTTTTAATTTTTTGTGGGGTCAAAATGGTTCAAATTAAAATCCCATATACGTCATCGGAAAGAGCTCGTCAAAGTATGTGTTATCTATATTTTTTAATTTTTTCATTCTCTATAGGAAGGGAGCAATCCGATTAAATTTAGATTTTTTTACTTTTTGTGCCCTAGACATCGGTACATGTGAATCACTCTGTATTTTTTCCTATCTATTTTTCCCCAATTTTTCAACACAATCTTATAAAGGGATAATCACACTGTAAAATGAATACCGAATGGGTATCCAGGAGCGTATTTAGGGGGTAAAAATCGGATTTTCATTTTGCCGACAAATCCTATTTTTAACCGACATTATTCCACACTATTTACCCTATTTAGTGATTCTTTTTGGGCTTATTTTATCCATTAATTATCTAAGAATACCTCCCCCTAATTTAAATCGCATATTTTTTCGGTAAAGTTATAAATAAAAAGGATTTGCATCGGGGACATCTAAAATTAGAAAATTTTTGAATTTTCCAAGATTGCCATGAAAATAAATAATTGCGTTTTATTTACTTGAAATTATTAAGATATGTCAAAAATGCCAATGTTTGTTGCAAAATTGAAAGGTTCCTGGACCGATTTCGGCTTAAAGTTTACATGAATAAGATTTTAGGAACCTTCTACTTTAAGTGCACGGATATTTCATTGGATGAGTTACGCATTAAATGCCATTTTTATTGAGTTTTCGATGACTCTACAACACTGGAATTCGCCATGTACTCATGATGAGTCATAAGTTCAGTTTTGACGACACAGCCAATGGGATCACATTTTACTAGTTTCGAAATTCGCGCGAAAATTTGCAGTTTTAAATCCTTTTTTTTGTTAATAAAGACCAAAATAAATGGATAACAGCAACCGCCATGAACATTTAATTTATGTATAAAAACAAATATTTCAGATTTATTTGGGTTATATGCATATTTCCTATTAGGAAGGGTGGCCTTAACCACTTAGACCCATTTCGATAATACATTGCCGCCGGTCTACAATAGCATATGTCTAGTAACATAGTAATTATATTTCATCATATAACATGGAATTCAAAATTTAGGACTGACAAGTTGGAAACAAGTAAGACATCACAAAAGTAATAGAAATACTTGTATATAAATACGTACTGCACGGTTTCTTTTCTATTTGTTTTTTAATGTTCGACAATTATTTTTGACTTGCCAGCCTAGTAGTCATGAGTAGCCCCCCTAAAAACAGCTAGTTACGCCTAAGCAGTTAGGTTTTGCCAAATGTTCTGCAACTTTAATGAGTCGTTCAAATACTCTAATATTTCAGCGATTTGCTTGGTTAACAAATTTTTGATCCTGGAACGTGTGGCTAAAATGAATTTAGTATTTTTAATACTCAGAAATCAATTCATATTACAACACTATTATCCAAAAATTAACCAAAAAAATAGTAGTCACGTGATTCGTATTATCTGCCAAATTTTAATTTTTTCCAAAAAACATTCAAAAGTGGGGTTATTTTTCAAAATATCGAAAAAAGTTATTAGAAAAAGTTTTTATAAATGCAATTTTTAGCTCATATGCAAAATTTCAGCTGCATAAGAATTTTGATTTTTTGCCCATATTTTTAAATTGCATCACTGTTGCAAAATAAGACTCAACGCAACCTACATAAAACTTCTGAGTTTTGACAATGCTGTATTCCAGACACATTTTCTTTAAAGTAGCGCCATATTAAATGTGTGTTTTTCTACAAAATCCAAATAGGGCTATTAAAATTTGGTACATATGATGCAAAGTTTATTTGTTTTTGACCCTGTATAAGGTAACTTCATAAAATTACTATTTTTGAGAACGTAGTTTGTGTCTAAAAGTAATACACCTTAATATTAGGAAAATAGTTTAATTGAAAAGGGCCAAATTTTCTAATAAAAAAATCATAATATGAAAATTAAACGCATTTAAAATTCAACCTTTTTAATTAATAACAAACTATTTTTGGTATTTGAATATTAAATTAATAACAATTCAAAAAGTTAAAATTGCATTTCTGTGTGCCTTCCATTGCGTTCAATACAAACAGTTGTTCTTCTTGACACACCTTTAATGGAGTTTCTGATACTAAGGGGCATTATTTTTAAAATACAGTTTCGAATCACCGTTTCCAAATGATCAATATTACGGAAAGGTCTTTGTTTGGAAACTTTTTGTTTTAGGTAACCCCACAAGAAAAAATCAAGTGGGGTTAAATTCGGAGACCTAGGCGGCCAGTATTGCTCCATATTACGCCCAATTACTTTGCCCCTAAATATTTCCAAGAGGCGTTCTTGAATCTGTCTTGTATTATGGATGGGAGCACCGTCACACTGGTACCACAAATTATGCCTTATTTCAATAGGCATATTGTCCAAAACTTCAAGGATCTCGGTGTTAAGGAAGCGTAGGTATTCTTCAGAGTTTAAATTACCTCTAAAACAATAAGGCCCAACAACTTGATCGTTTAAAACACCGCACCACACATTTGTTTTAAAGGAATACTTTATATTATAAAAAAACCTCACAATCCGATAAAACATAGTGAAGACGTCCAATTAAATGTGTGCCTAGATGTTGTGGAACATGGTCAAACTAGTTTTAGATATGTTTCTTGCAGAACTGACGTCCAAAGAGAAAGGAATATTTTGCACAAAAATAAATTTAAACCTTATAAACCCAAATTTATAAATACTCTTAAGGAACAAGATTTTGCCATACGTTTGGGATTCTCTTTTTGGTACCAGGGGGAAAAAGAAGATGTGTCCTTTCCCTTTCACGTTTTATGGACCGACGAGGCCACTGACTTCAAACGGCGTTGTTAGCTCTCAAAATTGTAGATGGTGGGCTCAAGAAAATCCAAATTTTACAATAGAATGCAGGGACCAGTATTCTTTTAAAACAAATATGTGGTGCGGTGTTTTACCAGTAAACGATCAAGTTGTTGGGCCTTATTTTTTTAGAGGTAATTTAAACTCTGAAGAATACCTACGCTTCCTTAAAACCGAGATCCTTGAAGTTTTGGACAATATGCCTATTGAAATAAGGCATAATTTGTGGTACCAGTATGACGGTGCTCCCATCCATAATACAAGACAGGTTCAAGAACGCCTCTTGGAAATATTTAGGGGCAAAGTAATTGGGCGTAATATGGAGCAATACTGGCCGCCTAGGTCTCCGAATTTAACC